>OX375789.1:3275000-4475000 GCA_947359385.1 Chesias legatella
ATTGCCTGTAGGCAGTTACAAGTTATCACCACGTGGGCCATCCGCTCGTACGGTAACTTACCAACAAGCTCGTCCAACAACTTGAGACACAGCTCCGTGTCGGCTTTCTCCAAAGACAGGCAAGTCTTAATCTTTGCGTCGAGTTCAATCAATTTCATCTCAGTCTTCAGGAATTGGACGCGAGATTTTTTCTCTTCTGTAATTAAAATAAATTATTATTTATATTTTTTTTGGAACGAAGTTCCTTATCGCGCGTTGTGAAAGGGGGCTAGACGGAAAAAATTCTTACGAAAAGTTGTCACGACACTTTTTGCTATAGTAAGCTGTGCGGCGTGCGCATGTTTCTCTGTCTGTCTCTCTCTCTCTCTCTCTCTTATAGAAAGCAAGCCACTTCGTTCCATCCGGGTGTCCCTTGACACCTCTCAAGTTTTTTTTATTTAGAACTAGCTGTTGCCCGCGACTTCGTCCGCGTGGAATTCCGCATTATCACGCACCCCTATTTTACCTCTCGGAAAAGCAGCCTAAGTTACTCCTTGTTACATCAGCTATCTGCCAGTGAAAGTCCCGTCAAAATAGGTCCAGCCATTTCAGAGATAAGCCGGAACAAACAGACAGTCAGACAAAAATTGAAAAAAATGTTGTTTCGGTATATGTACCGTGTATACATCCATGTGCACTTAGTAAAAAGCGGTTATTTTAATATTACAAACAGACAATCCAATTTTATTTATTTGTATAGATTGTATGCTAAGCTTGTCCGCATGTAAAACTAATCTGCTCAAGTTAACCCCAATGTCTCACGGCCATCCGTTAACTAAATGTTCTGTCTGTCTGTCTGTCGCGTTGCGTTGCGTCCATCACCCCGAGACGGGGATGTTACGTCTCATGCGGCTGCAATATCAGTTTAGTATTAATGTTACCTGTTTCTCTCTCCTTATCCAGCATAGCTTTCTCCTCATCGGTGAGATTCAAATCCATCACCAGCTGTCCTTGAACTGACATTGCCGTTATTTGTCCCCGTTCTGTTGATAAAATATTAAATTATTATAATTTTCCTTATGGTGGAAACTTCACTGGTTTCTGTATTATATATTAGTATCAATTTAACATGATTATTTGTTTCCCAAATAAAGCAAAAGAAAAAGAATGGTGGCCATTTCACACAGCGCCATCTAGCCCCCAGACGAACCATAGCTTGTACTATAGGAACCACACAACTGTAGGAATACGTATATACTACTTTGTAAATACATACAAACAATGTTCTATGTTCGTACATAAATGTTTGTCCTGGGTGGGAATCGAACCCACGACCTCAGAAGGCAGAGTTACTACAAACTGAGCTGTGAGGCGAGTCGGATATGTAGATTTACTCTACGGATGAATTATGTACTTTTCGAGGGTAGTCAGACAATGTACACCCATCGTACAGCGTATAATAATAAATAATAAAAATACTTCATTGTACACCAAAAAACATTATACATAACAATTAATAGAACTAAGAGGTACAATGGGCGGTCTTATCGCTATGAAGCGATCTCTTCCAGACAACCTTGGGATGGAAAGTTAATAGTTGAAGAGTGGTGGGGGGGGGGGGGGGGTGTACTAGAAACTAACAAGAGATAACTAACCTAACTGCATCTTCAGTGTGATAGCGTTCCTTGCAGCTTGCTTGTCCCACTGCAGCCTCGACGACTCGCTCTTGAAGCTCAGTGGACGAGACTGGAACAGCTTTATGCCGACATACTTCCCGTTTGGTAGATATGAGATAAGTATGTTTTCCTTCTCAGCGTCTTCTGTTAACGGTACACAAATAAAATCAATATTTAACTAATTATTTCCACACATATCATAAAGATCAGTCTTTTTTTATATCATTGAACTGACTGAACGAGCTGACGGCCCACCTGATGTTAAGTGGTAACCGCCGCCCATGAACAACATCAATAAGACTCAAGCCATCTCCATAGTACTAGAAAGAAAGAAAGAAATGCTTTACCACAGATTACCAGGTGTGGTGGCAGTACTTCTCCGGGGGAACTTGGCACAAGTTCTACTGCTACTTTGCGTTGATTTCGCATTACCCGGGGGACACGTGTAGGGATTCAAAGGGTCATCACATACGGACGCGAGCCCCCCCAAAAGTCTTGGAAATATCAGTAATAATAAAAAATTGGTGGACATTTCAAACAGCGCCATCTAGCCCCAAAGTAAGCTAAGCACAGCTTTGTATCATGGGAACCAGACAACTGATATACATACTTAAAACTATATGTATATGTTAGTATAAGATCTGTGGGTTGTGATACTAAATAAAAAAATACTTTACTTACAGCGCAGAAGGCAGGGTTACTACCAACTGAGCTGTGAGGCCAGTCAATCTCTAAGGAATATAAAACAGTCAGTAAATAATAAATAAATAATGGTGGACATGTCACACAGCGCCATCTAGCCCCGAAGTAAGCTAAGCATAGCTTGTATCATGGGAACCAGACAACTGATATAATGCTTATATACTTTTTTTTTTGTAAATACATACATATCATACATATTAATACCCAGACACAGAACAAACATCAATGTTACAAATGTCACATAAATGTTTGTCCTGAGTGGGGATCGAACCCACGACCTACAGCGCAGAAGGTAGGGTTACTAACCAACTGAGCTATGAGGCCAGTATTGGTTAGTTAATACGTTAAAAAGATGTCTCACAAAAAAACACAATACTACTTTACATTAAACTAGCTGTGCCCTGGCTTCGCCCGCGTTGAATTCAGTTCGGGACCAAAAGAGTAGAAATAGCCTTAGTGACTCCTTATAACATCAGCTATCTGCCAGTGAACGTCCCGTCAAAACTGGTCCAGCCGTTTCGAAGATACGAGAACCGGAGCAGACAGACAAACAAAAATATTCTTATTTGTTATAACTACCGTGTGCTTTCAGTAAAAAGCTGTTTATTTGGACATTCAAACAGACACTTCTATTTTATTTGTATAGATGTGTTTGAGCCATTTTGACTGTCGATAACACAGTCCAAATAGTATCAATACAAATTTATGCATGTCAGTTATAATCATATTATAAATAATATTTAATTAATTACAAACAAGAAATCACAATCAAATAATTTTATTAATTACCATACAGCTATATTATTATTATTATTCAATGTAAGTATACAAATTTTAAATTTTTATTATTATTAGTGACAAAAAAACTGCTCTTTTCCATTAATTTTTAAGACACACCTAAGTACATAAATCGTTAAATTTTCACCATATACCTAAGTACACAAATCGTTAATTTTTTTCCCCATACACCTAAGTATAAAAATCGTTAAATTTTCCCCCATACATGTTAGTGTACAAATCATTAATTCTTCTTTATGTTAGCGACCAAAAGTTTATTCTCATCCGGGTACATTTTCAAAATCATTTCACGAGTTATCTCACATTCCTCGTTGGTTTGACAAACGTCTTCGGCACGACGGTCAAACTTACAATAACGACTATAAAATCTCATAAAACCCATATCACCAAACTCGGTGGACATAACTGGTTTCGAGTTCTTTTTAGTACTACTAATCTGGAATAGCGTTAAATAATCGTTATTCTGCATTCTACATCCTAAAATATCCTCTTTGCTGTCACAATCTAGATTTTTATACTTTTTCAACGAATCAACGGAGCATTTCGAGGCATCGCGGCTCAACATTTTGACCTTACAATTGGATTGCTGAGACAGATTCATGGTGATATTGACACTCGAATTGGATTGCTGAGATAGATTTTGGGAGTAATCTATTTCCTCATCGTTCAGTAGATTCAGAGATCCTAATAATACGCCTCTTAGAGAATGGGACTTTGGAGTTTTCGCTTTATTTGGGTGAGTTTTATAGGAATGGTCGAATGCTGATTGGATTTCTGGTGAATTATCAGGATATAAACTCTGAGGGAATGGCGTTGGGCTGTTATTCCCAAAAAGTGGGTCATAATTGGTGTCTATTAATGGAGGTGTAAATTGTATTAAATTGTCTACAGCTTGTCTTTGAAATTCGTTAATAGCCATATGCTTTTCATTAGATGTATTGTCAATGTTGGATTGATTCAAATCAAACAAATCGTGATTATATTCTCTAGATTCGCACATTGGGTTGACAGCTTGGGTAGAAAATGGTGCGTCAAATGTCAAATTACAACAGTCAGGTTTGTTTAGTGTCAAAAATGGGTCCAAATGTGGGTTTGCATTTGGACTGAATTGGATTTGTGATGACAGGGAATTGACACTGCTCTGGACATCTTGTGAGGCGACATTTTGAGGGACGTGGTTATCGAAATTGTCGTTTACTTCTGTACGATTCGTTTTCAGAGGTGTGACGAATTTCTTAATTCTCTTGGCTTTATTGGGTGGTAAATAGTTCTTCGATAATTTCTTTTCCGACGCAGGTGGGTTCTTAGCATTACTAATTTCATAGCTCTGCATTTCAATAATAGTGAGTGCGTCTGTAAAAATATAAAAATCATACTAAAATCTTCTCTATTGTCAACTCACAGAGTCAAGGGTGAGTTAATCCCGTTTCTCATCCGCTATCCGTGGTCTGATAAGTCAACGTCAAAGTCAAAATCAATATTTTCCATACAACTCATTAAAAAATGACTTGAAAACGTCAGTAGATAGATTAATAAATTTTTGATGTTTTTTTTCCCATATCTAGCTTTTGCAATCAGTCCCTGGATACCACCGAGAGCTATAGATAGATAGATAACTTTATTGACCACCATACATGGAAATATCGTAAAGATTAATATTAAAGCTAAGGTAATAATTATATAGGTAATAAATAAAATATTGGTGGACCTTTCACACAGCTCCATCTAACCCCAAAGTAAGCTAAGCGTAGCTTGTGTCATGGCAACCAGACAACTGATATAATACTTATATACTTTTTTTTGTAAATACATACATATAATACATATTAACACCCAGACACAGAACAAACATCAATGTTCGTCATAATACAATTCATACAATTGCAAGTTGAATAAAAGGTTATAAAAATATAAAGCCACGCGTATATTTAGTATAGATGTTGGCCTCGTATGTATTTTCGGTCCGTTGGTAACTCGAAAGAAACCAAGGACGTAAATAAATAATTTATTGTATTTGAAACTTTCACTCCCGCGTGTTTTATTTGCATTATTTTGTTACTTAAAGATTTCAATGTGCTTGAAAGCTAGTGCTAGATGAGTTATTTATTGGAAAACACCGTCAGAGATTAGCTCACATGTCACGTCTATGTTTCTACGATGGAGTAACCCACATGAAATGGAGGCAACAAAGATATATATCATGTTATAAATATAAAATAAATTAGAGCGTTTTGTGGTACACGTTAAAACATACCTTTCCTTGAATCACCAATTATTTTCATCTATATTACTTACGAATCACGCTAAAAATTTTGTATCGCGTCTTTAAATTGGATATCACGCGAATTCGCCTCCATTTTTATAAATTGTTGCGTAACGTTGTAAAGAATTCGATATGAATTACGCGGCAATTTTTTTTTTTAGTCGATGGTTGCTTACATATTCGACCAGCATTATGACGGGCTGAATATAATTGAGCAGTCGTAAAGAGGTTTCATTGCAGCAATTTTTTTTTTCTTTTGCCCTTTTTAGGCATCGTATGTTTTATTTATTCTACCAGCATTATTATGGGCTAAATATATATTTGAGTGTTCGTAAAGAGGTTCCATAGCGGAATTATTTATCTTTTCTTGTCCATTCGAAATAGAGAATAGAGATGCGTTGGCGACTAAGGTTCGTTCGAATGATCGACTTATTAGAGGTTTACCTATGAATTTTGTATTTGCTGCAGATTTTGTTGTTTTCGACAAAAACACGAAAGTATTTAATTCCGTATTTGTTTTTTTTTAATATGGTCACTCAGACGCCAGTCACAATAAACATTTAACCGCACTATATAGAAAAACCCAATTGCCAATAAATAAAATATTTACAAGTAATAATTTTGTCCCAACGAAAATTATCATGTTTTCTGTATTAAATCAATTATTTAAATTACATATCCAATTATTATCGTCTTACTCACCAGGTTTAAAAGGTTCTTTCAACTCTTCAAGCTCCGACTGAAACAAAAAATAATATTCATATAGCTTCTTGTATCTCGTTGGTAGACACAGAACAAACATCAATGTTACAAATGTCACATATAATTATTTACCTGGGTGGGAATCGAACCCACGACGTACCAGAAGGCAGGGTTACTACCAACTGAGCTATGAGGCCAGGCAAGTAATACAAGCTATGCTTAATTTGGCGCTGTGTGGATTGTACTCCAATAAAAAAAAAGTAATAAAGTGTCAAATGTCACCTGTGTGACAGCATTGAAATGCTTGATGATCTTGTCCTTGGGGTCGGGCTTGTCTCTCTGCGTGTCCTTCTCCGGCGCGAGGGGAGACGGCGAGGGGGACACGCCGCGACGCTTCTTCGGCGCGGGGGAGGGGAGAGTCGCGTTATCCTCCGTCTGCTCGTCCATGTATCTGAAATTTATAATTCAATCAATTTATATATATTTTTATGTGATCTGGGTGATAGAGCAAGGTGACGGCCCACCTGATGTTAAGTGGTAACCGCCGCCCATAGACAACAACAATACGATTCAAGTCATATATGTAGTATAAGTCCTATATTTCATTATCAGTAGACATTTCATACAACACCATATATTAGCAATATTTAAAGTCAAAATTTTTATTTCCTTAGAATTCATAAAGAAATATCTTGGAAATGTAATAATATTCAAAACATAATATCACGCGTACTTATCGCTAAGTTTGACGCCTGTTCAAACCCTATTTGACCCTCCATGAGGAGAACAGGCAAGAAACCCCTAACGGAGGGCTGCCTTTTTTTTGCGAGCACGATCCTTTTAAAAATCTTCTTTATTTATATTATTAATAATAATATACTGTACACCAGAGAACATTATAAATAACAATTCATAAAACGTAGAACTTACAATATTATTTAAGAACATAAGTTAAGGACTAAATTTAGGGACCCCTAAACTGGCCCATAACATATGTAAGGGATGAATGTCCGTCACAATCGCAAACACAACACAGCACTATATAATTGCATTTCGGCAGGTGACAGTACATACAATAAATGTAAATAATGTATGGATTATATAAGGCGATAGTGTAAATCTCAACACTACGCCGGGCGTTAATCCAAAGTCAAAGTCAAAAACTTTATTTCCATAGAATTCACAAATGGCTTGGAAACGTCAATAATATTCAAAACATAAGGTCACGCGTACTTATCGCTAAGTTTGACGCCTGTTCAAACCATATCCGACCCTCCATGGGGAGAACAAACAAGAAACCCCTAATGGAGGGATTCCTTTTTTTGCAATATAAATATTAATCTAAAATACAGTTTTGATCTGGCTAGGAACATAACTGATGTGCGCACTGAATAAAATTCACATTTAACAGTGTTAAGCTGATAAAAATAAATGTTCGGGAAATTAATATTAAAAAGAACGAAATACTACCCAAGAATATATAGAACATAGAACACAACAAATCTCACCTCTTAGGACGTATCTTCCTGCCACTTCTGCTGACTATCTCCTCATTGCTGTCTCCCTCGTCCTCTTTCTCTTTAGCGTCGTCTCTCTTGGGCTTGCCGCGCGGGGTCTTCGGTGGGACCTTAGGGGTCTCTTTCGCCGCCGTTTTACCATCCGCTTTGGGTTTCTTTCCTTTGGATGCCTGTATATGAAATAATGAATAACTCATTATTTCCCGCTACATTATAGCTGCGTACTGTTTTTTTTTTTGATACAGTTAGGAGACACAGCTGATGGCCCACCTGGTGTTAAGTAGTAACCTCTGCCCATAACAGGCAATACAACTTGGCACCTACTTAGGTACGACAAAACCCAAGTCGCATCGTATGCGCCCGTAATTCTGAGACGTGAAGTTGGAATGTCTCATGTGACTGTAATTTCACCCGCAACCACAACTTTAAACGCGAATGCATTACTGCTCCTGCTACAGCTCGTCCGGGAAAGTACTGCCACTATACCCATTTCTGTCGCCAAGCATGTAATACTTGGGTTACTGGTTACTGTGAAAGGTGCACTCTTTCACGTCTCAGAGTAGCGCATGCGATGCGATGTGGGTATTGCTTACCTAAGTAGGGGAGGACCCAAATCGTATTGCTTTTTATGGGCAGAGGTTACCACTTAACACCAGGTGGGCCACCTGTTCTTTCCGTAACTTCATCACTTTTTTTTCAATTACTCTTGGCTTTCGAGAGTAAGCTGGTATGTGGAACATCCTATTCTATTCGAGTCACTGGTTCTCTAGAACACCGGTTCTAGAAGTGGTGAAAGGATTTTAAGTGCACCTCAAAGGGGCTCCTTTCGTGCACTTGACTTCGAATTTTCAGTTCTACGACATGTCGGTTTCCTCACGATGTTTTCCTTCACCGTTTTGGAAACGTGGTATTGCGCACATAAGTCTTTCAATCTAAAAACTCACAGGTGCACGTCGGGATTTGAACCGGCGACCTCCGGATTGAAACTCGGGTTCAGTATATAATGTGGAACATTGTAAATAACGTAATGACAATCATACCTTTCCCTCATCAATAACCAACGCTCCATTCTCGTCGGAATCTTCGACAATGCTGTCATTCTGCGCGGCGTTCCCTGCCTGAAACGAAACGTTTAAATAATTCAACTGAATCAAGATTTCTTTATTCACACTAATATAAAAAAAGGTAAAGTTTGTATGTACGAAATGTACGAAACTATATGTATACAAATAAATAAAATCGGAGTGTCTGTTTGGAATATTAAAATAACTGCTTTTTACTAAGTGCATATGGATGTATACACGGTACATATACTAAAACATCATTTTTAAAAATTTTTGTCTGTCTGTCTGTCATATCTTTCTTCTCACTCGTGTAAAGTAATGTGTCTAAACGTGACGCCGACTTAAAAATTCACTCTTAATTCTCATTGACGCGGTGTTACCCGCGGTGAATAAGTAATCCCACGGGAACACTGCACTTTTCCGGGGTCAAAGTAGCCTGTGTGTTAATCCAGGATATAAGCTATCTTGATACCAAATTTCATACAAATCCATTCAGCCGTTTGAGCGTGAAAGAGTAACAAACATCCATACAAACTTTCACGTTTATAATATTAGGAGGATTTAAATGTTGGTCCCCTCGACAAACCGACGCACAGTCTCAGTGTGACGGCTTTGGCATGGACTCATTCACTATATGGATCACTAGACATCACACACACTAAGCTTAATGCGGTGAAACGAGTTACAATCCAAATTTATACACTTAGGGGCAAAATAATTAGTACCACGTAACCATACCAGGTGACCCTTACAGGGGGGGGGGGGAAATCTTTGAAATACCACGCTTAGTCACAGTGAGGGCTTAGGTTTTAGTCACGAAGTCAATATCCTCTAGGGTTATGGGTTATGTTATTGTTATATCTCGGTTGTTATGGGCCAAAGTTACCACTTAACACCAGGTGGGCCGTCGGCTCGTTCCGTAACTATATCAAATAAAAAATAAGGGAAATCTCGCGCTTTTTCGAGCTATATTTAAATATGACTACGGACAGGATTACCTAGTTTAGGCATATTGTAATTATTACCTTTTATTAGATACTATCTCACTATGTTAATCTTATCAAGATCACAAATATGAGGCATTTTTTTTATGAACTACTACGTGAATACCAGGGGGAGACGAGGGCATATATTACTTGGCGGTCACCGAGGAGGGGGGGGGGGGGGGGGTCGAGAGAGGGGGTGAGGGGGTAATGAGGTGAGGGGCGAGAAAGGGAGTAATGAGATGAGGGGAGGGGGTAATGAGGTGAGGGGCGAGAGAGGAAGTAATGAGTTGAGGGCAGGGGGTAATGAGGTGAGGGGACAGGGGTAATGAGGTAGGGTATGAGATGAGGGGATGGGGGTAATGAGGTGATGGGGAATGAGATGGGGGGATACAAAGATGGGCTACTTAGTATGGATACGTTCCTTAAGCCAGTTGTCGTTTCGCCTTCTAACTCTAAACCAAAAAATAATGTAAATAAATCATTACAAATTTCAATAGTCAGTACTATAGTGATGTACACTTACATCATCATCAACGGTGTCATTTGCAGTCGTGGTGTCCGCGGCGGCGCTCTCGTTGACGCTCACAGAATCATCGACGGCCGAATCGTTCACCTCCTCGGCGCGAGGTTCCGCACCAATCTAAAGTCAAAGTCAAAGTCAAAAACTTTACTTCAATACAATACATAAAGTTGGTTGGTGATAGAACGAGCGACGGCCCACCCGATGTTAAGTGGTAACCGCCGGGCGGCGGCAGGCGGCTTTAGTTAAACTAGATGTTTTTTTTACCGTATTTGTTACCGTACACAATTACTTATAACTAGCTGTTGCCCGCGACTTCGTCCGCGTGGAATTCGGTTTTATCACGCACCCCTATTTTACCCCTCGGAAAGGTAGCCTAAGTTACTCCTTGTTACATCAGCTACCTGCCAGTGAAAGTCCCGTCAAAATCGGTCCAGCCATTTCGGAGATTAGCCGGAACAAACAGACAGACAAACAGACAAAAATTGTAAAAAATGTTTTGGTATATGTACCGTGTACACATCCATATGCACTTAATAAAAAAGCGGTTAATTTAATATTACAAACAGACACTCCAATTTTATTTATTTGTATAGATAAAAAATAATAAAGCTTTGAGTAGATAGATAGATAGATAGATGACACTTTATTGCTCACTAAGTCAAAATAACAACAATCAGATACAAAGTACAAAAAAAGTGAAACAATGGGCGGTGTTATCGCTATAAAGCGATCTCTTACAGACAACCTTTGGATGGACAAGAAATACTGGACTTTATATGGTTTGAGTATTATCAATCTGAGCTAGTCAGTCATATCACAAGTACAGATCACCTCGAGTGGTACTCCGATGACGTCCTCGAGGGGCACGTTGTTCGCGAAGTCATACTCAATCTGCTTGACTCCGTCATTGAAGTCCCGCCTCTTCTGAGTCTTCGTGAGGAACTTGCCTTTGTTCTCTGCGTAGTCGAAGATCATGTTCGGCGGAAGGTTCGCTCTGGAAATATATATAATATTTCTTCTTCTTCTTAGTTCATGGTTACAGAGGCTATAATCTTTTTATTTACTTTCGGAACGAGCAGATGGCCCACCTTGTCTATTCTCTTCTATTCGAGCCGAGCAGTGAAAGGATTTTAAGTGCGCCCCAAAAAGGCTCCTGTTTTTATTTATTATTATGTTAGTAAAAATTAAGTTAAATTATTACGTTAAATTAAGTTAGTAAAAAATTAAGTATTATTAAACTAAAGCGACATTAATTATATATTATATTATTTATATTATATTATATTATTATATTATAATTATCTTACAAAAATAAAAACAAATGAGAATCTCATTTATTTTTATTTTTGTATGAAAGATTGTAAAATTTATGTCATGTAATATGAATGTAATGTTCGAAATAAAATGATTAATAATAATAATAATGTCAATTTAATAATACAACAGAATAAATGAAATAAAAAATTAACAATATAAAATAAGATCACAAATTCAAATAATATGATTAAAAAATGACACTCGATGAACAACTTGACATAAAAAAAACTTACGTTTCACCTGTCCCATAGAAATATACAAAATATTTCTTGCCATTGAGTCTCTGTACCTGCAAACAAATATAATCATAAATAAATCAAATATATCTTAATAGACATTTCCCACAGCGCCAATCTATATTCAAATTAAGTACAGTACATCTATGACAACTAGAAAACTGATAGAATATTAATATACATTTTTTATTTGCATCATCTTTAAGGTAACATAGACAAATTTGCAGTTAACTTGTATATTTTTTCAATATTTATTTATACATTATAACCTATTCTTTAATCTATTGCATTTCGCTGATTAATATACTGCGTTGCTGACATCATTTTGAAATTTTTATATACATATGAATAATTAAATTATGTTACTGTTTTATATATAACAAAATATATATTGACAATCATTTGTAAAGATGAATGTAAAGCTGTGTTTGCAAAATGTTGACCGATCTAAATTGTGAAACTTTATTTATAATTACTTTTTAATACATCTGGAAAATAACCATAACAAGGATTAAAACTTGGGTCCTCTGCTTAGGTACAACGAGGCAAAGTCGCATCATATATGCAGTACATTAAACATTCACGTCTCAGACATCTGAGACTCTGGGAAGGTGGAATGTCTCATGCCCCTGTTATATCTCCGGTATAAAAAACAAAAAGCCTTCATTGAGGAATAACTTTCTTTATAAATTTAGTAATATTAGATTCATAAAAAAATATTCAGTAAAAAATCATGTTTTATCCCTTACTACAGAAATGAGATTACCCTTACAAATTATCAACCACGTAAGTTTTTTTCTTTTTTTAAGTCAAAACCTTTATTTCCATGGAATTCATAAAAAATGTCTTTGAAACATCAATAATATTCTAAACATAAAGTCACGCGTACTTATCGATAAGTTTGATGCCTGTTCAAACCCTATCCGACCCTCCATTTATGTGACAAATTATATTAGCTTAAGTCCTTTTCCAAAGTCTAATCTGTCTATGACAAAATTCATCAAATCGCTTCAGTGGTTTATGCATAAAAAGGCAATAGACAGAGAGTTACTTTCTCATTTATTCTCATTTATAACATTAGTATGGATTGTTTAACAAAACCATGTCTTTTGTTAATTAGATATGAAACAGCACATAACGTCGGTCGGATTCATTAACGGAACATTTCCAAATTTACGTGTTTAGAGATAAGTATACAGAATAGTAGGGAATTGAATATTTTTTCCCAATCACTAACGGTATAACTCAAATTTTAGTTCTAATTGACAGAACACTACTTATTCCGATAAAGAAAAATAGATTTTAATGATCCCTTCATTTTCAGTAACAGTTTATTTTGAAAAGTCCCGCTGCCACTCGAAATACTAAATGTTCCGTTAATGAATCCGACCAACAATATATAGAATGGTTGTAACTATGCAATTTGATTCCGCCATTGGCGAGCACTGTTGCAGCTCAGATAAAAACAAATTAACATAGTCCATATGAAAAGATCTTATTAGAAAGATCATAATGTAATTGAGATTTGAAATATATTAACTGAGTAAGATCAGAGTTAACCCTACCATAACAATGGGTGATGACTTTCTGACAACCTTGCTGGAAATTGCGAGCTTGCAGAACTTAATCCCCTCGTCATATTTCAGGTACATTAAGGCCCACTATTTTACTTTACAATACTACTGTTTCATACAAAATATAATGATTTTATCACTAAAATGAAAACATTATTCAAAACAAATTACAATACAGAGTGCTCCAACTTCACACCAAATGTAAGGTGAATAAAGGTGTTCTATGTTTAATATCTTGTACAACCACAGTAGTATATGGCATTGTTTTATGGAGTAGTGAAATGGATAGTGTGATGATTATGCAAAATAATGGTATTTGATTCAAATCAGGTCAATTTAAATCAACATCTATTGCTTATAAGTTCTTATTAACAAAATTCATTATCACAGACTTATTAGATATTGAAATTATATGTACAACGATTATAACGCCAATTAGTTCTATCCCATAAATGTTTGTAGCTTTATACAACAAAGACAAGCACAGCATTATCTAACTAAACTATAAACTATTTGCATAACATGTTTACTGTGTCTAGGAGAGTCATAGAAGAGTTTACTCGGTCGAAAACTCTGTGACATGGAAAGCATCCAGCAAAATGTCTTCCCGCGCCAGCATCAATATCCTTCGATCAAGGCATACACTTTTGCCAGATTTATGGAGCAAGATTTAGACGTTTATGGCACTTACCCTTGCAGGCCAGGCTGGGTAACCCTTTACTTTGGCGAATATGAAGTCTCCTGACTTAAATTCTCTCACTTTCTTGCCCATTTTCACTGAATACGGTGGCGGGTTACTGTTTTGATTATACTGATGCTATATTGACACTCGAGTTGTGACAACCACTGAAAATACACAACGACAATGTACTTTCATCGAATACAGTTTTTATTGGGTAATTAAAGTTAATTACAAGCAAAGTCCCATGAAAACCGAGAGGACGCTAAGTAACGAAATAACCTACAAAAATACTCACCGCGGCCGACAGAGCTTGACTTGACTGAAGAAATAAACATGGCTGGCGTTTGTTTGTCTGTTGAGCCAAATAATGCTCGTTCGGTTTGGCCAAATTTATTGACAAATAAACCAATTTCTTGATAAAGAAATTGTTGGATTTCTCTAAATAACATTTGTAAGGAATAATAACCAGGAAAATATCTAATGTTTTTCGTAAAACTATCGGTTAATCTTGGATTGGAATATATAAAATCTCCCACTATTCTACAAAATACAAATAGTCTACGGCTTGACATTAATATTTATATACTGGCAGCCCCGTTAGAGTTGGGTCATTCTAGGCTAATCACAAAAAACTCTGTGATAATGATTTGTGTAATTATTTGCTCCTGTAACATTGAGACTGTGACAATAAGCTAAGTAGGAACTATCGTCGCATAAAAAAATCATCGTAAAGCGTAATGCCATCTCAGATTCTTCTTGTGATTTCTGGTACTTAAAGTAACAGGTACATCGCTAATATATTTGCATTTACGTATACAAAAATGAGAGTAAAACCATTTGTAAAATTTTACTAGGCAGTTAGAGTATACCTGTACTGAATCTAGTAGTAGTGGTAGTAGTAGCAGTAGTAATAGTGTCTAGTAGTAATAGTAGTAGTAGTAGTATATATCTTTCTCGAAATGGTGAAGGAAATATCGTGACGACCGACTTGTCCTGGAACTATAAATTCAAAGATATCTGTCAAGCCTCCTTTAATTAATTCACAACACATATTAATTCATTTGTAGCATGATCTTATGATTGTGATTTTTTATTCTATGTTTTATTTTTAATCTTATATGGTTGTTATTCTATTCACTATAAATCCAACGAAATTTAAGATCATAAAATTCGGTCCAGTTTTCCTTGGTATAAATGGTGTAACTACGCGACTATATGTAAAACATTTACATATACTATAATGTGTAAAACAATTTTTTTTGGGCCTCGCTGTTTATCTCAATAGAAATAAGCTAATTGTGAAAGTGAAATTGACTTGAAATGTAATTTGAAATGTAAGCAATATTATATGTATGTATTATATACGTATGTATGTAATGACATATATAAATTCTGTATTTACCAATGACAGATTGTGACTTTTGAACCGTGATTTTTTTCATGTGACGAGTGACGACAAACAGGCCCACCTCTACAATCCAATACTATGAATGGTCGTGCGTGTCAGAGGGATGCTTCGGACGGGAATTTTTCGCGTAAACTAATAGATTTTTCTAATTAAATTACAGTGAATCATTGTGTTTGCAATGCAAGTGTAATGTGAGCCATGAGAAACGTTATTGTGCAAACATATAGTAGTGGGACTAGTATTTGAGTGATGTGATTGGCAAACTAAAATGGCATCGGGGGATAGCGATCACGTCGAAATGATGGAAAGTGCTGTGGCGAGGAAATCGGACGTCGCTGGCGGCCCCTCTGGTTCCGAGGACGATGGTGGGTGACTGCAAATCTAATAATAACATTCCATCGTGATAATCCTATTGTGTAAGTGGGACTACGCTCTGCAACACCCCCTTTATATTGTCCTATTTGCCTCATTACAGATCGTGATAGGAGTTCGATTGCCGAGAAAAATGTACCATACGATGTAAGTAGACCTTATTAATGCACAATTATATATTATCATTAATTATAATTATATTATTATCATTCATGCTTAGTGAAAGCATTTGCACTTATCTAAATTATTTAATTATTATTAAAGATCGAATGCATGTTGAAAATACCATGATAAAATACTCGGATGAATATAAAAGAGGCCATTGCTGAAAAAACATACATTGATTAAAAAACTAAGTTTTTTCCATATAATTTCATCTAAGTTTTGCCAATTAGTAGTTTTTTAATGTTGTATTATAGTTAAAAATACAAGTTAACAGGTTTTTTCTCATCCGTAGAGTTAAACAATTGACCCTGCATATGAATTAAACTGGAAACCTGTTATTTTATATTTTTTGTAATAACATTACTGTAGACAATTATAAAGGTAATCTTAGTAATGGCCTTAACCTTAGGGCTGTGTAATAATAGGTGGTCACAGTTCAAAGAGTGCATAAAATTATCAATTAAACTTTTATGACTTAGCTCACTGTAATGGATAAAAATAAAGAAAGGAAGTCATATGGCTGGGTTTTGGTGTTAAAACTAATATGGAATTTTTATTCACTTTGCTATGGCTGTCTTCTTTTAAGACACTATCTATATTTATTGTATAATATTGATGAATATTACTTTCACTTTTTAAATATCTGCTAAAATATGTGATATTTACCTCGAACAAGATATTATAAAAGCTTTGCTTCAGTTATTTATAGATTCTTACCATTTACTATAATTTTGTTTTATGTGAAAACTGTACTGTTTAAACCTTTCAGTACTAACTAAGTACCCCATCACTAATAATGTTTATGATTTGTCATAACCTTGAACGGACCAATCAGCGCTCATGCCGTGGCGACGCGTCGCCAAGCCAGAAATCGGTTTTACGTGCGGCTATAGATGTTTCACATCAAAAACTCAGCTGGTGTACATTGTAAAACCTATTATAAAACGGGTATCAGTCAATTGAAATGTGCAAAGCTCCATTGTCCATTTTGCAATAGGGCAGTAGAAATAATATGAGTATTTTTTACAAGCCTTAGCCCATTCGGTTTGGAGGGGAGTGAAGAAGAGATGCATGAACGTAAAATTCGCTTCAATTCGTTGCAAACATCAAAGCTATTTGTCACCTGAATCTTCACTTAACATCATTACAACTTGTGGCAATGGCTCTTTAAAACCATTATGGTTGTATGTGTAGTGCGAGCTGGTTTTCGTAACTAGGCCGCCAGTGGGCCCTATTTGTGTGATGGGTGGAGGTTGCTATTCCAGCCTCTCGATGTCCTCCAGAAAGGCCAGCAGCTCAACCAACCACTACTACTATTCGAGTCACTGGTTCTCTAGAACTGGTGTGGTGAAAGGATTTTAAGTGCGCCTCAAAGAGGCTCCTTCGTGCACTTGACACATGTTTTCGAATTTTTAATTCTAGGACATGTCGGTTTCCTCACGATGTTTTTCTTCACCGTTTTGAGAACGTGGTATTGCGCACATGTATCTTTCAATCGAAAAACTCATGCACGTCGGTATTTGAACCAGCGACCTCCGGATTGAAACTCAGGGTCAGTACCACTATAGCGATATACACGGTACATATACCTAAACAACATTTTTTACAATTTTTGTCTGTCTGTCGGTCTGTCTGTCTGTCTGTTCCGGCTAATCTCTGAAACGGCTGGACCGATTTTGACGGTACTTTCACTGACAGATAGCTGATGTAACAAGGAGTAACTTAGGCTACTTTTCCGAGGGGGTAAAATAGAGGTGTGTGATAAAACCGAATTCCACGCGGACGAAGTCTCGGGCAACAGCTAGTAGAATATAAAATTAAATATATTATTGACGTAGCATGTTTTTATAGATATATAGAAAACTCTTTTGTACACCACAGATTAAACATAAACAATGTTGCAAGAAATAACAGTAAAATATGTAGCACAATGGGCGGCCTTATTGCTTAAAGCAATCTCTTCCAGGCAACCTTTGGGTGGACTGGAAGATATAGTTTATTATTATTTATTAGTTTTATAGTTAGGATAAACCTTGAAACACATTACCATTCATTCTCGGGCAGTCTGTTGAAAGACGGTAGTTCTGTGAAACAGCTTCATTATCTCCTAATGAATTACTTGAGTCTCTGTGGGAGCCAGAAATAAGAATTTCATTGTTCACGCTAATTAATCACGCAAACTCTAGTTTTAGGAATTGGGTCGGTTTTAGTTTCGAAGTACTTGAAAAAAGTATGGTAGCTAGAAGCCCTCAAGGATGTCCCCCTTATAATAAATATTAGTGGACATTTCACACAGCGCCATCTAGCCTCAAAGTAAGCTAAGCATAGCTTGTATCATGGGAACCAGACAACTGATATACATACTTATATATTTATTTTGTAAATACATACATATAATACATATTGACACCCAGACACAGAACAAACATCTATGTTCGTAACATAAATGTTTGTCCTGGGTGGGAATCGAACCCACGACCCACAGCTCAGAAGGCAGCGTTACTACCAGCTAAGTACGGTCTGATAATAAGAAAGTAATGTTTGGTTCGATAGTATTGTGTCATCTGGGAATATAATATAATAAATCTATACAAATAAATAAAATTGGAGTGTCTGTTTGTAATATTAAAATAACCGCTTTTTACTAAGTGCACATGGATGTATACACGGTATATATACCAAAACATCATTTTTTTACAATTTTTGTCAGTCTGTCTGATTGTTCCGGCTAATCTCCGAAACGGCTGGACCGATTTTGACGGGACTTTCACTGGCAGATAGCTGATGTAACAAGGAGTAACTTACGCTACTTTTCCGAGGGGTAAAGTAGGCGTGATAAAGAGGCAAAAAAAAGCGGTTATTTTAATATTACAAACAGACACTCCAATTTTATTTATTTGTATAGATGTATTACAGCATCGCGTCACCCTTTTTTAGTCAAATTACCTCACATCCGTACAAAGCGTTTTGCTACCACTTTCATAACGCGGACAACCCAAGAGTGGAACTCCTTGCCTGCGTCTGTATTTTCAGAGAACTATAATCTGGAGGTCTTCAAGAGGAGAGTGAATAGTATAGAATAGCGACCTACAGCGCAGAACGCAGGGTTACTACCAACTGAGCTGTGAGGCTAGTCAAATAACCTTTGGCTATAACCTGGATAACGCCACGAAACCTGTCCCGGTAGCACGCGGGTGGAGCCGCGGACGGGAGCCCTAGTGCTTCCAGCATATCCCAAATGTTCTGTTAGGAGCCAGACTGGCCAGTTGCCAAGTCCTTAACTGACCGATTTAGATGTCTAGCTCCTATGGATTTTCTTGGCGACACTGGGACTGTCGCAATATATTCATTATTCAAATAAGTCAGTAGTCATAAATTCAGTATACACGCAGTACCCCGCGGCTTTTGACGCTTTGGATCAGGATACAATGTCACCCGTTCTCTGTTTGCTACAAATAGGAACATAATAATAATATTGGAGGATATTTCACACAGCGCCATCTAGCCCCAAACTAAGCATAGCTTGTAGTGTGAGAACCAGACAACTGATTATATACATATATAGTTTTCTTTTGTAAATACATACACATAATACATATTAAGACCCAGACATAGAACAAACTTCTATATTCGTCACACAAACGTTTGTCCTGGGTGGGAATCGAACCTACGACCGCAGAAGGCAGAGTTACTACCAACTGAGCTATGAGGGTAGTCAATAATTTGCAAAAGACACCACAGTACAGTAGTTGAGAGACGATGACCCCGTTTCAACATCGTCCGGTCCTTTGTAATGTTACGCATGTTTCCAATGTAGGTTAAAACTTGAAAGAACCATGCATACATTCACGCCTTTTTACCCGAAGGGGTAGACAGTATCACTAGATCACTTTTCGCCCTGTCGGTTATACAATCGCGGAAACGTAGACGTTCCAAGTGCTTATAGTAAACTCATTTACCCTCTGCGCTGTAGGTCGTGGGTTCGATCCCCAGTCAGGACAAACATTTATGTAACATTGATGTTTGTTCTGTGTCTGGGTGTTAATATGTATTATATGTATGTATTTACAAAAGAAAAGTATATAAGTATTATATTAGTTGTCTGGTTCCCATGATACAAGCTATGCTTAGCTTACTTTGGGGCTAGATGGCGCTGTGTGAAATGTCCACCAATATTATTATTATTTCTTATAAGTCTAACAGTCAGAATTGACAATAAAAAAAATAGTAATATAATAAATTGGTGGACAATTCCCACAGCGCCATCTAGCCCCAAACTAAGCATAGTTTGTACTATAGACAGACAGCTGTTAGTTTTTCTTTTTTGTTGTAAATACATACATATGTCGCAACTACTACTACCCAGACACAGAACAAGCATCTATATTCGTGACGCAAACGTTTGTCTTGGGTGGGAATCAAACCCACGAGCTACAGCGCAGAAGGCAGAGGTACCATCAAATGTGCTGTGAGACCTGTCAGAATTTGAATACTTACCAATGTAAAAAAAATTAACTTAAAATTTTATACAAATAAACTATGTATTCTTGTATGTAATAAAAGGTCTTAAAGAAATTGAATATTTTCTTTTTGTATTGTTTAGGACGCTCAGTCTCTCTGTTCCCGTCTCTATCTCGTATGTCCATTCTACGGAATTTTTGTCTGTCTGTCTGTTTGTTCCGGCTAATCTCTGAAATGGCTGGACCGATTTTGACGGGACTTTCACTGGCAGATAGCTGATGTAACAAGGAGTAATTTAAGCTACTTTTCCGAGGGGTAAAATAGGGATGCGTGATAAAACCGAATTCCACGCGAAGTCGCGGGCAACTGCTAGTATTGATTATAATTTTGATAATTCTGCGAGCGTTACTTCCAAGTTTTAGGACTTGAGTAAATGGTGTGGAAACTTTCGCCCGACATACACACCCATACAAACCCACAATGCCGGATTTGGCCAAGTCTATTTAAGGAACTTCGCGCAAATTAATATCCTTCCCGTATACTTTCCTCATGATATTAATTAATCATTAAAATATTTAGTGTCGAAACAACCGCCGTTCGTGAATATCCTTCCCATGCACTTTCCTCATGATTTTAATTGACCATCAAAATATTTAGTGTTAAAATAACGACCGTTTGTTGTGTTATTACTTTTTTTCGAAGTAAATCTCTCGTCCGTTTCGTTTTACGCGTGTGTTGCAAAATGCTAAGTAAATTATATTCGCTTCCAATAAACAGTTCAAACATTAATAGTATAAGATAGCTTAGTCATAATTGTTTCAAACATATATTTTTAGTAGAAACATTGTTTGTTTTGGATTCAGCGTCACAGTTTTTATTAAAGCTGGCGTGTACATTTCTTGAGTGTTTAAACATGATTTTCTTGATGTGAACTCTAAGCCATCTAACTCTTGTAACCAGAATGACTTGAAGTAGCTTGTCTCCAGAATTATTGTAACCAGAATTACAAGAAGTAGCTGATGTGTCAGGTATAAATACATCGAAGTAACTTCATTGCTTGAAGGTGCTGTTATGGCAAAATTAGTTATGATTAGACCAGCTTTTATCTTCTACTTCTTTTGGGCTAGCTCTCCGTCAGGCTGTTTTTGGAGATAATAGTAATATAATAATATTGGTGGACATTTCACACAGCGCCATCTAGCCCCAAAGTAAGCTAAGCATAGTTTGTATCATGGGAACCAGACAAATTATATAATACCTAAATAGATATCTTTTTTGTAAATACAAACATATAATACATATTAACACCCAAACACAGAACAAACACATATGTTCGTCACACAAATGTTTGTCCTGGGTGGGAATCGAACCCACGACTTACAGCGCAGAAGGCAGCGTTACTACCAACTGAGCTATGAGGCCAGTCGAGATGAGTGGAGATGTGGTATTCATCTTCAAAAACAGCTAAAGGTTTAAGAAAAAATTTGGGCTAGCTTTCCGTCATATGTCTGTTTTTGGAGTTTGATTCTGGACCAGGTTGACGATTGAAGGGGTTGTTATTTTTAAATTAATATATATAATATATATTGTGAGTGCAAAGTAGGTAGTTTTTATTTCATATATTACTTTTCTAATATTATAGTGTCTTTAAATGGCCATCTCATTTCTATGCATTGATTTAGTTTGTAACATTGTGCCGATGGTTTCTCTAAAATTAATGTATTCGCCTGAGTCACAGCATTTCCTAGTTCAGGCATAGTGTAATTATTACTTATTATATACTAACTCACTATGTTAATCTTAGCACGAAGTCAATGAATAAAGATTTATTATTATTATTATATCTGTTTTCAGCCCGCGGTCGGCCCTTTGGGCGCGATCGGCAAGGTGCACAAATCAGATCGCAAGATTGGTCACCGGCGTGTCGGGGAAGGTGGAGAGATCACATACAAGAAGATACAGTCGTCTCAGATCATGGGCTCGATACAGCTCGGTAAGTAGACCCAGTTACTAACTTCTCCTTTGTCTTTCACGCTTCAGCCCGGTGGCGAGAATTCTGTCTCGTTCGCGGCGACAGTTCACTTAAACTTGATCAGCCTCTGTCTCTTGTACAGAGACAAAGAGGCACAGACGTTTCAGTCGTTCCGAATCGTTGGGTCAATACAGCTTGGTGTGAGGATGAAATTACAATCTGGTACTTTCTCCGTTCCGTATGTCTGTTTCCGCTGGAGATAATATCGCGATGCGTACAATTATTTATCCACATTGATTATTCCTTCATCATGAATTCTTATATACACGGGTTCACAATTTCACATCAAGTTCAATTCAAGTGAACTTAATTCACACTAAGCTTAGCTACGAGCTTTCGTCTCCATTTTGCTTAGGTATAAGATAAAGCACAGGGAATTAAATCCACCTTTATTTCAGTTTTCAGGCTTGGACATTCAGATTTATTTTAAATCGATTACCTATTGCTTCGATTATTAATTTTATGAACCATACTATTGGGACTGCATAGAAAAACGTCACAATCGAATACGTCATATGATCCATTGATGTTAAATATTTGCTCGGCGAGGATACTATCCAATTAGCACAGAGTTTTGATAATGATAAAATCAAAAAACAAATGCAAGAGTTCTTGTCTCCTTAAGTTTTTTGGATATTATATTAGTGTTTTCTTAACATATTGCGCCCTTAAAACATCTGGCGGCTGCAATCAATGCATTCTCACCATCATCTCTAACATAAAATAGATCGTGAATGTAATATATAAACAGGAAAGGTCCGAGTGTAACTCCCTGTGGTACGCCCGTAGTGATAACGCTACCGGTCCATATTTTGTAAATAAACACGACGGTATGTGCAATGTTTAAAATTAGCACGCTCTTCGTAACAGTGTGTTGTGGCACTAATGTTTGGATGCGGCTTTTCATGGCGAACTAATGCTTCGCTGAAGTAGTCCTTTCTGTTTAGTAAGTTCCGGCTTCGACCCACGCGAAATATAGAGATAAACTAGCTGTTGCCCGCGACTTCGCGTGGAATTCGGTTTTATCACACACCCCTATTTTACCCCTGGGAAAAGTAGCCTAAGTTACTCCTTGTTACATCAGCTATCTGCCAGTAAAAGTCCCGTCAAAATCGGTCCAGCCATTTCAGAGATTAGCCGGAACAAACAGACAGACAGACAAAAATTAAAAAAAAAAGTTTGTTTTGGTATATGTGCCGTGTATACATCACATATGCACTTAGTAAAAAGCGGCTATTTTAATATGTGATGTAACAAGGTGTAACTTAGGCTACTTTTCCGAGGGGTAAAATAGGGGTGCGTGATAAAACCGAATTCCACGCGGACCAAGTCGCGGGCAACAGCTAGTAAAATAAAATAACATCAAATATACAACCCCAAGGTACGCAAGAAACATCCATTATTTCCCACCTCTACCATTACTCTGCTAACCCGAATTAAGTGGCTAACATTACTCTCGTTTGTTTACAAGGTCGGGATAATAATGCTATTTTTACAGTTATCCTAAACAGAGCGCGCGAAATGTAAACTTAATCATTCAAAGTCAAAGTCAAATCATTTATTTCCATAGAATTCTAAAGTAATGGCTTGGAAACGTCAATAATATTCAAAACATAAGGTCACGCGTACTTATCGCTAAGTTTGACGCCTGTTCAATACCCTATCCGACCGAACAGTCAAGAAACCCCTAAAGGAGCCCTCTTTTAGGGGTTTATTGACTGTTCGTCCTATTTTCGCATTAATAACACAACGTTTTCCTGCACATTTTAATTTAGTACATTTTGTAGCTATAGAATTAATGCCAAGCTCGCCTGGGGTAGTACTGCCACCACTAATTCTGCCGCCAAGTAAAATTCGCGGTACTGTGTTATGTATGATTTGTGATAGGTATGGTTGCCGGTGTAATTACGGGCACATGAGATGAGATAAATACTGGACATTTCACACAGCGCCATCTAGCCCCAAAGTAAGCTAAGCATAGCTTGTATCATGGGAACCAGACAACTGATATACTTACTTTATGCCTTTTGTAAATACATACATATACTAAATATTGACACCCAGACACAACAAACATCTATGTACATCACACAAATGTTTGTCCTGGGTGAGAATCGAACCCACGACCTACAGCGCAGAAGGCAGAGTTACTACCAACTGAGCTGTGAGGCCAGTCAGTGTGTCATATTAAAAATATTTTTATTTACATTGAGCAGAAAAACATTGCATGTGTCATTTGAACATACATTATAATTATATTAGTCACTCATTTCCCTCCGTGTGATAATTAAGTAGCTTTATGTTATGGTTGACTGGCCTCACAGCTCAGTTGGTAGTAACTCTGCCACTACGCTTTTAGTCGTGGGTTCGTTTCCCACTCGGGACAAAAATATTTTATGTGACGACCATAGATGTTTGTTCTGTGTCTGGGTGTTAATATGTATTTACAAAACGTTAAGTATCTATCATTTTCCTAGGTTCCTATAGTACAAATTAGGCTTAGTTTGGTACTAGATAGCGTGGTGTGAAATGTCCACCAATATTTATTTACTTTACTAGGAAGGGAAAGATTATACCTAGGCAAGCGGTTATATCGTCTCTGGCTTTGAAGTCATTTTGATATCTAGCGAAATTCTGAATAAAATACAACGTGCCAGGCCATTGTCGGTGATGGATATTTCCTGTACGAGGAAACTGATAAAATCCAAGGTCGCACGTTCAATGCCAGACGGCACCGCGAGCGATTTCGCGACGACTACCGCCCCCTCTAACCTCGGCTAGACTGCAAATGACGGATGATACTAATTATCTACATCTCTAAATAGTATAAAACAAAGTCTCTATCTGTCTTTGTCTTTTTCTCTGCTTACTTCTTCTAAACCACGCAACGTATTTTGGTACATTTTTCACAAATAGAAAGCACGATAAACGAGGAAGGGTATAATTTGTAAATATTTTGTACAAAATAAATAAATAAATATTGGTGTACATTTCACACAGCGCCATCTAGCATCGAAGTAAGCTAAGCATAGCTTGTATCATGGGAACCAGACAACTAATATAATTCTTATATACTTTTTTGTAAATAAATACATATAATACATATTAACACCCAGACAAAGAACAAACATCAATGTTACAAATGTCACATAAATGTTTGTCCTGGGTGGAAATCGAACCCATGACCTACAGCACAGAAGGTAGGTCGTAGAAGTTGGTAGTAACACTGCTTTCTGAGCTTTAGGTCGTGGGTTCTATTCCAACACAGGACCAACATTTGTGTGACGAACGTAGATGTTTGTTCTGTGTCTGGATGTTAATATGTGTTATACGTATTTTTTTACAAAAAAGTATATAATTTTTATATCAGCTGTCTGGTTTTCATGATACAAGCTATGCTTAGCTTACTTTGGGGGCTAGATGGCGCTGTGTGACAATGTTCACTATATATACTTCCCCATATCGGTCGGATAGGGTTTGAACAGGCATCAAACTTATCGATATGAACGCGTGACCTTATGTTTTGAATATTGACGTTTCCAAGCCATTTCTTTATGAATTGTATGGAAATAAAGTTTTTGATTTTGACTTATAAATATATGTGTGTGTGTACAGGTATACAGCACGCGATCGGCGGTCTCGCGTCGAAGCCGGAACGCGATCTGTTGATGCAGGACTTCATGACAGTGGAGACGACCAACTTCCCCCACGAGGGGTCGAACCACACGCCCGCGCATCACTACTCCGAGTTCAAGTTCAAGACGTACGCGCCGATAGCGTTCCGTTACTTCCGCGACCTGTTCGGTATACAGCCCGACGACTTCCTGGTGAGTGATGAAAGAAAGAAAGATTTTTTTTATGTACCTTAATAACTACTACAAAATAAATAAAAACTACATATGATAGAAGTAACAGTAACACTGCCTTCGTTTGCTCTAGGTCCCGGGTTCGATTCTCACCCCGAACAAATAATAATAATAATAATTATTTATAGTGGAAGTATTTATAGTGAACATTGTCACACAGCGCCATCTAGCCCCCAAAGTAAGCTAAGCATAGCTTGTATCATGGGAACCAGACAACTGATATACATACTTTTATACTTTGCTTTTGTAAATACATACATATAATACATATTAACACCCAGACAAAGAACAAACATCAATCTTACAAATGTCACATAAATGTTTGTCCTGAATGGGGATCGAACCCACGAACTACAGCGCAGAAGGTAGGGTTTCTAACCAACTGAGCTATGAGGCCAGTCAACAAACATTTGAGTGACGATTTATTTTATGTTATACAGTTACGGAACGAGCCGATACGGCCCGCCTTGTTAAGTTTAATTAAGTGGTAACCTCGGCCCGTAATAACCGGTGCGACTTGGGTACTCACCTACAGAAGACTCAAGTCGCATCGTATGCGCCCGTAACTCTGTCCTTTCAAACATACTTTAATTCCACCGCACCTATGTGGTAAATTTACGGAACAAGCAGATGGTCCACCTGTTTTTAAGTGGTAACTGTAGCCCACAACAAGCAGTACGACTTGGACCCTCCTCTTAGAAACAAGTGGCATCGTATGCGCCAGTAACTCTGTAGGTGGAACGTCGCATGTGCCTGTAATCTCACCGGCAACCACACCTTTCAAACCTTAACACGTAACGCGAATGCCTCACTACTTGGCTACAGAAATGGGCATGGTGGCAGTTCTACTTTTAATTTCACCCCATTCAACTGCCTGTGGTTTTCACCCCATTCAACTGCCTGTGGTTTTCACCCCATTCAACTGCCTGTGGTTTTCACCCCATTCAACTGCCTGTGGTTTTCACCCCATTCAACTGCCTGTGGTTTTCACCCCATTCAACTGCCTGTGGTTTTCACCCCATTCAACTGCCTGTGGTTTTCACCCCATTCAACTGCCTGTGGTTTTCACCAGATGTCGATGTGCAGCGCGCCGTTGCGCGAGCTGTCGAACCCCGGCGCGTCCGGCAGCATCTTCTACCTGACGAATGATGACGAGTTCATCATCAAGACTGTGCAGCACAAGGAGGGGGAATTCCTGCAGAAGTTGCTGCCCGGATACTACTTGAACCTCGATCAGGTAGATAATATATCTTAGATATTTATGTCGGAGGAAGCTATGAGTCGGGTTGATTGTTGTTTGCATGTGTATCGCAGAATATTATTTGTTTAAATTTTAATTACTTCTAAAATTCTTAATTTAATTTTATTTCATTTGTTACTTTTTTTCTATACCTTAAAACCTTATTAATGTAATAAAAGTTAGGAATATTGTAATTCACGTAACGACCAATCAGAGCAGAGCACGTGTCTCGAGTGGGGTCGACGCGCCATCTTTATTTGAAGTGGGGCGACAGTTTTTGGCGAGACATTGAAGTGATAGCGACTGATCGAGTTGGATCATTGAGAGCGTATTCGTTGTTTAAAATAAGATCGGTGCCCGGAACCCGCTGCTCGGTCTTAGCTGTTAATTTTTCTTTCGACAAATATTGTTTAAATTAAATTATTAAAATAGTATGAAACTGTGAACATTGTGTTTTGTGCTCGCATTTTACCCTGATGACGCTCACTAAGCCCGTCACTACTAATGACGATGTCAGCGAGAACGTTTCTCCGACATATATAATAATATATCTATTCAGCTGGTAACACCCACTGCTGACGATAGACGTCTTCTCTGGTACGCCACTGTTGCCTGTCTCGGGCAAGTCTCATCCACTGTTTTCCTGCTGCCTTCACTATATCTGCTGACCATCGGGCTGGTGGTCTGCCCTGGGGCAGACTCATATCCCTTGGCCACCATTCAGTGACTGCCTTGGTCCATCGGAAGTCTTCCCTCCTAGCCAAGTGTCCTGCCCATCTCCACTTAAGTCTTGCTATCCGTGTAACCACGTCTTCGACTTTGGTTCTACACCGAATATATATATTGTCTTTCACAAAAAACAAGTAAAATTAATTTAAAAATTAGTGAATAACAAGTTTTATGTGAGACTGGTGCTAGAGGTAGGCTAGAAGCCTGTGTTACCAGGTTCCCACTTCACGGAAACACAAATGTAAGTAAAGTCTAAAAGCTAAGGTACAATAGGAATGATAACACATAGAATAAAAATAAGAAAGGAGACAAAGACAAAAATTACATAAAAAAAAGATAGTAGATAGATAGATACTTTATTTTGCATTAGCTGTTGCCCGCGATTTCGTCCGCGTGGAATTCGGTTTTATCACGCACCCCTATTTTACCCCTCGGAAAAGTAGCCTAAATTATACCTTGTTACATCAGCTATCTGCCAGTGGAAGTCCCGTCAAAATCGGTCCGGCCATTTCGGAGATTAGCCGGAACAAACTGACATACAAAAATTGTAAAAAATGTCGTTTTAGTATATGTACCGTGTATACATCCATATGCACTTAGTAAAAAGCTGTTATTTTAATATTACAAACAGACACTTCAATTTTATTTTTTTGTATCTATACAAAAAAATAAAATTCATCAATGAAACAGTAGTAGGTATTGCAAAGTAAAATAGTGGGCCTTAATGTACCTGAAATGTGACGAGGGTATTAAGTTCTGTAAGCTCGCAATTTCCAGCAATTGTCAGAAAGTCATCACACATTGTTATGGTAGGATTAACTCCATACTCAGTTAATATATTTCAAATCTCAATTACATTATGATATTTCTAATAAGATCTCAATCATCATCATCATCGTATCAAGATAGATATAATGATATGTTTCAGAACCCGCGCACGTTGCTGCCGAAGTTCTTCGGTCTGTACTGCTACCAGTGCAACAGCAAGAACGTGCGTCTCGTCGCCATGAACAACATACTACCCTCTTACGTCAAACTGCACCAGAAGTACGACCTCAAGGGCTCCACCTACAAGAGGAAGGTGGGTCTTATTGCTAAGATGCCATCTCCTCCAGACAACACATTTTTTTGCTGGCAGGTAGCCCACATTACTGTGTTCCGGTTTGAAAGGTGTGGTTTCCGGTGATATAACAGGCACATGAGACATTCCACCTACACGTCTCAGAGTTACGGACGCATACGATGCGACTTGGGTCTTGTCGTACCTAGTAGGGGAGGACCCAAGTCGCATCGGTTGTTATGGGCCGAGGTTACCACTTAACACCAGGTGGGCCGTCGGCTCGTTCCGTAACTGTTATACATAACAAAAAAAAGTGTTAAGTCATTGTCATTGACGTTTCAAAGCTTTTTCTTTATCAATTCTACGCAAATAAAGTTTTTGACTTTGACATAGTATTCAAAATTGTTTTTAAGACATATTGTATTTTCATTTCAATAAGGATGTAAGATGTAAATTTTATGTTCTTGTACAACACACAGTTATTTACTTTATATAATCGTATAGGGTTATCACAAATTAATAAGTTAAAAGTAATTTGTAAACATATAGGGTTGTCACAAATTAATGAGTTAAAAGTAATTTTACTCTAATATGAAAATTTCATTTGTATATTAGTTTTGAAAGCGTAATTAATTCATGCATTTAGTAAGAAAAATTTTATGCAATTTCTATGGGACAAACCTGATATATCCTTTCAAACAAAAGAAGAATTCCTTAGAAGAAAGTCCTACCTTTATAAAATCGCCTCTCTCTAGCCTCAAAGGTTTGCTTGAAGAGAACTCTTTGTAGAGTTAAGCTCGCCTTTGTACATGTATCACTTATGACTTTTTTGTATATTTTTTTCTGTGTACAATAAAGAATAAAAGAATTTTCCAAATAGGTTCTTGCGCTTGCGACATTGTATAATCGAGAAACATAAAAAAAAGACAAATTGAATCCTTTTTTTTGTAATTTCTTTTAAGAATGACTTGCTTCATTATAATATCCACTGTTGTAAAATAAATGAAATCTGAAATCCATCTTTTTTTTTAAGTTGATTAATAAAATAATTCCTGAAAAGCTCCCTTATAATAATACTTTTTTTTATATAATTTAATTTCTTTAATCAGACAACATAAGTCCATGGGGTTAGTAAAAGCTTATAATTTAGGGTTGTTAGTACTTAATAACGGTAAAAGCTTTTACCGCTAAGGCCCTTACATAGAAATATTGAACCAATATTAAAATATATTATTTATGTACATAGGTATAATGTAAAAATAAGTCAGTTCAGTTTCTTAAGCATTTCACTATGTAAGTTATTATTATTAGTACTTAATAACTAGACAAAATTTAGTCCTCTGAGTGGAGTCCCTTAACAATGAAATCCAATAATGTCCGCTGATAAGATTAAAGACAAACTATAACCTAGATTGTTCCCTCGCAGGCCAACAAGTCTGAGCGTCAGAAGAGTTCTCCCACATACAAGGATCTAGATTTCATGGAGCATCACGCGGAGGGTATATTCCTGGAGGCAGACACATACGCAGCTCTCATAAAGACAATGCAGCGCGACTGTCGCGTACTGGAGAGTTTCAAGGTGCACTTAAATAAATATATATAATAACCAGCTGTAGCTGTAGGAAGGAGCCTCTTTGAGGCGCACTTACAATCCTTTCACCACACTTGGTTAGACAGAACTGGTTACTCGAAGATGAAGAAGAAGACCAGTTGAGCCCGCGAATTCGGTTCCTATCACGCACCATCTTACTCCTTGTTACATCAGCTATCTGCCAGCGAAAGTCCCGTCAAAATCGGTCCAGCCATCTCAGAGATTTACCGGAACAAACAGACAGACAAAAATTAAGTCGTTATCTATACAAATAAATAAAATTGGTCTGTTTGTAATATTGAAATATCAGCTTTTTACTAAGTGCATATGGATGTACACGGTACATATACCAAAACAATTTTTTTTACAATTTTTGTCTGACTGTCTGTTTGTTCCGGCTAATCTCTGAAATGGCTGGAGCGATTTTGACGGGACTTTCGCTGGCAGATAGCTGATGTAACAAGGAGTAACTTAGGCTACTTTTCCGAGGGGTAAAATAGGGGTGCGTGATAAAACCAAATTCGCTGGCAACACCTTGTAAAGCTGTTGCCCGCGGTAGCTAGCTAGATGGCGCTGTGTGAAATGTCCACCAATAATATTATATATACACAGATAATGGACTACTCGCTGTTGGTCGGCATCCACAATCTGGACGAGGCGCAACGCGAGAAGAGCGAGCCGCGGACCCGCACCGAGTCCGGACAAAGCGATGACGATGCTGAAGGCGAACCAAAGCGAAGTGGTCTCAACAGGACGAGGTACGCTATCGCCTATTCCGCGCTGTAGGTCGTGGGTTCGATTCCCACCCAGGACAAAAATTTTGTGTTTGGTTTTTTTTTCTGTGTTTAATATTACAAAAAGTATATAAGTGTTATATCAGTTGTCTGGTTCCCAACAAGCTATGCTTAGCTTAGGGCTAGGTGCTATGGGCGGTCTTCTCTCATCTCTTCTATTGTTTATTTAATTTGATTATTATGTATTCTCTTTTGATATATGTCATATGTTAGCTTTTGGTACACCCCAAAGTCAAAATCAAAAACTTTATTTCCATAAATTTCTGAAACAAATGGCTTGGAAACGTCACCGCCTACCACTTTTTTTTGCTAAAAATAGTATTTTTTGTTTAAGTTGTCTGGAAGATGTCGCTTTGTAGCGAAAACACCACATATCTGTCTATAAAGTTCTATGATTTCTGTTATTTTCTAATATTCAATGGTGTACAATAAAGATTTATTATTATTATTGTTCTAAGGTGAAAGTAAAATTTCAGAACCGACGCTAAGGAGGACTTCACAGCTCAAGTGAAAAGAACACAGTATGTTATAGATGTCTCTCTCTAACACGCCTTATAACGGACTTTGTTGAATGTTATAGCTGTCTCTCTCTATAATACGACTTGTGTAACGGACTTTGTTGAATGTTATAGCTGTCTCTCTCTCTCTAAACTGCCTTGTGTAACGGACTTTGTTGAATGTAATCGCTGTCTCTCTCTCTAAAACGCCTTGTGTAACGGATTTTGTTGAATGTTATAGCTGTCTCTGTCTAACACGACTTGTAACGGACTCTGTTGAATGTTATAGCTGTCTCTGTCTAACACGACTTGTAACGGACTCTGTTGAATGTTATAGCTGTCTCTGTCTAACACGACTTGTAACGGACTCTGTTGAATGTTATAGCTGTCTCTGTCTAACACGACTTGTAACGGACTCTGTTGAATGTTATAGTTGTCTCTGTCTAACACGACTTGTAACGGACTCTGTTGAATGTTATAGCTGTCTCTATCTAACATGCTTGTGTAACAGACCTTGTTGAATGTTATAGCTGTCTCTATCTAACATGCCTTGTTAAACAGACCTTGTTGCATGTTATAGCTGTCTCTCTCTAACACGACTTGTGTAACAGACCTTGTTGAATGTCATAGCTGTCTCTATCTAACACATCTTGTGAAGCGGACGTTGTTGATTCGTTTGCACAGACTCCTTAAGAATCGATTTCATTTAAAGCTAGGTAATAAAATAAAGCTTTGTTTTTAAAAACATAACGCTTTTTGTTAACGCTCTATTTATTAATTGATTCATCGATAGTGTCCAAGACAATGGCTGCTATATTAATTGAATGATATGTAGTACTGATACTACGGTCTTACATAGTTGTATGTTAGGTCTCCTTCTAACTCGCATTGTCTCTTTCTAACGTGAACGTATCCTCGCTCGTTCTCCCTCAGTACGCATGTGTTATGAACTTTTCTATGGTTCTAAACCTTTAACTACTTCTGCGCTGTAGGTCGTGGGTTCGATTCCCACCCAGGACAAACATTTGTGTGACGAATATAGTTGTTCTGTGTCTGGGTGTTAATATGTATTTACAAAAAAAGTATAAGTATTATATCAGTTGTCTGGTTTACACATATAAAGTAACTATGTATGTATTTGGGGATTGAAAACGCATTAAAATGCATGTTTTTCTTGTTAGTGTTAGATCAACCTTCGGCATGGTGAAAGCATGGTAGCCCAGTGGTACAGACCCCGAATTCCGATCTGGAGTACGCTGGTTCGAACCCGTATGCACGTCGTCCAATTAATACGTAATACCCCGTTCTCGCATGACAAGACATGTCGTTAAATAATAATTCGAAGACATGTGTCAAGTGCACGAAAGGAGCCTCTTTGAGGCGCACTTTAATTCTTTCACCACACTGGTTCCATAGAAACGGTAACACGATTAGTCATAGTAGGAGAGTTGGAGAGGTTTTGACCTTACAGCTCAGTCGATACCATCTCTGTCTTCTGCGATGTAGGTCGTGGGTTCGATTTCCAACCAGGACAAATATTTGTGTGACGAATCTAGATGTTTGTTCTGTGTCTGGTTGTTAATATGTAATACTAGCTGTTGACCGCGACTTCGTCCGCGTGGAATTCGGTTTTATCACGCACCCCTATTTTACCCCTCGGAAAAGTAGCCTAAGTTACTCCTTGTTACATCAGCTATCTACCAGTGAAAGTCCCGTCAAAATCGGTCCAGCCATTTCAGAGATTAACCGGAACAAACAGACAGACAAATTGATTTGGTATATGTACCGTGTATACATCCATATGCACTTAGTGAAAAGCTGTTATTTTAATATTACAAACAGACACTCCAATTTTATTTATTTGTATAGATTTATAAATACTATCCGCCCCTACAGATCTATAAACAGACAGCGTCTTGTCGCGCACTCGACGGCCATGGAGAGCATTCAGGCGGAGAGCGAGCCCATAGACGAGGAGGACGATGTGCCGTGAGTATTACCACGTGTAATTACCCCGACTAATTGTCATTGTAACTACCCTGGACCAACTCGGAACGAGCTGCCTCCGTCAGCCAGTCGAGACCACCATTTTGAATCTCGTCTATAAATTCTATTTAACTAAGTTTATTTATAGACTGGCCATAGCTCAGTTGGTTAACCCTGCCTTCTGCGCTGTAGGTCGTGTGTTCGATTCCCGCCCAGGACAAACATTTATGTGACATTTGTAACGTTGATGTTTGTTCTGTGTCTGGATGTTAATATGTATTTACATGTATGTATTTACCTATAATTTAATACACATAATAAACAGATGAAACATACAAAATTAATTTGTTTGTATTTGATTGATCTGATGAGAAAACTTAATTACAAAGTTCGATTAATAATTTTATCTTAATTGAAAGAGATAATGTTACAATCAGTTCGAAGAGCAGTAGAACTCACGCCAAGTTCGTCCGGGGAAGTACTGCCACCATGCCCATCTCTGCCGCCAAGCAGTGACGCATTCGCGTTACTGTGTTCTGGTTTGAAAGGTGTGGTTGCCGGTGAAATTACAGGCACATGAGACATTCCCTTCACGTCTCAGAGTTACGGACGCATACGGTGCGACTTGGGTCTTGTAGCTAGTAGGGACCCAAGTCGCGTGGGTTGTTATGGGCAGAGGTTACCACTTAACACCAGGTGGGCCGTCGGCTCGTTCCGTAACTGTATCACAAAAAAAGAAGCTACTTCCGTACTATCACATAAAACAGTCTATGCAGCTTATTGTATGTTTTTTCTTTTTTCGTATTTTTTCTTTTTTGATGTGAAACATCTATAGCCGCACGTAAAACCGATTTCTCTTCAGAAATCGACGGTTACGACAAATCATAAACATTATTAGTGATGGGGTACTTAGTTTCCTACAAAATAATGTCGATGTTTCACATCTGCCAGGCGTCCAGTGACGGCTAACATTTTTTTTTTTAATTGTATGTTGGTGTAATCTCCCCAGGCCGGGCGGTATACCGGCGCGGAACGCTCGCGGGGAGCGTCTGCTGTTGTTTCTCGGCATCATCGACATCCTGCAGTCTTACCGCTTCAGGAAGAAACTGGAGCACACTTGGAAGAGTATGATCCACGATGGGGTGAGTTCTCAGCCACCCCCCGTGTTCTAGAAAGAAAGAAAAAGTAGAAGTAGAACTTGTGTAAGTATCAGTAGATCTTTTGCTAAGTTCACCCGGAGAAGTACTGCCACCAGCGGTATTGCGCACATAAATCTTTCAATCGAAAAACTCATAGGTGCACGTAGGGTTTTGAACCGGCGACCTCCGGATTGAAACTCGGTGTCAGTACCACTAGGCCACCACGCTCTCATATATATAGTTGATTCGCTAGTATGACTGATAGCATAATAATGTTATTTCCAGGACACAGTGTCAGTCCACAGGCCAAGCTTCTACGCGCAGAGATTCCTAGACTTCATGGCCAAAACAGTGTTCAAGAAGATACCTTCGTGTAAGTTTTCGTACTCTTATATAAATAACCACTTAACTTAACTTTTATTAACTTATATTTTAACTTAAGGCATTATTAGAACAAAACTTGAGTATGATACAAATGATGGTCATTTTGAAGGAGAAATTATTGGTTTTGACCGTCAGTAAAATGATAGGATTTGATTAAAATCTGGGTTTTTTTATTAATTAAGATATTTAACAAAAAAAAACAGTCATTTTGGTCAGAAAGAAGAAAGAAAGAAAAATGATTTAATTTTACACACATAATATTATTTTCAACAATGGACACGTAAATGAAACTGGTTACTACTGTTACTGATCGTATCACCAACTTATTCAAAGCCAATGCGGTGAAAGGATCAAAATGCTCCTCAAAGAGGCTCTTTTCTCGCACTTCTTTGCATATTTGATGTTAGCTTTAAGTTCAAGTTCCTTTATTCGTAACGTATGTTACAAGACAATATATAAACGAAAAACATAAAAAATAAAAGCATAAAGCTTTACGTGTTTATGTTACGACAGATACTTAATTTAGTTGCCATATTAAAAAAAACTATTACATTTTTAGTCTATGGTCTGCTGGCGCCATAATTTTACCAGCATTTTATCTGTCTCCATATTTATAGTGCATTTAAAAAAAAGTTATTAGGTCTCGAATGGAGGTGCATATTTAAATGGACATAATGTTAAATGTGTTACAAATACATATAAAAGTTAAATGTTTTTTTAGCCTTTATTAATTTAAATAGTTTTGTTCTAACAGTGCCTATAAAATATACGAAACAAATCCAGTTCAGTAAAGCTACACCATATTGCTATTTCCAAAGAGTCCTAATTACCATGTAACGTTAATTGATTCCCATCTGTGTAGGTCTATCACACTAGCGATTTGTAGACTTGACAGCCTCCCAGCTCAGTTGGTAATCTGCCTTCTGTCATGGGTTCGATTCCCAATCAGGACAAACATACATTTTGTTCTGTGTTACGAGCGAGCGATCGGTACGTAATCTACGTTTCGTACATTATATGCGCGAGTGTACATTGGAGTGGCAGTTGAACTTATACCAAGTTCATACCGGGAAGTACTGCCACCATACCAATTTCTAGCCAAGCAGTTTGAAGTGGCTGCCGGTGAAATTACGAGCACGTGAGACATTCCACATTCACGTTTCAGAGTAACGGGCGCGTACGATGCGACTTGGGTCTTGTCGTATTACGTAGGGTTGGACCCAAGTCGTACTGCTTGTCATGTGCAGATACCATAACACCAGGTGGGCCATGTGCTCTTCCATAACTTTATCACTAAAACAAAATGGCGTCCGCGTTGCGGTATGCTGTACTATATTATTAACCGCAATCACTAATCGTCTCGCTGGCAACACTGACGCAAATCGCCAGTGTGACAAGGACTCTATGTTTAAATTTCCCCACATTAAGCTAATCATGTGTTTTATGTATCTCGTTGTCCTATGGATAAGTGAGTTATAAGACTTCAAAAGTTTAATGAGAATTTCTTGATATTTTGCTAAGTAATTTATTTAGCAATTTTTTTTCTGGTCGATTTTTTCGCTTCTTATTTATTCAAATAATCGTGTAAACATAATAATAACAAGAAATCTCTTAAGAACTATGGAGTCTGTCTATTGTGTTAATTTCATCGGGGAATAAACTGATAACTAAAAGACGTCACTTTTTAAAATCTGACATTGACATTAATTTAAAAATAATGTTTTTTAGCACTGGCATTGCCAAGGTTATAGTCATAAGCGCCTTATAGTTTCAGTTTTATTAACTATTGTCTGGTGTTATATGTTCTTTTATATTTATATACATTGATGTGGCGTTCTGTGTCAGGTACTAAGAAAACTGTTTTTATATATAGCAACTCCGCATCAATGTGTAGTCTCATCTCATTCGGTTTGATGTCCAAATTGTTTTACAACATTAGTGGTCACTTTCGAGAAGTTACGCGCTACATTGGGCTGGTATAGATTGTCGGGTCTATAGATAAGAGCAAATATTTGCTTTGAGCATATATTTCGTACAAAACAAGCGTGCTCGCACGTAGCAGTGGTTTTCAACCTTAACATTAATGTTTAACTTTTAAAATTAATAATGTTAAGGTTGAAAACCACTTTGACCCTTAAAATTATTAATGTTTAGGTTTAAAACCACTTTCAACTTTAACATTATTAATGTTAAGGTTAAAAACACCTTTCAACCTTAAAATTATTAATGTTAAGGTTTAAAACCACTTTTAATTTTAACATTATTAATGTTAAGGTCGAAAACCACTGCTAATAACATTTTCAAAAGAAATTCATTGAACACACATTCATGATCAATTATACAGTGAGATATTACAACTAATTAGTAACGTGGGACTGTTGTAAAACTGAAAATTGGTTAATTGTAATTTTTTTTTCTAAATTATTAATACATTTTGGACATCAAACCTAGACAACCTCGATGCTACAACCAAAATTAACCATTTCAATTCCTCCGATCAGTGGATCTTCCAGAGATAAAAGGCAACCATCGCAAGTTTAGGACTCTTGTCACCAGTTACATAGGTACTGTAGGGTGCATTGATGTTACATTATGGTTTTACTTTCTTTTTTGTTTATATTTATTTTTGTTATTTTTTTTGAAATTTTTGTCTTGTGTGCGTTGCGTAGCGTTCGAAGGTGTTGGTGTATGGTAGAATGTAAATTATTGTCGAAATAAAAAAGTAGTCGTTATTTTAGGCTTTAGGCCCAGTTTTGGTTTTTAGCTTACAGACCTTAGTCTATTATAATAATCTGTATTGAGAATAGATATTGTAGATTTCTGTTTATAAGATTTATCGTAAATATGTCAACTGCCAAATATTCCATCAACTGGAATTTTTATATAATTTTCTGCAGAGTAGATTCGGGAAAGTGCGACCACCGTGCTTATTTGTAATACTAAATAAACAGCGATAAACAGTTGTTCGGATTATTGTTGATGGGTATACGTGCCGGAGAAACTACAGGAATGTAAGTTTTCGTGATAATGCCTTGGGTTGACGTGAGTAATTAAGTTACATTTAGATCTAGGGGATATTGCTTAGTATCGGTCTGCCCAATCTTAATGTTGTATGATTAAAGAGAAAAACTGATTTATTATCATTCTTAAAATCTTTTCTTGGATGGGTAGCGTAGATGTTATCTACTACTTTTAGTAAAGTTTTATTGAGCATTTGATTAGACCAAATTAGATAAAAAAAAGCTATGTAAAATAGTTATATGTAACTAAAATTTAGCCACCAACACCTTCATCTTCAATTAGCATAAAACAATAATCGAGTTGCGTTTTTACAGCAATTTTTTTAGGCATGTTTACTTTTGTTTTTTTAACGTATTGGACGCTTTTTATAATGAATTTGAATAGCATGAAGTTTTATTTTTTTAACTGGATTATGTCACGCACGGATCGTCTTTACGGATCAGAGTTCTTTGCCCCCGAGTCGTCGATGTTACCATTTGGAAATAATATCTTGATTTTTTTCTCTTTTCAAACTTTTTGTCCGTTATCGGATACTCGCTCGCATCCATGGAGGTCTAAGTAAGTCCCGTTTAACAAAATATTATGGGACCCAAAAGCATGTCTTGCTCTTGTTTTGATCGTTGTGATTTGTGAAGAGTTGAATATTTGATTGTGTATGTGATGTGAAATTGTTGACTTTCCTTAAACACTAGAAGTTAAATTTTGGCATTTTTCTTAACTGTTTTCGTCTAAAAAGTGTTATTTTCTCGAGTCATTTTCCGAAAAACAATCCAGCAAATCAATACAATCCATAAATGGGTGACTTATTGATTGCGATATGATTATTTTGTTTCGTCTTTGAATGTATTTAAATTACTATTGACTTATTGCGTTGAAACTTAATATATCATTTTTAGTTCAACAACAACAGTTAAAACTGACTCAAGGTGCGTGTCCGAGTTAAATATTTAATCTTTTGTGTAAGACAGCTGACCGCACGCCAACGAATTTTTGCGCAGTTATTCCTTTCTGTCGCGTACGTCATTATCATTAGTTACGAACAAATATGAAACAATACGAAGATTTGTTTTGGATCGCCCGTATTCTTCGGCATCTTCGGATTCCGTGGGTACTTGTTTCCCGTTCAAACTAATGTAGTTTCAGATCGACAGAAGGGAATGTGTGCTCAAATAAAGTATAACACATTTTTTTATTAGATATGTTATTTTTATTTTTGTTTGTTTAGCTTCAACAATTTCACATCAAGTATTGTTTTACCCCGTATTTCGTCTTACCATTGTGTGTATCAATTCACCCCATGCATAGACTTACCCCTTCTCACCCTTTCTTTCAATAATCGTGGTATAATAAAGTGTTTATACAGTGCTTTGAATATGGTTGCACATACTAGAGCAATATTTTTTTAAAATTGTGAAATCGTGATATTTAAAAAAGCTTCTTAAACGTGATAGCTTCGTCAACTTTATTGTTATAATTGTAGTTAAGAGTATGATTTTTTTCTTATAGATTTTTCAAAATTCTTTCTTTTTTGAGATTAGGAATTAGGAATGGAATTGAAAACAAATTGATCTATTGTCTTTTCTTCATTTGGACTTCTTACCAGAGAGAAAAAATATTACACTTTTATTAAATTTATTATGTGCATTGCTCTATTATACTGTAATATATTGTTTTTGCACCATCTACTACAGGAAATACTTCGAAATATAATCTATCTCACATTATTGATTTTAGGTGTGGTAGTTAGACCCCTTTTGTCTTTCGATGTTGACTTTTGACTGAGCACGATTGTTTTAATATTTAGTTATTTAATTAATTTAAAAGTTAGCGTGTGTTTTTTTACTCAAATCATAGTGAAACAATATGTAAACTATTTTTTTTAATGTTTTCGATTTATTTTTTGCAATGCTGTGACACTTACTTTGCAGCATCGCTTTTTAGATTTGAACTTTATTATATTGACTCGATGTTGGAGTATTATTGTGATAAAGTTAATTAAAGCTTAAAATATACACAAAATATTTTTATCTTTGAAAAGAGGAAAGGAATAGAAATATGACATTCAGAAAATACATGAAATTGAATAAATAAATTAATGTATAAACTAATACAATTTTATATAGTCATCATTTAAACTTGTCAAAAATATTAAACAACTACTCTTTACAGTCCTTAAGTTTCAGTCGGTTTCAGTTTATATCGAAAATATATAACTGTATTTAGTAATTATTTGCAAAAGAGAAAACTTTTTTTGCTCTTAATTATACTGAAGACTTGCACATTTTAAACAGAATTACTTAAAATGTTAAAAACATTATCACGATAATACTCCACTGTATCCACTGAGCCTCCTCCTCTGACCGTGTTATCTACCCCTCCGCAGCCCTGAAACACTCGCCGTCGAAGCGAAAGAGCATCGCTAAGGGAAGACCACAGGAAGACATCGACACTCCAGGTAAGTCAGTGTGGATGACACATGGAAATAATACATCACTATTGATCGAGTTTATTGCTGAGCTGTTTATTTAGCCTTGGACTTGAACTTGTCCATGTTCTTGAATTTGGACTTGAACTGTACACTCTTCTTAAATATAGCTTTAATTTGTTCTTATGATTGGCCTGGATTGAACTTGTAATTGAATTTGACCTTGAACTTATTCTTGTTTTAGAATTTGGCATTAAACTTGATCATATCATATCATATCATTTATTGAACCATTCGTTACATATCATAACATTGGCGTGTCAAAATAATGTACATCAAAATTAAATTAAAATAAAATATATCTAATTATATTAAATTAAATCAAATTACTTATATAAAATAAATTATAAGATAATTAATTGTGACCTAAATAACACTAGTCATGCATATCAGAAAATGAACATGTCATGTATTCATTTATATTATAAAACGGTTGACTTTCTAAAAATGATTTTACTTTGTTTTTAAATTGTATAAAAGGAAGCCGTGTTATTTGAATTGGTAATATATTATACATGTCAAGTTTTATAGAAAATCCCTGTTTATATGTCTTAACAAGTCTTGTTCTTGGTACGTGTAGTTGATCTTGTGCCAATTCTTGAATTTGCTGTTGAACTTATAGTCGTTCTTAATTTAGCTTTGAACTTTTATCAGTTCTTGAATTCAGCCTTGAATTTGTTCATGGTTTCGAATTAAAGCTTGTACTTGAAATTGTCCTTGGCATTGGTCATATTTGAACTGACTGAACTCCACATACTGTTTGTCGATAACTAAACTCCACAAGATGATGTATTATTTTCTTGTTTGTTCATTGAACTGAATTATTGTTGTGTACTTATATTATCATAGTAATAACATTATGTTACAAGTAGTTAATAACCCACCCCTAACAGAATGCGATTATTTTAGTACCTATTTATTATACATTTCAGTTTATTTTTTACCCTACCCCCTGTTTTACCCTCTCCCCGTCCGGTGTTTTTTTGCCTTTTTGGTTTTACCTTAAAGTAGTTTGCGTAAATTGCGAAAATTATTTTACGCGATATTTTTTCGGTCGAAATTGCCCGTTGAAATGTGTGTTGTGGTTTTTGTGCTAACGGTGTTGGATGTGTTAACGGCACGACATTCGTCGGGAGTGTGATAAATAAACTGAAATGTATGACAAAGGGGGAAAAGCAGAACTATCAGGCAGCACGCTGCAAAATCATAAACATCAAACTCAGACTCTCGCTGATATGTCTCATGTGTAATTCAGATTCATATTGAAGTATAAAACGGAATCAATATTGATATTTTTCTCCAGGGCGTGTATACATCGGAAGGCCTATCAAAGATTACAATCCAGATCTAATGAGACAGTCGAGATTATCACCTAGATCTTCAATGAGATCTAGTTTGAGCGATTTCACAGACACGACTATATCGACATGGAACCAAAGGCACCCCCCGCCTGCGAACGACCAACAATACCCATCAGTATTATCAGACAGGCTGAAGGTCATCGACCGAGGCCCGTTCCAAAGACGTATCGAATTCGACACGTCAAATCTAGCCAATCCCGGCACGTCGTACGGCGACAACGTGTATAGGACGTCCATACAGGAACGCATGGAGTCGCTCTCCGATCAACTGACTAAAGTTCTCAGCACCGGCGCGGGTAGTTCTCACATAAACGGCAGTCTAGCCGACAGCGGCATACAGACGGACAACACCAGCACTAGCGTACCGCAGATTTACGTCGCTGAAACGTCCGTCGTCAAAATAGTGAAAGACGCCGCCGTCGATACTAGAAACGAAAATAACCTACAGGATCTGCCGTACCTGCCGTATATAGACGACGACGATGATAAAGTACAAAGGCGGTCGAATATAGAGAAACATAAAAGCATGTCTAATATACCGGAGAAAATAGACGAAGTTAGCCACGAGTATTCCAACGAAAGATTAACAAATAGCCTCAATAGAGCGAAGTCGCCTACTTTTGTTGAGAAATTCAAAAAGTTCTTCGCAGATATAGGGCTTGTTAAAGCTGATAGTTTGCCTACAACTAGCGTAGCACTAGAAAGAGACGCAAGCACACTTCCGAAAAGTGTTAACTCTAGCTACAGAACAAGAAGCGCAACACCTACTAGAACTGAACAACGCGAGGCGTCGACTCTACCCAAGGACATGCGGTTCAGAAAGGTCCGATCAACACAAACAGTGTATATAAAGCAAGATTCTCCAGTACTGACGAGGAATCAGGAAATACAAACGAAAGAACACGTTTCAGTCGTCCAGCTTAACGGCAGTGACTTCATAAAGGATTCTGAGTCAGAGCGGGTCATCAAAGAAACCGTGTACGTGCATAGTCTGGAGAAAGCTGAAATATATTCAACAAGTCACAGTGGAAGCACTATTATAGTTATACCACCAACCGATTGAAGAATTGAACAGAACGGGACCTAGGATCGGTCCTTGAGGGAAACTCGACCGAAATTAATCTTTTACGTTGTAAAAGTTAGTATATGTCAATTTGTATTAGTGCATAGAAAGTAGGCTACTTAAATAAGTCTGAATATTTATTTGACTGTGAAATTTATGTTCTGTGAGTTACCGTATTGATTTTATAAATAAGCGTTACGTCTCTTGTAATTATCGGATTTGTAAATTAGAAGTGGATGCTAATAAGAGAATTTCCTTGTGAGTTCATAGAAAATATCTAATAGATTTAGGGAAGTACTGCCTTATTAAATTATACCGATTTTTTCGAAAGTGTTAAACCTAAAACTAATGTGAAGTTAACGTGGCTAAAGTATGTTCCTTATTATATTGAAAAATCTCTTATCAGTGTTTACTTCTACATGACAAATAATACGGGGCATTAGACATGTTTTATGTTTCGTCTATCAACATGATTAAAACACTGTTTTACTATCAGACAATAATTATATTGTGTTGTACACGATTATATCTTGAATTGTACTTCATAAATTCTTTAATAATTTTGGTGCAGTATTGATAATAATTTTGGTTGTTTTTGAGGTTCTAAGTATATTCTAGTGGCGTATTTCCGTTTTACATTTGGAATTGCAATGTCAAATGCTACTGTAGCCATGCGTCACGCGAATTGAGGACATTCAACGTAAATTTTAGTCCGCCAGTCGAAATACCGAAATAGACTCGCGTGCGTTTATACGTCATTCTTTTCATATAGCTGTTTATTTGACATTGCAAAATGTCTGTGCATTTCTAATGACTTGAGAACTCATTTTTAACTGATTGTTTTTTATATTTTAAATTGAAATGTGCCGACATGTCTGAATGCAAATGCTTCTTTATATGTGTATCGTCAAATTGATGAATCGTATCCACAGTAATTGTTTCACGTTATTAATGGAGGATATTGGGATTTATTTATTTATTTATTTATATATGCGTATGAGTAACATACGCGACTGAAATGTCCCGGGTTTTGGTTTTTGCGGGACATTTGGGCGTAAAACCCAGCTATGAAGCAATTAACTAATTACAATAATTTCGGATTGGCCTGACACTCTCTCTTGTTGAGAGAAGGCTGTTCAAATTAGGGGGCTGGTATAATATAGCCTAGGCATAATTTATCAATATGGGAATTTAAAAGGCTAGAATTTTTTTCCGATTATTATGAATTGTGAAATAGCACTTAAAAAATAACTATTTCAACAAAGTTATTTAAAGGCTCCCGCATAAATATCGATTTGTAGTCAGACGTCTTAAATTAATAAAAAAGAACATAATATTTACATACATAAAATTTTGTGTATATCCCGGAGGGGTAGGCATAGATTGTGGTAACAAGAAATAAATTGAAAGACTTAATATTCTATAGCCAGAATATTTTATGATATTAATTAGTAATCAATTATAAACTAAGGAGGACTTATTAGGTAACGGTTTTTTAAATATGTATTGATATGTCAAAATTATTATTTATTGACTTTAAATTTATATGAAATCAAATCAAAAGCACGATTAAATGTTATAAATTATCAAATCTTTCGTTTATAAATTATGATAGTTTTAAGTAGACAAATTATTTAATATCTCTGTAAAATTCCGTTTAGAGCGTAGCGTGTGGTTACCCTATTCTTCGTGCGTTCTAAAACATTTCTTCGTAGTATTATAAATGTCACAATTTGTTTTTATGTATGTTACCGGCAATGTATGAAAATCCAACTTCCTATAGTATGCCCAGGCATCTTATATAATGCCCGGCGATTTGAAGAAATGTATGAAATCTGAGAATTATTACATACTTTCTTAACCTAAGTAACTCTAATTATAAAGTATACTTTATTACATATTTGCGTTGGCATTCTTTCAGTACAATGTAAAGAAAAGAAAGAAAGAAAAATATGTACGAAATGATGTTTCATAAACCATCTGAACGTTTTAGGCATTCTATAGAATGCCGGCTTTTCATACATTGCCGGTAACATAGACGCTAATTTAAATACAGCCCGTTCATTCTCGCCAATTGGTTACCACAGGGGGATTCCCGTGAATAAGTATTTCGATTTATACTTACAATATTTAGTACTTATAGTATCTTGATATATAATAAATTACTAGCGACCCGCCCCTCGCAAGGGTGGAATTAATTTATAAATTATATAGATCAGGATGATCTGACAGGCCTCACAGCTCAGTTGATAGTAACTTTGCCTTCTGCACAGGTCGTGGGTTCGATTCCCACCCAGGACCAACATTTGTGTGATGAAAATAGATGTTTCTTCTGTGTCTGTGTGTTAATGAGTATATGTATGTATTTACAACAAAGTATATATGTATTCTGTCAATTGTCTGCTTTCCATAGTAGCTATGCTTAGAGCTAGGTGGCGCTGTGTGAATTGTCAAAAAATATTATTATTATTATTATTTATATAATTTGTAAATTTATCATTTTTTTTATGGATATCGATAGCTTTCAATGTGAAAAAACTAACAAAATCCTTGGCGTGTTTTAGAAGAAGTAAGCTAAGAAATAGACAGGAGACAGATAGCAAATTGTTTTATACTATTAAGTTGGATTGACTTCACATTCGACGTAATTTATTTCGGTATAATATAACACAATGAAGATTCAAGATGGCTGTCAAATTGCAATTTTTGGTGTCTACCCGCAGCCGATGCAAATATTATAGTTTGACTAGCTGTTGCCCGCGACTTCGTCCGCCTGGAATTCGGTTTTATCTCGCACCCCTATTTTACCCCTCGGAAAGGTAGCCTAAGTTACTCCTTGTTACATCAGCTATCTGCCAGTGAAAGTCCCGTCCAGCCATTTCAGAGATTAACCGGAACAAACACACAGACAGACAGACACAAACAGCCAAACAGAAGGACAAAAATTGAAAAAAAAAATTGTTTTGGTATATATACCGCGTATACATCCATATGCACTTAGTAAAAAGCTGTTATTTTAATATTACAAACAGACACTCCAATTTTATTTATTTGTATAGATTTAAAGATGCTATTAGACGTCAAGTCTTTTATAATGGAGTTTTTTTGATGTTTCTCTCAATAGTGAATAGTCATTAGTATTTTATTAGTGATTTTGTTTTAGAAAAGTCAGTTTTTATTCTCATTAAACCAGAACCAGCTAGTCATTGTGACAAAAATAGTGATTAAAATTAATAATAAAAATATACATCACACAAATATGCACTGAATCAAAATATGAAATTTTACAATAATTTTCAATTCCGTGTAATGTGAAGTTAAATCAAGTTTTTGACATATTTGCCCGGATGCATTATCGCTTGAGTTTTTTAGGTATAACTTATTTTCTTTAGTTATTATACGAATTCTAGACATTCCGGCACTACTGAAAACAGGCAGACTTAATCTTAAAGACCACTCTATCTAGTTAAGATAATGACGCTTGAAGCTGTAAACTGACATCAAAAAATTGCTATTAAACCCTTTTTTGTGTTTATTATACCGATTGCAAGACAAAGTCAAAAGTCGATAACTTTTCCATAGAATTAATAAAGGAATGTCTTGGAAACTTCAATAATATTCAAAACATAAGGTCACGCGTACTTATCGCTAAGTTTGACGCTTGTTCGAACCCTATCCGACCCTCCGTGGGGATGAATCTGTTCTTGCCCATGGAGGGTCGGATAGGGTTGAACAAAGAACGCCGAAAAGGAGGGATTCCTTTTATTTCTTAAATCTAAAATGCTTTGCTATTACAAAATATATTTACATACATTTCTGTAATTAAATCAAGAATAAAATTGTATATATAATATATTAACTGTATTTCGCCTTTACGCCAGTGATTTTTACGCACAAATAATGCCAAAATGTTTTATAATAAGACTTTGAATTCAATATATATTACAATGGTGTTAATTCTGTCACACACGAACTAAACTGAAGAATATCCATCTCCTTTTGTTTTGTATGAAATGAAAGAGGACAGCAATAGTCTTGTTGAAATCGATTTTAGTTAGGATAAACAGAATACACCAATAACTCATGTTAACTTTTTAGGTTTCTATAAGGCAGGTGCACTAATGTTGGATTTCTATATCATATCTACAGACGCGTGTATCCTCTATGGATCAGTATAACTACTTTAATTAAAAGTACTCTAGCTTCGCCCCGCGTTGAATGAGTCATCCCACGGGAACACTGCATTTTTCCAGGATAAAAAGTAGCCTATGTCCTATTCCAGACTTTAATCTATGTCTATGCCAAATTTCATCGAGATAAGTGCAGCCGTTCTGACTTGATTGAGTGACAAACATACATCCAAATTTTCGCATTTAAAATAGTTTTTTTCCTATTTATAACTGACTTCAGAAATAGATCTCTTGTTAACAATTAATAGGAACATTGGTATTATAGAAATTCAACATTAGTTATTAGTATATCAATAGTTAAATTTATTTTAACTACATTGACTCTTGTTTCAATAATCAGTCACAAATTTTCGTTATTTTTTTGACAGCTTTTCTGTTTAGTTATCAAATTGTGAGATTTGTTTTTCTAATGAATGTAATCTGCCTTTTGGGACCTCAATTTAGGCTTTTAGCATAATATTTCGCTTGTATATGATCCAAATATTTGATGTATATTATATACTGTTGAATATATTATTATGAAATTGATTATATGCCTCGTTTTATTGAATATTTTTTTGACCTTCATATTTCAGCCATTTTGGAAAAAGTATCTACAAATGATATACACTAACCTTCCTAGTTTATCTCTCTTTCTATAAATGAAAACCTTATCAAAATCCGTTACGTGGTTTAGAAGAAGTTGAGAAACACAAGAGACAGATAGAGACTTTGTTTTATACTATTTAGTGATTTATCAGTCATATCATGATGCTGTTAATGATGCGAAAGACCCGGGATGATGACGGGGTTGGTAGTTCAGTGGTATAGACCCCAGTTTCAATCCGAAGGTCACTACTTCACATCCAGGCCTGCATCATTGAGTTTTTCTATAAAATAATTGTGTGGAATACGAAGCTCTCAAAATTGTAAGGAAAACATAGTGAGGAGACCAGTTATGTTATAGATGGAAGAATTAGAAGATCCGTTTCAAGAGTACGAAAGGAGCCTCATTGAGGCGCATTTTAATCCTTTCACCACATTGGTCGGAGAGAGCCAGTGACACGAATCATGTGACATAATATATTTCATAAATACAAATATTCACCATACATACAGTAAAAGTATTACTTACTCCAAGTACGTTCGGAGAAGTACTGCCACCATACCCTTTTTTTACCGCCAAGCACTAATGCATTCGCGTTACTGTGTTCCGGTTTGAAAGGTGTGGTTGCCGGTGAAATTACAGGCACATGAGACATTCCACCTACACGTCTCAGAGTTACGGGCGCTATTAAATCCTTTCGTATAATTTGGTTCCAATAGTACAAGCTTCGCTTGGTTTGGTGCTAGATGGCGCTGTGAGAAATGTCCACATATATTTATATATTTCATACAGTTAAGGTTTTTTTGGCTGAAAATCAGCGCTGAGTATTCACAGCATATGCTGAGTCATCCCCTTTTTCAGCACTGGGCGCATAGGGACTTTTTTGTATTGCTTTTTCTTGTGATTGTTGTTCCTATGTTTGTGCTGAAATAAATGTTTTTATCTATCTATCTATCAATACAAATATTATTCGCACGCTGCATTGGATTAGGAGCCGCCAGTACCAGCGGTGTCAGCATGAAGGCAGGTGAGAATGCACAGCAGGTTGTCTCGAGGAGATGGCCAACCGGCGATAAGTCCTACCAATGCTGCCGAGTTAGAAAGTTACAAGCTAGTGGATATTTGGGTGTATGGCAGTATTCGCTTACTGATAAGACCACCTGTTATATCGTTATATATAATATTCAAGCCTTTATACGAAGGAGTAGGCAGAGCCTCGGCATTAACGCTGATCAAAGCCATTTTTATCCAAATCCTAATTTGATAATCCACTTATTCATTTTGCTTGTAAATAGATACTTTTTGGCTGGCCTCACAGCTCAGTTGGTTGTAACACTGCCTTTTGCGTTGTAGGTAGTGGGTTCGATTCCCACCCAGGACAAACATTTGTGTGATGAACATAGATGTTTGTTCCTTCTGGGTGCTATTACTTATTTATGTATTTATTTTATAAACGATATGTAGTTCCCATAGTACCTGCAAGCTATGCTTACTTTGGGGCTTGATGGCGCGGTGTGAAATGCCCACCAATATAATTTATATATTAATATAATAATTATAAATTTTCATAATATAAATCATATAACTAAGCTTATTTTCATGTGTTTTCCTATGTTCCACGCTGCTCTGACCTGTCGGATCTTTTCTATTGGGTATAAACCACTTATTTTACGCATGTTTTAATTTAACCTCTAAAACTCTTACGTACCAATAAAAAACGATACGTTAAACGGTCAAGCTAAAAAATATAAATATAAACACGCCATTCTCGACATATAAACTATAACTACCCGCTTCCGTTCTCACACACAAATTGTAACTAACGTGCCAAACTCTGTATACATATTAAATAAACGTTTACATATTGCTCTGTGTTTTCTATATCAGTGTCTCTGTCCGACGTCACTGCGCATATAACGCCTACCTCAGTGACGTCACCCGTTTCGACCGCAGCCAAAGCTAACATGTCGTCCATAAAAACGACGATGGCTTCTTCCGAGCCAGATGTAGCCTTCCCGGCTGTACTAAAAGGCTCCAAGCAGAGAGTCCCACCTCCGGTACCACCCAGGGGATCCCCGAAACCGAAACGCGGTGGCCATTCTCAATCTTCCACCCTCGACACTAAAGGTGATTATCCCAATCTCAACATATCTGTGAATGACATCCCACCGCCTACGCCAATCACGAGTAGCGACGACGATTACAGCTTCTATGGGCATGATTACAAGTTCAAAGAGCCTGTTGCATGCCGCATTGCACCGTCTGTGTCAGAGCATTCTGTTAGACTCACGAAACTAGTCGCTTCTAATTCGTTCTTAGATTACGCTGAAGAAGGAGACAGTATAACTCACAGATCGCACCCGGGGAAGGACCTCATCGCTCAAACTAACATGATGGCTAAGTTCAACATTGATAAAATGGTTCTGGAACATCTAGATTCTGGGGAGTACGATGACACATCACTCACAGAATCGAGCAGTGAAGAAAGAATAGTGATTGAAGTCAGTGGAGTTGTTGATGGAACCAGGGAACAACGAACTAAAAGTCCGTCGCAATTCATCAAAGGTGTTGTAACACATATCGGAGAAAAAATTACTAAAAGAACCGTTCCTGACGTTATAGCATCTGATGAAAGGGTTAGTGTGCACAATGTCAGATCTTCAGACTTGCTGTTTGCTGCCAAGTCACTTAAGAGAACCATTAAGCCCGATGATAAAAATAACATACCAGAAGCAAAAGCTACTGAGAAAACTGATAAAAATGTAACTAAACCAGGTATCATATCTGGTATTACAAAGAAACTGAACTTCAATCAGTCAAAAAGAGACAAAAATCGCCTACAGGAAATCAAGAAACCGACAAAACCCAAAGTTGAAATAAGGACTTATATTGAAGGGCGCTCCAGAGGAGGAATGACTAAAGATGAAGTGATATGCCACAAGAAAGCGAAAACTAAAATTGATATGTTCCAGAAACATATTTGGAAAGTTCAAACCGATTCCGATAGCTCAAGGCAAAGCTCATTCTCATCTTCGCAAGAAAGCAGGAAGTCCGAAAAGACTGTTGAAGTACCGAAAGAGAAAGTAGTCATGGAAACTAAAAAAATATTTGAGCCTATAGAATATAGTCATGGAAGTGTTAACTCGGTTGATAGTAAGAATTTCTGCTTTAAAAACACTGCCATTAACCCTGTAGTGTCAAAATCTATAACTGGTAACGTACATGACAAAATTAGGAAATTTTCCGAAGTCACTGACTTTGATCATAAACATCCAGTGAAACTGCCGAGACAGAAGAAGAAAAGTAGTTTCAAAAAAAGGTCCGAAAAGAAGAAGATTTTCAAAATGAGAAAAGATATAGAAGAAGTTTTGTAAAACGCAAATAAGATTCAAAGGAGAGCAGAATTTCGGACCACGAAAATGAGTAACAATATCGAATGAGATTTAATATGAAGCCAATGCATTTGATTTGGCAATAATTGGAAAGTTATTGACTCAAAGTCCGTCAAATAATGATCGATGTAAAATTCAAACTATTGAAAAACATAGTTTTATTAGATATATTTCTATGTACTAGAAAACGTAGTTCCTTTAGCATGTATCGTCGTAGTGTCCTAGAATGTGTTGTGAATTTGTTCCTTAACAACTGCCATACATGTATTTTATACAAAATACATTAAATCTGTCTGCTCGGTTGGCAGCATTTTTACTAGATGTATTAAATTGACATTCCTATCTATCTTGTGTATTTTGAATATTGTGTTAAGATTAATTTTATTCACTATCTTATTTATTAACTAATATTCTTATTATCCTGTTTGCACTGTTTCTTTTACTTCGCTTCTGCATCTCTTATTTAGAATTAGAAAACTCTTTACAATTCTACGCTGTCAGAATTTTGTAATAGAGGTCTTTCTGCCATTATCCTACAAATATAAAGTATCACTGCGTTTTCTTTAAATATGTTGTTATTTATTTCTTCCACTATAGTTCCATCATCTTTTCACTTGTAGTAGTGTATTTATAGAATGGCGATTTGTTATTAAAACGATTTATAGTCATAAAAACACTCTACAACGCCTTATTTAAAAACCAGTTTGGATTATTTTTATTTTGAATGGCTTTAAACTAAAATGTCTCCTTCTTTCGCATTAGTATCATTATTACCAAACGCCTTGCTAGATTTCTGTATAAATTCTTCATGTTTAATACGTAGTGTTTACTGATTATCATAATTTATCCTTCTATATTTCCATGTACAAAAATTGTTTCAAGCATCGTCGTATTAAGACTAATCATTGTCTAGTATTTCTCTACCCCTTTCACTGATGTCTATAGTAAGGCCGTCGTATTCAATCATCATCAAGCCTTTTGCGCCATCCCTTTACATGCTGTCTATAGTAGTTTCCCTAACACTAGTATCTTCACAATCCTCTACGAAATATTCATTGTTATTATGTGTAGCATCGTATTCGCTAGTAGTAACGCTAGTTTACCGATCAGCCGCCGCGCCGCTCTCGTGTTGTTCGACGCCGCCGCCGCCTTTTGAAGAGGCGCCACCGCCGCGGACGAGCCGCACCAACTCTTCGTCAACTACGTCGTCGAGCGCTTCGGGGAGACGTCGCGGTGCGTCCAGTGCTGCCAGTGTGATCACTACGTCGTCGGCGTCTTCGTTAGCGTTCACGCCGGCCGCGTTGAGCAGCGCTAGGAGTACTGAGGCTAGGTGAGTGACGTTGACTGGTCTCATAGCTCAGTTGGTAGTGACCTCGCCCTCTGTGCTGTAGGTCGTCGGTTCGATTCCCACCCAGGACAAACATTTGTGTGACGAACGTTGTTTGTACTGTGCTGTGGGTGATGATATGTATGTATTTACAATGAAAGTATATAAGTATTATATCAGTTGTCTATTTCCCATGCTTAGCTTACTTTGGGGCTACATGGCGCTGTGTGAAATGTCCACCAATATTATTATAATTATTTTCAAAGTGTGAATTATCTGAGGTTGTTTGGAATAAGAGTAGGAGTCTATCTGACTCCTTTTGAAACGTAGGTAATATTTTATGATTAGTTTTCACCCGTTTTATTTTTAATTTTATTTTCATTTAATTATTATATTGTTGTATAATTTCCAGTGTGTGCTGGACGCCGCCCGCCTCCGTGGAGGGATCAACTCCGACGTGGACCGAGGGGACGCCCAGTTTCACAGAGTCCAGTAGTAGTGAACAAGGTATTTTACATATTTTACATGTATTATATGTAAAATATATCATATGTAGTATATTTACATGACTTATAAGACTGGCCTTATAACTCTGTTGGTAGTAACCCTGCCTTCGGCGCTGTAGGTCGTGGGTTCGATTCCAACCCAGGACGAACAATGCATATTCAGTTGTTGTTTTTGCTGATAAATAATAATGGCTCAATAATTATATATTTTTTTAGGTATTCAAACTTTATTTTACAACAATTTACAAAGATATCATATTCATAAATTACAATAAGATGAATAAGAGAGATGAATCAAGTGAGCTATCTAAAGGCCGTTTCCAACTATCTATGGATAGCTCAAAAGTTTTGTCATATAACATGGTCATTACTGTGGTAATTTTACAGGCTAATGTAATATCCGCAGGCTACCCGGTGACCCCGGCCCGCGGTGCCTCCCCGCGCCCCCCGCCGCCCCCCCGTACCGGCAATACCATTAACTGTCTCACCAGCGAAGTGGTAAGTCACTCAGCTATATGAACACTGTCCGTATATTGTCAGGTGCTTTTCCGCTGAAAACCAGCGCTGGGTGCACACATCAGTGTGTGGCCGGTACAATGCTGAGCGAAAGCCACGTTTACATCATGCTCTGCTATGTAAAAAAAAATATAAAACACCTAGCATCAACAATTATGGTCTAATTTATTGTGTGTAAGATAATTCTATTTCTTTCTTTCTTTTTAAAATTTCAACATTTTTTTTCTAATGAATCAATTAAGGTATACGCGAGAGAGACACATAATATATCTTCCATTCATACAAAAAACATTAAATACGCAGAAAATGCTAGCAATTTTTAGTAAGGCATGGTAGTTAAATCACTTATCTAGTTGGATATTAAATATATCAGTTATCGCTTCAAACATTCACATATTTAATTATAATTAATTGTATGTAATAGATTAATTAATCTGGTGCTGCCACATAAAAAAATCATGCACATAAATTATATTCCTATAATTCCTACTAATGCCTTTATACTATACCTCTATTATTGGATGTGTTTCACAATGTTTTTTTTTAAATATATAGTATCTACTTTTTTATTAAACTTTGAATCAAATAGTACATTAAGGTAGATTGTATGAAAGCATCCAAACATCCATCTTTTAAAGACTGGCAACACTTTTATTAATGTCAAAGTCGAGTTTAGTTTTTGTTCGATGGCAGTTGACAACAGTGCGATTTTGACAGTTCTAAAATCTTTTTTTTTTCATAAGAAACGGTACAAGATAGACGATGTTTAGTCTGGCAACATAACATTGTGAAACAAATCTATTGTCTATGGCTGTATGATGCGACTAATATTGTGCCTTTTTTCTTGGACGCTGCTTACTGGTTGGTGGGTTATTATAGTTGCACCTCAAACAACAAGTGGAGAGGGATTATAAATGATTATTAACTGTATCATAACAGAGTAAAATGATTATAGAGCGCGCGCGAATACAAGTGCTGTAGTAGGTATCAGATTTGTTCATATTGAATTTATTTATATTCTACCTTTCTGATTTATGTAATTATTATAGTTCTGCCGTCCTTTAACTAGAAAGCCGTTAACCCGCAAAAGGACAATTTTGACTTTTTTAATAGGAAACGATACAGTTCAAAATTCTATATCTTTCTGTCTAAGAAACGTTTGTAAATCATAATTAGTTCCGGAGATATCAAAAAAATTGTAGGCCCTTAAGTGACGGATTTAAAAGCAATTAAAAAGAGTTCTCTGAACATATCTCAAAAACTACAATTTGGGCTTAACGGCCTTTTAGCTAAAGGACGGCAGTTAGTAACATCTCACATCTTTGGATACTGAATGTTGCTAGACTGAAATATTCATACAAACGTTAGGAATTTAAAAAACAGTAATGTTAACTTATGGCAATTATCGCGCGCGCTCTATACATTTTACATATACAAAAGCTTGGAAACCGTTCAAGTATATCCGCGCTGGCTTTTAGTGAATTTGTGACATGGCAACTTTGAAACACAAATTGGTGCTTCCATTTTAAGGAATGCAGGCGCTTTTTTATCCCCAGAGTAGCTATTAAGCTCGCATAGAAATTCTAAAGAAATGTTCAATCATTTAAACTTGGAGTCGAAACGCACTTGAATTAATAAAAAAATTATCCAAATGTATGAACAAACCTTAGTGACACACCGGAAATTATGAAAAACTTATTAATGCTTACGCTATTTAATGATGTTGCGCCTCGCGCTATATAGCCAATATTGCTCTGAGGCATTTGAGCATAATGATATATAATAAATCAGCAATAATTTGAATCGATATTAAGTGATTAATTTCTGTGTAGCTTTTTTGTTACGCGAAACAAATGCCAAAAATATGGACCTTTTTATTAGACGAAGCTGACATACACTGTAGGGTTCTATTAGTATTCTTTTTCATTAACTTTTTGAAGACTTCAAGATTTAACAAGAAATTTAAACCATTGTTAAAAAGAAGGGTTATTGGACGGATCTACAATGGTAGTTTTCCCAGAATGGTAGGTTTTTGTTACAGTTAACTGGCAACCCAGTAGTGTGCCATTTTTCAGCCTGGTAACTAGAACTATATGATTTAAGTCTTCAAAATATACGACTGAATCGATTTGAATTGAATATCATAATTGTTCAGATAACGACTGATCTAGTTGTATACAGGGTGTGTCGAGGAGTGTGCACGATCATACCATCAACACTTTCATGTCCACCCTGTACATAGTGCATACATTGACAATTAGAGAAATCATTTTGATGATAGTCTAGAAACGCGACCTTTATACGTGAGTCATCATATCATATAATTTTGCATAGTACAAAGTCTTTTTAAGTGTTAATGTTCTTTCCATAACCTTGCTCATACATAATCTCAGTGTTGTCAACCACATAATTATTAATATGAATCACAGATATATCTTAAAACTAAGTTTATAAAGATGAAAGTTGAAAAATGTATGCCTCAAAAATTTTGCCAAAGGAGGATTAACCAAAAAGTATTCAATTAATCGTTTCGCATAATCCGTATTAATAGGTTGGCGACAGTGGGTCACGGTACATCTCTTCTACGATCCAGTGCTGCCAACTTAAGTCGACCAAAATTACTATTTTTTACTTTATCCCTATAAAATCGCTAAAATATACTTAAATTAATGGTTGTCTTAATAACGAAAGCAATCTGTTGTACGCTTTTAAATACATATAATCAGCTTTCATGTGAGTGTTATTGAAAAATCATTCTGTAAGAGATCTGTAAGCATTTTAATTGTAATCTTAAGAATATCGGTGATACATAATTGTAGGTCGGCCATTTAATTGAGTCCTGTGGTGTGGCAGGTGGAGCGGGGTGCGCGCGGGTAGTTGAAAAGAGTCTGCCGTCCAGCAGAAGCTGAGAGCACTCTCGCTTCCCAAGAGAAACCCGGTTGAAAGGGGGCCTATAACAATATGCTGAGCTAGATCCCTTTTTGTGGCAACCCTTTTTTTAATTTCTATAAAATATATTTCAATGAATAAAATATTAGTTACGTACTTATGTCTGTTTTTAGGTTGTAAGCATAGTGCCGCAAATAAAATATTTTTCTTACTTTATTTCTTTCTAATACGCATCAGTAAGCTGTGTACGGGCAGTATACCTCTATGTCACTCTCACTACAAAGTGCGACATATGCAATCATTTACTCTGTTTCTCTCGGTTTTACTGCCCAGAGGGCGGCGGCCATTTTGTTTACCGCATTCCTGTCACGGCGCACCATAATACTCATTTAAATGGCATGACTGTACTGTACAAGTAGCAAAATAGAGAGATAACTAGTTTTTGGTCGTGTATTTACGTCAGTATATTTTCGATGGTAGAAACAATTCCAGTGTGTAAATAATTCACAATAAATACAAAATTAATAAAAAAAAGTGAAAATAACATATTAAATATTTCACATAATAGTTGTCTAATGGTTAACTTACGTTATTGAACAAATTTTAATGCTTACAGATCAATTTTTTTATCTTCTTGGAAGTGGTGACCAATTTTTGATAACGTTAAATTGTATTATCTTTATAATAAGAAAATCTTTATAAATAAGAGTTCTTTTAATAATCATTCTGAACCATATTTTGTACAACAGAAAGAAAATGTATTTTCAAATCTAGGGCTATAAAACATAAATAAAAAGCGTATATATAACGCGGCTTGCAAAGAGTTCTATTACACACAGATAGTGATATTTTTTTATTGTAATTCAAATAATACTGTTATACTCTCAGAGTTTCATACTTTAAAGCTTGACGATATTTTAACAGTATATTTAACTTGCTAAGTGGAAGTATAATTTAAGAGCAATACAAAACAGCTTAAATTCCACAAATAGTCGTTCTGAAGTTGTCAGATGAAAGCTTGACGTTTCTACGTATAGCTACTTTGAAATTTATCTTGAAATTTACATCACATTATTTTAACCTTCGTAGCTTGAATCAGATGTTTACACTAAACGTTCTTAAATATTATATTTAATGGCCGTTCTGGATTTAATTTGCCAATTTCGAAGCTAAATTTATTATGTTGTAGTCAATCTAGCAGTAACAAGCTAATTTTAGATTCATGCTTCTCTTCCTCTTTAGTGCATGAAAAGAGACCAACCACTCAGACCATAAACTGAGGTTTATTGCAGTCAAACTAAATTTAGTTAGTTTTTGCGTCTGGCTGTCCAATGTTTCCATCATATTATTTTAATCTCTAAATACTTTATCATACATAACATACTATATCAATAGTATGTCCTTGATAAAATTCTTTTCTTTTTATATTTTACAGATTTTTGGTTTAATACTAAAGTATGTCGCTTTTCATTCGCTAGACGGAGGAAAAGATGTATAAAACTAAAAAAATTGATTTAGTTTGTTGACTACAGGAACACAATCACAATGCCCTTTAAATGATGTAAACAGGTCAAATGTTAATTTTTCTTTATATTTTAGAGATTGGCACACAGAATGAACGTCATTATCTGTTTTTAACAATTTGCTTGTAGATTTTTTCCACTGGTCACCCTTTCAAGGACATAGTCAGGTGTGTAAAACTGTTACTACGTCGTTGTTACTATTATATCAATTGTATATTTTGTTGTTGTTAACTATTTAAGACGACCGATGTAGAATAAACTTTGAAAAAAAAAGACGTTTTCATTATTGACATATTTAACAAATACGTCATTACAAGGTTGTAATATACTACAAACATGCTATGGAATGAGATTGCAAAGCTTTATTGAGGTATACCATAAAGACGCTGAAGACAAGTAGTTCAAAAAAATAAAGATATTTTAAGACCATTTAATATTCAGCATGCTATATTCAGTTTGTTATGTCAGTAGGTTGGGTCTTGTGAGACTACTCTGAATTCTGGCTAACTCATAATTAGCCAGACTGATCATTTAATGGTCATATAGCCCCTTATTTAGTTATAGCGGGATGAGAAGTAAAAGACTTTATTATGAGCTCATAGTTCAAATGTTACGAAACAAAATCTTTCTAACGAAAAATTGGTATTACATGGACGGTATTTGCAACGGTAAGAACTGTTTATTTGAATATAAAAATGTGTCGCAGTGGACAACGGCTGTCACCCATTATTTACTAATAAAAATGTCTGTCATTTGGACATTTGAGAACCATCCTAAATAAAGAACCTACATTGAATTGGATGCTTGTGGCCTTGATTAAAAAAATATGCATGAAAATACTAGCATTAAAAGATAACTCATTCTACCCATATAAAACTGGACATCAAAAATTACCATGGTGATATATAAAACATACTAAAAATAGTAGAAATCGGCTTAGCTTACGACATTGAATGGCTTGGTGATAACGCATCTTTACTGCAACTTGGCTTCGAGGTAAGAATTAACTATATTTATTTATTTTTACCAAATTGTACTAAGAACTTTCGAAAGTAATGAAAATTAAGCATGGTACTAAAGTGTTCTAAAGTGAGAAAATAAATAAAATACACCTGCAATGTGATCAGTCCTGGGTTCGAACCCCGGCGCTTGGATGTGATGACTAATGAATATAAAGTTTGTTCTCGCGTCTATTTGTGTTGGGTATCTGTATGATGCTTTTGAAACAAGTAATCTCTCGTCTGCACAAGGATGGGTGTGTAGTATTTAATACATGTTTATATCCATGAAGTTTTGCTATTAGGATAAATCTTTCCTATTAAAATGGATTATCTGATTAACCATTGGTGTCATTTACCTCTACAATTGAAGTATTCCGTTCGTTACATTTTAATATCACATTCCATTACCATGGTACCCTTCTAGACTGATATTTCCACGTGAGTTTGTTAGCTCATACGAATGCGATTTTAAAATAAACGAAACGTTATATTGTCAACACAGGTCGAAATATCCCACCTAGCGTCTGAAATGTCAAGAATCACCACCTCAACTTATGAAGTGAACGTGGAAACAACAGAATATGAAGAGAAGAACTGCTAGCGAGAGCACTCTCGCTGAGAGGAGTCAGGTCATAAGAAGCCTAGAACAACAAGTGTAGCTAATCGGTGGCAGGAAGCTGAATATATATACTAATGACTGCGTAAAGACATACTATGCTTCGCTTTGTTTTATTGCCCTGCGGGCAGCGAGGGTTATGTGCCGCCCAGATAATCGTCAGTGTGCTATAGCCAACTTTTCATCGCAATGATTAGAAAGTTACTTCTTAACCAATGTGTCATAGATGCATTTTTAGAGCAGTAGAACTCTCGCCAAGTTCGTCCGGGGAAGTACTGTCACCATGCCCATTTCTACCGCCAAACAGTAACGCGTTCGCTTTACTGTGTTCCGGTTTGAAAGGTGTGGTTGCTGGTGAAATTACAAGCACATGAGATATTCCAACTACACGTCTCAGAGTTACGGGCGCATACGATGCGTCTTTGGTCATGTCGTACCTAGTAGGGGAGGACCCAAGTCGCATTGGTTGTTATGGGTCGCGGTTACCACTTAACACGAGGTGGGCCGTCGGCTCGTTCCGTAACAGTAACACATAAAAAAGATACGAAGTCATGGTCAGCATAGAAGATTGAAATAGCAATTGAACGTCCATGGAGTGCGTAACTCACTGCCCGCTGGGCAATAACACCGAGTGACACAGAGTATATGTTCTCCTCACTCCCACTCATACGTCTTAAAGATAGTCCTGCTTATGCTTGGTGTTTTTCGGTTGCGAGTTACGCATTAAAATGTTTACACATAATACCGATTATAATGTCAGTTTAGATTCCAATAAGCTTTTCTGACGCTAAATTTAATATTACCTTGTTAATTCTTAGAGACAAAAGTACATCAGAAACATTTGTACTAATTTAGGGTACATAATGTGAAAATTAAACTTAGGTCCTTGTGACTGCATTTCCCGACACTTTCTAATTACATCTGAATGTTGGGCATAATGGATGATAGAATCTTACTTATTTAAACGAGCAATTCTTGTATATATATATATAATCTGAATCTCGGAAACGGCTCCAACGATTTTCATAAAATTTTGTATACAGGGGTTTTCGGGGGCGATAAATCGATCTAGCTAAGATTCATTTTCAGAAAATGTTGTTTTATTCGTGTTTTCATAATCAACTTAACGACTGCAACGCCATCTCTTGTCGAGTAGCATAGCTGCTTGAACGTAAACTCTATAGTCGTATTTTTAAATAGACGAGGCCAACTGACAGTAGCTAATGTCACTTTGTAAAATAATGTTGCCATATTTAAAGTAATAGTGATGCGTTCAGTTCTCGTTCAATCAGATGAATGAACAATGAGTGTGAATACGAGTAGTTAATCATTTAAAGCTATAAAAGAATATTATTTCTATTTTACAATAAAATTGTATAAAAGTGCTCTGATATAAATATACAAACAGGAACATTGCGATAAGTATGTTGTAGACGAGATGGCAGCGCAGCATGGGATAATTGTTTTACGTCTGCCCCCATACCACTGTGAGCTCAATCCCATTGAGTTGGTATGGGCGCAGGCTAAAGGATATGTTGCAAGAAATAACAAAGCCTTAAAAACGCCCTAAAAAAACCTTAAAAACCTTAACCTTAAACCTTTTATACCTAAAAACGCGTGAATTCTGGAAATTTCGCGGCTTACAGTCTCACTAATGAACGCTAGATAGCTCTTTCTTAAAATGAGATTCTAAACCTTTGGCTATTCATTAGATACATTTTTTCATGCATCATTTCAATATCATACCTTTAATATAATATGTTTCACCTTCGAAATACAAAATTTTGAGTACGATGATTGTTTCACACCTTGTATCTTATATATTTAAACGAGCAATTCTTGTATATGTATATATAATATAATCTGAATCTCGGAAACAGCTCTAACGATTTTTATAAAATTTAGTATACAGGGGATTTCGGGGGCGATAAATCGATCTAGCTAGGATTCATTTTCAGAAAATCAACTTAAACATAAACTTATTTTTTTTATTGAAAGAAAATAACAAAAAGGTAGCGTTTCTTCTGTCGGTAAGATCGAAAAATATTATTCATATTTCATCATTTTATCAGTATGTACTTCGTACTTAAATATAATTTCTACAAAACACAATTTATCAAAAAAAGATATATACCGAGCAAAGCTCGGCCATCCAGGTATGTACTAAGGTTTTTAATTGAGCAGTAAACAGCTTGTTCTTTGAATGTTTCATGACAGTGACATTTTTATCATGTGACAGCAACACATGAATCGCCAATGCTAATTGCTAGGTCATTCCCAGACCCATCTCAATCAAATGTCTCCTCTCCCTTCAACCTAATTTCAATATCAACTGCATACTTAGGAAATTTATATATATTAACAAAATTAAACTGTAAACAACTATTAATACTGTCACTATTGTTTCATTAACTTGATGACATCTTTTTATTTTTTTTTACGTATTCATCTGGTAACATATTATATACATTATTATGGTTGTAAAATTCCTGGAACTTCTGATTAATAAACTGGCCATATTCTATTTTAAATAAACCCAGCAACAGAACAACTTGTGAAAGTAATCTAACTCGGACACTGGCAGAGTTTGTGTGGCTAAGACACGAAAGTCAAAGAAGAAGAACTGAACTGAACTGAACTAATTGCTAGGTCAGGTCAGGTCAGACAAGACAACAAATAAATAGAATCCTGCGCACATATAATCTGTTTCAATTTGAATTCCTGAAAATATACAAAACGAATCATCAATTTATTGAAAGTGTCACTTGAAAAACCAATATAATCGTCGCAATGTCTCAAACCGACATAAAAAAGTTCATACAAGCGCTGGACGCCGTGAAACAAGACTACACATGCGGCGTCTGCGGCGAACTGTGCAAAGATCCTGTAACACTGAGCGTATGCTTCCATATTATATGTTCTGAGCATTTCGAAAGCTTAAAAACGTGCCCGAATTGCGGCGCAAGTCTGGAATCGTGCAAAACATTCTCGGACGATGGACTCGCGAAAAGTATAAAATCCGCGAAGGAATTGGACGAGATGGTGGCCGGATTGCGAGCTAAAACTCAATCTCATGATGTAGATCAGTCGAAAGATAACAAGAATACTACAATAAAAACCGTTAATTCATCTGTCCGATCCAGGACTAGGAAATCTAAGTCCAATGCAAATGTTACACTGTCTTCGGTAACTGTGATAAATAAAACCATTGAAAAGCGGAATAGCAAGGGTGAAACTATGCTCCATGTAGCGTGCAGACTCGGCATGGTAGACCGTATAACTGAGCTTTTGCAACAGGGTGCTAATACCAACACTAAAGACAACGCTGGCTGGACACCGTTGCACGAAGTTGTACAACTCGGACGGATTGATCTCGTCAGACTTTTACTACAGCATAACACTTTGATCGATGTGCCGGGACAGGGGAACGTGACTCCGTTACATGAAGCCGTCCGTTACAACCACAAGGACATTGTTGAGGAGCTCGTGAAGAACGGAGCGGATATCAACGCCCGCAACTGCAAGGGGGAGACTCCTTATGAGCTTGCAAATGATGATATGAAGAATGTAATACAGAGTGCGGCTGATAATATAATTCAAACTCAGAGTGTTAACATCAGCGGCATTGCTGCATTATATTCCCAGTTAGATTACGACAACATGCATATTTACTGTGCCTCTGAATACCGTACCGTTTACTTAAAATTGAAGAATTTAATCCAACATTACAGTAACATGCATTTAGAGGCAAAATTCACTAAGAAAGTCACCCATTTGATTGTAGACTTGGAAGATGATGGAACGTGTCTTTCGAGCGTTGATGTCTTACAAGGAATCGTGACATCCATATGGCTGCTGACATCTCAGTGGGTCAGAAACTCAACGGAAGACAAGTTGGAACCGTTTGAGAAATACGAAGTGAAGGGTATCGGTCCTCAAATGCACGAGGGACCAAAGAAATCACGCTACAATAAATACATGCAGCTGCCTGGCCTTTTCAATGGCTGCCATTTCTATTTACACAATTTAAACACCAAGTATGAGATATCCGAATCGTTGGTTGTAACGAAACCTATTCTCACCAAGTTGATCACCGATGCTGGCGGTGTGGTTTTACGCAGGGCACCGAACCCTGAGTCTATACCGGATCAGGAGAAACTAGTTCCATATCATGCACCCAAAGGTGGGAAATTATTTAACTGTTCCCATTATATTATATTCAAAGATATGTACAAACCGATGTATAATATGCAGCACTTAAAAGCTTTGCCTCTCGGTTGGTTAATAGACTGTATCGAAAAATTTGAGTTGTGCGACCCTTAACTAATTAAATTCGAGTCACTACTCTCTCGAACCAGTGCGATGTAAGGATTTTAAGTGCACCTCAAAGAGGCTCGTTTCGTGCACTTAATTAATATTTCTTATTTGTATTCATTTATTTACACAAAACATTACAATTATAAAAACAATACATAATATTTTCTATTGGTCATCACATCAGAGACATCGCTGAATAATTACATTTGATAGCTTATTAGCAGCATTAATTCCTTACCTTAGTGTTTAATGTATTCTAAACTGTAACATTGAATTTTATACAAGCTAACTATGGCTATTAATTTCTAATGTTATTATTTCTCATAAATTAATAGAAATTTAAAATTTATCTAATTTTAGTGTTCTGTACTCAAATGTACTCAATAGATATCCTCAAGTAACAAAATTCCTTTAATACTAGATGGCTAGATGTTTTTCAGATTCTATAAAAAAGAATCTTAGTTATTCTTATTTTTAGACATTCATTAGTTAGTATCCATAGAATATTACTTAAATTGTATAATGTTATGTGATATTAGTAGATATTATATCTGCACTAAGGTTTTGGGTTGAAATGTTCATCCTTATTGTAATAATAACTATTAGATGTACGGAGTAAATTATTTTTCGTTTAATTTGATGAAAATTAAATAAAAATTAAACAATGGTCTTTGATTTCTCGAAAACCCTTATACGCACTAATAAATAAATATTGGTGGACACCAGATAACCGATAGAAAACCTTTGTAATTTACTTACCTATATATTTTTTTATATTTACATGTAATAATCAGACCGGATATTTTTTTTGTACATACTCATTTACACCCAGACAGAACAAACATTACGTTTGTCCTGGGTGGGAATCGAACCTACGCAGAAGAGTTACCATCTGAGCAGTGAGGCCCGTTGACGGTTGTAAATTCACCAAAAATTGCTAGAAAACAGGAACCGAACTTTTTTTTTATTATGTGATAGAGTTATGGAACGAGCCGACGGCCCACCTGGTGTTAAGTGGTAACCTCGGCCCATAACAACCAATGTGACTTGGGTCCACCCCTACTAGGTACAACAAGACCCAAGTCTAATCTTATGCGCCCGTAACTCTGAGACGTGTAGGTGGAATGTTTCATGTGCCTGTAATTTCACCGGCAACCACACCTTTCAAACTGGAACACACGCGAATGCATTGCTGCTTCGAGGCAGAAATGGGCATGGTGGCAGTACTTCCCCGGACGAACTTGGCGAGAGTTCTACTGCTCTTCAAATATTTTTTTTTGACTCAGTGATATCTCAGCAATGACAGCGATTAGGTAAGTATTCGACCGCATCTCTGATATAATTTATCTCATAACGTCTCTCGATTTAACAGCTTCACTCATACCACAACTAAAATAACTTAGTTTCTGAGACTTTATTAATAGTAGAATAATTGTCATCTCATAATGCGTCCTTTCCTCATTTCTCTCTTAGATTTTTTAAGAATTTTTGTTTAGTTAGCTAGAAGTGGCTACTTTAAAATCTTTCTTCTAAAATCATACATAGTATTTTATTGACAATAAGATACCTACCTACGAGGGGAGTTCAAAGTATTCTCGGTATGGATATGAAAGAAAAGGCAGAATAATCTGAAATAATTTTATTTTTCTATATAGTCTCCTGCAATCTCAATACACTTTTTACAACGCGAAATCTTCTTTTCAATACCCTCCAAAAAATTACTTTCATCCTTCTCTAAAAAATGATCGTTTATGGCTGCCTTGAGCTCTTTATCGTCAGAAAATCGCTTTCCTCGAATTTCTTTTTTAAGCTTCGGGAACAAAAAATAGTCACTGGGTGCCAGGTCTGGGCTGTAAGGTTGATGATTGACTTCTTGGAAATCACACTCCTGAATAGCAGCCTTGGCAACGCGCGCCGTGTGAACCGGCGCGTTGTCGTGGAGGAACAACACACCAGCGGTCAGTTTTCCGCGCCTTTTTTCTTTAATTGCTTCCTTCAAATTACGCATAGTGGTTGCATAAGCCGCTGCGGTTATACTTTGGCCTTTTTTGGTATATTCAATAAGCAAACTCCCTTTCGAGTCCCAGAATACTGTGGCCATGAGCTTTCCGACCGATTGCGTGACTTTGAACTTCTTCGGAGGTACTGCACCCTTCTTGACCCACTGCATCGACTCGTGTTTGCTCTCCGGGTCGTAGTGACGAACCCAGGTTTTGTCTCTGGTAACGATTCGATCGAAAACACTGGTAGGATTTTCACCACACAGCTCCAAAAACTCTTTACAACATTCAATTCGCGCTTGTTTCTGAGGTGATGTGAGCATTCGTGGCACCCATCTTGCACTGACTTTTGAGAGGTTCAAAAAGTTATGAAGTATTGAATGTATGGTACCCACGGATAGTTTGGTCATCTCTGCTAACGACTTGATTTTTATTCGAGCATCTTCGAGTACAAGTTTCTCGACTTTTTCCACGTTTTCTTCCGTGGTGGCAGAAACAGGACCTCCTGATCGAGGGTCATCTATAATGCTTTCTCTGCCCCTTTTAAATTCACTTGACCATTTTTGCATAGTAGACAACGAAGGAGCGAAATACTTGTAAACGGCCACCATCTCTTCCTGGATGTTTTTTTTGAGGTTTTCCTTGCTTCGTGAGGAATTTAATCACAGCGCGGTGCTCAATTTTGGTCAACATTTCCGCGTCGTACATTTTTTTGCGCTCGAAGCACGATTGTGAAAAAACTAATAATGGTAAACCGCCAAAATTTTGTAGTTGTCACCTTGGATAATGTCATAAGAGAACCATAGACAAAAACTACCCTCATAACTAACAAAAAAGTTCCAATACCGAGAATACTTTGAACTCCCAGCGTATAAGAATCCAATTGTATTCGTATCAAAGTGTTGTAGATTCTACTACTAAATTAATAAAAAATGGTCCTTCAAACGCAATCATCCATAGATATATTTTTATTTCGCGGACACTACACGTTACAATGTTTTAATTTGTTTTAATCTATGGACATTTTGATGATTTGTCTGAAATAAATGAATATTATTATTATTACACACTTCGCCGTCAAGACTGGATCTAAGACCTGTTTGAATAAACCAATTATGTCGCCACTGTTTCATCTCTGTACTGTGTGGCTAGATAATATGCTGACGACTTCAACGGTAACGGCTGTCTATACAAATAAATAAAATTGGAGTGTCTGTTTGTAATATTAAAATAACCGCAATAAGTGCATACGGATGTATACACGGTACATATACCAAAACAACATTTTTTTACAATTTTTGTCTGTCTGTTTGTTCCGGCTAATCTCTGAAATGTCTGGACCTATTTTGACGGGACTTTCACTGGCAGATAGCTGATGTAACAAGGAGTAACTTAGGCTACTTTTCCGAGGGGTGAAATTGGGGTGCGTGATAAAAACGAATACCACGCGGACGAAGTCGCGGGCAACAGCTAGTTAGATAATTTATATGAGACCATGTGTGCATAATTTTACAATTAAATTTAATTATTTAATTCTGTAGATAGGAAAATTATATCTGTTTGGATTGGGCAGTTAGAGAATCGTTGGGGATTGTGTGGAAAATTAGTTTTTTTTTATACGTTTATCAACGTTTCATTTTTAATGAATCTCACTATGTATTTGTTCTGGTTTTGATTTTAAATTAATGTTTATGGATTGATTTATCTACTAACTACATGGCATTTAAATAAAATCCAATATAATTCTATTTCGGAATTATATTTATTAGCTATATCAATTATTTTTTACTTGTCTCGGTGTAACATTTATTAAAATCTACATGTTATATGTAATTCTCTTTTTATTCTCTTTTATTAATTAATTTCCATTCTTTTTTAATGAATTAGTGCTGTTCTTTCTCTGTACTGATAAGCAAATATGTCAAAATAACGTCCCAGAAAAAAAAAAATTTTTATCTGTTTTTTCTACACAAATTATGGCTGATAGATTAAGACAATGTATTTAATGTATTTTACCTTTAATATAAATAGTCAACATAATCATTAATGTTTAAGTTATTAAAAAAAAACTAACGTACAGGTTGTACTGTGCCATTTTAACGTTGGCAATCAAATTATTCTTATCACAAGTTTTATTTATTTAAAAAATAAATTGTACTTAGGCAATAATTAAAAAGTATAAGAATATTTGCGAACATGCTTGAGCCACGTGTTTATTCTATGGATGGTTGAGCAGCTTGGACGATGGATGATATGAACCGGACCGTTTAACGTATTCTTTCGGTGTTTACTCCATACATAAATAGAATACTCTTTATGTACACCACACTTATTCATAATATACGTCAAACTGTAATGTAACCATTTACATATTTTAAATTGTACATATGGGTCGAATAATTCATATCTTTTGTGTATTTTTATAGCATGTGTTTTGTTGTATTCACGAAAAAATATTGTGAATATTTATAAGTTGGATTAAATTGTTCACAAATTTTAAGTGTGAAGAAGTGGAATTTTGAGTATTTTTATTTTGTAATCACATCATTTTGACATTATATCCAGTTTCATTGATACCGGTGTTACTGTCAGCCCTTATTCGGTGCCAAAAATGGCCAAAACAGCAACGATCCACCTTTAATAGATTTTATAAGGATAATTGCTTATATTGCCATGTGATTCGAAAAACGATATTTCTTTAAGGTACTGCAATCTATTCATTATTCATGAATCAATTTCTGATGTATAGAAATAAAATTTACATTATCAAGTATTATACTCATATAAAGAATTTAAATATTAGAAAAAAGCATAAAGCTGTGTATAATGAAGGCGATAACACGCGTCGCCTCTTGGCGTTTCAGTAATTCAGACTGCAATGTTATATACCATGTCATTCTAATGCTTAAATGAATTATGAAATATTATATTGGCAGTTAATTGTAAGAGAATTGTATTGGAATAAATGAAATGATTAAAAATATTCTTCATTATTATATTAGAATAATAATTTGATTAAGGTACTTAAGAAAAATACAGTTTAATTTAGTCGCCTTTTGCGGCACGGGGCGGATGAAACAAGGGTACGCGTGGGTTGCTAGCGGTGATTATAATTTCTTGCCTTTGACGGATTAAGATTCCACTCCTTCCTAGGTATTATGGTAATGGTGACTAAAATAACATTTTATTTATTTAGACTCACTTATTTGATCTGTCATTGACTTTATTTTTTCATTTATTATAATTGATATGGAAATTTCGTAATGAAACTAAGGTAATACAATGAGCGGCCTTAACGCTAGTCGCAATTTCTTCCAAGTACCTTTTACCATTCAAAGCATAGAAAGAAAGAGTTTTTTTTATTCAAATTGTGTATCTTTTTTTCTATCTTATCGTGGTTCTTCTCACTACCTGCGCACATTCGCCCGCGCCTTTGTCACGCCGCAGAAGACGGGTTACCTTCTTGCCCCCATTCTAACTAACCACGAACTGAATAACAAATAGTTGCTATCACCATAATGACTGATGAATTATAACTTAACTTATTTTATTAAAATTGAGATGATGATAGCATGAAAAAATATTACTAATCCAAATAAAATTGTTAATGTCGCGGTTTTTATCGTTTAAACGAAAATTGAATATAATAACAATAAAACATTTATTCCAGGTGATAATGGACCCGTACACACATAGTTATTATAAAATAACCAAAATATAGAATCAACTTTAACAATGTTTCAAGTTCTTCAAGTTTCTTTAACAGTTTCAAGTTTGGGTCGAAAAAAGACGATTCATAATTTGACGATGAAAGTGATTAACCAAACTGCCCCACGAGTAGCATCTATCATCATATCTGGAATTTATTGTTATTCAAAATAAGTAGACATTATGTATATTAATGATTAATAAAAATGTAATAATTAATCATAATAATTTACTTTGATTTTTCACCATTTTAATGATTAACTATTACGAAGAAACGATCACATTCGTTAGCATATTCGTTAAAAATCACCCACTACTGCCGTTTAACGGCATCGTAACTCTTTATTCTTCCGTGATTCGGGTGCTGTTACGAACGGGGGCAAATGAGAGTAACTTAGTGACGACTAAGTTAACTGGTTTGCCTATAAGTTGTTGGTCTTGTTGAAATGCTAGTGCTGTTTTGTATTCGGTGATATGTTATTACACTGTGTGTCGTGAATAAATGCGTATTATATAATTTGATTTTATTTAATTAGTGCCGATTATCTTGTTACCCGACTAAACTAAAACTTAATGAGCTTCCATCTTGTTCGGCTCCATGGATGAATACAGACACCCAACAATTTAATTTTTATCAAAGCGGTTTTTAGTTTGGTATGATTGCAAAATAATCGACAACACTATGTTACTTATTTAACTTACTGCCCAACATAAAAAGGTAAATAAGTGATTGGTTAATTAATCAGAGTTTTGTCAACATACGCTTCTTAGCTAATCAATAGTTTTTAAGTTAGCGTTAATTATTAAATTATCTGTCATTATTTGCAATTATACACGATTTACACAGATAAAATTATTAATTTGTCTTCCTGTTCAAAAATTATTCAAAGAATCTAGGGATAAAAACAATTATGTACGTATGTTGGCCCTTAGATACATAGGCACAAAAATTATTAGAATATATTGACTGGAACGTCCAACTCAAAATAGTAGTTAAGTAAATACTTATAATTAAGTAATTACTCAAAATATGACGACATTAAATGTTAAATGAAAGCAGCAAAAATATTTAGGGCACGACATCCAACGAAACTGTTAGCATTTTAGTTCTGACTACCAAACCTCACTGAATCAAGTATTATATAATCTGCAACAACACTCAATAAATATAAATTAATATTGGTGGACATTTCACACATCGCCTTTATCCGCAAATTAAGCATAGCTTGTACTATGGGAAATAAATAAAATAAATAACTTAACCATACAGTGCAAAGTGGGTTTTTTGTAATAATTGTTGTGTTTAAAGTACATAGTTTTTAATTTTTTTTCACGAAAAGGGCACTTTGAAACGTAATTTCGCCATCTACGCCATTCATTGTTTGTTATTTGGATTTTTACACCGCATTGTGCTAACATTGGGTGCTGTCTGTGTGGGTAAGTGTTTGTTATTAACATGCTTATATTATATATTGCTATGTTTTTTATAAAAATTTCAATTCCGTTGTCGTATACCAGGCATGGGTAACCAACAGCTACGTTCCCATGAAAATTCACGAAAAGTCGTGATATGAGATTGCGTGAGCTGCATCGTGTGTCGCAATGCCCCTAATGTTCCCTTCCTTAAAAGCAGAAGAGATAGCATTAATTATTATATATATTATATATAATATATATAATTATTATTATATTAATGTTAATTAAGCTTGTTTATACATCATATATAGATTTTTTTATAGAACTCCCCTTTTTTCCCTTTGGTCTCAATTTCTAAATCAATTTTTTAATTTTATACTGTAACACAATTATTCGATCTAACTAAATATTTATTCTAAGAAGAGAGTAATATTATAATGCATGCAGTGTCCATTTCAAGAAGGCTGTACACTTTATTATATAATATATTTTTGCAAATCCTTAATGTTACAGTGTCCAGTTAAGTGGACCTATCAATAAAAAAAAAAAGAACGTGGTAGGAAATAGCCAAAGACGGGATGTGCGGAAGGACTTTGGGGAGACCCCAATGTGTGCCCGTGGTCAAAATGCCCCTACTGACCATATTCAATATCATTTCTTTATCTATAGACATTTTCTCTCTTCAGACATTTTCTGTGACGTGTGTGGTAAGTAATTATTAATCAAATATTTCTTTTTCTTTTCAGACAAGACTGTAAGCGGCACTTCAGTGTTATTTATACTGTGTTCCGGTTGGAAAGGTGTGGTTGCCGGTGAAGTTACAGGCATATGAGACATTCCGCTTACACGCCTCAGAGTTATGGGAGCGTACGATGTGACTTGGGTATTCTTGTACCTAAGTAGAGGACTAGACCAGACTAGACCCAAGCTGTGTTGTTTATTATGGGCAGAGGTCCTCAACATCAGGTGGGCCATCAGCACTTTCCGTTGTTTCATCACATAATACAAGTCATCAAAATTATACAAGTCAAGACCAAAGGACATAAAATAATAATTTATTCATATTTTTTAAATCCTAGGTAACCTAAGTATCGTTCCTAGAATGCATTTATTTTTTTATGAATTATTCTACCTATACAACATGTTATTTAGAGATAATGTCGTCATATTTATGATTAAGTATATATTAATGTTATTATTTTAGAAATGACTGGAACTTCTAAGCATAATTAGTCACATCACACCAATAGTTACCTTTATGATTCAAGAGTTTTTATGACATTTTATTTTTAATTTCTGTTATACCGATTTTTTTCTATGTACGCCAAAACCTTGATGGTACGGTATATCAGAACATTATGTCAATTATTGTAACATGTGCAGATACTACACAACGTGTACTATGCATATACTATATATACTATGCATACTAGGCAACATTAATTGTATATTTTATATGGCAATCGTATTCAGACATTGTTGCCAGTGTCGTGCTCATGTCATCTATACAAATAAATAAAATTGGAGTGTCTGTTTGTAATATTAAAATAACCGCTTTTTACTAAGTGCATATGGATGTATACACGGTACATATACCAAAAGAACATTTTTTTTTTAATTTTGTCTGTCTGTTTGTTCCGGCTAATCTCTGAAATGGCTGGACCTATTTTGACGGGACTTTCACTGGCAGATAGCTGTAACAAGGAGTAAGGCTACTTTTCCGAGGGGTAAAATCCGCGTGAAATTCGGTTTTATCACGCACCCCTGTGCGTGATAAAACCGAATTTCACGCGGACGAAGTCGCGGGCAACAGCTAGTTTACATTAATAATAATCAAGTTAGTCATATTAAATCTCACTAGATCATCGGTTGTGTCATGTTTTGTATCCAGTGAAATATATTTATTTTATTAAGAACTAAGCATAGTACGTCTAGATATTTATTGTTAGGAATATCGTATTGTGGTTTTATTGGAATCACCGGCATGCTTTTATTAAGTTCTAAATTGTTTAATGTCAGTCTATTGTTACTTTAACAAAGTTAAAATTAACTTTATATGTATACTGTGCTGGCATCCCAACCTCTATCGTGACCGAGGAGGTTGGCTGTTCTTTCTTTGTTCTTCTGTTAAAAAATGCTGTCAGCATTAATCCCGCCTTTATTCATGTTTATTTTTTTAATTGCAACAGAGTTAAATATATAGAAGTGTGAACTCTCTGTTACTTGTGTTCTTATTTTGATTTTAAGTTTATGTTACGGTAAATACTTTTTTGTTTAGTCTGAATACGTTCGAAATAGTTTTTATTGAAAAATAACTGGTACATTAATTATACACCATAAACTTAAAGACCTAAGATTATGTCAGATGTACAAGCGTTTACTTGTGGGCCCATTAATAGGTCCATGGATAATTTTATATACCCATGAACCAAATGATCTCAGTCAATCAAATCGATAAGGTCGATGTTTGTCCGCGGACCATTTTAAACTCAAGACTAATTTGTACTTAAAAAGTGGAACTTCAAATAAAAACAATAGTACATAAAATCTATATTTGTCCAAAATACATATATACAATTCAACAAATCATTTTTGTACAGACATCATGAAGACATTTCGAAAGACACTTTTGTAACTATTGTTCGCAATTTGTTCGAAATTTCTGGTTATTTCGCTGTCTTTCATGACAAATTTAGGTAGTTTCGCTACAAAATGTTTCCCATTCTCAGATACAGTCTTCTCCGCGTATATTTCAAGAACAGCTTTTTTCGTTTCATAGCATTGTAAAACATCTGCTGAATTGAAGTGATCATTGATTGTTTTGTCGACATGTTTCTTTGTTATTGTAATATTTTTAGCAGCACGCTCACTGTGCAAGACAATTTTATCATCATTAGAAATTCCTGACATGTTTGTGTTTGGTACTTTGTACTTGCTAACGTTGTTGCTATAGTTACGGGATGAAAATATTTTGGTTACTTTTGTATCTGTTTCTTTCTTACTTTTGTCATCCTTCGCTGACTTTATGCTCTGTGTTTCGTTTTGAATACCATAGTTTTCACGGTTGTGTATAGAGATGTTAATGCTGTTGCTCTTGTTTGACAGATGCTTAGAATTCTGAGTTTCGACATCAACGTAATTGGTGGTTCTATAATTTAGGAGCATTATATCTTGTTCGTTTCTTAGATCACAGCTGGTTTTCTGATGCATTTTCGCTTTTTGACGACAACAGCAACCAATTTTCAGATCGCAGTTTAGCTTTTCCGCTACCCTACTACACATACATCCTGTTTCATTCTCGGATATACTACTCGCGTCACTATTGTTCTCAGCAGTGGGATAAGTCTTGGATTTGGCATCGCTTTCTTCTATACTAACCGAGCTTTCATTGATTTTGTAATAGTTATTCATACTATCAGTGTCTTTAAAGTAATTTGGTTTCAAAGAAGTGTATGTTACGTCTTTAGCTAGTTCATTGCTTACTATTTTAACTTCATTATCACTACTATCTGTTAGAATAATCTTGAGTGTGTCTGTTAGTTGTCTTACATTTTCTTTGTTTTTAGGTTTATTATGAAAATGTTCAAGAACCTTCTTAAGTAGTTCTTTTTTATCGTTTTTGGAGTCCATTTTTACATCATTGTATTCGTTGCTGGTATTAAAATCTAATGTAATATCTTGGTCTGTGTCGTTCAAATCTTTTGAATATATTTCATTCGTTGTGTCGTCATATTTGTCGCTACTTTTGACATCTTTCTTGCTTGAAATAGATATTTCATTATTTTCGTCTTCTGTCATTTCTCTAACCAAGTGTTCAGTGCTGTGCGATGAAACTATAAAATTGATAGGTTCGGTCAATTCTTCACTCGCTTGGTCATTGCCGAGATTGCTCAGGCTTTTTAATTTTTCATCTGAAGATTCCAAATCAATTGTAGTTCTGTGTATTGAATATACATTATCATCATTCTGATCTTTAATTATATCACTATATCCTGTTGATACGGTATGAAATTTGTCAGAAATCTTTTTGGTAAATTCATCTTCGAATATATTTTTAATATTATTTGATTTAGACTTAAAGTTTTTAACGATAATTTTAATGTTGATATCGTTTTTTGGGATAATGTCGTCAACAGCTTCAACGGATTCGACGGTTTCGTTATTAGCTACATAAATTTCAGGTGAGACTTTGTTAATCTGTTTCGAGTTTTCCTGTTTTTGCTCATTTTCGTTACCTATATTGATTTCAGTAGTTTTATCACCTTGTGTTACACGTAATTTAAACTGTATTTCTATTAAATTTGCCAGACTTAGATCACTTTTAACGTCCTTCTGATTTAAATTATCTTTCTCATCATTAGTCACAATCATTATCGGTGTCGATACTCTGTTGACATTAGAATCATTATACATATCGCCTAAGACTGAAGGCTTGTGTCCTGTCTGATTGCATGTGTAATCTTTTCTTTCGAATAAAGTTTTGCCATCCTCATCTTGAACTTTTATGTTCATTCCCTCTCTTATTTCCTCTGTACTTGGAGTTTCCTGTCTCATTTTGATAGTTATTTTCTCATGAGAATTCAATCTAACCACTCCTTTTTCAGCACCCGGGATATTCTCCCAAGCCATGCACTCTTTAGAACACGTCTTTTTCCCTAATGGTTTCATTTTTAGAAACAATCCTGAAATTTTTGATTTACTATTTTCCGTACACTTATTATTTGGTGGCTGTGGTTGTGGGCAGATTTGATTTTGTTTAAGAGGTTGCTGATGTTGTTCATGGCATTCTGGTTGTATTTTTTTCCTGTTCATACAATCTGGCTTACATTCCTTAACCTTTTTCATTGCTAGTGACTGATCAGATGATTTGGGCAGCATGGAGCATTTCTTTTTGCATTTATTTGAATCTTTAGATTGCTGTAAAGTTTTTGATCCGCATGGCGATGGCGGATTAGAAACTTGACTGTTCATCGGCCATGGATAGCTGTTGCTCTCGCAAGGAGACTTTGGCGGTGTTCTACACGGGGACTTCTTGTTGATTTGGTTGCAAGGCGGCAGACGACATGGTGAAGTCTTTATCGGCTTTTTCTTTTCTGGACATTGTGGCATGTTCTTTAATTTCATTCCAGCGCTACCTGGTGGAGAGCACTTCGGTGAAACTTGCAGGGAATTGCCTGGGCTAATCTTTGGCGATCTTTGCGGTGAACATCCTGGACTGCTCTCCGAAGATTCTGAAGCGGTACGTTTACAGTCCGGATATTTATAACATGGCAATTTATTCTGACATTGTGGACAACGCTTTTCATGTTTTGGTGAAGATTTGTGAGAACATTTCTTTTTAGGGCTTAGTTTTTGGCACACACTTTGTGCAGGACTGAGGCAGTCGTGAGTCATCTTAGTGCTGTGACATTTAGAACCTTTTTGTGAAATGGGTGGAGAACAAGATGCAATTGCATTCCTGCGCTGACACCGCGGCAAAGATGCTGGGCATGGTGGTGGTGATGCAGGACAGCATGGTTTACAAGGGAGAGGCGAAAAACAGGAATCACAAGCTGGTTTTCTTTTTGGGGAACATGGAGTACCAAGTAACTCAGTAAGTTTTGATAATGGTGATCTTTTTGGAGATAATTTGCATGGTGATCTTTTTGAAGATATTTCGCATGGAGAACATTTTGGTGATACATTGCAAGAAGGTGAGTCTGGTGGTTTCTTCATCTTATCGCAGGAGACTTTGCAAGGCTGTGGAGGAATTTTGCATATCGGTTTAGACTTAACGACAGCGTGTTTCGGACATGTTAATCCCTTCAATTTGCAAACATCACAGCCAGCTTGTCCTTTAAACGCCAGAATACCTTCAATCTTTTTATCAGAAAGTTTTTCAATGAGTAACTTATTCATAGTATCGGAGTCTGGCATGGAAACATGTTTTTTACATGTTTTCTTCTTTGGTTTGGATCCTGTTGGATTGCATTTAGATTTATTTAGTTTCGGACATTCCCCCATAGTGTTTTGGGCTCCTTTGCTCTCTATGCTTGGAACAGACACTGGTTTATCTTCAGAGCAGGACCACTGCGACTTGTTGCTAGCTGCATATATCTTTCTCCTCTTAAAAACCTCGACCGAATCTTTCGGAAGCACTCGTTTGCCCGACGCATCTGTGTCAACCTTCGGTTTTGAAGCATTTTTGATTTTCTTGAAGAGTTTTGAAGAGAATGAATCTTCTGCTTTTTTTGTTTCTTCGTAACATTGACTGCACGATGACGTATTACAAGAGGAAACTATTGTCTCCGCTTGGAACTCATCGCAAATGTTCGGACATGATCTTGATCCATCTCCTTGATTCTGGAAACTTATGAATGATTTCTCTGAACAGGATTTGAGACGTGAGTCGCTGACACATGAAGAAAATAAATCTATTCCAAGAGTCCAGTGACGATAGTAGTCTTGTAAGAAGCTTTCAGCAAATTCACATTTCTTTTGATTCAGCTCTATGGTCTCTTCTGAATCATCGTCGGGCAGATCATCTCGGATTTTCAGTCTGTAATACAAAAAAAAAAGATGAAACAGTTAAGTTAATCAAGAAAGAACCAGTAGCTTTAATTAATTGCACGATAGAAGCCTCTTTGAGGCGCACTTTAATCCTTTCACCAAACTGGTTCGAGAGTGACACGAGTAGTACACAACAAGTACAAGTAACACAAAAACCTTTGAGACGTAATGGAGAAACCGGGTAAGCGAAATTACACGATTTCCCCTTTACGTCAACCACAAATTTCAATCCCGAACCCAGTAATGCCTAAGCGTGCAATGTTATCTACAGAAATGTTCCAACTACAAAAGTTCCACTATCTTTAAAACATAGCTTTGCCTTAGACCATTAAATCTTACTTACATTGGTTTCCGAATTTCCCTCAGATCCCTCTGAGTGATAATTCCCACACCAATAACATCACATCGTTTTGGAATATTTACATTACTGCCTTGTATGACGACATCTCTATGCGTTGGAGGTCTTTTTATAACAGTCTCTAGTATTTGAGCCTCTATGTTTTCACTATCTTGAACACTGACAATGACTTTTATATCATTGAATGCATCGCCTTTCTGTAAATCTCTTTTAGTAGGTAAATCGGATTCATATTCCACAATTTTATATACTTCTTCATCACTTGTTGGATTCTGTTTGCTGTCATCATTGTTATCGGCATCACTGCTCGAATCGAAAAAGTCTTTAGGTATATCTATTCTCAAATATTCTGAGCTTACGATGTTTGTACCTTTAAGGTTTTTCGAATGCAAAACTACTTCAATATTGTTGGCAAATGCTTTAGATTTCTCTATAAACCATTTTTGACCAGAGAATGTTACTTCTATGTTTCTTTCTTTTATTTTCTGGGTCGACTGAATTCTCACTGGAATTTCTCTCGGTCGATATGGAATCATCATTGGAATCATCCAAGCTTCTATATTCTGATCAAAGCATACTCTGTTTTTGGTATATGATCGATAGTATGACGATTCTTCGGTGCTGATTTCGCTTCTTGATTTCAAAACTTCGCCATAATTTTTATATATTGTATCAACTATTTCAAATACTGTGCTGCTACTAGTTGCATACATGATATTGTTCCATCTGACATTAACACTCCTTGCTGATTCTATTGTGTTGCTCAAGAATTTGTTTAGCCAAGTTTTACGACGTATGTCGCCAGAATCGTCAGAAATCCGTGATATCTGCTCTTTTGGTGTTGTAATACCTCCCAATTTCAACGTTAACCCATCGGCTATCTCGCAGCGGCCCGCTGTCACTCCACTTGTTTTGTAAGGTTCTTTTTCTTTCTCCTTCGGATTACCTTTACTCTTTCTTTTAAAAAAGAAAAATTTTCGCCCATTCTTTTTAGTTTTCTTTTCTTTGTTACCTTTACATTCCTTTTTAGGTTTTTTATGGATATCAATGGCGAGCGATGGCATTGGTGAAGCTTTCGATTGGTCAGTAGTATCTTCAAAATTGAATTTTTTTCCCCACAATTTAAACATACCTTTCACTCCTTGAGTTTCACTATCAATATCGGTTTGTGGCCATTGTGCGCTATCTTGAACATCATTATGATTCATCTTCTCTACCTTTTCTACATTAGCTTGTATGGGACTGTATCTCTTTGTATTTGAGTACGATCTGCCTTCTAGTGATGGTGGGTCAGAAGTAACAGAAGCGTCTTTTTTACTACGAGCACTATCCTGGCTTGATAGCACATTATTTTTATTACCTTCCTCTTTCTTTACTAAACCTCGCCTAAGAGCTTCAAATCTACGTTTTAAAATTGAAGCACTTTTGTATGGTACAGACTTATCACAACTTAGCTTGGAATCTCTGTCGTTTGTTGTAAACATTTTTCTGTATTCTCTTTCCAGTTTATTTTCCATTGGATCTAATGAGGTTCTACTTTGTTTTTCATCACTGGGGTTTTCGAGATTATGTACGTGCTGTACTAAAGAGTCTGATGAAAAAACTTTATCTACATATTTTATACCTTTATCCATGTGAGATATGTTTTTATTGGTTTGAATTTCTATGCAATATTTGTCTTTTTGTGTCTGTTCTGAAACTTTTACAACAGGTTTCACTGCTTCTGCCTCGTTATTTGTTTTATTTATTACATGAACCCGTACTTCACTTTCTATTTCAAATTGCGTCCCAGTAGTGACTAACCTCCTTCCTGCAGTGTTATTGCCTATTTCAATATTCCTCATATTGCTTGATAGTTTTGGGCTAGTAGTTCCTGACTTCGTTTGAACGATGGGCGATAGTTTTTGGCTGATGACGCGTTCGGTGTGATATTCGATGAAGCCTCCAATGCACTTAGATGAAGTTTTTTTGTGATCGTAATAGCTAGATTTTTGTTGCTTGCTTTTACCTTGAAGAAGAATACACAACTGTTAAGTTATTGTAGTTAGACATTCTCTTTTGTCATACTTTTAGAGTTATTAAATAAAGTTTTCTACATGTTACTTAAGAATGTAAGTACAAAAAACAGCAAATGCGTTAGTGTTATATTACCCAATATCAAATGGGAATAAGTAAGCTTGAGGTAGTCAGCTCAACGAAAAGATAATGTATCAACTAATGTAAAATTATCAAGAAATATTTGATTACCATCCAAAAGAGGTGATAAATCCGAACTCCCGACACCTCTATCATCAGTTTCTGGCAAATAAATTCTTTTGACCTTCCTCCTTTGCAAAGCTTTCACACTTCCAACTCCTACATCGGTACAGCTTCTCAACCTGTGGTATGCGTACACTTGATTTGGAACTCCGCTGAAGAATCTCATGCCTTCCCTTCTAAACGATGCATCTCTGCATGTACAAATCACGTTATCTCTCCTACTATCGTACTGACAGCCAAAGTTGTTTCTGTCACAACTGCAGAGATTTATTTCGCGTTTTAGATTGTGATCTCTTATTTTATGCTTGTTCACATAAACTGCTTTGTTTTCCATCTCATCTTTCTCATTTTTGTTTTCACTTGTGTTCGTATTCTGCAAGTAACATTCGCTGATGCTTTGACTTCTATATACGGCGAGATATGCGATGGTCATCACTTTGATTTCGAAAGTATACAACGGTCGAATTTTTTTACATTATTTTACTAATAATTTTTGTGTAAATTTTACAAAGATCCACTTTTTGATTTCTGACATATTTGGCATAGAAGATCTTGACTCAAAATTAAATAAGTTTTGCATAGACTATGTAAACCTTTTCACTTAAACCCTAATTTCTTCATTTTCATATATTTGACATTGAATATGTTGCTCTAATGTCTAATTTTGAAATATTTACTTTTTACGTATCTACTGCAGTATTTTCTAGTTTATAAAAACCTTATACGAGGTCCTGTTTATTGAGGAGAACATAATCAATTTATACATGCATGTGTAGTTACTTACACAGTAGCCACAAGATTTTCTGGTAAGTTTACCTAAAAGTAGTAAAGACACAAATAGTGACCGTCAGACCAAAATAATTTTGCTACAATTTCCATCCAATTTAACTCGATTAATTCGAAAGGCACTCTTTTCTAGACGCTGAATTGATGAACTCAAAGAATTTAAACAAGGTCCAAATTAACATAACGACTTATAAAGGTGTAATAAATGAAACTATGAATGAAGATAAGAGAATCAAAGAAGATGAGACTAAAAGAAATGGCAAAAAGAACAATCTCAATAATAACTTTGTATGTTCAATTTGTCTTAAATCAAAGTCAGAAGACAATACTATCGAAAATGGAAATTCACAGGCAAAATCTTGCCCTGTTTGTCAAAAATCCTGTGATATTTCGAAAGGAAAGGTTTTGTACAAAATCGATAAGGCACAGAGAATCAAAACCAATGAACACGAGGCCAAAAATAATACAGAAACTAAATCAGTTCAAACAGATTTAAACAAGAGCCTTAATCTATTAAACGAAGTGCTCACAGTGTTTCAAAATAAGAAGACGGAAAGAGTTAAATCGAAAATGGCCATACTTAAAGATGCAAGCGTATCTACCACTGATGTAAGGTGTGTAAATCCTAAATTATCCATGAGCAAAATATTCCAACTGTCTATAGACCACGACAATGCTAATGAAAACGGCAAATTTATAGTCATGAGTTCGAAAGCAGATGCTTATAAAAGGTCCAGTGTGGTTTTGATCAAACATAAATCTTCTTCGATTCCGCAAATGAAGCTAGAGGAGTTGAAACAATCTCTCAAAGAGAAAAATAAATCTAAAAACGTTATCGAAGAGGTCAATAGAATGTATGCCACTGTTACTAGAAACAAATACAGTGAAGATAACGATGAATTAAATAGGCCATCCGTTAGAAGTGGACCCAGAATATTACCCGTTGTAAAAACTATAGTTGACCACAGTGAAAATCATCTAAAAGGAACCGAATCTAGAATCACTCTCAAAAATAACTCAATCAACAATAACCAAAATCATTGCAAATGTTGCCAGACCAATAATTGTTTGTCCAGTGGCGACTCAATAACTCAGTGTTGCCACATTACCAAGGATAATGGGAGATGTGATAAATGCGTTTATTTGCTGTGCTGCCATTACAAAAATAAACGTAAAACGCAAGCGGGAGTGATGATTTGTGAAGGATGTCGAGATGTCAAAGATTTTTCTAGAAAACATTATCATGAGCGCAGTTTTGATGAACAAAACTGAACTTAATCCGTATCTTCGGACAGTCTCTTGACTGTATTAAAATGAATTTATAATAATACTGTTTTATTTAATTGTATGTTTCATTTGGAGTGAGAGCGCGGTGGCAGATTGGTACGGACCTTGACTGCCAAGAACCAGATGTGAGCCGGCCACCTTCACATCGAAAGCTGCTTCAAGTTGGAAGCAAATCGTGCCCTATGATTTGTAAGCAAGTGGTAATACACTGTTCTTAAAATAGTGATGGAAAACATCGTTGAGGAAACCGACATTCACAAAACCAAACAATCGGGAGACGTGACAGATACTTACCACTATGGAGTGGGCTTTTGCGGTAGCATATAGCCCATTCACTCTCGCATTTCGATAGTAGGTAGATTTCCTTCCACTGGCAACATTTAGAAGCTGGGAAGTAAGTTTTTTTTAACTATGATTACACTAGTTACTATTACTTACTCGTATATTAAGTGCCTACTACATACTTCAATGCTCATTTTAGTGGTTTCCTCACGTTTTCATTAACCGTTTTCAGAACATGGTAATGCGCACATATATTAAACTCTTAAGTGGACGTCTGTATGCTAGCTAGCGACTGCGTGATTAAAACCTTGCACCAATCAGTTTTTTCACTCAAAAACTTATGTACCTACGCTATATCACGTATTCGTAGTAATGTGCCGTGCACGAAAGCTGCAAAAGTGCATGAAAACTGCAAGAATGCTGCAAAAGAGCACGAATGCTGCAAAAGTGCACGAAAAGGGCATCCCTAATTCATTTCACTACATTGGCTCGAGAGAGTTAGTGACGCTACTACTGGTAGAAATGAAAGTCTATTCGGTAGGTTTATGAATAGCACGCTACATAAATAAAGACATGGAATATCATAAAAATAAACGAGTATATTCCCAAATATCTTAAAACAATAATAAACTATAATTGTATGAATTAGAAATAATAACTTTCTGGAGACATTTTTTCTTTGTCACCCCTGTAAGAGAAAATAGTTTTTTATGATATTTTATAATTATCTTTTAAGAGCAGTAGAACTCACGCCATGTTCTTCCGGGGAAGTACTGCCACCATGCCCATTTCTGCCACCAAGCAGTGCCGCATTCGCGTTACTGTTCCGGTTTGACAGGTGTGGTTGGCGGTGAAATTACAGGCACATGAGACATTCCACCTACACGTCTCAGAGTTACTGGCGTATACGATGCGATTTGAGTCTTGTTGTACCTAGTAGGGGAGGACTCAGGTTGCATCGGTTGTTATGAGCAGAGGTTACCACTTAAACAAGTGGGCCGTCGGCTCGTTCCGTAACTGTATCACATTATAGCCTACTAATATTATAATCGTGAAAGTTTGTATGTATAGATGTTTGTTACTCGTTCACGCTCAAACGGCTGAATGGATTTGGATGAAATTTTGTATCAAAATAGCTTATATCCTGGATTAACACATAGGCTACTTTGATCCCGGAAAAGTGCAGTGTTCCCGTGGGATTATTTATTCACCGCGGGGCGCTGCTAGTATATATATATATATATATATATATATATATATATATATTAGTTAAAAATATAACCTGGTGTTTTCGCTACATTTTCTATTGGTCTCCATATTTTCACTGTGCGCCTTCCGCCAATCTCTCGGTGAGTCGCTGTCGCAACACAAATCCGGTTGTAATTGTTTATCTTATATCAGTGAGTGAGTCAGTGAGTGAGTGAATTAGTGTGTAAGGCTCTAGCACCTTGCGTTGTGTGCTTGGCAACAGATTTGAACCTGGGGTGGGAATTCATTTAGAAATGGCTTGGAAACGTCAATAATATTCAAAACATAAGGTCACGCGTACTTATCGCTAAGTTTGACGCCTGTTCAAACCCTATCCGACCCTCCATTGGAAGAACAGAACAGAAGAACTCTTTCAAGCTCAAACGGCTGAATGGATTTGGATGAAATTTGGTACCAATATAGCTTATATCCTGGATTAACACATAGGCTACTTAGATTCCGGAAAAGTGCAATGTTCCCGTGGGATTACTTATTCACCGCGGGGCGCTGCTAGTTATTTATATAATAGATAGCCCTAGGTAGATTGGAATAGATACTAACTTCCCTAAACCCAAATTGTATAGAGTCTCGTTAGCGCTGGTCTCCCTGAGGCTGACCTTGGAGTCCAACTCCTTGGCGACTACCTTCTTCAGAGTATTGGAGGAAGCGACGAATTTGCACATACACTCGTCAAGCGTCACCATTTTGGACATGAAGTCCTTACCGCCTTCTTTACCTGTCAAATAAAGAAACAAGGAAGAAAATAATATTTTTCTAATATATAAAATTCACGTGTTTGTAACCAAACTCCTCCGAAACGGCTTGACCGATTTTTATGACATTTTTGGTGTATATTCAATAGGTCTCAGAATAGGACGTAAACTATTTTTCATACCCCTAAGTGATATGTACCCTAGTACTCTAATAATTGTCAACCCTCGGTGGTTTATATAGCCGGGTACAACTAGTAACTACTACTTTTGGGATATTGGAGCTGATTTGAAGAAGATTTTGTTCGTAAATGTATTATTTAACGCAGTGAATGGGCCAATCGTGTACAGTTAGCCACTAAAATATGAGCCGTGTAAAATTCGATCAACGTTAAGCTGAGTAATTTGTAGTATATGAACTAACATATATTTCCACATTCAAATTGTATTTCTTATTATTTCTCGCCAGTAATTAGGTTTATAATATCTCTAAGAATTTGATTGCCTTATCACTTTATAAGGATTAAATTTAGGGATTTTATTTACAACAAAGGAATGTCAACTGAGCTTACCATCAAAATAATTTTTTTCGATGAATAAAATTACACTTACAATTTGAAAATCCATATTAATATAAATTTCAAAAGGCCAAAACAAAATTCGGGCTAATCGCAAATAATTGTTTGTGCAGCAAAACGATAAAGCCGACTTCACCGCCAATGAACGAGAATATTTCCTCGATATCTCGCACTTAGATAACATTTTAGATGTTATTTTGATTTAAATACCAAACTACTTTTGATGAAATTTCTATAGGACTAATTTTAACTTATAGATAAAAGAAGAATTTCCCGAGATATCCGGTCAAAAATGGAATTAGCCATATTTGCTGTTGGACTACTAAATTATTTTCTTACCTTTCATAAGGTTCTCAATCTCACTGGCGAATGATTTGCAATTATTTACAGTCAAGTCGATATCATCTGTATTAGTCGACGCATGCTTTAATATCTTGATTTTCGGAGCAACCGTTTCGATAATAAATTCACCTGAAATAAGATATTATAATTCACATCGAATTGACAACTATTTTATTCTATTAGAGTCACTGGTTCTCTAAAACCGGTGTGGTGAAAGGATTTTAAGTGCGCCTCAAAGAGGCTCCTTTCGTGCACTTGACACATGTCTTCGAATTATTAGTTCTACGACATGTCGGTTTCCTCACGATGTTTTCCTTCACCGTTATGAGAACGTAGTATTGCGTATGTAAATCTTTCTATAGAAAAACTCACAGGTGCACGTCGGGATTTGAACCGGTGACCTCCGGATTGAAACTCGCGGTCAGTACTAGACTACCACGATCTCAAAATGACAACTGAAATGCACGGGTCGCAGGTTCTGTTCCCGAACCAGAATGATACACATAAAACAAAAGTACGATTAAATACTGACGAATACTATCATGGGAACTAGAAAACTGATATAATACTTATATACTTTTTTGTAAATACATACATGTCTACACCCAGACACAGAACAAACATATATTCGTCACACAAATGTTTGGGTGAGAATCGAACCCGCGACCTGCAGCGCAGGGTTACTACCAACTGAGCTGTGAGACCAGTCGAATAATTAACCTTCTTGGAATATTTCGTCGCGTATTCTGTAATATGGCTGACGGTCACCAAAGGTGTGTGTGTTGTCTTCCGCGAGGCCATCTTTCGTCTTCGCCATAACGAGCTTCAACAGGTTTTCCAGCCCGATCTTGTGGTAGTTCAGCAGGTGTCTGTCCAGAACTGTTATTCTGGTGCCAGCATATACGAATAGAAAGAATAAGAAAGAAAGAAAAAGAATTTACAATCATTAAGAGACTTCAGAGAAAGTAGGAGGTTCTAAATTTGGTTGTATTTTTTTATGTTTGTAACCTCAGATCTCCGTCACATATAAACCGATTTCAAAAATAGTTTTTTTTTTATTTGGAATATATTTTCAGATTGGTCCCATATAAATTCATCAAAATCGGTTCAGTAGTTTGGTTTTTGAATCAAAATAATTGAAAAAAATATGTTATCTAAGTAGGAGACAACGAGGAATTCAATCTCAAAAAAATTTGTGTGTTTTGGGGCTAGATGGCGCTGTGTGAAATGTCTAACAATATCTATTTTAATTAGTTATTTTGTTACCTACCTAACACCATTCCTCATTTTTATCTTGTGACTTGTGTTATATGCTTTGCCATAAATAATTGTTTGTATTATTTCATTCATTCTGTAGCAATCTAGGATAGGGCGGTAGTATAATAATATTGGTGGACATTTCACACAGCGCCATCTAGCCCCAAAGTAAGCTAAGCACAGCTTGTATCATGGGAATCAGACGACTGATATACATACTTATATACTTTTCCTAAATACATACATACATATAATACACTAGCTGTGCCCCGCGGTGTTACCCGCGGTGAATAAGTAATCCCACGGGAACACTGCACTTTTCTGGGATCAAAGTAGCCTATGTGTTAAGCCAGGATATAAGCTATCTTGGTACCAAATTTCATCCAAATCCATTCAGCCGTTTGAGCGTGAAAGAGTAACAAACATCCATACAAACTTTCACGTTTCGCGGCTCTCAGCGCGCTTTATATAGCCACGGACGCTCAGGCGCGAGGCGTGTAGTACGTACTCTGTACGTTAAAAATGTTCGCCGTGATTCTTTAAATTGACATAACTTTTTTATTTATGAACCGATTGACATGAAATCAACACTAAATGTTAAGTGAAGCTTACTACAATATATTAGTGAAAACCGTATCTAAATCGAATAAGCCGTTTCTGATATTAGCGTGCACAAACACACAGACAAACAGACAAAAAAAAAATTAATTACAATTTCGGGTTCGGCATCGATATAATAACAACCCATGCTACTTTTTTTTTTATATATTTCCATTGTACAGACACCACTTTTCTATAATTTTATTATATGTATAGATATGAACACCCAGACACAGAACAAACATCTACGTTCGTCACACAAACGTTTGCCCTGGATGGGAATCGAACCCACGCCCAACAGCGCAGAAGGCAGGGTTACTACCAACTGAGCTATAAGGCCAGTCAACTAAACACTTATATCAGTTGTCTAGTTCTCATAGTACAAGCTGTGTTTAGTTTGGGGCTAGATGGCGCTGTGTGAATTGTCCATCAATATTATTATTATTATATATAATTGTATGTGTACAACTTGCCTGTCAGCATCGAAGGGGCACAGGTGGCATCCGAAGCCCTCCCTCGCGTCTTCTACGCACGCCAGTCCCAGGGTGTCCACCTTGAGCGCTTTGGAAGTGCACTCACTTGGCACTGACAGCTCCTACATAATGACAGATGACAGATAACATTTAATATTGTATGTATACAATTTACAAGTAACGTGTTATTTCGTCGATACAGATAAAATAAAACTAATATATAAAAATCAAAATTATAAATAATTAACTCAAATTAACAAGCTGTCGATTTTTCAATCTATATTACCTACGTGTGACTTGTAAAAATGACGAAACGAGCAAGAAGCCATTTGATGACAACCGATAAACTTTAAACAACAAAAAAGTAGTCTGTGTGTGTGTGTTTGTGTGTGTTGTCTGGAAGAGATCACTTCATAGCGATAAGACCGCCTATTGTTCCTCTAAGTTCTAAGTTTTTATTGTTCTGTGGATTACAATAAAGTATTTTTATTATTATGTACTTCTGAAATAAAAAAACATTTTTTTAGTTTGTGATGTGTTTATTACGAAAGTGACTTACTCTAACGTTAAAAGGACATTCCCGATTCTCCTCAGGGTGTGAGAAGAGGTTTCTACTCCGGCATATCCTCGCCTTCAGCTTGTCGAAAAGCCGAGTGGCTGATGACGTACGGCCTGCTACTGCAAACATTTTAATGTTGAGAATTAAATGAAGATAATTTACAAAAACGTATAGATAACATTAGGTAATAGTATTAAGTAGCAGTAGAACTGGTGCTAAGTTCGCCCGGAGAAGTACTGCCACCACACCTGGTAATCTGCCGGCAAGCAGTGATGCACTTATATGGAAGGAAAGGAGTGGGTGCCGGTGAAATTGCAGCCGCATGAGACGTAACATCCCCGTCTCGGGGTGATGGACGCAACGCAATGCGACTTGAGTCATCCCGTACTATGGAGAGGGCTTGAGTGGTATTGCTGTTGTGTATGGGCGGCGGTTACCCACTTAACATCAGGTGGGCCGTCAGCTCGTTCAGCCAACCGAATGACATAAAATAAATATGTATAGTTTTCCTTACGTCTGAATCCTTTGTTCATGTGTTCTGAGAATGGCGACCTTGGCGGCGAGACCCGTGGCACAGTGTTGCACTTCTAAAATACAACCATATTGAGTGACTGGCCTCACAGCTCAGTTGGTAGTAAACCTGCCTTCTGCACTGTACGTCGTAGGTTCGATTCCCAGACAAACATTTGTGTGACGAACATAAGATGTTTGTTCTGTGTCTGGGTGTTAATACGTATTATATGTATTTACAAAAAAAGTATATAAGTATTCTGTCAGTTGTCTGGTTCCCATAGTACAAGCTAAGCTTAGTTTAGGGCTAGATGGCGCTGTGTTAAAACACCACCCATTTTTCTTGTGACACAGTTACGGAACGAGTCAACGGCCCACCTGGTGTTAAGTGGTAACCTTTGCCCATAACAACCGATGTGACTTGGGTCCCCCTTGCTAGGTACGACAAGACCCAAGTCGCATCGTATGCGCCCGTAACTCTAGACGTGTAGGTGGAATGTCTCATGTGCCTGTAATTTACTCGGCAACCACACCTTTCAAATCGGAATACAGTTACGCATAACTGCTTGACGACAGATATGGGTATGGTGGTAGTACTTCCCCGGAAGAACATGGCACAAGTTCTACTCCTATCAAAATTGTATTAACATCCTTTGGTAGTCTTTGGTTCGCGCATTTGAGTGGTTATCATCACTGGTTGGGACATTTGAAGGATGAACTATTCTATTCTATTCGAGTCACTGGCTCTCTCGAACCAGTGTGGTGAAAGGATTTTAAGTGCGCCTCAAAGAGGCTCCTTTCGTTCACTTGACACATCTTCGAATTTTTAATTCTAGGTCATGTCGGTTTCCCCACGATGTTTTCCTTCACCTTTGAGAACGTGGTATTGCATAAATCATTCAAGCGAAAAACTCGTAGGTGCACGTCGGGATTTGAACAGGTGACCACCACGCCTGAACCAAGGGTGGAGTTACTCCCACGGACGTAACCTTCGGTATGTCCAGCTGAGGGTTTGTGTCGGAGTTCTCGTGGTAGAGCTGCTGATGCATCAGGAGTGCGCTCTGGAACTGCGACGTGAAGTCGCAATGAGAACAGCTGCACACCATAAGTTAGTTAAGTTTTTGATGTGAAACATCTATAGCCGCACGTAAAACAGATTTCTGGCTTGGCGACGCGTCACCACGGCATGAGCGCTGATTGGTCCGTTCAAGGTTACGACAAATCATAAACATTATTAGTGATGGGGTACTTAGTTTCTTACAAAATAATGTCGATGTTTCACATCTGCCAGGCGTCCCGTGAAGGCTCACATTTTTTTTTTTAATGTGTATGTATTTACGAAGAAAAGTATCTATATCAGTTGTCTGGTTCCCAAGTTATGATTAGATTACTTTGGGGCTAGATGGCGCTGTGTGTAATGTCCACTATTATGATTATAGTGTTGCCGGAATACTATCGCCGGACACACATTGCCCTTTACGCTGTTGCTTTATCGGGGGATGTGGTAAGCCATCCGCTCAATCAGTCCATTCTCAAATAAATAATAAATATTGGTGGACATTTCACACAGCGCCATCTAGCCTTGACTGGCCTCGCAGCTCAGTTGGTTAGTAACCCTACCTTCTGTGCTGTAGGTCGTGGGTTCGATTCTCACCCAGGACAAACATTTGTGTGAGAAACATAGATGTTTGTTCTGTGTCTGGGTGTTAATATGTATTATATGTATGTATGTACAAAAAAAAAGTATATAAGTATGTATAGGTATCAGTTGTCTGGTTCCCATGATACAAGCTATGCTTAGCTTACTTTGGGGCTAGATGGTGCCATGTGAAATGTCCACCATTATTTAATTATTTATTTATTTTATTTAGCCCCAAAGTAAGCTAAGCATAGCTTGTGTCATGGGAACCAGACAACTGATATAATACTTATATACTTCTCTTTTGTAAATACATACATATAATACATATTAACACCCAGACATATTCCACCTTCACGTCTCACATTTACGGGCGCATACGATGCGACTTGGGTCTTGTCATACCTACTTTGGGAGGACCCAAGTCGCATCGGCTGTTATGGGCCGAGGTTACCACTTAACACCAGGTGGGCCGTCGGCTCGTTCCGTAAATGTATTACATAAAAAAAAAAGACAGAACAAACATCAATGTTACAAATAGGCAGGGTTAATACCAACTGAGCTATGAGGCCAGTCGTATATATATGTATAAATATATATAAATAAATGTAACTAATGACTTTGGAACCACCTAGTTAAAATAAAGAACGTTCTTACCAATATGCCATTGTAAATATGTACTTTTACACAAAATCTATATAATATACAGGTAATGAAAAGTAAATATACCAAAACTGACAGATTTTACAAACTGTCAAAAATGTCAGTTATGTCAGAGGTTGTACTGTGCTGGTATTTTTTTATATTCAAAAAACTAAATCTCTTTCTTAAACGACAAGACGAAATCGTTTTAAACTTTAGTTTTGTTTTTTATTCTGGTGGACAATTCACACAGCGCCATCTAGCTCAAATAAGCACAGCTTGTACTATGGCACCTAGACAACTGATAATACATTTTTTTAAATATACCCAGACACAGAACAAACATCTGTTTTCGTCACACAAATATTTGTCCTGGGTGGGAATCGAACAATGATAGGAGGGTAAGCCCCTGGCGTTACTGCATTAGCAACGCGGCTAAAAGTCTGTTAACTAGTTTTATCGTACTACTGGTTAGCTTTCATTGCAATGGCACGCAAAATCAACTTTCATTCATAGCATAGTATTTAACCACCATTATACCAGGCATGTTATGTACAAGACTGAATTAAGGCAACAGATAATTCAGACTAGACGGTGTGATCACTGGATCAGAATCAATAAGTAAAGTGCACTATAATTTAAAGGAGTACTATGATGCGAGTTAAGTTTAATTTTGTATGTTAAAAATACTATTTAATTATTATTTCTTTTTCTTCTGATATTATCTTAATTTGTAGTAATTTTGTCGTTTTATTTGTTCTATGTTCACTCAACTTGTACCTAACTCATATTATTGTATGTCCGAGAGGGCAAACTGTTGATACTTTATATTAAAATAAGATCTATTTATTCAATTTCATAATAATCATTTCTTATTCTTATACGTTTTATTGTTAAAATCCTTGCAATTTTAAGTAACTAGTAGTCAACTTACGCTAATAACAATAAACTGGTCAATATAAGATAATGCAGCTATTAATTTAAAACAATAAAATAGAAAAACTGCAATTATCTCGAAAACGTGAGAAAAACAATTCAAATGCTTATTTCTTCAGATAGTTATGGGAACGTAATAATCTCTTCTTTGTTTCTTTTAAAACTCGCAAAACAAACAAAAGTCTAAAACGTGCCGTAAGCTTTTGTAAATAAGGTTTATAGAAAAGTGGCCCGTGTATGCAAAGGTGTTTTTATGGCATTAAAACCTCCGCGGCCATTTTTCCATCTTGGGTACGCCAGCCAGTCAGTAAGGTGCGGGAGGCCGGCGGAAGCGCATGTCAACCGGTGGAGCATAGACAATTTTCTACAAGTAACAAACTACATTTACCACAAAACAGTTTTATGAACAATACTAAACTTTCTAATCAGTGTGCTCGGTGAATTATTTAAAATATAGGTACACGTTTAGGTTTTGCTAACCGGTTGGCATAGTCTGTGAACAGTTACATAAAGTTAACTAAGTTCTTTTGTGTTTTACGCAGTTTTGTTACCGAAGTGCTGTCAAAACTGTTGTTTTTTTTTTTTTGTTTTCTGGCAGTGAAATCGAGTTCGCGTTGAGGTGAGTTAGAATATTTTTATGAAAGATTGAGTGAACGACTTTCTCTTAGGGTTGAATGCATCGCTATGGCTTGGTTTGGTTTTTACCTACCGTGTATTTGTACCTGTGTGTAGGTAAACTGCATTTATGATTTTCAAGCTCTTTAAATGTTTGAGTTTTGGCTACTGTTTTTATGCTTGGTTACCATAGAAACCTCTTCCGGTCGGCCTCAATTCTCTAAGTACTTATTCATTCACTATGTAGGTCCTACACATTCAATACGGAATGTCTATATCCAAAGAGGTTATTACCATGACAGCAGTCTTCGCAATTCGAATATTTGTGATATAAGTTGTTAATTTAAATAACTTACGAATTATATCATCGTAATTATTTCTCGTTCTGCTTAATAAGTAGGTTAGAAACGCATTTTTAGTTGCTTTTCGAGAACATTTGTAACAAAACGCCGGTAAATAAATATGAATAAAAATTAACATTAAATGTACGTCGAAATATTATTGCGAGAAAACGTACCTAACTGTTTTACGGTAGGGAAAAAATTAACCTTCAAAATGTTTTCGTTGTTTGATGAAAAAATTGCAAAATTGAACAAATATTTTGTATACAAGATTGCAAACAAATTATAAATGGTTTTATGCAAGACGTTTTGACCAATATAAATAGTACAAGTTGTTTTGTTTGATTGATCTCTGACTATCAGACAATGTTGAAAAAAAATGATACTACTACTATTTTTTTTTTATCACTGGTTCAGGTTTTGTCAAACCAGTGTGGGAAGGGATTTTAAGTGCAACTCAAAGAGGCTCCTTCCGTGCATAAATGATAATTTGCGTTTGTAAAATCTTACGTAGAAACCAATTTCTTATTTTGTGAGAATCTTATTTATAACAAGCTATCGCATTTTAGAAATGTTATACATACAAATGTCATTATAATACCTACGTAGGGATGTAATTATAAAATGTTTGTAGCCTTAAAATTATCTACTGAGGTCGTCGGAGAAAATACTGCCACCATAACCATTTCTCCTGCCACCAGTTTGAAGAGAGGTGGGAGCCGGTGAAATTACAACCACGCGAGACCATCTTCACGTTTCTGTCTGAAAACTAACGTCTTATTTGTCTTTTATCAGGTGTTTTAAGTCAATAAATCTTGGAAAATAGCCTATTAAAATGCAGTCTCGCCATCTTTTTTGTCAACAATATCTTTTAATTCGAAAATGTAGTTTTAGACAAACGTATTATAGAACTATAGAATAGAACGTACCTACTATAGTCATATTATCTTTTTTTTGTTTTAATTCTTACCAAGGAGTATGTTTTTATTCATAGCAAGGAGTTTTTGCACCAAATACAAACTCTTTCTAGAAACTAATTTTCAAACGTGTCGCGTGTGATGCTATGCATCTCTTTTGCGCACACAACTCCGTAATCTATCTTACTCACATTTGCGGTGATGATAAATAAATATGATTTTACAGTTATATACCGGAGACGATTCTGAATCGAATTAGCAAATCTCGATTCCATGCCAATATAAAATGAATTAGTAAGGAGCTATCCACTAAAGTTATTTCCTACCGAGATCTACAATTACTACTTGTACTAATAGTATAAGTTAACGTCGAGTTAAAAAACTATATTTCCATAGAATTCGTAAAGAAATTTCTTGAAAACGTTAATATTATTTAAAAACATAAGGTCACGCGTACTTATCGTTAAGTTTGACACCTGTTCAAACCCTATCCGACCCTTCATGTGGAAGAAGAGCAAGAAACTTCTAAGGGAGGAATGCTTTTTCTCTCACTCGCTCTCTCGAACCAGCGGGGAAAGGATTGAAGTGCGCCTCAATGAAACTCCTTTCATGCACTTGACACTCGTCTTCGAATCGTTGGTTCTAGGACATGTCGGGTTCCTTCCTTACCGTTTTGAGAACGTATTGCGCACATAAATTTATCAAGTGATAAATCTCATTGTGCGCGTCGGGTTTCAACTAGCGACCTCCGGATCGGAATCCGGGGTCAGTACCACTAGGCCACCACGCTCTCAAAACTAAGAGGCAACGTTGAAAGCTAAATTGTATCAAGAGGTGTTCTGCTGTTTCACTAAGCGCAACAAACATCCTTACTCCCTTGTAAACTCCAAGTAAGACAAATCGAGGGTCAGGGGCGTCTGTCGACCCCAGGGAGTATCTGGTGTTGCATCGCACCGAACGCACGCCACAGGCGTGCCCTGCACCTATGTTATTAACTTACTAGCTGTTGCCCGCGACTTCGTCCGCGTGGAATTCAGTTTTATCATGCACCTCTATTTTACCCCTCGGAAAAGTAGCCTAAGTTACTCCTTGTTACATCAACTATCTGCCAGTGAAAGTCCCGTCAAAATCGGTCCAGCCATTTCAGAGATTATCCGGAACAAACAGAGAGACAAAAATTGTAAAAAAAAAATTTTTGGTATATGTACCGTGTATACATCAATATGGACTTAGTAAAAAGCGGTTGTTTTAATATCACAAACAGACACTCCAATTTTATTTATTTGTATAGATACATATTAACACCCATACATACATAGATACTCGTCTTAACTTCGAAGGGGGTAGGCAGAACTTCGGCCACTTTTTACCTTGTGGTGAATCGTGAAAGACATTTCGAACGTAGATCTGACTACTTAAAATTCAGAGGTAGAAATTCTAATCTGGGTTGGACATTCGCGGCGGGTTAAAAGGCCTATTTACTTTAGCATTTCGAGACTAGAAAAATACAAAGCAATTTGGATTTAGAAAACGAAAAACAAAAGCGAAAGTCAAAGACAATTAGAGAAAGCGCCATCCAATTACAGCCCCAGTGAGTATCTGTACGCCAATCACGTCCGCTGAAAGTTAATACCGCCAATTTTGGTCATCGCTGATTGGCTGATATAAATACTGATAGACATTGACATTACAAATGTCACTGTTATTGTTTTCGGATGTCGTTTTGATTTGACAGTTAATAGTATCTGTGGTCGAGTCGTATGTACAGCAGTGTTGCCCTTATTCTTTTTTTATTAGATGGAAAAGGAAAACAAATACGCTAAAAACCGGTACGTCGTAGAACAAAATAATAATAATAATAATGGTGGACATTGTCACACAGTGCCATCTAGCCCCAAAGTAAGCCAAGCATAGCTTGTATCATGGGAACCAGACAACTGATATACATACTTATATACTTTTCTTTTGTAAATACATACATATAATACATATTGACACCCAGACACAGAACAAACATCAATGTTACAAATGTCACATAAATGTTTGTCCTGAGTGGGGATCGAACCCACGACCTACAGCGCAGAAGGTATGGTTACTAACCAAATGAGCTATGAGGCCAGTCGAAAAAACGTGTTATCTACCAACTGAGCACCCGTGTTTAGTTTTAAATCCTATTCACTCTCGTTTGTCGATAATAGTGGGTATATAAGAGGTTAGTATGATAAATGTCTCTAGAAAAATCTAACCCTCCTCGTATTCTGAATGCCATTGAACTGAATTTGGTAGCTGAAGAACTTATGCTAAGTTCGTCCGTGGAAGTAATGCCACCATATCCATTTCTGCCAGCTAGCAGTTGCCGGAGAAATTGCTACGAGCGCATGCGATGCGACTTGGGTATTTTTGTACCTAAGTAGTTTGGCACCCAAGTCACTTTGCTTGTTATGGGCAGAGGTTTCCACTTTAGACCAGGTAGACCATCGGCTTTCCGTAACTGTACCAGATGATAACAAATATGTACTTAGTTAGAATTCAAATATTAGCAATAAAATTATTGTCTTTCAGTCTGTGGGTTCCTCAGTATAAGCTATGCTTAGGTTGGGGCTTAGTTAGATGGTGATATGTGAAATGCCCAACAATATTATATATTTTTTTACTATTATTATCACATTTAAAAATAATTGAGTCTTTTCCGACCACAAGGGGCGTCAGCGCATCTGGAATAATATTAACGTACGGAAATCCTGTTGGTATTTTGTGTGTAATCAGTATGATAACAATATCTGGTACTAGTTGTAAAAACCTGTCAATATTTTCGTAAACATTGGTATTACCGAATAGGTGGGTGATACCGCGTGGTACAGAATGAACGGTATTATGCAACATGGAGCCAGTTATTGAAATAAAATTATACGTTACTTTTATTTAATAGTATTATTAATTTCCACCTGATAAAATAGTAATAGTTTCAATCCGGAGGTCGCCGGTTCAAATCCCGACGTGCACCTGTTAGTTTTTCGATTGATATATGTGCGCAATACCACGTTCACGAAACTTTGAAGGAAAAAACCGTGAGGAAACCGATTTGACGTAGAACTAAAAATTCGAAGTCAAGTGCACGAAAGAAGCCTCTTTAAGGCGCCCATAAAATCCTTTCACAACACCGGTTCGAAAGAACCGTGACTCGAATAGAAGAACTGATAAATTTAAAAAAATGGCAGAAAGGCACTGTGTTGGTAGTGCTTCGTATATGGTGGTTAATATGTTGGCAACACAGTAATCTGGTTACGATTTATATCATTTAGTTTCACCACGTGAGTGACGGTAGGCCAAAGAAATGATAGACTGTGTGAAAGATGATTATTAATAATTCATAATTACTATCAAAATGTTCCGTATATATAACTGTATCTCTCGACATCTCTACCTACGATTATTTGTTCAGAGAGCACTAGTGCTACTATTAAAAAATAAAAAATATACAAAAATTGATAATGGTATATTAAACTTCATAATTACAGTAATAATTACCTTAAATTAAAAAAATATATCTAAGTACCAATAAAAAAGAGCCATTCAAATTCAAAATATTTTATTTCGGACAACAAGATCCATATTTACCTAAAAATTAAAAGACACAATATTTAAGACAACTTAAGACGTAATAATGGTTACAACAAATACGGGATTAAACTTCCAATACAAGTAATAAGATAAAGATATTCAAAAATTGACAAGTAATACATATTCTTCCAATATTGTACCGAGTTTGGAGATATATTTGAGTCGTAACTATTATAGTATCTAATTGAATATTATACAATTTATTATATTAATAATTGTAAACTAATATTAATTGAATGACACCTTCGTCTCCGTCCCAACTGTTACGTCAACTAGTTGGCAATGTAGGTGTTGATTTACATTATTATGTCATTCCAGTTTTAAAAATAACAAGTAATTGTTTCAATCTGTTGAATGACAGTGACCATAAACAATTTAAAAAATGTATTATATAAAAAAAAAAATATCATTACAAAGTTTGTTGTCTATGCACTTAGAGAAAACAAAAATTTAAAAACTTTATCAAATTAATTTAATTTAGTTTTTAAACCTATTAATATTTATTTTGCGCAGCAAAACGGAAAAATACATATTTTTTCCAACTAATTTTGATTTAAAAACTAAACTATTGAATCGATTTTGATGAATTTTCATGGAACAATCGGAAACTCCTTTCACATAAAAAAGTTTTCTTTCAAATCAGTTCATAAATGACGGAGTTGAGGTAACTAACATTAAAAATACAACCTATCTGACAACCTCCTTTTTTGAAGTCTGTTAAAAAAAAAAGAGGATCGGTCACATTACAAGCGTTGTACCTAAGTCGCTGTATATTTGTATAGAAGAAACACAAAAGCCGTGACTACATACTGAATGATCGTCTTCAATTATCACTGACAGCGTCCGAATAGCCGTCACATGTTATCTGAGCGACCGCTCATCATTTACATCAATAAAATAAACGCGGACTAGACGCGAGTCAGTGCATCGCAGCGCGCCAGCCAGAACGCTCGCTAGTGTGGCTCGGACGCCCCGTTTGAAATCCGAACGCAAAACTTTTTAAATTCACAAGTTACGGGCAAACTTCACAGATTATAAAAGCGATTGTTATTTACCGTTTTTTTTTTTTTGTAAAAGTGGCTGTGTCAATGAGAATGATGGCCGACGGTGACATGCCATTAGTAAACAGTTACGGAGGCGGTGAGATCGAATTCAACTCGAATGGGACGAAAACTGGCAAGTCTAACTCGAGGTAAGTACTTTTTTTTATTCAAAAAGTTCCGTATAGTCGTGCAAATGAAAGTGAACTCTATCTCCTTTGTGTTAGCTGTGGATTAGCGGTTGTTTGCGTTGTGACGTTTAGTCGCAATAGATTGTAAAAGGAAACTGGTAGTTTCGTCAATCGTTAATTCAAAGCAATTTGACCGCAGTTCTTGTAATTCGTCGGTAATTATTGTTAGCGAGATGGTTGCAAATTTTTTTTTTCTAAAGTAGGTAGTTGCATCTTTTGTTGAGGTCGTGGTCATAATGCGTGACGTAAACGTGACGGTCAAGAATTACGTTAACAAAGCTGAACAGGCTAGTTTCCAATGGAATTGTATTTTGCTTAAACATTAGAATTTTTTGCAAACATTATACCAGAAATAAAATAAGTTAGAAACTGCCCGCGTATTATTATCATTAAACGAAACCGTATTTTTCTAAATGTTTCCATGTAGAATCCCAGATCGAGTGTTGCCCTTAGCCCTTTTTATTGTCATTGAAATAGTTTTGTAATAAAAATTTATAACTTATGAATATCCCAATAAAAATTTACGACCTATAATTAGAGACTCTAGAGAGAGACTTGCCAAATTGTATTTTTAGTTTTTTTATTTCGTGATTTGAAATGTCAAAAGTCATGGTTGTTTACTAACACAACGTGTTTGGTGGGAATAATTTATAAAAAAGAAAAACAGTTTTTAAGAGCGATATCCACTTTATTGTTAAATCTGTGACGTTTTTTTTCTAATAAATGCATAGATGATGAAATTTGCACTACATTTTATATTCTTGATCATTTATTCAATTTATTTGATACTAACAACAAATTATTTACGATTATATTGACATTTATTATTTAGTTATTTAGTAATGCGCAATTAACTTCGACATCTTTTAGTTATCGTTGTTGTGGGAATTAGAAAGAAAGAAAACTTTATTTGTAGCTATAAGAAATTAATATAATTCAATTAATTATTAGTCTGGATTTGTGGTTAATTTCGTTGGTATAAGATTTGTTTGAATTGCTTATTATTTGAGGGCGAATTGGTTGAAGAGAACTGTTAGCTGAATTAATATTGTGAAACAAATGGCGTCGGATAACTCACCACTTGTCACATCAATGATCCTACTGTAGTGTAATCTAAAGGTGAAAAGTGGCTTGTCTAGTCTCTGCCTACACTTTCAGGGAAAAAGGCACGATTATATGTATATGTAATTGTTTTGATTGTTATTACTAATCTACTATGAATATATTTTAGTCTGTCATAAATGTTTATTATTAATATTATATGTTCAATTAATTTTATACTTCGGGCAACAGTTTTATTTCATTATTAGACATAATTATTAAAACCTAGCTGCGCCCCGCGGTGAATAAGTAATCCCACGGGAACACTGCACTTTTCCGAGATCAAATTAGCCTATGTGTTAATCCAGGATATAAGATATCTTGGTAACAAATCCATTCAGCCGTTTTAGCGTGAAAGAGTAACAAACATCCATACAAACTTTCACGTTTATAATATTAGGAGGATGATTTTTTATATGTTATTATAAGGTGTTGGTTATTTTTTTTATCCCCCCTTTATAACAACATTAAAGCTACGTTCTATAACGTACTGTGGGTGGGTAGCATTGCGTTGCGTTTATCCGCGAAAATTGCGTGTACTCATTACGTATGGATACCGTTTAGTGCGAAACACGAAAGTTTTGTTATGCAAAAATAACCAAGTTAATATTGTTTTTAATTAGTCTGTGTGATCACGTAATTCTGGGATTTGTTCGGGAAATAAATTTGTTGGATTCTCAATGCGTTAATAACTAGTTATTATTGTTAGTAAATACTAAGTTTATATTTATATGTTACCTACTTGTATTTTTTGTTCTATCTTTTTTATGTTTTTTGTTTCTTCTTATTAGTGTGTATTTGTGTGGCTAAAATATATGATTTTCTTTCTTTAGTTGTCGCTTACTATTGTTTCTGTATTAATATTATTATTTTTCGTCTCCTAAGGGTCGTAGCATGATGTTAAATAATCTACTTACTACCTTCCTATTTTTTTCTTCTAACACTCTGAAATGGCTGGACCTATTTTGACGGGACTTTCACTGGCAGATATCTGATGTAACAAGGAGTAACTTAGGCTACTTTTCCGAGGGGTAAAATAAGGGTGTGTGATAAAACCGAATTCCACGCGGACTAAGTCGCGGGCAACAAATACCTTTCAAATCGGTAACGCGAATGCATTACTAGATTATTGGTATAGATAAATAGATATGTAATTATTGTGATAGGCGTGATTTTAGTATTTAATTTGCAAATTCCTTGAAATTCATTCATAAATTCTGTGAAATTGCAGCCGCATGAGACGTAACATCCCCGTCTCGGGGTGATGGACGCAACGCAATGCTACTTGAGTCATCTCGTACTTTGGTAGAGAGGACTTGAGTGGTATTGTTGTTGTCTATGGGCGGCGGTTACCACTTAACATCAGGTGGGCCGTCAGCTCGTTCTGTACCTTAAACTACATTAAAAAAAAACGGAGAATCCAAGACTTCAGAGTTCCGATCGAGTCCATAGAAATGTTAAGTCGTATACATTTTGTATTTGAGAGTAGAAGGTCAAAAAGCGAAAGGAACAAATACTGTGGTGATGTCATCAGCATTGTTAGAGCTAACCGCTGTTTCTTTATTCATACAGATGAAAAATCTCTTGAGTGTCTGAGATATTATATCATACTAGCTGTTTCCCGCGACTTCGTCCGCGTGGAATTCGGTTTTATCACGCACCCCTATTTTACCCCCTCGGAAAAGTAGCCTAAGTTACTCCTTGTTACATCAGCTATCTGCCAGTGAAAGTACCGTCAAAATCAGTCCAGCCGTTTCGGAGATTAGCCGGAACAAACAGACAGACAAAATTTGTAAAAAATGTTGTTTTGGTATATGTGCCGGCCATAACAACCGATGCGACTTGGGTCCTCCCCTACCAGCCACGACAAGACCGAAGTCGCATCGTATGCGCCCGTAACTCTGAGACGTGTAGGTGGAACGTCTCAAGTGCCTGTAATTTCACCGGCAACCACACCTTACAAACCGGAACACAGTAACGCGAGCGAATCACTGCTCGGCAGCAGAAATGGGCATGGCACGCGTAACTTGAGCAGGACTTGCAAAATGTATACAAATAAATAAAATTGGAGTGTCTGTTTGTAATATTGAAATAACCGCTTTTTACTAAGTCCATATGAATGTATACACGGTACATATACCAAAACAACATTTTTTTACAATTTTTGTCTGTCTGTTTGTTCCGGCTAATCTCTGAAACGGACCGATTTTGACGGGACTTTCACTGGCAGATAGCTGATGTAACAAGGAGTAACTTAGCTTACTTTTCCGAGGGGTGATAGGGGTGCTGGATAAAACCGAATTCCACGCATACTAAGTCGCGGGCAACGGCTAGTTCTAATTATTAACATGCAAACTGTAATATTGTTAACGACAGTGGAACAAAGCATTGGGTCGGATGTCATACAACACGCGGCAAGCGTAGAATTACAAGCCATGACGCATTACAACGCCCACTTACCAGATAACTGTGTGGTGTACAGATATCTAGATAGGGAAGAATATAACTTTTACAAATAATTATTAATACAAAATGACTGTAATTGTAAAGGACAGGCCTCATAGTCATTTGACAGGATTCACAGCTCAGTTGGTAGTATCCTCAGCGCTGTAGGTCGTGGGTTCTATTACCACGTAGGACAAATATTTGTGTGACGAAAATGTTTGTTCTGTGTGTGGGTGTTAGTATGTATTTACAAAAAGTAGTAAGTATTCTATCAGTCATCTGGTTCCCATAGTACAAGCTATGCTTAGTTTGACACTAGAAGCCGCTGTGTGAAATGTCCACCAATATTTATTATTATGAATTCATAATTTTTTTTAATTAGTTTCCAATATAAATAACGAAGTAGAAAAATAAGGGTTTCATTATTTGGCATCCGTATCGAAAAGTATTTGACATTTGTTAGACACGGGAATCTCCAAATTATTTTGAGCCATAATCTATCTTAAAGAATTGCGATAAAACTCATTTCACAGTATTCCTCACTGTTCTACAATTGACTATTACCTTGTACACTTTTAATACTGTTTGAGCAAGTGGTTTGAACGAGGTAATGGATAATAAAGGGACCTTTAGACGATCAGTTGCATTGATATATCAATTTATTTTGTAAGTACTGTCATAATATTGCCATACCCGTAACAAGTAAGTTATTCACCGCGGGTAACACCGCGGGGCGCAGCTAGTATAATATACAGGCTAATAAAATTAATGCCAAAAACAGAACAATTATTAAGAAAAAACTTAAGTAACAGTACACAGCATAGAAAGAGAAACATGACAAATTTAGTTAAACGAAATAAAAAACCGATATCTTACCTAGTTACTGCATTTACCCCGTCTGACCCTTGTTTGTGCATATTATGTTTGTATGTCAGTATGTATGTAATGCGTTTGAATACATAATGCACGCATTGTTATGTCAAGGCGTTGAACCTAACGTTACTAGTCTTACTGCAACCTGGTAAAGTAATATAATGTTAATCTATATACAAATAAATAAAATTGGAGTGTCTGTGTGTAATATTAAAATAACCGCTTTTTACTAAGTGTATATGGATATACACGGTACATATACCAAAACAACATTTTTTACAATTTTCGTCTGTCTGTCTGTCTGTTTGTTCCGGCTAATCTCTGAAATGGCTGGATCGATTTTGACGGGACTTTCACTGTCAGATAGCTGATGTAACAAGGAGTAACTTAGGATACTTTTTCGAGGGGTAAAATAGGGGTGCGTGATGTAACCGAATTCCACGCGGACGAAGTCGCGGGCAACAGCTAGTTGTATAATGTTCGTACGCGACCTAGGTATGTAGGACTAACAGCAAGAAACTGATTCGCGAATCGCCTAAATTATATGTTTCGTTATTCGCAAAACGCCTAATCTAAATGTTGATTTAATCGAATTTCGTTCAGAAACTAATTTAGCTGGAGTTATGATAAATTTGATTTATAAATTCCATTCAGAAATACCTTAAATACCTTGTGCTTTACGTACCAGGTGACTGAAGGAATATTTATATACATACTGTAAATAATTACATATAATACATACACCCAGACACATAACAAACATCTATGTACGTCACACAAATGTTTTTCCGAAGAGGGAGTCGAATCCACGACCTCCAGCGCAGAAGGCAGTGACTACCAAACTCAGCTGTAGTAACTAATTATATCACTTTCTTGTCTTGATAGGAAAGCTATGCTTAGTTTGGGGCTAGATGGCGCTGTGTGAGATATCCACTGATATATTTTATTTATTTAATTTAAAACTATCTGGGCCCCGCGGTGAATAAGTAATCCCACGGGAACACTGCACTTTTCCGGGATCAAAGTAACCTATGTGTTAATCCAGGATATAAGCTATCTTGATACCAAATTTCATCCAAATCCATTCAGCCGTTTGAGCGTGAAAGAGTGACAAACATCCATACAAACTTTCACGTTTATAATATTAGTAGGATATATTACGTGTCACCGGATTAATGTTCCATGGCTTCGGATAAATATAAAATACAAAACGTGGACTGTGGTAATCCGCCTCACCTTATCGGGGAAATTACACAAAGTTATAAGCGAATAATCTGTGGGATTAATGTGGTTTCCTTTGTTGCGGTGTAAAATCAATGTTTACCTTTAGTTTCTAGGTTACCACAGAGCCAATATGTGGCTACTTATTTTGTACTAGCTGTAGCTCGGAAATGTAGCGTAAGTTACTCCTTGTTACATCAGCTATCTGCCAGTGAAAGTCCCGTCAAAATCGGTCCAACCATTTCAGAGATTAGCCGGAATAAACAGACAGACAGACAAAAATTGAAAAAAATGTTGTTTTGGTATATGTACCGTGTATACATCCATATGCACTTAGTAAAAAGTGTTTTTTTTTAATATTACAAACTGACACTCCAATTTTATTTATTTGTATAGATTTACTGTTAAATTTGTAATTTAATAGCGTGCAAAGCCAGGGTGGGTCGCTAGTATACAATAAGCCAGTCAACCAATAAGTTTCTGATTCTGACAGCGACTGTACCTCGTCTAGCGTACGAACAAAGGTTGCCGACAGTATATTTATTCAGCAAAAAGCCTTTTGTAAGTAGGAAATACAAGAAGACAAAGAGATATTTCATATTTGCGATGGCAACAGGCCAAGGTTTTTTATTACGCCATCTATCTATTCGAGTCACTGGTTCTCTCAAACCAGTGTGAAAGGATTTTAAGTGCGCCCCAAAGAGGCTCCTTTCGTGCACTCGACACGTGTCTTCGAATTTTTTCAGTTCTAGGACATGTCGGATTCGAAAATACGGGTGCGTGATAAAACCGAATTCCACAAGGACGAAGTCGCGGGCAACAAACAGCTAGTAAATAAATATATGTGTACAATTACAAACAGCGCCATCTAGCCTTAAATTAAGTAGAGCTTGTACTAAGCGAACCAGACAACTGATAAAATACATATGTAAATATTTGTTTGTTGATACACACATATAATACATATTAACACCCAGACACAGAACAAACTATATTCGTCATACAAATGTTTGTCCTGGGTGGGAATCGAACCCACGACCTAGTGCAGAAGGCAGTGTTACCGACTGAGCTGTGAGGCCTGTAAATAATATATGTATGATTATGATTCAATGCCTTCTGGTATAAAGCCTTTGTTATCCATTGTAACGCGTTGCAAATAAATTAGGACTAACGTACTAGGAAATGAATTGCTGATTTACTCATGAATTGATTTCTCAAAATAGTTCTCAGATAGTTAAGAGCAGTTGAACTTCGTCAAGTTCGTCCGGGAAGTGCTGCCACCATACCCCTTTCTGCCTCCAAGCAGTATTGCATTCGCGTTACTGTGGTCCGGTTTCAAGTGTGGTTGCCGGTGAAATTACAGGTGCTCTTTTCTTACCTTAGTACGGGATGACCCAAGTCATATTGCTTATAACGGGCAGAGGTTACGACTTATCACTAGGTGGGCCATCTGCTCGTTCCGTAAAATCATCACAAAAACAAATGTGATCAAATTAATCTTAGGTTCAGCTACCCAGAAGTTAGTACTTAAAGGATGTTGTTCCACGTCGCAGTCATCAGATGCACGCCTGGATTCGTACCGGTGACCTTGGGATTGGAAGTCGGAGTCTCTACCACTTCAACACTCTTCTTGTTGATAACAATTAATTTAAAAACATTTAACAAACTATTGTGTGGATTGCATTGAGCATTGTGAAAGAATGCATGTGTTTCGTTAATATGACGCTCGCTTGTGTAATTGCATTGCCAAATTTAATTTGGATTGCAATTATATAATATATATTTAAGTTTTATATCTATATTAGTATGTATTTAGTTATTTTATTTAATGGTTTTTCTCTTGTATTTAACACCACCGTCCCATATCATTCCTGTTTTAGTCCAGTCCATCCAAAGGTTGCCTGGAAGAGATTGCTTTAAGCAATAAGGCCGCCCATTGTACTTCACATTAAATTATTATTTCATGTAACATTGTTAATGTATATCTTGTGGTGTACAATAAAGAGTTATCTATCTATCTATCTATATAATGTACAGTAGCTTGACCATGTTGCTCGCGTCCGTATGCGATTACCCTCTGAACCCCTACACGTGTCCCCCGGGTGGTGCAAAGGAGCAACCCAAAGTAGCAGAACTTGTGCTAAGTTCGCCCGGAGTACTGCCACCACACCTGGTAATCTGCCGGCAAGCAGTGATGCACTCGTGTTGATGTGTTCCCGTGGTAGGGAGTGAGTGCCGGTGAAATTGCAGCCGCATGAGACGTAACATCCCCGTCTCGGGGTGATGGACGCAACGCAATGCGACTTGAGTCATCTCGTACTATAGGGAGGACTCGAGTGGTATTGCTGTTGTCTATGGGCGGCGGTTACCACTTAACATCAGGTGGGCCGTCAGCTCGCGGCCCATAGACAGCATCAATACGACTCAAGTCCTCTCCATAGTACGAGATGGCTCAAGTAGCATTGCGTTGCGTGCATCACCCCGAGACGGGGATGTTACGTCTCATGCGCCTCCAATTTCGCCGTAATTTGGTTCTGTTAGTAGTAACAGTAAAAGTCTAGAATAATCTTAATTCTCATATTCTGCCAACGCACGGAATAATCGCTCTCTGCGACAGTTCCCCGATAACAATAGAGGGGCGTAAAGCTCTTTCACTTTTAACCTCAAACGGTTTTAGAGTTGAGAACAACGTTATAGAAAAGCCGGACTTTTTTAACCCTTTTTTTCTACCCCCCCATCCTTATCAGCCCATTTTATGATCGAAAAGAAAAAGATTTATAATACTAAAGTAAAAAAAAAACTACTTAACCATGTTTTATGTTAATAAATTATCTTTTACTTTATCTTCTAACGATTCGCCCCTAACTGGGTACGACATAACTACAAATAAATTACTTTTGTTCCAAATATCAGCGCCATCTTGTTAAGCAGTAACTGCATTTTCTGAATTTGCCATTTAATTGTAATTTTTGCGTCGATGAATATAACTTACTTTTTAACCGATTTTCAAGAAGGAGGAGGTTCTCAATTCGGAAGATTTTTATGTTTGTTGCCTCATTGTTTTTTATGAACCGATTTGAATAAAAACATTCATGTTAAAGGTACACTTTCCAATTGGTCCCATAGAAATTTCATCAAAATCTATTTTTTTAACTTAAAATAGCTGGAATAAATATGTCATCCATGTAAGAGATAACGAATTCTGGTTCATTAGCGATGAAGTCGGTTAATACCGCGTTTTGCTGTGCAGTTTTTATATATTTTACAAGTTTTTGCTCTATAAGTTCAAAGAGAATATAATAGATAATGAGCAATATTTTAGATTTATTTGGTGCAGTTTTTGTCAGTCTACAACAATTTTTTATCTTTTTATAGGACAAATTCTTAAAGCTAGTAAGAAATAAAACATAGAGATTCAAATAGCCTACATAGCCGGACAAAATCCCAAAAAACCGGATGTGTGTCACTACGAAACGGTTGCCATTTCACGCGATCGCCATTTTGGAATTAACCTTTTTGCGTTGTGTTTTGATTCAAATTGAATTTTTATCTCTAGCAACTATATCTAGATATTTCCTTTGTTTCAATGATGCTTGTCATTATTTTTGTATGTTTATATGATTTGTATTTAATATTTGCTATTATAATTAACATTGGTTGGTAGGTATTTTTTTTTTTTATATATGCGTTACCAAATGCTAAGACAAAAAAAAAAAAATATGCTGAGACAGATACCGTTTTGTGACTCAAATTGACTGAAACTTTTAATTGTAATTTTAAATCATGTATGTGTTTGTCAATTGAGATACAAATAAAATATTTTCTTTCTTTCTTTTCTTTCTTTCTTTCAAATGTTTGAGACTACTGAAATCATGAATACAATCAAATAACTACATTGTATTCATTTATTCATCTTTCGACATAAATATATGCACTGAGATAAGTCTAATACAAAAGTAGAAATAATAGAAATAAAAATAGAAATAACATAAGGGACCAAAAAATGTCAGAACTCTCCAACTAAAAGATGCTATCGAAGGCATTTGATTTGTAATGTAATCTTGATATGAAACCGTATACTGTGCCTAAACATATTGCGTAAACATCCGTCACATGAATAAATAAATAATTCGAAACGTCTTTCACAATTTTAAAATAAAAAGTTTATATATAATAATTATAAATTATTATTAAACTAGCTGGTGGCCGCGACTTCGTCCGCGTGGAATTCCGTTATAGCACCCCTATTTTACCCCTCGGAAAAGTAGCCTAAGTTACTCCTTGTTACATCAGCTATCTGCCAGTGAAAGTCTCGTCAAAATCGGTCCAGCCGTTCCGGAGATTAACCTGAACAGACAGACAGACAAAAATTTTAAAAAAACGTTGTTTTGATATATGTACCGTGTATACATCCATCACTTAGTTAGTAAAAAGCGGTTATTTTAATAACAAACAGACACTATAATTTTATTTATTTGTATAGATTTACTTCGTAAAAAAATATTTCTTTCTTTGGTGTTCATTAAAATGTTTATCTATGTACAATATATTACCTTGAATTTCTTTCTCATTCTCACTGACTTGTTTAGTTGTGATGACGATCAAGAGACCAGATCGACCAGTAACAAATTCGCAGCATCCAATCTCTGTTTTTGTTTGGAATCACATTATTTTTTTATACAATACGGTTTCGGCCTTGAGCCGAGTCGCCCAGCTGTGTTGGTCATTGTTTAGCTGTGTGTGATATCATAGTTGTACATGTTATATCATCGTGGTGGTCTAGTGGTACCGGAGGTCGCCGGTTCAAATCTCGACGCGCACCTTTCAGTTTTTCGATTGAAAGATTTATGTGCGCAATACCACGTTCTCCGGTGAAGGAAAACGTCGTGAGGAAACCGACATGTCCTAGAACTAAACGAAGTCAAGTGCACGAAAGGAGCCTCTTTGAGACGCACTTAAAATCTTTTCACCACACTGGTTCGAGAGAACCAATGACTCGAATAATAGAATCTCTCATTATCGGTGTATGATATGGTTTGATTGGTTTGGCCATGTTGAGAGAATGGGTGTTGGATAATGGAAGATCTGTATAGTGTGTAAAGCTATATAATTTAAATCAATATTGGTGTACATTTCACACAGCGCCATCTAGCTCCAAATTAAGCAAAGCTTGGACTATGAGAACCAAATAACTGTTGGAATACCTACTTTTATACATTTTGTAAATACATACATACATAATATTAACACTCAGACACAGAAAAGACGTCTGTGTTCGTCACACAAATGTTATTCCTGCGTGGGAATCAAACCCACGCCCCACAGCGCAGTCGGCAGAGTCAATATCATCTGAGCTGTGCGGCCAGATAGTTATAATATCTATGTTTCTTTTATGTGAAAAAAAATCCAGAATGAGCAGATGGCCCACCTGGTGTTAAGTGGTCTGCTTATAACAAGCAATATGACTTGGGTCCTCCCTTACTTAGGTACAACACGACCTTAGTCGCACTGTGTGCGCGCGTAACTCTGTGACGTGATGGTGGAATGTCTCATGTGCCTGTAATTTCACCAGCAGCCACATCTTTCGAATACATAGTAATCCATAGGTATCTTAGCAATGAGCACACGTGGCCTTGTATTTTGAATATTACTAATGACGTTTCCAAGTCATTTAGTGAAGAATTATTTGGAATTAAATGTTTTTTTCTTGACTCTATGCGTTACTTCTTTGCCTCTTGACTGTCGTTTTGAGTAGTATCTGATTCGTTTTTCTTTTTATTAATTTGGTATTTAACTTTGCGCTTGTAATATGCCAAAGTCAGACGTAATTTATGACAAAAAAATTCATTGGTAAAGTACTTCTTAGTATTTTTTGCCCAGTTGTTTCTAATGGAACTTAGTTTGCCTTTACAATTTGTTCTTTTTACTGTGCACAAAAAAAGGTCTATTATTAGCTTTGTATAGTTCTTCAATGCATGTAATTTGTTCTTCAGATAACTACATACGTAGTGTTAGAAGATGCAGCATCAGGGTTGCCAGATCTATTAAGTTTTGAAATATCTGTAAAAAGTTTTATACTCTTAGGGATAAAATATTGGTGGGCATTTCGCACAGCGCCATCTAGCCCCGAATTAAGCTAAGCATAGCTTATATCAACGGAACCAGACAACTGATATAAATACTTATATATTTCTTTGTAATTTCACGCACTTAATAATAATAATCCTGTGTTCGTTACACAAATGGGATATAATAATAGATTTATCAATTTGGTATTAAAATAAGCAGTAGGAGTCTATGGTGCCTCTACGTTGAATATACCATAATATACCTCTATTTTATTTCACAATAATATCTGTATATAATACGTAATTAACTTAATACAATGAAATCAATTGAGCTACCTAAAGACAGTTTTCGACGATGTATAGATATCTCAACAATTGCCATTTATTGTCAAATAAAAAAAAAACTTTTGTATACTGTTTACGAAGTATAATGAAATCAATTAAGTTATTTAGAGTTCGTTTCAGACGAATAAATCATTATATTGATTCAAATATCATTGTCACAGTTAATATAGCTAACAAATAATGCTGCTTTACATTGAAAACTCAAATTAGTTCTAAAAAAACTACTACTAATATGTTAATTAGTCGTCTTAATTATCACCAAAGCTTATCTACGTCATATATCATTAATATTGCATGAAATACGCGCAACTAGCGGACTATTAATAACAAGAGATAACCTAATTTCGAACACATTTGACATTAATTTGACAGATAACATTGAAAATCTTGAGCCAAAGTGTGCAAAGGTCTGCAGTTTAATATATGGATAATGATATATAAGATAAGTATGCCACGCGTTCCACCACTGCGTAATTAGATGTTTAATGGAATAGTTTAGAGGCAATATCGTCTTATTTATCTCACGTGGTGTGTATACATACATATTACATACGGCTGTATGTTAATTGTAATGGAATTTATGCGTCAATAGGATACTATACTACGACATTATGTAATAAAATTAATAAAAATATAATTTTTTTATTTCCTAAATTATAAATTAAGCAGAGATTTTGAACTTTGAATTTCGCCTGTGTTGCAACACTGCTTTGTTATAGCTATTATTTATAATAATATTGGTCGACATTTTATACAGCGCCATCTGTGGAAGTCCTTCCAAATTTTTTTTTGGAATGGAAGTTGCATTGCTAAACCTATTTATAAAATATTTTTTTTATTTCGTAGTCCTTCATACAGGTTTTTAAATCACACAAATACAAATTACACACATTACTCAAAAATAGCAAAGCACACCATAACAATCTATACATATAATAAAATTGTAGAAAAGTGGTGTCTGTACAATGGAAATATATAAAAAAAAAGTAGCAGGGGTTGTTATTATATCGATGCTGAACCCGAAATTGTAATTAATATTTTTTTTGTCTGTTTGTCTGTTTGTCTGTGTGTTTGTGCACGCTAATATCAGAAACGGCTTATTCGATTTAGATACGGTTTTCACTAATATATTGTAGTAAGCTTCACTTAACATTTAGTGTTGATTTCATGTCAATCGGTTCATAAATAAAAAAGTTATGTCAATTTAAAGAATCACGGCGAACATTTTTAACGTACAGAGTACGTACTACACGCCTCGCGCCTGAGCGTCCGTGGCTATATAAAGCGCGCTGAGAGCCGCGCCGCTGCGCTGCCATAAGGATTCAGTTATTCAAAATATGCTGCCCGAAAAGTCACTATTTCTATTCCACGCGAACGAAGTCGCGGGCACAGCTAGTATAATAATAATATTGGTGGACATTTCACACAGCGCCATCTAGCCCCAAAGTAAGCTAAGCGTAGCTTGTATCATGGGAACATATAATAACAACATATGAATATAATGAAGTGAATAATAAAACAATATTGTCATGGATCTTTATTTATTTGACTCTAAGGGAGACTAACAGCTATCACGAAACGTTAAGGCACATAAATGAAGAACGCAAATTAAAAGTTTCAACAAATAACTACCAACAGCCAACCATTGACCAAATTAAATATTAATTAATAAAGAATTAATATTAATAAGTATTATTCTGGTACACCCTCATCATAACACTTCTTGCCAAATTTAATTTAAAATTCGTCATTCAAATTCAGAACGCCTATCAAAAGTTTCAACGACTAACTACCAACTTCCAACCAAATTTTTTAAACATATTTATTAATAAATAATTAATATTAATAAGTATTATTCTGGTACACCCTCATAATAACACGTGTTGCCAAGTTATATTTATAATTCGTCATTATCTAGTTCAAACCACAAAAAGCAAAATAGAACATCATCACTCGAGTTATTTCGTGTGTGAATTCCATTGTGTGGCCACAAGTAATATTATACTGCAGCCGTGAGAAGATAATATTAAACATTTTAATTGCATCTTGTAATACAAAGCAGTTATTGCAGTTTTAACATAGTTCACATTTATATAAAGAGGTAACCTACTTAATTTCTGATTATTTGAAACCAAACCTTTTATTTGTTTGAATTTTTTTTTTACGAGCTGATGGCTCACCTGATGTTAAGTGATAACCCTCGCCCGTAGAATATTGTTTAATATTGTTTGTGAATATTCAGGAATTTATAATTGTTGGCTCCAAATCGATCGCTATTGTGTAGGAAGTTTTCTAATTTTTCACACCACAGAGTAAAAAAAACACCACAGATTAAAAAACCATTTGAAACTGGATGCGGTCTCAATTTGTACTTCAATCCAAACTAATATAAATGCGAAAGTAACTCTCTGTCTCTCTGCATCTTTCCACGTCTAAACCACTGAACTAATTTCGATCAATTTTGGTACATAGATAAATTGGACCTTAGAAGATAGATTGGAAGGACACAGGCTACTTTTTGTCGCGTAAATAAATGGGAGTGAAACATGGAATGAAAGTTAAAAGGAAAAAAAATGCTATTTAGGTAAAATTGTCGTTTACGATAAGTCTGCGGTCAAGGGTCGACGCCTGACCTAAATATATTTAAACCCATTAGACTCCTTGTGATAGCGAGGTCGTCCATTGTGTCCAAACTTCAATTGTACGTTGGAGGGTACCCGTGGCAGGTACGGATCTCGAAGGATAAAGGACTACTTCCTATTTGCCACGTTTGATGTCGCTTGTGTTATGACTGTGTGTGACTACCAACTGAGCAGTGAGGGCTCAGTTGGTAGTCACTCCGCCTTCTGCGCAGATCGTGGGTTCGATTCAAAGGGGACATACATTTGTGTGACCAACATAGATGTTTGTTGTGGCTGGGTGTTAATTTGTATTTAAAAAATATAATGTCTGGTTGCCATTATACAAGCTATGCTTAGCTCACTTTACTTACTTTGGGGCTGGGAAAAAAAAAGAAGGGGTTTCTTGGCTGTTCTTCCCCATGGAGGGTCGGATAGGGTTTGAACAGGCGTTAAACTTAGCGATAAGTACGCGTGACCTTACGTTTTGAATATTATTAACGTTTCCAAGCCATTTCTTTATCAATTCTATGGAAATAAACTTTTAAACTTTGACAAAAAGAACTTTTTCTTATATGTATGTATTTTTATGTATTTCTCAAGATATCGCCCGAGTAATCCAGCGTTTAATCGTGTTATTAAAAGTTCCCAGAACGCGGCCGTGCGGTTCCTAAGAGTTTGTCTAACAGTCTCTTAACATTAAGATTTCAACCTTATTGTAATGACCTTAGAGTCTCTTTTTGGTATAATGGCTAAAAACAGATGGGTTGATTACGTTTTGGCGTAACATATCTTCGTGGTTCTTAGTAATTTGCTTGATGACGACTCATTTATATAATTGTGTAACGTTCTACATTTTTACATAACTTTTTGCAATGATTATCATTTCCCTGATAGAAACCACTAATTTAAACTGTCTAATTCCTCTATATTACAAATACATTAAAATATAATACGGGTGTTAATATGTATGTATTTACAAAAGAAAGTATTTAAGTATTATATCATTTGCGGTGGTTCCCACGATAAAAGCCATGCTTAGCTTAATTTTTTTTTATGTGATATAGTAACGGCACGAGCCGACGGCCCACCTGGTGGTAAGTGGTAACCTAGGCCCATAACAACCGATGCGACTTGATTCCGCCCCTACTAGGTACGACAAGACCCAAGTCGCATCGTATGCGCCCGTAACTCTGAGACGTGTAGGTGGAATGTCTCATGTGCCTGTAATTTCACCGGCAACCACACCTTTCATACCGGAACACGTTGTTGTTTGGCGGCAGAAATGGGCATGGTGGCAGTACTTCCCCGGACGAACTTGGCGAGAGTTCTTCTGCTCTTGCTTTACTTTGGGGCTAGATGGCTATGTTTTTATTACGACTGCGATTTATCTATATCTACCATCTCTTATTTACCAATGCAGGGAAAATGCGTCCCTTACCATTTTCCACATTCCTGTGTCCACGTTTTTCTATTCACCATATATCTTTTTAAATGGTACCTGGTTATTGACGTTTCCAAGCTATTTCTTTATGAATTCTATGGAAGTAAAGTTTTTGACTTTGACTTTATGAAATAATCTTTTTTTCTATATGCAGCCATGTTTTTTTTATATCCCATACGCGCAAATTACTGGCTCACTTGTATTACTGGATCGTGATGTTACGTAATTACATTCATGTTACTTTACGTAACTTAGCGGCAAACATAACTAACATAAATATTTATGGCAACACCTTCCCTATGAGTTTTATTATATAAAATGGTAATTCTATTTTTTATAGCGTTCATTTTGTATTGTTTATAGTATAATGTACTATTGTGTAAATAACTGTTATATTTTATTTATTATACGAACAACTTTGTTTGAGAATGTTACTTTTTTCTTTTACTACTCACAGTTTTGTGTTCTCCCAGAGAGCGTGGTGCTAGTGGTACTGACCCAGAATCTCAATCTGGAGGTCGCCGGTTCAAAACCCGACGTGCACATATGAGTTTTTCGATTGAAATATTTATGCGCACAATACCACGTTCTCAAAACTGTGAAGGAAAACATCGTGAGGAAACCGACATGTCCTAGAACGGAAAATTCGAAGACATGTGTCAAGTGTACGAAAGGAGCCTCTTTGAGGCGCACTTAAAATCATTTCACCACACTCCTTCGAGAGAACCAGTGATTCGAATAGAATAGAAGTGTTGCGTTTGTCACCTAATAACATCAACAGCAGTTACGGAACGAGCAGATGTCCCACCTGATGTTAAGTGGTAACTCCCCATAACAAGCAATACGACTTGAATCCTCCCCTACTTAAAAACAAGACAAGTCACCTTGTATGCGCTCGTAACTCTTGAAAGGTGAACGTGGAGTGTCTCATGTGCCTGTAATTTCACCGACAACCACACCTTTCCGGCTGGAACGTACTAACGCGAGTGCATTGCTGCTTGGCGGCAGAAATGGGTTAGGCGGCAGTACTTCCGCGGATGAACTTGGCATAAGTTCTACCTGTAATTAGTTTTGACATTAAATTTTTAATTTTTATTGGCAAGATTTAAGATAGGGTATTGTTTATTTTTGATAACTACAACAAAAAAAAAACTAAAAGCTATTCCCATAAAACCTCTTACTTAAATTCGAATCCTTTTTCGAAAAATGCACCCATACATTGTTGCGAATATCATAAAACTGTTTCATCACACATTGCTCTTTACGCTTCGACGCAATGTCAATCCAATTGTCCAAAGTAGCAGTAGAACTTGTGCCAAGTTCCCCCGGAGAAGTACTGCCACCACACCTGGTAATCTGCCGGCAAGCAGTGATGCACTCGTGCTGCTGTTTTCCCGTGGAAGGGAGTGGGTGCCGGCGAAATTGCAGCCGCATGAGACGTAACATCCCCGTCTCGGGGTGATGGACGCAACGCAATGCGACTTGAGTCATCTCGTACTTTGGTGGAGAGGACTCGAGTCTTATTGCTGTTGTGTATAGGCGGCGGCTACCATTTAACATCAGGTGGGCCGTCAGCTCGTTCTATCACTAATATGACAATAACAATAACCGTACGTAAGCAGTAATGGTGCCGGTACAAAGTGGTATTTGTACGAAGGTGTGGGACGGTGAGTCACGGCTGCATTATGCACGGCATTTCTGAGATGGAGCTATTTTAGGATCAGTTCAGATGGGCTCGTTGGAAATTCACTCTTATCGCGTTGGCATAGAAGCTAAATCTGAATTTTAACGAGTTGTTCACTTTAAATCATTGTCTGTTTTCGGAGTTAACTGAGGAGAGGAATATAATGCAATATTGGTAATTCGTTTACAAAGAGGTAACAGATTTAGTTCTAAATATAGTCTGCCTTAATAAAAGTCAAATATTGTAACGAAAGTTTGTATGGATGTTTGTTACTCTTTCACGCTCAAACAGCTGAATGGATTTGGATGAAATTTGGTATCAAGATAGCTTATATCCTATTTACAAAAAAGTATGTAACTATTATATCAGTTGTCTGGTTCCCACGATACAAGCTGTTTACTCAGCTTGCTTTGGGCTAGATGGCGTTGTGTGAAATGTCCACCAAAATTTATTTATTTACAATTTTGACATTACAAATAGGCATTTAATTGAATTTACTTGTGTATATATAAAGATTGTATGACATTACAATCGTTATTGCGCGGGTCATTTTAACCCCAACGCGCAGCGCGGGTCATTTTAACCCCAACGCGCAGCGCGGGTCATTTTAACCCCAACGCGCAGGTCCCAGTCAGCGGTAACTGCTTATCTCTAGTTTTCCTGAACACGGCAAAGGATAGCGGTTATTCACCAGTGGTGTGTATTCTGTGACTGCCCGCGGCGCTACGTCCGCGTTGCGTTACGCAAACGGCCGTTACTGCTCGTTATCGATGAAACAAAGCCCGCGTTATACACAACAACGAAAACAATCGTTAGGGTAACTGTCGTTAGAAAGAGTGAAAATTTATTATTATTATTTTTAATCATTTTAATCCGAACAAAATATTCATATTACAATGTAATTATTATTATATATATTAGAAAAGAAAAGTAAAAATCTTAAATTAAAACTATTCAGTTGAAGGAATAAAATTTATACATTCGAAGGAATATTTATGTTTTGACAATGCGGTCTCTTTTTTTTACTTATTGGTATATTTATTTATTTATGTACAACTTATAATAACAGTAGTGATCATAGCAAAAAAAATTGATATTATTGATTTGTGATTAGTAAGTACCTATTTAATTTATATAGGTCAAAAGGACTCCATTCCACCAATACTATTGTATTTAATTTAGATAACTAAAGCTTTTGAATACAAGTTGTAATCTTATGAGACATAGAACAACTACACAGCACAAACATTAACAAGAGACCAAAAGTCCTCATCACACAAATGTCAGCGCCCGATTGGGAATCGAAACCGGGACTTCATTTAGCAGACACTGTTGCCAACTTAATACAGAATCGTCAAATGTATAAATGTGAACAAGATCGAGCTTAAAAGGAAATAATCGATTAATATAATGTGAACGAACTGTCTGCATCCCATGATTTATCTATAAAATATTTATCTTTTCATTTAATATACATATAATATCCGTTACGACTGTTTTATGCAACAGGATATTATGTATCTATTTTATTCGTACATTTTCATCAGCCAATGGTTACTTGTATCTTTGAAATGTTAAAATGTATCTTAGATTAAGTTTTTACTGAAATAAATACTTATTACTGAAAAAAAGAAATATTGAGTCGCATTAGTAACTCGATTGTTAGAGAATAATTGCATTAAAAAAATTATTTTACCATAATTTGAAATACTGCTTAATAAATCGATCTGAAGCAATCATATTTGTTTTTATTAATTATTATTTATTACTATCTAATGTGTAAGTCAAAAAACAAGAGGAAAAGCAAATACTTATTGACATTAACCAAGGGGCAAATACTTAATTTAATTTAATAGATATTAACTTTCTTAGATGAATTGTGTAATATATGTGCAATTATGTATATGTTTTATATTAATGAACTAGCTGTTGCCCTCGACTTCGTCCGTGTGGAATTCGGTTTTATCACGCACCCCTATTTTACCCCTCGGAAAGTAGCCTAAGTTACTCCTTGTTACATCAGCTATCTGCCAGTGAAAGTCCCGTCAGAATAGGTCCAGCCATTTCAGATATTAGCTGGAACAAACAGACAGACAGACAGACATAAATTGTAAAAAAATTGTTTTGGTATATGTACCGTGTATACATCCATATGCACTTAATAAAAAGTGGTTATTTTAATATTAAAGTCAAAGTCAAAACTTTTATTTCCATAGAATTCATAAAGGCTTGGAAACGTCAATATTATTCAAAACATAAGGTCACGCGTACTTATTGATAAGTTTGATGCCTGTTCAAACCCTATCTTACAAACAGACACTCCAATTTTATTTATTTTTATTATGGATTCTAGGTGGCTATTTGACTCTAAAATAAACCTCGCTTCTAGCCGACGAAAATTTTATCGATAAAAAGTACAAAAACTATCGACTATTAGCCCATCACTGTAGCCAGTGTGAATGAACGTTGCATCAGTGTGCGCCCGTATCAGTCCGTACGAAGTACGGGCCGGTCGTGCGCTCCTCGTTCCACAACGACGTAACCGCCTCGCCTGTTCGTACCGATGTCGACCTTGAACTGAAGCCGTTAAGGTCGTTATTATCCTATTAGTGTTTCGACATTGTGTTAATGTTTTAGAACGGTAGTAATGTTTGAGGGAATTTGTGTCTTATTTCCGTGGTATAGAGTTAAGTTTAGTATGAGAGTTCTATTGTTCAAAATGGTCGAAATTTTTACGTTGCATTGGCGTATGTTGGCGAAAATTAAGGAATAGAAACGAAAAGTATCGGCAAAGCCTATATAGTAGCCATGTTGTCGATTTCTTATATCGCCCTGTCTCCTATTAGGGTTAGACCATATCTAAGCCGGCAGACAGATTTTTGTATTTATTGACGTTTCCAAGCCATTTCTTTATGAATTATATGGAAATAAAGTTTTTGACTTTGACTTTGACTTCATTCCAACCTTTTCTCATTCTTAATTTAGGGATTACTAACATATCCAAAACAATTATTTAACTAATTTCTAGATTTTATTTAACTATTCATTAGGTATTATTTAACATTTTCACATGTCCTGACAAGATATGGAAATCCCAACGATAACTTTTTATCCATGTTTTTATGTATTTTATTATTTTACTAACCATTTCTTACACGAATAAAGTAAATGTAATGTTTTTTTATTTATTAGATTCCTTCGCAAGACATGACTTAGGTTAGATCACTTAATAGAATATACTAGGACTTAATCTTAAAAACTATGGTAATACAACCCTCAAAAACTAACTAAGTGGCAAAGCAGTATTAAATCCTTTTTATATAATTATTGACATAACCATGGATGAGTGGAAATATTAAATAAGAGCAGTAGAACTCACGCCAAGTTCGTCCAGGGAAGTACTGCCACCATGCCCGTTTCTACCGCCAAGCAGTAACGCATTCGCGTTACTGTGTTCCGGCTTGAAAGGTGTGGTTGCCGGTGAAATTACAGTTTGAGACATTACACCTTCACGTCTCAGAGTTACGGGCGCATACGATGCGACTTGGGTCTTGTCGTACCTAGTAGGGGAGGGCCGAAGTCGCATCGGTTGTTATGGGCAGAGGTTACCACCTTACACCAGGTGGGCCGTCGGCTCGGTCTGCAATTATAGAACATTAAAAAAAAAACACTTGTCCACCCATCCAAGTGATGACTACCTTGAAAATTGCTTAACCTCACCGACATGTTGAGAACTCGAGAACGACCGACTCAGAAACGCTGTGAGCGTTCTTTAAACAAGTTTTGTTTGTAGGAAAACTTTTTGGTACCGCTCGGAGATGACTCCGCTATGGTTTTTCCAAAGTATACATACTTAATATTATTTTCCTCTATGAATGAACGAATGCGCTATAAAAAGTATTTTTAAACCTATAATCAGGAAGTCTTCAAGAGTGAATAGGTTACTTGTAGGCGCGCATGCTACATCGTAGACCCCTTAACATCAGGTGAGATTGCGGTCAAATTTTTGACCGCACATAATTTAAGGCCAGTCAAAAAACTTAAAGATACTCTGATAAAGTCACGGTAAAAGATATTGCCACCTTTAATTGTACTTGAGGAAGAAAATTCACGAACAAAAACTAAGACAAAAAGTCGATTGACAAAAATCTCATCATCCAATGAATTCTTAAATAAATAGTTTGGAAAAACGAATCACTCAACTTAAAAATAACGAGATCTCGTGCACTAATTATAAAGCTAAGTCTGAAGCCTGTTCAAACCCTATCCTACCCTTCATGGGACAGAACAGCCAAAGATCCCCAGGAGGCCTTATTTTCTTTTCGCTGACATGACCCTCCTTACAATTTGACTGGTGTTTGAAAGGGTAGGCAGAGCCTCATTGCGCAGCTTTTGACCCAATCGCGCGAATGTAGACGTGACGAGGGGAGAGCTCGTTGCCGCCATTGTTTTCCCACGAATAACTCAGCCAACACATTCTTCCAGTAATTAATTCCTCAATATCACGACAGCCAGGACAAATCTTATACCAACAAATATGGGCTACTATAATATAAAAGTATAATAAATAAATATTGGTGGACATTTCACACAGCGCCATCTAGCCCCAAAGTAAGTATAGCTTGTATCATGGGAACCAGACAACTTATATATCTTTTTTGTAAATACATATATAATCAACATCGAGACACAGAACAAACATCTATGTTCGTCACACAAATGTTTGTCCTGGGTGGGAATCGAACCCACGATCTACATTGCAGAAGGCAAGGTTACTACCAACCGAGCTATGAGGCATGTCATAATCACGTATAATAGAACGAATTTCACGTGACATTGAACTAATTCGATATAATTTATGATATTTACTTATTAATTACTTTGACGTGTTTGTACTTTGATAAGGCACGGAAATATGTATCGTTCTTACTTATGTGTTACTTAAATACTCCAGTATTTAGTTACTATGACGTAAGTATTTTTATTAATTAACTAGCTATTGCCCGCGACTTAGTCTTCGCGGAATTCGGTTTTATCACGCACCCCTATTTTACCCCTCGGAAAAGTAGCCTAAGTTACTCCTTGTTACATCAGCTATCTGCCAGTGAAAGTCCCGTCAAAATCGGTCCAGCCGTTTCAGAGATTAGCCGGAACAAACAGACAGACCGACAGAAAAAAATTGTAAAAGATGTTGTTTTGGTATATGTACCGTGTATACATCTATATGCACTTAGTAAAAAGCGGTTATTTTAATATTACAAACAGACACTCCAATTTTATTTATTTGTATAGATTTCTATGATGACAAAGTAGCTTCTTCTACTATTGATCAGTGAGGTAGAATTGAATTAGATTTCAAAGGTCAGCTTTATAACCTTGACTATGTCAATATTTACATTTCTTGTCGACGTTTTGACGTATTTTTCCTAACAAGATGAACCTTGGTCTTCCTTCCGCGCTAGCGGGTTTGTGGCATATGTAATGTACTTAATACCAGGTGGGCCATCTGCTCGTTCATTAATATTCCAACGTAACAAAAGATCCGGAATTCTGTATACACTGTGTACTGTATATATATTATGTATATAAATATAAAAATAGACAGGCCTCACAGTTCAGTTGGTAGTAACTCTGCCTTGTGCGCTGTAGGTCGTGGGTTTGATTCCCACCTAGGACAAACATTTGTGTGACGAATATAGGTGTTTGTTCTGTGTCTGGGTGTTAATATGTATGTATTTACAAAAAAAAGTATATATGTATTCTATCGTTTGTCTGGTTCCCATAGTACAAGCTATGCTTAGTTTGGGACTAGATAGCGCTGTGTGTATTTTCCACCAAATTTAAAAATAAATAAAAACGCCTTGTATTTCTCGAAATCAACGAAGTTACATAAGTTTCACAAGCACATACAATTTTTCTCTATTAATTTACTTGTTAGTTTAATCTGATGTTAAGTTTAGTAATTCAAGAACCCGTCCACGGGTGAAGGCCTCCAAGGAATTCCACACACAATATATTATATACAATATATTATGTAGTGAGTTATTAATCGACCATTATGTATTTATCAATACATGTATCACGATATCAGAAGGATGCCGCGTTGTGTTGCCCGCAGACAATTTTAATTGTGTTGCGAACAACAAATTTATTTAGGTATTATATTGCAGAAGTTATTTTCTATTCAGTTCCATACGTTTATTTCAGACAGCAAATAAATTATAATACAAAAATAAAGAGTCCATATTTGAGTCTGCGTACATAGTAAAAACAAAATTAAAATCAATATTAAAATGAAAACAAAATATTCAAAATCTTTAGTGAAAATTTTCTTACATTTCACACAGCGCCATCTAGCCCCAAACTAAGCATTGCTTGTGTCATGGGAACCACACAACTGATAGAATACATATAATACTTCTTTTTAAATACATATAATACATTTTAATCCCAGACACAGAACATCTATGTTCGTCACACAAATGTTTGTCCTGGGTGGGAATCGAACCCCCGACCTACAGTGCAGAAGGCAGCGTTACTACCAACTGAGCTGTGAGGCCAGTCAGAAATATCTATAATGTAATAGTAAAAATGGTGGTAAATGTTTAAATAAATTAACATATGAGTTCATTTTAACTGACTCCCATAGTACAAGCTGTATTTAGTTTGAGATCTTCGATATTTATATTATTTTTGAACCGACTTGAAAAAGGAGGATGTTATGTGTTTTTGTTTGTTTTGCCGCATGTATTTTCTTATGTATATTCACCGATTATTTCGTTATGTGAGAAACACTTAAATATTTTTTCTCAAGACTAGTAAATCCTCAAAGCGTTGAATCAAGTAATGAAATCTATGAATTCCATACGTAGATATTTATTCATTACGAGGAAAAGAAATATGTTTGTGTAATTATTAAGATAGCCACTTGGAATAATATATGATTAGTTGCTCGTGACTTCACAGTGTTTTTTTCTTTGTTTAAATTATACAAACATGCAGGTGTTGAAATGGAAAAAGCCAGTACCTAGAAATAAAGTCCGAAGTCTGCTAAAGATATAATATAATGAAATGAAATATTTATTGCTCACTTTATAGCTCAGTTGGTAGTAACCCTGCCTTCTGCGCTGTAGGTCGTAGGTTCGATTCCCACACAGGACAAACTGTTTGTTTTTCTGTGTCTGGGTTAATATGTATTTACAAAAAAAGTATGTCAGTTGTGTGGTTCCCATAGTACAAGCTATGCTTAGTTTGGGACTAGATGGCGCTGTTTGTATTGTCCACCAATAGGTATTATTATATTATTATTATAGATGTTTGATCTGTGTCTAAGTGTTAATATGTATCATATGTCCTGTATTTAGAAAAAAGGAATATATGTAAACCAGTTGTCTGGTTCCCATGACACAAGCTATGCTTAGCTTACTTTGGGGCTAGATGGCGCTGTGTGAAATGTCCACCAATATTATAAGCCAACCTATAAGGCCAGTCAACTATCTATTAGATGAATAATGTGTTTATTGGTTTGTTTGTTTCAGGATGTCGACTCTGATGTTTTGGGAGAAGAAGGGCAAAGCTAACGGCGCGCCCAACGGCCGCAACTGGATACACGCGCCCGACGCGCTAGTCAAAGGTCACGTTGCGTACCTCGTAAAGGTAAGTTCAGATGTTAGCTGTGTAGTAATGAGAGCGTGGCGCTCCAGTGTTACCGACCCCGAGTTACAATTCAGAGGTCGCCGGTTCTAATCCCGACGCGCACCTATGACGTTTTCATTTGAAGGATTTGTGTGCGCAGTAGCACGTTCTCGAAACGGTGACGGAAAACGTCGTGAGGATATCGACATGTCCTAGACCTGAAAATTTGAAGGCGTGTGTCAAGTGCACGGAAGGAGCCTCTTTGAGGCGCACTTAAAATGGTTCTCTCGAACCAGTGTTGTGGATAATTCTACTTTCACGTGAGTGAAGCCGCGAGCAGAAGGTAGTTACAAATAAAATATTGTAACTTTAAAGTTGGAATGAGGATATAAAATAACTGATATACAGAAGTAAACTTAATGAATGTAAATACTAGAAATTTCTTTATCACTGTTATGAAAATATTTACATGTTGTAGTATAAACAACGTTTGCTATGCGCACCGAGCACGTAATTCATTTCATTTCATTCGGTTTCTTGAAACTAGTTGTGTGCCGCGGTTACACCCGCCGTTTTCGTGTAACTATGTTTCCATAGAATTATAAAGAAATAAAATAAAGTACAACAGTTTTTTTTTTATATCAACATGATATTGGCTAACGAAGCTAACGTATGGACTTAAATCTTTGCTATATTATGACAGCCCACTAATATTTCAGTCCCAGAATATATGACTTAGAACTATCACGACCTTTTTTTCCAAGTCAAAGTCAAAAACTTTATTTCCATAGAATTCATAAAGAAATGTCTTGGAAACGTCAATAATGTTCAAAACATAGGGTCACGCGTACTTACAGCTAAGTTTGACGCCTGTTCAAACTCTATCTGACCCTCCATGGGACAGAACAGCCAAGAAACCCCTAAAGGAGGATTCCTTTTGTTTTGTTTGTTAAGAGTGTGCAGTTCGGCTCTTGTCGGTAAAGGGTGCAGTGTGAAATGTCAAAAAAAAGTTTTTGACTTTGACAATTCTTTTATTTATTTATTAAGGCACACAATACACATTACAAGCAAACAATATAAATATTAATCTAGAATACAGTTTTGATCTGGCTTGGAACATAACTGATGTGCGCACTGCAAAAACCACATTTAACAGTGTTAAGCTGATAAAAGAAATGAAATGTTCGGGAACTTAATACTAGAAAGAATGATTTCGTCGTGAAACACTTGTATTGTATTTAGCTATCATTATAACAGATTGGAGTAATCAGCTTATCAAGTGTCCATTTCACCGAGCGTGCAAACTAAGTTCGCGGCCGAGATGAATTGAAACAATACACAATGGGTAATTAAACGCAATTAGGAGGTATAATTGAGCTGAGATTCAAAAACAAACTAAAAGGGTCAAGGGGTTTGCGTGCCGTACCTACTTAATGTACGTACAGATTATGTGATGCACGTTCAGTTTTTAAGCTATTGCATAGCTTCTATCGCGGGCCTTGAGCGTGGAGACCGAATCCAGAAATTCCGTAACGAAAAAAACCTAACACCCCCCACTCCGACCGGCACAGCGGTGATACTTTTTAGTTCCATCTATCGATAAATACCAGAACTTTTAATGACTTTTTGAAATATCACGCGCAATAGCTTTACCGCGGCAGTCTCCGAGTGCCACACGTCTTTTTTTTTTAATTTATTATTTTTGCGGATGGAGCCGGCGCGGCGGTGGGTGGCCCACCTGGTAAGTGGTAACCTCTGTCCATAACTCAGTTGGACTGGCCTCATAGCTCTGTTGGTAGTGGTTCTGCCTTCTGCGCTGTAGATCGTGATTTCTATTCCCACCCAGGATAAACATTTGTGTGACGTACACAGATGTTAGTTCTGTCTGGATGTTAATATCTATGTATTTACAAAAAAAAATAACAATATTATGTATGTATATCAGTTGTCTGGTTCCCATGATACAAGCTATGTTTAGCTTATTTTGGGGCTAGATGACGCTGTGTGAAACGTCCATCACTATAAAAAAAACAACGATGCCACTTGGGTCCTCCCCTACTAGGTACGTTAAGACCTAAGTCTCATCGTGTGCGCCTGTAACTTTGGAGATGTGTAGGTGGAATGTCTCATGTGCCTGTAATTTCACTTTCAACCACACCTTTCAAAACAGAACACAGTAACACGAATTCATTACTAGGTACTTGGCGGCAGAAGGTAGAGGGAATCGAACCCACGACCTACAGCGCAGAAGGCAGAGTTACCACCAACTGAGCTATAAGGCCTGTCAATAATATAATAATAATACTGGTTATTGGTATCAGTTGTCTGGTTTCCAGGATAGAAGCTATGGTTTAGTTTAGAGCTAGATGGCGTGTGAAATGTCCATCAATATTTATTAATATTATTTATTTCCAGTTCCTCGGCTGCACGCAAGTGGACCAACCGAAAGGCATCGAAGTAGTCAAAGACGCAATCAAGAAGTTGCAGTTCACACAGCAGCTGAAGAAGTCCGAGGCGAAAGACGGCGCCAAATGCAAGAAGGTCGAGATCACCATATCAGTAGATGGGGTCGCTATACAGGTAACGTTTCATTTCAATTTATTGCCGCGGTTACCACTTAACATCACTGTCCTTTAACTAGAAAGCCGTTAACCCTCAAAAGGTAAATTTTGACTTTTTAATAGCAAGCGATACAGTTCAAAATTCTCTATCTTTATCTGTCTAAGAAATGTTTGTAAATTATAATTAATTGTTTAGTCTTCGTATGTATAATGTAAATTGATAAAATACATCACTAAACTATTATTATGTCCTTGCAATTACTTATTCAGCTTAAGCTATAACATTTCCAATGTTTTCTATAATGACCCGCATCAAAGTTTCGAATTTTCAAATAATTATTTATAATTAATTGTGAAGTTCTTGACGTTACGAAGATTTGGGTGTTGTGATATTATAATTCGACCCATTAGGCGTCCTACATCCGGCTGTGTCGCAAATCGAAATCCTGCCACATATATTTACATGATTAAAATCAGATAAAAATGACACTGAAAGATTTATGACCACAAAAGTTATATAATTTTCCCCACTATCATAATAATATTGGTGGACATTTAACACAGCGCCATCTAGCCCCAAAGTAAGCTAAGTATAGCTTGTATCATGGGAACCAGACAACTGATATACATACTTATATACTTTTTGTAAATATATACATATTAATACCCAGACGCAGAACAAATATCTAACTCGTTCGTCACACAAATGTTTGTCCTGGGTGGGAATCGAACCCATGACTTACAGCGCAAGGACGGCAGCACTGCTTACTTGGACATAACTGTTACCAGCCCTGTCGTAATCCATCCACACACTTTTACTTTTAAACTGAACCTCGTCTATGATATAACAAAATATATTGGTATTGGCCTCACGTTTCCTTACGTTTTCTATTTATGATTTCACACTACTGAGGCGAATGTGGTATTAGCCGGCCATTTTAGAATTTTTAAAAGTGTCATAAAAAATTTGAGAGCGTGGTAGTATTGTGGTACTGACCCCGAGTTTCAATCCGGAGGTCGCCAGTTGAAATCCCGCCGTGCACCTAAGAGTTTTTAGCTTGAAAGATTTATTGGCAGAAGTGCGGATATTTCCTGTCTTTCCTGCGAACTTCTAAAATAGGGATATAACACTTTTAGCCTTGGCTTTGACATTTGACGTACATGAAGTATAGTTTGTTGCCAGTAACAAAAACTGTGGTGACACGCGGCGATTGCTTTCCCCGGCGGGCGACAGCGCAGCCCAGACTTCACTTGCATTCGCTTTCCCGTCACTCAGCGCGAGCAAGGTCACGCGTGACGCATCACTGGCTAGCTCTCTATTGTCACTCTGTGGAACGACTCCTTACCTTGCCAGCCTGCAATATAATAATAATCCTACTAATATTATAAACGTGAAAGTTTGTATGAACGTTTGTTACTCTTTCACGCTCAAACGGCTGAATGGATTTGGATGAAATTTGGTACCAAGATAGCTTATATCCTGGATTAACACATAGGCCACTTTAATCTCGGAAAAGTGCAGTGGTCCCGTGGGATTACTTATTCACCGCGGGGCGAAGCTAGTCTGATATAATAATATTGGTGGACAATTCTCACAGCGCCATCTAGCCCCAAACTAAGCATAGCTTGTAAGAGCAGTAGAACTCTCGCCAAGTTCGTCCGGGGAAGTACTGCCACCATGCCCTTTTCTGCCGCCAAGCAGTGACGCATTCGCGTTACTGTGTTCCGGTTTGAAAGGTGTGGTTGCCGGTGAAATTACAGGCACATGAGACATTCCACCTTCACGTCTCACATTTACGGGCGCATACGATGCGACTTGGGTCTTGTCATACCTACTTTGGGAGGACCCAAGTCGCATCGGCTGTTATGGGCCGAGGTTACCACTTAACACCAGGTGGGCCGTCGGCTCGTTCCGTAAATGTATTACATAAAAAAAAAAAAAAAAAAAAAAAAAAAATTGCTTGTACTATGGAAATTATAGAATACATTATACTTGTTGTAAATACATACATATAAAACATATTGACACCCAGACACAGAACAAACATCTATTTTCGTCACACAAATTTTTGTTCTAGGTGGGAATCGAACCCACGACCTACAGCGCAGAAGGCAGGATTATCAACCGAGCTGTGAGCCCGGTCAAATGTATTTACAATTAATATATTATTTCAGGAACCAAGGTCTAACAACATAATGTACCAGTTCCCACTCCACCGGATATCGTACTGCGCGGACGACAAAGGCGCCAAAAAGTACTTCTCGTTCATCGCGAAAGGTGGCAGCACCGTCAACGGGATCAACGGCCACGATGGCGGCGTTGCGGAGAAACACGAATGCTTCGTGTTCATATCAACGAAGTTGGCGTCCGAAATCACTCTGACGATCGGTCAGGCCTTTGATTTGGCTTACAGGTATGTTTTATTTTATGTACTGTGTATGTACTGTAACTGTCAAAAATGACATCGAAATGACGTATAGGGTTTCCATAAATAATTTGGTGTTGTCATCTATTAATTCAATTTTGACATAAAGGCATCCATACCCTTTAAAAAAACTATTATGAAGTCATTCTAAGGTGTTTTTGGTTAAGGCAAAATTAGTAGCCATTTGGCAAAGACAGCAGATTTTACGGTACAGTTGCGGAACGAGCCGACTGCCCACCTTGTGTTAAGTGGTAATCACTGCCCATAACAACTGATGAGACTTAGGTACACTCTTACTAGGTACGATAAGACCCAGTCGCATCGTATGCGCCCGTAACTCTGAGACGTGTAGGTGGAATGTCTCATTTGTCTGTTATTTCACCGGCCACACCTTTCAAACGTAGTAAACAGTAAACATAGTAAATTATTATTATTTTGATATGCTTTTAGTAAAAAGCTGTCATTTTTGGCGTCACAAATAGAGACTTGTATTTATTTGCATACATATTAGTACTTTTAACAGTTAGGCACTGCCAAAGTGCACATTCAAATACTAAATCACTTTGCATATTTCACAATATCGACTTAGTTATAATCGAGCGCGCACTTACCGAGGCAGAAGATGCAACCTTAACCCAGCCAAGCGCTCAAACTAGTTCCACATGTCAATGTCACACAGTGTGCACGCATACCGTTAGATTGCCACGCTATGCAAATTGTGCCAACGTTACTTTGCCACATTTTTTTTTTGTTCTGGGGTCACGGCCGCCTTACAATCCTTTTCTCGAAGTAGTTCAGGCCATTTTCAACCCCCTTATAACTTATTTGTTGATAAAACTAGAAGCCTGAATTTTCAGTGACCAAGCAGACATTGTAAACTCTGTATATTTCAAATAACATTGAATTTGAACCAGTAACAATAATATACTAAACAATCGAATTTAATATAATATGTATTAGATACATTGTGTTATCATGCGATGGCCAAGTCAATTTAATTATTTGAAACATAAAAGATTTTTAATATTGATATTGACATGGTCACTATAAGATGTTGTTACGTAAGCTAATTACGTAATAACTTAAGATAGAAGGATCTTTAAGTAGGGACTGAATAAATTTACCTACTTGGTATTTATATGGATGTCACAACTTTTTACGATAGAAGAAGTTGCGAGACTTGGGTTCTTTACAATTTATGTCTTTGGTGGCATTTATTTAATATTATTGAGAATATAATACTGCTTAAGAGCAGTAGAACTGCCACCATGCCCATTTCTGCCGCCAAGCAGTTACGCGTTCGCGTAACTGTGTTCCGGCTTGAAAGGTGTGATTGCCGGTGAAATTACAGGCACGAGAGACATTCCACCTACACGTCTCAGAGGTACGGGCGCATACGATGCGACTCGGTTCTTGTTGTACCTAAGACAACAAGAAAAAGACCAGAGAGACAAAGACTTAGACTTAGACTTAGACTTGGGTCTCTAAGGGGAGACCCAAGTCACATCGTTTGTTATGGGTTGAGGTTACCACTTAACAACAGGTGGGCCGTCGGCTCGTTCCATAATTGTATCACATAATTATTTTAAAATTATGTAATTACATACAGATGTCATTCTAAGCGCCCAAACGTTATTTGACTTTATTCATTTTTATATATATATATATATTATATATAAAAATGAATAAAGTCACAAACAATCATAGCAAGGAAAACGTCAGATATAAAGATATATAATATAAACCTAAGTTAGTACCCTAGTAGTAGGGGTTTGTGGTAGAAGGGTGAAAATTTAGGATTGTATCTTATCACTTAGGGATATGAAAAATAGTTTATCCTATTCACAGACCTACCGAATATACACAAAAAAAATTCATAACAATCATTCAAGCCGTTTCGGTGGAGTTTGGTTACAAACACTGTGACACGAGAATTTTATATATTAAGATTAATATATTTAAATCATAATCCACATGGATTTCGCTTAGATTATTCGCTCCGACTTAAGTATACTCTCAGAAGCCAATGTTAATCGTTTCAAACCAGTTATGAAGTCGGCCGACACAAATATTATTGTTTACATGAATATTTAAGCGGGTATTTGTAGTATAATATACAGAGTTCAAAAAACTTAGTAGGAAAACACAAAGACTATAATATTTTATTCAGGACACGTCTCGCGGTTCGAATACCTTTATTTTGCTGTATTTTACACAGCTGCTTTCAATGTATTGTGCGTCAGTTTGATTGCTAATATCTGTCTGTAAATGGTATAAAACAAAGTGATATTGCTAATATCTATTTGTAAATAATATAAAACAAAGTCACTGCTGCTAATATCTATCTGTAAATGGTATAAAACAAAGTCACCTCTGCTAATATCTATCTGTAAATGGTATAAAACAAAGTCACTGCTGGTAATATCTATCTGTAAATGGTATAAAACAAAGTCGCTATTGCTATTACTATCTGTAAATGGTATAAAACAAAGTCACTACTGCTAATACTATCTGTAAATGATATAAAACAAAGTCACTGCTGCTAATATCTATCTGTAAATGGTATAAAACAAAGTCACTGCTGCTAATATCTATCTGTAAATGGTATAAAACAAAGTCACCTCTGCTAATACCTATCTGTAAATGGTATAAAACAAAGTGACTATTGCTATTACTATCTGTAAATGATATAAAACAAAGTCACTGCTGCTAATATCTATCTGTAAATGGTATAAAACAAAGTCACTGACCTAAACTAAGAGCGAACTTGTATTTAAGGTAACATAACTCGTCCATCGGACATGATAAACTTATTACTTAGTTGTAACTTAATGTTATTTCAGGCGATTTCTGAACGACAACGGGAAATACATTGAGCTGCAGAAGCTTTCACTACAGAACAAGAAGCTGGAGCTGCAAATGAACACATACAAAAACCGCTTGCAGGTGCGTAACACTTAATATAATAATAATAAATAAATATTGGTGGACATTTCACACAGCGCCATCTAGCCCCAAAGTAAGCTAAGCGTAGCTTGTATCATGGGAACCAGACAACTGATATACATAGTTATATACTTTTTAAGCTATTGCATAGCTTCTATCGCGGGCCTTGAGCGTGGAGACCGAATCCAGAAATTCCGTAACGAAAAAACCTAACCTAACACTCCGACCGGCACAGCAGTGATACTTTTTAGTTTTTCCATCTATCGATAAATACCAGAACTTTTAATGACTTTTTGAAATATCACGCGCAATAGCTTTACCGCGGCAGTCTCCGAGTGCCACACGTCTTTTTTTGTAAATACATACATATTAACCCAGACACAGAACAAATATCAATGTTACAAATATCACACAAATGTTTGTCCTGGGTGGGAATGGAACCCACGACCTACAGCGCAGAAGGCAGGGTTACTACCAACTGAGCTGTAAGGCCTGTCAAATCCTCACAAAATGTCACGTTTATAATATTAGTAGGATATAGGTATGTCCACGATAAGTTTATGTCATAATTGATACATATAAGCTTAAGTCACAATTGATACATATAAGCTTATGTCACAATTGATACATATAAGCTTATGTCACAATTGATACATATCAGTTTAAGTCACAATTAATACATATAAGTTTATGTCACAATTAATACATATAAGTTTATGTCCCACTTAATACATATAATTTTATGTCACAATTAATACATATAAGTTTATGTCACAATTAATACAAATATAAGTTTGTCACAACTGATACATATAAGTTTATGTCCCAATTGTTTTCAGGAGCTGTCAAAGATCACGTACAAAGACGACCTGTGCGCTTACCTCGCGCGCAACAGCCTCGCCGACATCGCAGAGTTCAGACTGCCGGCTGACCTCGCGAAGCAGCTCTCAGCGCTCACACTCACCAACGGAGACTCCAGCCATGTTCACAGCGAGCGAGGTAACACCACACCATCATTAAGCCAATCCTAAACTCCTATACTAACAATTTGACTGCTAACACTGAAAGACCTGTATGTGAGGCAGATGGACAGACTGAAATACATGCTTCAGATAGCCATGCTGCAGTATTTGAAGTCTCTTAAACTTGAACCAGAGGAGAGAGAGGAGAGGCCAGTCGATATTATAAAGTTATCTTCAATAAATTCATAATTATTAATCCGAACGAAGCCGAATTAAAATTATAATCATTTTTCAAACTATGTGGTGAGTAAAGTTATGCTCAACAATACTAGATGGCAGCACAGGAAAAGTTAGCGCGCGCTATCGTTGCGTTCCGGTAATTCATCGGGTCGGAGCGAACGCGCACTCATCTTTGGAAACGGCAATAAGCCTAGAACCAAAAATTCGAAGAGTTTTTGTATATGCAACTCAGGTGAATTCAATTCCCTGTGATGCATTATAAGCCTTACCAGAGAATTAATTTAATATATAATACTTTTATGTCTACGTAGTTTTAATAAACATGATTATAATTATTTATCGGCTTCGTTCGCATTAATGATTTTGATTTTGACGGTTTATGACGTCATCTTCCAAATTGAATTCTTTCACTTTCGCATATATTTCGCCTAAAAATAAACAGTGTATTATGATGCACAAATGAACCATTTGTTTTCAGTTTTGCTATGAGTTTGTAAGCTATAAGGTTACGTCGTTATTTTTTAATATCAAGCTGTTACGCTTAGACTAAGAAGTCGTACCATTGTAATTAAATTTAGCAAGTGTTTTTTATATATTAGTTTTCAATTTAATGTTTTAATCCTACTAATATTATAAACGTGAAATGTATGTATGGATGTTTGTTACTCTTTCACGCTCAAACGGCTGAATGGATTTGGATGGAATTTGGTATCAAGATAGCTTATATCCTGGATTAGCACATATGCTACTTTGATCCCGGAAAAGTGCAGTGTTCCCGTGGGATGACTTACCGCGGGGCGCAGCTAGTATGTAATATATTGGTGTTTATTAGTAATTTAATCATCACTTTTTTGCATATTCCAGCCACGGACGCTACCTCCAACAACTCGGCGGAGACATTCAACTCTGGTAATGACAAGAATCTGTTGCTGGCGACGCCTCCGCCGAAACACCAGAATGGGAAGATTAACTTCAATACTGGGTATGTTGTACGCAGGGTTTATTTAAGCTTAAATTTCCACTAAATTTGTAATGTTTTTTGTGACGCCTAGACAAGAATTGACCCCATTACAAGGTACTATCCGAGTCACTGGATGTAAATGATATATGGTTGGTGAAAAGGATTTTAAATGCGCCTCAAAGTGGCTCCTTTCTTGCCCGTTGACTCCATAAAAACTATGGATATTCCGCAAACAGCTCATTCTAGAAATTAGAGAGTCCAATAACTAAGGTTGTAACTTTTGTTCCTCTTCGACTCGCTTGACACTTTAATGTCAAACACGCAATGCATTTTAAACATAAAATTTTATTTACGAATAAAATCCATTTTTATTATTTTCATTTACTATTTTGTTTCATTGCGTTTACTATTTGACTTTTACTGTTTTAATTGCATGGCTACCATCTTTATTTTAAGCTTAAATTTCAAATAACAATTGTTACTGAATAAATTATATGATATACAACGTAGTTAATAAACACGATAATTGGTAAATTGTGTAAAATTTTATCATATTTATTAAAAAAAATGTATTATATCCGTTTCAGTATGAACGAGACTCCCACCAAGAATCCAGTGGTCGGCACGAGACTCGAAAACACTATACCGTTCCCTTCAGACGACGACAGCGGTAAGTGCAGATCTTGGATCAGTCGAGCTATCTATAGATAGTTGGAAACGGTCTTTAGATCTTGGATCAGCCGAGCTATCTATAGATAGTTGGAAACGGTCTTTAGATCTTGGATCAGTCGAGCTATCTATAGATAGTTGGAAACGGTCTTTAGATCTTGGATCAGCCGAGCTATCTATAGATAGTTGGAAACGGTCTTTAGATCTTGGATCAGCCGAGCTAACTATAGATTGTTGGAAACGGTCTTTAGATCTTGGATCAGCCGAGCTAACTATATATAGTTGGAAACGGTCTTTAGATCTTGGATCAGTCGAGCTATCTATAGATAGTTGGAAACGGTCTTTATATCTTGGATCAGTCGAGCTAACTATAGATTGTTGGAAACGTTCTTTTTCCCTGGCGACCACACCTTTCAAACCTGAACACAGTAACGTGAATGCATCACTGTTGGCGGCAAAAATGGGTGTGGTGGCAGTACTTCCCCAGACGGTGACTGCTACTATAATTAAATACATATATATAAATAACAAGTCACGTGTGTGTGTTGTTAGATTTCGACCCGCGCGCGTTCGAGTCCGATTCAACGGCTCGCTTCTCGTCGCCCGTTGAAAACGCTGTCACTCCGACTCCGCTGTGTAAGTTCATTTACATGTTTTTGTGCACGAAAGGCCTCTTCATGTTCTACATCTCCGCGTGGAATTCGGTTTTATTGCGCACCCCTATTATACCCCTCGGAAAAGTAGCCTAAGTTACTCCTTGTTACATCAGCTATCTGTCAGTGAAAGTCCCGTCAAAATCGGTCCAGCCATTTCAGATATTAGCCGGAACAAACAGACAGACAAAAATTTTAAAAAAATGTGGTTTTGGTATATGTACCGTGTATACATCCATATGCACTTAGTAAAAAGCGGTTATTTTAATATAACAAACAGACACTCCAATTTTATTTATTTGTATAGATTATAGTGAATGAATAAAAAAACAGTGTGTTTTCCTTGCCGACAGTGGCACCTCCGCCGAAGCCGACGAAGCGGCAGTCGGCCGGCGCTCCGGTGCAAGCCGTACAGCCCATACAAATGGTACAGCCCTCAGTTAACGGCAACGACATATTCGGCTCAACCCCTTTCTCTTTGCCCGCCCAACCGGCGAACCAGTTCTCACCGCGGCCCAACTACGACATCAGAGATTTCAACCTGCAAACGTCCGTTTTCAATTCGAGCACGAATTCGTTCACGAACGGCCTCAGCGGTTACGATCCGTTCGACACACAAAAGGCGAACATCTTCGGTAACGGATACGGGAACACGTTTAACGGTTTCGGTAATCTCAGCGAGAAACAGACGGTTGAGCTGGATAGCAATTTCAATGGGTTCTTGGATAAGACCATTACGGAGATGAAGGTTGGTAAATGGCATTTTGTACTAACACACTTCTTTCGGAAAATTCTCGGTTCGGGTCGCGTCCTTATTTTCATTACATTTATTCGACCAACAAAGATAATTACATACACACAAAAATTAAAAATCATTAAATATCACAATCATTACAAAATTAAACAAATTAAATTGAATTATAATACATGTCAAAAAAAAATATAAAAATGAAATCAATTAAGTCAATGATATCCTTATTTCAAATGAATCATTGCATAATGGTTTAAATATTTAAAATCAAATCTGTTTGCTAACATTCAGTATGAAGCTGAGCATCCTTATCGTCTCTGTTTTATTTGTGTTTTTTTTTTGTTATTTTGACATTCCTGTCTTCAGCACGTGTGATATTTTATTAAAATCCGAATCTAGATTTTTCTTACAAACTAAACTTGTACACTTAGGGCCTTACTTAAAAAAGTTTTTTAGTAATTGATTAGCCAACCAGTGTTTTATTAATCTGAGTGCCTAAAAAGAAAAAAACACATTATTGTATATATATTTATATGTAAATAATTAAGGTATCCCTCCTTAGGGTCTCCTCTATGGAGGGTCGGATAAGATTGAGGTTGAGGGATCGAACAGACAATGAGTACGCGTAACCTTATATTTTGAATATTATTTACTGACGTTTCCAAGCCATTTATTTATAAATTCTATGGAAATAGTTTCTTGACTAATGAGCTAAATATAATTAATTGCTGAGAAACATTTTGAATTAAGGCCGCTAACGTTGCGTGGTGCTAGTCAAGTGAGGGAATTTCCACATCCGTTGACAATTTTGGTCTGATGTGAAGCAACAGAGCAACGCGCTTCTTGTACCTACACTCGACTCTCACCACTACATAAACGAGATATTAACTGTTATATGTTATTTTCGAATACATGCTTCATGTTTGTTAGATATATTAATGTAATTACTTTATTAATAATACCAGTTACTTTTATTAACAGCTACATGATTGGTAAGTTTCACACCGAAGCATTTAAGTCAGATAATTTAGGGGCCCAAATACGCCATGAAAATGAGCGTGGTGCAAAATACATAATGTCTATGTGAAAGTACAGCAAGGCACAATAGCGATGTCACATTAAATAAATAAAAACGTATTTTTTGATAATATAGTTTTGCAATAAATAAATAATATTATTTGAGAGTAATAAAAAAAAAATTATGATACAGAAAATCATAACAAACATAACACATATATGTAATGTATAACATTCATAGTACAATTTATTAGAGATATTTCATATTTGTATTTGAAAAATTAATTATCCAGGTTTGTTTTCGCATATATCCTTAAGAGATTTGCTATGATTCAAAGACTTAACAATATAAAGGATAAAATTATTGCGTTTTAGAAGAGATCTCTTTTAGTGATAATGCCGCCCCCCATTGTGTGTTTACCTAATTTTATAATGTCTTTGTAAGTTTTTTCTTTGGTGCTATCTATCTATATAATATATATCATTATATAATATATATCATATTAATTGATTAAAATACTGATTCTACTATGTTTTGTTCTCAGGATGGCTTTAGCCGGGGGATCACCTTTGGAAACGATGATTTTTCAATAGACAACCTGGATCCCCTCAAGAAGAATTAAAATTTTACTCTGATGTAAAATAACAAATAGTTAATTATTTTTAGGGTAATAAAACAAAGTAAAGTTTTCGTTCATACAACTTAAACTGAATACAAAATGTTATAAATAAATAAAAACGTTGTGTGAACTAAAACAATGATGTAAAAGATATGTGTTGCCATGTTATTGGTCATTTTAATCGATTTTATTCAGTGATAATAGTTAAATTAGGTAAAAACTTTTATGTAAAATTATCTAAACTTTAGAATCTCAAAATTTATAACCAGTAATGTGTCAACATTTCTTTCTCTACTTATATTTTATTTTAATCAACTAAGATATTGGTGATAATTATCGTTAGATTTTATGTGGAAACGCTCAATGTCATTCTTTAGTGCCTTAAAAGACAATAATACATAATTAATAATTTTAATACAATTATGATTATTATTATTACACTTTTATATTTTTATAATTGTAAAAATATATTGTGGATGAAATTTTGACTAATTTAGTAGAAAAATGGGACCAAATTTTACTCAAACAATTGAATGTGTTTTTGAAGATCACCTCAAATTATTCTGTGATAATTTTTCTCATGTTGGGGGACTTCAAATTTGTATAAAAATGTACGATGTACGACTAACATAAATAATTATAATATGTAAATAAAAATTAAATTATCTAATATTACTCGGAATGACATTGCAGCTTTTAACGGTCAACACATTCCACGCTATTTTATGAAATGATTTTATTTTATTTAATCCTTGATTTATGAATTTTATGATATATAACTTTACACTTAGATTTGTATGATAGGTCTCGTAATTAAACTGTTGTATTACAATATCCAATAGCGGAATATTGTTTTAGTATTGTGTACACTAATGTTACTATTTAAGGCCAAAAGATATACATAATTGTGTATTTTCGATAATAAATTTATGTTTATAATTTATATCTACTATTATTTTCTTTAAGAATCTTGGAAATTTTTTAAAGTGCCCTGTTGCTAGATAAGATTGGAAAGGTAATATGGAAATATTCATGGAACCTTACTTCACTGGATTCTAAGACCCAAGTCGACTATAGCGCTCGCAACATTGATAACAAAAATAATAGAATCGTGTGGTATGTCTCGAATGCCTGTAATTTCACGGGAAAACAGGATATATACTAGATTGCAGCAATAGGTATGGGCAGTACTTTCTGAACGGACTTATCTCAAGTTCCGTTCTACTATTGGACTTCGATAGTAATTTATAATTATAATAATAATATTATTTAGGAATATCAGAAACCAACTTGGCAGTGCCATGTTTTCAACGTTCAAGGATTAGAATCCTGCAGCTAGGACAACGTCTATCCAACCTCCGAGCAGACCACGAACCTATGCGAAGTGAACTCAATTTCTGAACTATGACAAAACCGGTAACTTTCCGCAAGAAAATAATAACATGGTAATACTTGCTCTTCACTACTCAACTGTAATGTCAAACCTAATTTGTTTTTCTTTCGTCCGATAACGAAGTATAAAAAGTTTGTATGAATGTAAACTCGAATTCAGGAAATATGATGATGTTAATTTGATTCTGAATAGATCGGACTATAAACCGAGTGCAGTATTAACAGGGAAATCTCAGTATTAATTGTGAAAATGGTGGATCTCAGCGGCGGTTCGGACGGGCCCCTCGAATTGGCATTTTCAAACACTGTATTCATTCTTCCAGGAATAATTGTTGTTGGATTATCAGGTAAGTAGCCCTTTTAACGTTCTATTATATTGTATTTATCTTATTATTAATAATATTGAAAATAATAATTATTTGCATCGGGTCTAGTGCTGATAATATATTTTACCTGTTGCAATCGTTTTTCCATAGTATTTGGTGGCAAAGTCATAAGTTCGTAACTCTTTTATTCTTTTGATTAGATTCTTTTATATTGTATTTGTCCTCCGAGTTAAATTTACCGATATCTAAATCATCAGTGCAGAATACAGATGAATGGAATATGAGACTATATTTATTTATTTTTGTTACAATGGAATTAACAATGTATTAGATATGGAGCGCCAATTAGAGCTTCTCACGATGAATTTGTAATTATCTATAAATGGTTTAGTGAAATAAAATTAAGCCTCCCAGTGTGATTTTATTTTAAATTTTTCAAATTCAATTCATTTATTTGCGAAACATCATTTTGAAGAGATAAGATATGTAAGTTTCACCATGTTCCTGCTTTACAGAATGCAAATTATAATATTATAGAATACTATAATGTAACAAAAAGTTAAGAATTGACAACAATGATTAAAATTAAATATTGGTCCAAAATTGTAATAGTTTGCTTTAGTAATGAGTATTATGTTTAATTTAATTGTTTATATATTTATTTGTGATGGAAAAATTTAAGAGACACTGTAATATACTTTTTCTACCAACAGCTTTTTAATCTTTCATTTCGCTACAGTTTCTCTTTAACTTAATGTTTGTTAAATGCATTATAAATAAGTAAATAATATTTCACATATCACAAGGCCCATCTATTCCCAAACTAAATATAGCTTGTGCTGTCGGTACATACTTTTTCTTAATATAAACACACATTAACATCCAGACCCAAAACAAACACTTTTGTCACACAAATGTTTGTCTTGGGAATCAAACCGATGAACTGCAGTGCAGAAGGCGGACTTAATACTAAGTGAGTAGTGAGGTGACTTGAATGTCCCGTCTATTGGATTATTTATGAATTGTTGAATGAATGTTAGTTTTTTTATTAATTTTCAAAAAGTTACTATTATGTAATCTACAATTAAAAATCCCTACTAATTATTCATTTATAATTTTTAACGTGTTTTCAATCTGTTAACTTAAATATATAATTCCTACATATGTACATCGCCGATGTGACTTCTTTGTTTCCTGTCCATCCAAAGGTTGCATGGAAGATATCACTTTTAGTGATAATGCCGCCCATTGTGTGCCTAATATTTTTTATTTATTTTTTTGTAAAATGTTTTTGTGGTGTATACAATAAAGAGTTAATCTATCTATCTATCTATCCCTACTGGTTTTGTGCTGAGTGTATGGATGCCTCTAAATAATCAATAAAACACAACTACCATAACATGACAAAGCTGACTCTTAGCTCACGACTTGTCACATCTGTGTTCTCAACATAGTGTAACTTACAAGCAAAACTGACCCATTCTGGCTCTGTCTACACACATCCCTAAACTTGGATTCCATGTACAAGTGGCATAGGCGCACTATCTCGTACCACATACATAAAATCACACCTGTTTCCCGGAGGGGTAGGCAGATAGCGCGGTTCACCCCTGCTATTGTATACATACTTCGTTTCCTTCATCCACTCACAACATTCTTCATACATGCTCCTCGGTCTAAGATACTTTTGACCTGGCCTTTTCCAATCACCGATTTGGTCTGAGTAAGTACACCGAAGTCTTCAGCGTCCAACATATGCCCAATAGAATTATCACACAGGCTGATCAGCATTCAAACCGATATCCCCTTCTTATACAGGCAGATTTGTTAAGGTTATGAAGCTACCAAATGTATTACATTTACGTATACAATTTTTTATTTGACCAAATGGATAATGTTTTTACTGATAATGTATAACTATGTAACACCTATTAAGACACTTGTGTTATCAAAATCTTTTGTGCTGTGGTACAAGTTAAAGAAGACTTGTTTCTATTAATTACTAGCTGGACTTATTTTTATGATAAAAAAATAAGTTATTTTTAAAAAACATGTTTCTACTACTGTTCTTGGGCAAATGATGATAAAAAGACAATATATGATATACAAATATCATATGGACAAGTCAAAATTTATACGCACAAATATACTCTGCGCATTCAGTGCGTCAGAAGAAGTTCTAAGGCGCATTACAAGTACATAATTTTTTTTTACATGTCACACATCGCCATCTAGCTCCAAATTAATCTAAGCATAACATGTAACATGGGAACCAGACAACTGATAATATAATAATTAAATACTTTTTTTGTAAATACATATCAACACCCAGACACAGAACAAACATCTATGTTCGTCACACAAATATTTGTACTGGGTGGAAATCGAACCCGCGACCTACGGCGCAGAAAGCAGGGTTACCACGCTGAGCTTTGAGGCCAGTCTATTAGACATATAATTTTAATTACCTTATTTCCCAAAAAAATACGCTAACCTCTCAAGCCACACACCGCACGCGAACTCAATACGTGGCTCCACGTTTCATTCTCAAGACAACGTCCGTACACAAAACACATACAAGTAAACCAAAATGGCAGAAATAGACCTGGAGAGCTTGCAGAAGCTCGAGGAACTGCTAGCCACTGAGGACAATGTGAATCCCTCCCGCGCTGATGTGCTCAAACTGATAGAGTCGGCTGATATCTCTGACGAGGTCCGCGAGAGTCTGAGGGCTATGCTGAAGGGGAACGTGCCTGAAGTATTCGGGGGGTACGGGAGTGGGGCGGTGCTGGCCGTTCTCTTCGTCGCTCTTATATTTAGCATCATCTGTGAGTAGAATACAATACTTTTTTTGGGACACGCTATATAAACTAATAAGAAATTGGTGTTTCGTTCATGGTGTGGTCTCCGTCTCAGCAAGACGCCGCTCGTGATAGATAATAACCCATGCCGGTAGCGGCGCTGGTTTTCAGGCGGAGTCTATATTGCGTCACGAACTACAATAACAGATAAATAAAGTCAAGGTTAAAAACTTTACTTCCATAATAGTCAATAATCAAAACATAATGTCACGCGTACTTGTAGCTAAGTTTGACGCCTGCTCAAACCCTATCCGACCCTCCATGGAGGAGAACAGACAATAAACACCTAAACCGAGCACGATCCTTGTAACAATCTAGATCTATGATGGAATGAGCAATCGTCCCACAATCATCTACCCTACAGTAAAGTGATTTGGGTCCTCCCTTACATTTAGATATGGGACGTCACCATTTGAAGACGGAATGTCTCATGTGCGTGCATTATTTATCCCCGAGTCATTAAATGTCACTTATAAACAAATATTAAATTACTTAAACAATTATTGGGATGGGTTCATTAGATTACCCGATGTTACCTATTTATCTCAAACTAGCTGTTGCCCGAGACTTCGTCCGCGTGGAATTCGGTTTTATCACGCACACCTATTTTACCCCTCGGAAAAGTAGCTTAAATTACTCCTTATTACATCAGCTATCTGCCAGTGAAAGTCCCGTCAAAATAGGTCCATCCATTCCAGAGATTAGCCGGAACAAACAGACAGACAGACAAAAATTATAAAAAATTCTTACGGATCCCTAATTTTTTGAAAATAAATTATAGCCTATGTTACTCCTCGATAATGTAGCTTTCTATTGGTGAAAGAATTTTTGAAATCGGTTCAGTAGTTTCTGAGTTTACTTCGGACATACATACAACATACATACACCTTACCAACATTATCTCTTTATAATATTAGTATAGACTAGCTGTTGCCCGAGACTTCGTCCGCGTGGAATTCGGTTTTATCACGCAATCATTTACCATTTTACCCCTTTGGAAAAGTAGCCTAAGTTACTCCTTGTTACATCAGCTATCTGCCAGTGAAAGCCCCGTCAAAATCGGTCCAGCCATTTCAGACATTAGCCGGAACAAACAGACAGACAGACAGACAAAAATTGAAAAAATAATTGTTTTGGTATACGCACCGTGTATAGGTACATCCATATGCACTTAGTAAAAAGCGGTTATTTTAATATTACAAACAGACACTCCAATTTTATTTATTTGTATAGATGTATTCTATCAGTCATCTGGTTCCCATGGTACAAGATATGCTTAGTTTGGGGCTAGAAGGCGACGTTTGAAATGTCAATCATATTGAAAAAAATATATATACACGTATAAAGTAAATGTTCTAAGATTATAATGTATAAATGTAATTGTCTCAGTGCAACAGTGTGTATGTACTTTGCGCGTTTTGTAATCGGGGTCAGTTATCGACGAGTTATCTGCGGAGTGAATTTAAACCACAGATAAATGATTGATTACGCTCGACCTACACGTATTTACCTATTGATTATATAATGTTTCACAATAACATGAGTTTATCGTCGATTTTTTACCTTTTTGGCTGTGTTATTCTATGGCGTGGTACAACAGTGCGGTTAACTATAATTATAATCGGATATACTTATATAATATATACTATTCTACTACTTATATACTATACTAATACTTGCAGACATAATGTATTTTCTAGCGTCATTATATTTACATTAAATAATATTAAAGAAAACATTTAAAAAACAAGCTTTTTAGAAGTCCCCCATATTGGATTTAAAGCGACGTCACCTTATCTTTCGAGTTATTCTCAACAAGCCCTTTCATTTGATACCCATATTGTAGGCATTGAAAATAACTAGTCCGCCATCTTGGGTGGCCATGTTGGATTTAGAATGACGTTACACAGCTAACCATGCATTGTCATAAAAATTAAACGTATATACAAAATTTCAGCTCAATTGGTTGAAGATATCTGTATCAAAATTGTGTTGGAAGATTCCACCCGAACAAACATACATACATTGCAAGTTAAATAAAAGCTTGTAAAATTGGATGGATTTCGTATTTATGATTTGAGGGGGTCTCTTCTAATAAAGGTTTCTCTAATCTTAACAGAAAAGTTCCCAATTCATCAAAGCAACAACAATGTAATTTAAAGAAATAACTTTTGTTTGATTGCGAATTATTCGATCTGTATTTTTTTTTATTTAGAGCTATAGAGTTATATATATTCAGAATATTATTCAAACATTTTCAGGCTAAGTTTGCAAAAATATGCCTAGTTACGAGGGGCTGAGAATTTTAATCGATTTCCTCTCGACTTTGCACTTATGTTCCGTGGAAGCATCGAACCCGCGTCCCTCGCCTGTACGCCACTACGCCGCAAGGTCCGTCCTTATCATTTAAAACGGAGCGACGTCACTCACAATTAGTTTATCAGGTATCGGCGAAGCGTTCACATGTGAGTTATCATAACAATGCTATCTTGAAAATAATGTGAAATATAAAATGAAAGATTTAATTTCAATTTAGTCATAGTTTATGCTATATATACTGCTCGCTCAACAATTATTAGAAAAATATACATAGCTATTTATTTAAGTACCTGAAACTGTAATATTAGTACATATCTGTTGATTATATATTAATTTGATAGATGTCTTAATAATTTCTTAGTTTTGTTTGCTTGAAAATCACGTAAAATATCATTAAATTAGCCTGAATTATTAGACAAAATAAAGCTTGTGAAACTATTGCATTTATGTCGAAATATATTTAACATACTTACATATATATTTAAGGGCGGTGCAAGTTGCTACTGTCAAAATAATTCATTAAAGAAATAATGAATGACTGTCTGACTGTAAAGAGACATTAAGACTAGATGGCAAAAATACATAATTTATCCCAAAAATAATAGTATACTGTACTGAATTCATTCTAATACATACTTAGAGGGGTCATACAGGGTCTAAAAGGAGCTTCATTTACTGAGCAATAAATGGGTAAGCTGCTGAAGAGGCTGAAAAACACTACAATCATTATAATTTAATATTTTTTTTCACGTTTATTTCATCACGCAGTATTTAAATTCTTTAAAAATGTACCTAGTTGCCACTCGGGATGATGTTAGGACTAATGATACCCCATACATCCAAATCTGTATTGAATATTGGGAAAGGCCGTTAGTCATTTAAAAGTAATGTGGGTAAGAAACTCCTATATTTTTTGTTTCTTCTTATTAGTGTGTATTTGTGAGTGGCTAAATTAAATGTTTTTCTTTCTTTCTTCTATACATTACAACCCTGAAAATACCACTCCTTTTTTGGACATTCGTGTAATAATGGTTTTGTATTAGAAGTTTTTCTACCTATGTGCGTGGGGTTGCCCGCTGTGCCATTAAAAATCGGAGTTTAACCACTGTGATTAAAACACTCAAGTTTTCAAAGATCTAATTAAAAAACTACCAATTAATTCATAATTCAGTTATTTGCGAAACATATGTATTAAAAGGTGAAGGGTACAAGTGCAACTATATACTACTATACATCATGCAGCATTTAATAAGATAGGTAATGTAATTGAAAAAATAATATATTTAATAATTTTAATGATTAAATTTAATAATTATAATAGATAAATTTAAAATTGATAATAATTAACTACGTACAAGTGTTAAATAAGATCAAAAACCACGTATTTTGGCGCCAGTACTGCTTACATTGTAGCGTGCCGTATCTATTTTGGCGCTGGTACTCCAGTTGAAAGGGCAAGTGTAAAATTAACTTCAGACAGTCCATTCCATGAGGAAACCTCTTAGCGCGGTGCTGTTTCTATGGAATAACATTAAAGTAAAATCTTAGTTTGAGTTTTATTTCGTTTTCTGGGGATTTCTGACGTTACAATAACCTATAGTATACTTAAAGTTGCAATCTAGCCGTTTGTCGCGAATGTGTACTTTGTCTTTCATAAAAAAACTCATAGTTATGTTTGTGTGTTCGATGAAGAATGGGAATTAAGTATTTACATAAATATCATCAAAGCACAATTTGGTTTTGTAAAGTTTTGATGATCGGTTGGAGTATTTATCTTATTCCGTCTCCAGTTAAAGTACAGTATACAGTATTCAGTCATTTATTTGCAATATACACTAGATTATTTAACAAAGTCTTTGTTTTTCAATAGCTACTGAGCATACCGCCCTTATAATTAAAACTTGGATACTAAAATAGGGTTGAATTCAAAATTTACGTATTTATTTTACTACCAATGATAAATAATCAAATATTTCACTATTCGCTTTGAAGATTTTCAAGTAAACTAAAAAGCTATGTCATTCTAAAGATAATTTCGTCACCAATGTTTTTCCACTCGTGACAGCATAATGGAAGACGCACCGACCCAAAGCAGGCCTTCGGGCCTCAACCTAGGAGGCGCCATCAGCGAAAAACTCACGGAAACCATCAAGAACATGGACGTTATGACTGTCCTGCAAAACATGGTCGCCTCCTCGCCCGAAGACGCAGAATCCGAAGAAGTCAGACTTAAACTGAACACGGTTCTGGAACAGTACAACGCTATGAGCGACGCAGATAAAGCAACGTTCACAGCCAAGATAAAGGAAGGATTAACGGAGAAAATAAGCGCCAGACTCCAGGACCCTAACAATATGGACCTCAGCAAGCTGGAAGAGGCTATAGGAGAAGCAGTAATGAGTCAAATCTACATGGTTGTCGCGGTCATTTTGATAATCATTATTATTATTGGTATGTTTTTAGCGTTTATCAAAGTGAAACTAATTAATATCGATTATAGGTAGACTATAATCGGTATCAGCTGAACGTGTTTTGATTTTGTAATCAATGATAATAGATTTTATTTTATTAATACTAATGAATTTATGAATTTGCCACCAAGCATAACTATGTTTGGCATTAACGTGGTAATTATTATAGTACTTACACAATATAATTACATGTATAATGTATTTATATAAACAATACACAATGAGGGTAGTATAATATATACTGCCTTCATTGTGGCGTAGTCTTGATTGAGCGATATAAGCTATAACAGTAACTTGGATATACTCCCCACTAACTAGTGGGGAGTATTTATTGATCTAGCTTTGGGCTGGGTGACCTTATGTTTTGAATATTATTAACGTTTCCAAGCCATTTCTTTATGAATTCTATGGAAATAGCGTTTTTGACTTTGACTTTGATGGCGCGGCGCGAAATGTCCACCAATATTATTATTACAATTATAATTTGTTGTCCCATGACGTACAACATGGTCGATATGGTCCGTGATAGTTTTTTTATATTATATGTATGTTTTTATAAAAAATATATATGTATTCTATCAGTTTTCTAGTTCCCATAGTACAAGATATGCTTAGTTTGGGGCTAGATGGCGCTGTTTGAATTGTCCACCAATATTATGTTAATAGTTTATCTGTAATGGAAGTTATCCCCAGATATTTTTGACCCCGCCTTTCAACAACAGATGAAAATTTAGCTATATATTTTTCATTCAATTCATATAGAAAGTTTCCTTTGATGTACGTATGTAGTTCAATATCTAGTATTTTTTTATTAATAATTTTGCATCCTGCATACTCTAACAGATGTCGCTAACATCAAGCGATGTTTTTCCATTACTAATTCCATATTTGTGGATCGAATGACACGCCAATCGATTATTATGGTATTTACTGAAAGTAATCGAGTTAAATAATTCGGGGGGTACTTTCACATTTACGTTTCTACGATAGTGTAACACACTATCGTAAAACTAACAAGTGGCTTATTGAAGCTTTACGTACCTACCCTTTCGTGATTAATAAGTTCCTATGTTCTTAAATCCGATGACAACAATATGCCAATAAATAAACTTTTTATTAAAAATATATACAAATAATCTTTTATTTTTATTTCAGTTTTCTTCGGCTATAAATTATACAAGTCGATAAAAGAGAAGGAGAAGAAGAAAGAAGAGAAGAAGAAAGCCAAGCAGATGAAGAAGAAAAAGTGAGTTTTAAAAATGGAATTTATGGATGACGTCAACGGCCTAGCATTAGATAGATGTCTGTGAAATTATGTATTTTGATGTACCCTGAGCTCCTTGAATGTACTATTGTTTTTTTTATTTATTTAATTGTTACTGTTTTGTCAAACTTTTGGTCCGATTATATTACTTACAAATATATTTCTTTGATCAGATTTTGAAAACAAATGTCTAATTCTTATCTGATGCTACATCAGTAAGTCTTTGTTTGAAACAAGATGCCGAAAAGGGGGTGAGGGGGGGTTCCGTGCAATTTACTTTCAAAAGATTTAATTCATTTGTTGTAATTAAAAAAACATATATTTCTATTTATTGTGCATGTTTTCACCTGTCATAATTCTAATTGTAGACTGTTTTATAAATATAATTGGCCGTGCATAATAATTATATGAATGTAGAAAAAATATATATTTATTTCATTCTTGACGTATTAAAGTTTTTCTGTATCGCGTATTAAAAAGAGTAGCTAGATAAAATATTATGTTATTTTTCAATATTTATTCTACGTATAGCCATTGAAAGTAAGAATGTAGTACCTAAGTTAATTACGTCTACATACATGTATAATGTTTAGAAAATGAGACTCTGTTTTTTTTTTTATTCCAAATACATAATTTTGAGACATTATTTAGTTTTAAAATGACTGATTTATATGAAAATATTTTAAGATAAATCTTATTCTGATAATTCTGTTGCAATTTATGGTGAAACACCTAAACGAGATCGGTACGATTTTATTGTCAATTTTAATCCTATATATATATATAATATATTTTTCTTGTGTAGGTTTTGTAATTGAGAATGACAAAAGAAATTGAATAAAAAAATTTGTTCAATAAGTAATAATTTTGATTTACAACGTATACTTACAAAATTTTAATTTACCTTATAATATGTAGACTCGGACATTCCTGTAAAATAAGTGTATAATTCTATTAAATAATACATTAAATCGATGTTGCTGATAATTGTTTTTTATTTAGACACTCCCCTCACGCTTTGGCCAACTGAGCTCTGCCTTCTGCGCTGTAGGCAGTGGGTTCGATTCCAACATAGGAAGAATATTTATGTGATGGACGTGGATTTATTTTTATGCGTGTTATTATATTATATTATACGTATAATAAAACAAAATAATTTTAAGTATTCTATCAACAACTAAGACTATTTTTAATTATCTGTTTACTGCACTAACAGCTGTGCAGCAAATCATTTAAATACATGAAAAACTCACGTGTCCGTAATTACACCGGCAACTCCAAAAAAAAAAGGCCAAAATTTCAAGCCGGGCGGTAAATCTAGTAAGAGATATAGATGATTCCTCTTAAACTAATCCCGCTATAGATAGTGGTAGTACTTTTTTCTTATATATATATCTCTCTCTCTAATGTACAGAAATGTGCCTCAGAATTTCTCAATTCTCGTTGACTTATCGATTACTAAAAGTACGTGTCGTGGGACGTTAGAACAGTTTCTTTCGCTATATTATGTATTGCTAGTAGCGCCCCGCGGTGAATAAGTAATCCCACGGGAACACTGCACTTTTCCGGGATCATAGTAGCCTGTGTTAATCCAGGATATAGCTACGTTGATACCAAATTTCATCCAAATCCATTCAGCCGTTTGAGCGTGAAAGAGTAACAAACATCCATACAAACTTTCACGTTTATAATAGTAGGAACAGCTACGTTATTACGGAAAACACCTTTTTTTAAATGAGAAACTTACGGAACGAGCCGACGGCCCACCTGATGTTAAGTGGTAACCTCTGCCCATAACCGATGCGACTTGGGTCCTCCCCTACTAGGTACGACCTAAGCCGCATCGTATGCGCCGAGACGCGAAGGCGGAATGTCTCATGAGCCTGTAATTTCACCGGCTACCACACCTTTCAAACCGGAACACGGAAACGCGAGTCTATTGCTCTTGCATAATAAACTATATAGCACTTGTCTTGTCCGACGAAATGTTGAATTTGTATCTGGCTATCTCTCATTCGCAAAGTGTCTGGAGTGTCACTACAAGAAACAACTTGCGAATTACAATGTATATTCGTTCTATACGATTATAAAGTTAAAATAACTTCATTCCAATAATTTAAGGAAGGTATACAATAAAATCAAAATATGATCTAAAAACATTTATTTGTAAACATTACAGATTTCTAAATTAAATAATAATGGTTTAGTAGCACAGAATCAAACTCACTAATCAGTACTAAACTTTCAGCAATATGTAGTAAATAATGTTAATAAAGAATCAACAGTTATTATTATGATTAGATGTATCTAATCATAAATCAACAAAATCTAAATGTTTGTATGGGTTTAGTAAATAGTAGTTATAGTATCCGTAACTACTATTGACTAAACCCATACAAACATTTTATGTATCTAAGTGTAATGACAAAGTATTTTATGTATGACATATATATGTTGTTACATATATTTTATGTATACATTTATGACAAAAATATGCATATCATTTGAATTTAATGATTCTATGTGTAGTGAATGTAAAGCACTACATTTTTGACATATATATGTATGCATATTATTGATATTTAATGTAAAGTACACTAAACTACACTAATAAATATGCATATTAGTGGAATTTAACGCTTCTAAGTATAGTGAATGTAAAGTACTTCATTTACGATATAAATATGCATATTACTGGAATTAAATGTGTATCAGTGAATTGAAGGTACTATTTATTTATGACGTTTCAATCATTGAACGTCATTTAGATGCATGTTTCAGCACTATCTAAAATGTTGATTTAAGTTATATTTTGATTTATTAACAACAAAACATTTTAGTCTCTTTAGATCAAATTAGAGACATTATTTAGGTAGTCTTGAAAAGTTTACAAGCACTAAAATCACTGTTTTGGATATCCTTAATGCTTATAACCACAGTAAGATCACAGTTCTGGCTGTGCTCAAAGTTCACGACCACTGTAAGATCACAGTTCTGGCTGTGCTCAAAGTTCATGACCACTGTAAGATCACAGTTCTGGCTGTGCTCAAAGTTCATGACCACTGTAAGATCACAGTCCTATCTGTGCTCAAAGTTCATGACCACTGTAAGATCACAGTCCTATCTGTGCTCAAAGTTCATGACCACTGTAAGATCACAGTCCTATCTGTGCTCAAAGTTCATGACCACTGTAAGATCACAGTCCTATCTGTGCTCAAAGTTCATGACCACTGTAAGATCACAGTCCTATCTGTGCTCAAAGTTCATGACCACTGTAAGATCACAGTTCTGGCTGCCCTCAAAGTTCAGGACCACTGTAAAATCACAGTTCTGGCTGTGCTCAAAGTTAACGACCAATGTAAGATCACAGTTCTGTCTGTGCTCAAAGTTCACGACCACTGTATGATCACAGTTCTGGCTGTCTAAAGTTCATGACCACTGTAAGATCACAGTTCTGGCTGCCCTCAAAGTTCAGGACCACTGTAAAATCACAGTTCTGGCTGTGCTCAAAGTTAACGACCAATGTAAGATCACAGTTCTGTCTGTGCTCAAAGTTCACGACCACTGTAAGATCACAGTTCTGGCTGTCTAAAGTTCATGACCACTGTAAGATCACAGTTCTGGCTGCCCTCAAAGTTCAGGACCACTGTAAAATCACAGTTCTGGCTGTGCTCAAAGTTAACGACCAATGTAAGATCACAGTTCTGTCTGTGCTCAAAGTTCACGACCACTGTAAGATCACAGTTCTGGCTGTCTAAAGTTCATGACCACTGTAAGATCACAGTTCTGGCTGCCCTCAAAGTTCAGGACCACTGTAAGATCACAGTTCTGGCTGTGCTCAAAGTTCACGATCACTGTAAGATCACAGTTCTGGCTGTCTAAAGTTCATGACCACTGTAAGATCACAGTTCTGGCTGCCCTCAAAGTTCAGGACCACTGTAAAATCACAGTTCTGGCTGTGCTCAAAGTTAACGACCAATGTAAGATCACAGTTCTGTCTGTGCTCAAAGTTCACGACCACTGTAAGATCACAGTTCTGGCTGTCTAAAGTTCATGACCACTGTAAGATCACAGTTCTGGCTGCCCTCAAAGTTCAGGACCACTGTAAGATCACAGTTCTGGCTGTGCTCAAAGTTCACGATCACTGTAAGATCACAGTTCTGGCTGTCTAAAGTTCATGACCACTGTAAGATCACAGTTCTGGCTGCCCTCAAAGTTCACGACCACTGTAAAATCACAGCTCTGGCTGCCCTCAGTTTCAACTAACGTTTGGATTAACCTCAAGTTTTACAAAAACTGTCAAATTAGCGTTTTCTCTGTCTTGAAGTGTACAATCGCTGTTGGTATCACTGTTTCACTGTTGATCCAGGAACATGTTGAGATCCCCGCCACTGGTCATGACCAGGAACTGGTCGATGTCCAGCTGGTGTCAGGCGTCCGGGTCGGCGCCCCCGCCCCCACTAGCCCGGGGGGCGGGGGCGGGTACGGGGGCGAACTCCTCCGCGTGCGAGCCGTCCGTCAGCTGGGCTATCGACGTCTGCGAGTCCGTCTCGCTGTCCGAGTCGTCCTTCTGTAACGTGACAATGTCATGACCAATATTATAACACACAGCTCAGTTATTACTGTCTTCTGCGCTGTAAGTCGTGGGTTCGATTCCAGGATAAACGTTTGCGTGACGAACGTAGGTGTTTGTTCTGTCTGGGTGTTGATATGTATTATACGTGTTTACAAAAAACTATTTAAGTATTATATCAGTCGTCTGGTACCCATGACATAAGCTATTTACTTAACTTACTTTGGCGCTAGATGGGGCTGTGTGAAATGTCCACCGATATTATTTATGTTATTATATAACCAACCTTCAATGTGAAGACAGAGTAAGCGGGCGGGTCGGTGTGGTACCGGCACGAGTCCGAGCAGACGGGTATCTTGGGCACGGGCTCCCTGCACCCGTCCACGCCGCGGATGTCGTTGCACGCTTTAAACAGCACCTATGAACGACACGGTTATCCTTATTTTTGATATATAATGTATTACTTATGATTTGGAATTCTCTATGTATTCCTACTTCTCAATGTTTAGTTTATTGCTGATTCTTGTGTATTCGTAAGCCACCGAAGCCTTGAGCTGAAAATCTAGTGCTGTAACCTGTCACAGCACAGCAGGGCTTTTCACACAGTCCTGTACGCGACAGCGTTCCCCTTATTTTTATTGTGTGTGTTTGCTTAGGTTATTTTATAATAATAATAATAATCTTTTATTTTTCAGACAATTAAAATCCATAAATTTTTTGTTTTGTGTTGATTGCAGTTGTTGTGTACAGTGCATGTGCGTGCGTGTGTGTGTGCGTGTGTGAATAAATGTCTTCTTTCTTTCGGTCATGTCCCCCCCCCCCCTCCGCGAGCGTGCAGCGCGCGTGACGCGGGGTACCTGTACCTGGTGTGTGTCGTGCAGTATGTGCCGGGCGCAGTGTTTGGAGGCGGGCAGCGCGGCGGCGGCGCAGCGCACGCCCCCCTCCGCGAGCGTGCAGCGCGCGAGCCACGCGACCGGCCGGTTCGTGTTGGCATCCTTAACCTGTCACATTGTTCTATATGATTAATATTATAATTCTGGCCTCACAGCTCAGTTCGCAGTAATCCTGCCTTCTGCGCTGTAGGGTTCCATTCCCACCCGGGACAAAACATTGTGTGACGAATTTAGATGTTTGTTCTGTATCTGGGTATTAAAATATATCTTATTATAATTTTAATTTTAAAATATATTATGTATTTACAAAAATATATATGTATTCTATCAGTTGTCTGGTTCCCATAGTAAAAGCTATGCTTTAGTTAGGGGCTACATCTAGCCCCTAACTAAAGCCCTATGCTCCCGCCCTATGCCATCGCATAGGGCGGGAGGGTATACCTTGGTCCGCTTCTTGTGCAGCGCCCTGGCGAGCACGGCGTGGTGCGAGTGCGCGCGCCGGTACGACGCGTACGCCTTCAGCTTGCGCAGCTGCCGGCGCTCGCGCACGCTCAGCCCGCCGCTGCGCGCCTGACAGTTTATACTGCCTGTAAACAACACATATAAACAACATGTAAACAACATATTTTCTATAAACATATTTACAGATAACGACTTTTCTAAGGCTTTCGATGTAGTTGATCACACTTTACTTATACAAAAGTTAGGACATGCAGGAATTTGTGGCTCTTTACTTAGATGGTGTGAATCATATCTTCGCAACAGATCTCAGCTTGTCATGATCGTGGTTACAAATCCAAAGCAAGGACTCTCTTCTGGAGTGCCTCAAGGCTCACACCTCGGACCACTGTTCTTTTTAGCGTTTGTTAATGACATGTGCGCAAATATAAATAAATAAATATTGATGGACATTTCACACAGCACCATCTAGCCCCAAAGTAAGCTAAGCATACCTTGTATCATGGGAACCAGACAACTGATATAATACTTTTATGCTTTTCTTTTGTAAATACATACATATAATATATAACACCCAGACACTGAACAAACATCAATACTACAAATGTCACATAAATGTTTGTCCTGGGTGGGAATCGAACCCACGACCTACAGCGCAGAAGGCAGGGTTACTACCAACTGAGCTATGAGGCCAGTTAGCTCAGTTACAATACTGTTCATAAATACTTACTATACTGTTCCTTTTCAAGTTTAAGTGACTTCAAATACTGCAGCCTGGCTGTCTGAAGCATATATTTCAGTCTGTCCATCTGCCTCACATACAGGTCTTTCAGTGTTAGCAGAGCGTTTTTTGTCTCGCTCACTGCTTCTTCAGCCGTGTAGATGCCAGCACGCCTGAAAGAGATAAATATATTTATTTATTTAAGAAAAAATAAAATAATAATATTGGTGGACATTCACACAGCGCCATCTAGCCCCAAACTATGCACAGCTTGTACTATGGGAACCAGATGACTGACAGAATGCTCATATACTTTATTTTGTAAATACATACATATTAATATCCAGACACAGAACAAACATCTATATTCGTCACACAAATGTTTGTCCTGGGTGGGAAACAAACCTACACCACCATGATTTAAAAATAAAAGACAAAGCTTACGTCGATTAGAGTCACATCACAATAGTATATATATATATAGTCTATTCAGAGAACTTATTGTGTTAAAATAAATCTATTTAGTTTCTAGCAATAGTTAAGTCACCTAAGTTATTATAAATTTGCAACTAATGACTGCTTTTTTTTTTTTTTAGTTTTTAAAGTTTACTTTTACATTCAATTCTAAATTGTTTACACATTAAGCATACATGTAGCTATAAGTAGGTACCTATAATATTAACTAAGCAGACGACTATATTAAATTCAATGTTAGCACTTCTCGCCTGAAACACAGGATTACCTAGTTCGTAGCCTAGGCTCGTGTTATATATAATTATGTCTAAATAAGTTTTACGATTTGTTACATTTTACCAGAATAAATGTAAATAGATAGATAGATAGATAGATAACTCTTTATTGTACACCACAAGACATACATTAACAATGTTACATGAAATAATAATTTAATGTGAAGTACAATGGGCGGCCTTATTGCTTAAAGCAATCTCTTCCAGGCAACCTTGTATTGTTATATGTATTATTATTATTATATGTACCACAGTGGAGACTCCTCGGCGGGTGCGTCCTCGTCGTCCTCGCCGCCCGCCCCCCCGCGCCGGCATGTGCCCGCGGGGCCGAGCGTGACGCTGTCGCCGTCGCTGTCGCTGCCGCTGGCGCACTCCACGATGCTGGCGGAGTACGCGCTGTTGATCTTCGTCGCGTCCAACTGATCTGTTCAATCAAGTTATACTGTTTCACTGCCGGTGAAATTACAGGCACATGAGACATTCCACCTTCACGTCTCTCAGTTACGGGCGCATACGATGCGACTTGGGTCTTGTCATACCTAGTATGGGAGGACCAAGTCGCATCGGCTGTTATGGGCCGAGGTTACCACTTAACACCAGGTGGGCCGTCGGCTCGTTCCGTAACTGTATTCCATAAAAAAAAAAAAACTGACCGACACAGACAATTATTCTTATGTTATGGAGCGATGTGCGTCCGAAATGGTCAAATTTAAATTTCGTAAAAAACCAATTCAATAGTTTGGTTTTTAAATCAAAATATGTTACTAAAAATATATATCATCGAAGTGCGAGATAACGAGGCATCATTCTTGTTAATTGGGGAAAACTTGTTTTTTTGTTTTATTTGGTGCTTATGTATACAAATAAATAAAATTGAAGTGTCTGTTTATAATATTAAAATAAACGCTTTTTACTAAGTGCATATAGATGTATACACGGTACATATACCAAAACAACATTTTTTTCAATTTTTGTCTGTCTGTCTGTTCCGGCTAATCTCTGAAATGACTGGACCGATTTTGACGGGACTTTCGCTGGCAGATAGCTGATGTAACAAGGAGTAACTTAGGCTACTTTTCCGAGGGGGTTAAATAGGGGTGCTGGATAAAACCGAATTCCACGCGGACGTAGTCGCGGGCAACGTCGTCATTATTACATTCCTAAATATACATAAAATAAAACAAATTCCGCCACTCCCCGGCTACTGCTAAGGTTGCAATGAACTAACTGAAGGGGTCGACAGCGACGGGCGACAGTTGCTCCGGCTCCGAGGGATCGCTCACCACCGACACTGAGGAGGCACACGAGGTTGTTCTGGGTCTCTCCGAACTGAAAAACATAATACAATTAAGTTATTAAAATCACTATAATGCCAATAAATCAGAATTTATGGTTTTCAAAGCGGGTACTAAGTGCCCCGCATTTATTCAGCCTGTCACATTAAATGGCACTCAGCTCAAAAGAGTGTACCTATTTAAATACCTGGGGCACTTATTAAACGATCATCAGCGAGATGACGCTGATATGGAGAGGGAACGCAGAGCGTTGTCAGTCCGGGCGAATATGTTGGCCCGCAGATTCGCTCGATGTACAGATGCCGTGAAAGTTACTTCATTCAAGGCATACTGTACATCAGTGTAGTCAGCGAGTCTGTGGTTCAACTATACTCAGAGGGCTTACAATGCTCTGCGAATCCAGTACAATAACGCGTTTAGGGCGCTGTTGCGGCTACCGCGCCGCGCTTCTGCAGCGCTTCCACTATGTTTGCGGAGGCGCGCACAGATGGCTTGTGTGGACGCTGTGTGGCGGAAAAAGACAGCCTCACTGCTGAGCAGACTTCGCACAAGCACCAACACCATCCTAAACGCAATTGCATCTCAATTTGATTCGCCTCTGGTATGGAAGCTCATACAGAGGACGGACTCCCTTTTAGTTATTAAGTACTAACATTAGTTTTAAGTTGATTTTATTTTATTTTGTGTTACTAATACTATTGGATTTTTAAATGTCTGAAATAAATAAATAAATTTAAAAAAAAAAAAAAAACGGATTCGCGTTACTGTGTTCCGGTTTGAAAGGTGTGGTTGACGGTGATATTACAGGCAAATGAGACATTCCACGTTGCAGAGTTACGGGCGCATACTATGTGACTTGGGTCTTGTCGTACCTAGTAGAGGAGGACCCAAGTTACATCGGTTGTTATAGGCAGAGGTTACCGCTTAACACCAGGTGGGCCGTCGGCTCGTTCCGTAACTTTATTAAATAAAAAAGAAAATAGATTTTCCAAATTCACACCAGAAACGTGGCGCTGCAGATTAATTTGGGACTTAGCCCTACGCGGTCGCATCTTAGTAGACTGGACAGCGATGAGAAAAGTTAAGCGCTGGATATTATTGGCCATGTTTGGTATATGATTATGGGGTTCTAGGCGGCAACACAAACGAACATAGTTTCTTCACTAAATTTTTATTTTATTCTTTTTATAAACTTCACTAGGAAGGTATTACGCATTACTTGAAGAGCGAGCAGCAGAAAAAAAAAGTAATGAACTAAGCAGGTTACAGCGATTCTACCGGATATAGATACAAAAATAATTAAAGGCTTCAACCGGAAGTTGCTAAACTGACAGTATATTTTAAATAACAATCTTTGAGAGATTAATTTTTGCAACTTTAATCTATACATATAATAAAATTGTAGAAAAGTGGTGTCTGTACAATGGAAATATATAAAAAAAAAGTAGTAGGGGTTGTTATTATATCGATGCCGAACCCGAAATTGTAATTAATATTTTTTTTGTCTGTTTGTCTTTTTGTCTGTGTGTTTGTGCACGCTAATATCAGAAACGGCTTATTCGATTTAGATACGGTTTTCACTAATATATTGTAGTAAGCTTCACTTAACATTTAGTGTTTATTTCATGTCAATCCGTTCATAAATAAAAAAGTTATGTCAATTTAAAGAATCACGGCGAACATTTTTACGACGGTATATGTAATTCAAAATATGCTGCCCGAAAAGTCACTATTCCACGCGAACGAAGTCGCGGGCACAGCTAGTTCCAAATAAATCAACATTTGGCAGTTATTAAAAAATTCGCTATTCGGGAGTAGTGGTAGTGGGGTGCGGGTGGGTAGGTGCACTTACGTGACGTAATGCTGCAGCCGATGCAGCAGCGTTTCGGTGCTGACGACGGGCGGCGGAGGCGCGGCGGCGCGCTGCCGCATCAGCACGCCGGAGCGCGCGTGTGCGAAACATAACCTGACAATTATACCTCCACTTGAGTGTACTCCATGTTACTTCTACACTGCGTACACGTCTAATCTATGAAACGGCTGGACCGATTTTGACGGGACTCTCACTGGCAGATAGCTGATGTAACAAGGTGTAACTTAGGCTACTTTTCCGTGGGGTGCGTGCTAAAATCGAATTCCACGCGAAGTCGCGGGCAACAGCTAGTTTTATTATACCAATAGATAGTGCCGTACATGAAACAGGGTAATACAATTTTTGATCTGGATTGGAGTCAGTGCTGCCAACATAAAGTTAGTGTTGCAAACTTAAGTTAATAAAATTACCCAGAATAATAAATCGAACTAACTGAGTATCGAAGTACTAACAATTTTTATCTAGATTGGTAGCCAGTGTTGCCAACATAAAGTTAGTGTTGCAAACTTAGGTCGCGAAAATTACCCAGAATAATAAATCGAACTAACTGAATATCGAAGTACTAACAATTTTTATCTACATTGGTAGCCAGTGTTGCCAACACAAAGTTAGTGTTGCAAGTAAGTTGATAAAATTACCCAGAAAAATGGAATGAACTGGGTACCGGAGTACTACTGTGGAGTACTAGTGGTGGGTGTGGTGGGTGTGACTCACGGCGGGTCGTGCGCCTGGTGCGCGGGGTGCGTGGCCGCGGCGGCGGGGCAGCGCTCCCCGTTGGTGTACGAGTGCGCGCACTGCACGTACGGCGCGCTCGCGTCGAGCAGGATGTGCGCGCCGCAGTACTGCCGGTCCTTCAGCACGCGCAGCCCGCACGCGTACCCGGGGTACGCGCACGACGATATGCGCGACGCTATCTCCTTCTTCATCTCAAATATATGGAAGGAATTCATTAATTATGGACTCATAGCTCAGTAACCCTACCTTCTGCGCTGTAGGTCGCGGGCTCGATCCCCACTCAGGACAAACTTATGTGACATTTGTAACATTGATGTTTGTTCTGTGTCTGGGTGTTAATATGTATTATATGTATGTGTTACAAAAGAAAAGTATATCAGTTGTCTGGTTCCCATGACACAAGCTATGCTAAGCTTACTTTGGGGCTAGATGGCGCTGTGTGAAATGTCCACCAATATTATTATTATTTTTTACTAGTCTCCGGTATGGAAATTCAGTTACTGCTCAGTTGGCAGTAACTCGAGTTTCTGGCGCTGTGGATCGTGTGTTTGATTTCCACCCATTTCTAAGATAAATGTTTGTTGCGTCTGAGATGTAATATATTTTTTTAATCATATTGGCGGACATTTCATATTCAATATTGACGGAGAAATTGAAGAGCAGTAGGTTAGCATGGTATGGACATGTTATGCGGAGGGATGAAAGTCATTCCACAATGAGAGTCTTAAATATGGATGTGGATGGATGTAAGAGTAAAGGTAGGATGAAAGAAAAGATGGATGGATTGCGTGAAAGATGATATGAGTAAGAAAGGAGTGCTGAGATGACGTCTGACAGAGAGAAATGGAAGGAAAGTACACGTTGTGCCCCCTAATTGGGACAAGGGCAAGGAAATGAATGATGATGATGATTGGTGGACATTATCACACAGCGCCACCTAGCCCCAAAGTAAGCTAAGCATAGCTTGTATCATGTGAACCAGACAACTGATATATTTGTATACTTTTTCTAAATACATATATAACACATATTAAACACCCCGACAGAAACAACCATCAGTGTTTATCACACAAATGTTTGTCCTGGGTGGGAAGCGAACCCACGACCTGCAGCGCAGAAGGCAGGGTTACTGCCAATTGAGGCCAGTCAATTACAAAATTAATTAAAAGTATCAATTCCCATATTACATTCAAGCTATGCTTATGTTGATAATTAAATATTGGAATAGGACACGCTGTGTGAAAAGTCCACCATACTTTTTTGTGTGATACAGTTACAGAGAGAGAGCAAGATGGCCCACCTGATGTTAAGTGGCAATGTTGGCCCATAACAATATGACTTGTGTTCTCCCCTATTTATGTATGACATGACCAAGTCCCATTGTATGCGCCCATACCTCTGATATGAGAAGCTGGAATGTCTCATGTTCCTGTAATTTCACCGGCAACCACATCTTTCACAACACAGTAATGTGAATACATAACTGCTTAGCAGCAATAGGTATGGTGGCAGTACTACAGTTAAGTTCATACCTCAGCCCTTAGTTTATCTTCCTGTTGCTTCGCAGTCTCAGAGTTTGGCAGTCGGATTGACTTGACATTGGTGATCCGAATGCCTGAACCAGGCCTGACTCCCCTCGAAAGCATCCTGACCTTCGGAAAATGAGTGATACGTGGCTGTGGCTGCGACATCATAAGCTTTTTAACTGAAATTGACAAAAAAAAGAAATGTTGTTATAAAAATAAAATATAATTAAAAATAAAATAATATAAATAACTGTGGAAAATATTAGTCTCGGCTTACGCTCAGTAATTCAAATATTTTGCGCTGAAAGCTGGTGAACATTTTCGCTATGGAAGGACAACATTATTAGCGATATGTCAGTGATAAATATGCAATATTTGCACTTGAATTTGAAATTCAATGAAGTGAATATGCAATTGTATCGATGATTGCGTAATTGTATTGTGCAAATACTGCGCAATTAGTGAAGGTTCTAGCCCTGTAATTATATGTAACCGCGAAAATTTCACCTTCTCCATCGCCGGTCAAAACTTCATCTCATTATTTATTAAGTTAGTGGCCACAAATCTTTATTTTTTTCTGTTATAATCACATGATTCCCAAAAACAATTAACTAATTTTGCAATTATCAATGTGATTTATGTTACAAATTAATGGTTTTCAACGTAACAAAAAAGTAGCGTGATTGTAAACAGTGGTGGTCGGCCATTTGCATGGTGTGACACAGTTCCTTGGTCCGTAATTTTAATTTGCTTTTATTTCGATGAAAATTTGATGAATCATTATAAAAATACGCACAAAACAAACATAATCGTTTATACTATATAAATAAACATAGTGATAAAGTGAAACTTACGTGTGCTTGTTGCAGAACATCATTGTGTCACCGGAGACCTCACTACGTTATCCACCAACTTTTGCAATGGCGTCTCAATGAAAAATACCTATCAAAATTTAGACTTGTGACATATTTTTTACATTAATCAGTCTACTTGTTACAGTGTTAGAAATATTCTAAATAGTTTTAATTTGTGTTTAGTGCAAAAATGTCGGTGATTTTACCGTGAAATGTATAAATAATTGGCATATAAACCTCTCAAATGTTAACTTGGTGTACATCCGGTAGTCGCTGTTATAGCGCTGTCCCTTTCCCACTCGAGCACGTAGACGGAGCACTGCTTTCCGTCGTGCTTTCTCGCGCGCAGTCAGAACATCCGTTCAATGGCTGGAGGGCAAGAAAAATGGTATTTCACAAAAGAACAGCTACAGAATTCAGCGAGCAGAAAATGCGGTTTAGATGCAGATAAGGAGTTAGCATATCGGCAGCAAGCCGCCAACCTCATCCAGGATATGGGCCAGAGGCTACAAGTGTATCCTTTTCATGAAAGTGGTGTTTCGAGTGCAATGTTTTTGTCGAGTCATGTGTGTAAAATGTGTATTAAACGGCATCCTAGCGTGTTTTCGTTAATGAAAACATCATCAAAAGTGCCCTAAACGTGTGTATCAACCTGCGAAATGTGTTTTGAGTTTGTGGACTGCCGTGGGAATGACGAAATTTCATAATTGTTACGGCGTCATTGTGGGCCTACTTTCCCTTGGATATCTGGGATTTCCTGCTTGGAGACAGTAAGTTTGTCAATTGTCGAGGTAAGAGCTTGTTATGTATAAAAAAGTGATGAGAGATGATTGTTTGGATATAGGTTAGGGTCGGTTGTACCACGCGTGGTGATTTCGAGGTCAGTACCTACGACAGCTGCAGGGCATCGGTGATCGACCCGTCCTGTCTGCCCAAGCTAAATTTACCTAAATCCATAAACGTGGGTGCGAAGCGTGCTCTTCACCGTAAAGAAAACCACCCGTGTTTTCCTTGTGTCACGTTTATACACATACGATTATATTGACGCATTTCAACTATTTTATCTGCCACAGCTCCATAAGTCATGTACATTACGAATAGCACGAATTTGATGATAATTTCATTCAGAAAATTTGTGATAACATCGTTTATAATCTTTTGTTTTTATGCGCAATACCACGTTCTCAAAACGGTGAAGGAAAACATCGTGTGGTAACCGACATGTCCTAGAACTGAAAATTCGAAGACGTGTGTCAAGTGCACGAAAGGAGCCTCTTTGAGGCGCACTTAAAATCCTTCACACTGGTTCGAGAGAACCAGTGACTCGTATAGATAGAGATAGTTCTTTGTAACATTTCACTCAAATTCTTAGAACTCAAATGCAAAGGACTTTATCCATATACACCATTAGTGAGAGATAAGGTATTCTATGTTATGTGTTCTGATATTTTAGAATTTGGTTGAAAACAACAAAAGAAGTCTTGAAAATAAATTAGCTAATCTATCGCTAATATATTTTTATGACTAAGTGATTATAACCATAATACTCATCCCATGACTCTTCAGGGTTAAATCAATTACTTTACATTTGATTTTCTTTTATGACAATAACATTTAAGTAAAATTTATACAATTCTCAGAACAGATGTATAAACTGTTAATGATAACAATACAATAATAAACTATAAACTTGTAAACCACAATACAAATTACATACATACATAAAATAGTCAATTTTATGTATACACTAAATGCAGAATAACAATATTCTTCAGAATCAAGCTCCATTGCACATGTTTTACCCTTTTTTTATTCGAGTCACTGGTTCTCTCAAAGCAGTGTGGTGAAAGGATTTTTAAGTGAGCCTCAATAAGGCTCCTTTTGTGCACTAGCCACATGTCTTTGAATTTTTGAGTTCTAGGACATTTCTGTTTCCTAACGATGTTTTCCTTCACGATTTTGAGAATGTGGTATTGCGCACATAAATCTTTCAATAGAATAACTCATAGGTGCACGTCGGGATTTGAACCTGTGACATCCCGATTGAAACTGGGGGTCGGTACCACTAGACCACACTCTCCCTCCACTATACATTGACAATGTACCATTAAGTAACCCTTTTGGGCAGTACTTGATATACTATGACATTGAATTTGATGTGTTCGACCTCATTTCAAGTCTTGTTGTAGTCTGACCTAGAAGTCCTCTAGACCCCTCTTGTTATCTACAAGTGTGACTCAATTTGAAGTCTAGGCGCGAGAGTGCAATGAACCTTGTATAGAGGTTAGCAGAGTTGAAATTGATACCTGTTGCTGGGATTATTTATTTGGAAGCAAAAATTTGAAGATATTATGTTGTATTTACTAATTGTGTATAGGGTTCTATCAAGCCTGTTTGATTGTCAGCTCCATGGCTAAATCGTTAGTAACTCTGCCTGCAAAGTCAAAGTCGTTTCGAGAGTGTGGCATTGAGTCATAGTCAAAAACTTTATTTCCATAGAATTCATAAAGATATGGCTCGGAAACGTCAATAAGTAATATTCAAAACATAATGTCACACCTAAATTTGATGCCTGTTCAAACTCTATCCAACCCTCTATGGGAATGAACAACCAAGAAACCCCTAAAAGAGGGAATTTTAGTCTTTTACTCTGTGTCTTATTTATAGTTTTACCAGAGCTAATAATCTTTTTATATTTAATCCACCAGAGAATCTTTGCCAGACAGGTCAAATAAATCTAGATTGATTTGTTATGTCGCATGTTATCAACAGGAAACACAACATATAAACATAGTTGCAACTGCAACAATATAAATATATAATAAATTCCTTGAAGTCATAATCTCTATACCTACCTACCCGTTATATGGGGTGAGTCATTAATCTGTGACTCAATTTGTAACACCTTGTTTTGAACTGTTGTACATATAATTGCAAAGTGCTGTGACCTACACGCACATACAAGATGTCAAAGTTATTTGTTCGATAAACAATTTATTTTGCATCCCAATTTGTATGTTTCATTATAATTACCGGTTGTTACTTATTGTTGTATTATTACTATTATTAATAATTTGTTGTTTTCACATTTGTAATATTTTCAATAATTTATACGCGGGGACCTCTAATTGGCTCTCCGTTGCTAATCCATTGTTATTACATTGTAACAAAGCTGTTGGTTCTCCATGTAATAAAAAAAAAGACGTGTGGCACTCGGAGACTGCCGCGGTAAAGCTATTGCGCGTGATATTCCAAAAAGTCATTAAAAATTCTGGTATTTATCGATAGATGGAACTAAAATGTATCACCGCTGTGCCGGTCGGAGTGGGGGGGTGTTAGGTTTTTTCGTTACGGAATTTCTGGATTCGGTCTCCACGCTCAAGGCCCGCGATAGAAGCTATGCAATAGCTTAATAAATAAATAAATAATAGAATTCTATAACTCTAGAATAGAGTCTCATTGAAATGTCCAAAATTATTTAACCGACTTCAGAAAAAGAATAGTCTCAATTCGTCTGTTACATTAGATATCTGTCATTTATAAACTGATTTGGACAATTCTTTATTTTTATTTTAAAGCATTAATGCTTTCAGATTGGTACCGTAGAAATTTCATCAAAATCGGTTCATTAGTTTGGTTTTGAAATCAAAGTAACAATAAATAATATGTCACCCAAGTAAGAGATAGGAACCATTCTCGTTCATTGGGGATCAAGTCTTTATTTTCGGTTTGCTGCGCAAATTAATAATTATTGGTTCACATGAAATAAAGATTTTTTTAGCATGAAATCATTTTGATGTAGTTAATTTGGTTTATGTTTAACATTTTATTTGTTATCATTTATCATTAAGTATCAGTATTCTGATATTGGGTGGAGTTGGTCTCAACTTTATTACTTAAACTATATTTTTTATGATAATGATAAATTGCTGTTTATTTCCAAGTCTCTCTTCAAATGTGTACATATATATCTAATTAATTTATTGTATATTATAATATTTTTTTAATATGAATTTTTGTTTGACTGACCAGAATTCAGTTGGTAGTAATCCTGCCTTCTGCGCTGTTGGTCGGGGGTTCGATTCCCACCTAAAACTAACATTTGTGTGATGAACACAGATGTTTGTTCTGTGTCTGGTTGTTAATATGTATTATATGTATGTACAAAAAAAATATGTATATAAGTATGTATATCAGTTGTCTGGTTCTGATGATACAAGCTATGCTTAGCTCACTTTGGGGCTAGAGTGCACCGTGTGAAATGTCCGCCTATTCTATTCGAATCACTGGTTCTCTCGCACAAGGATTTTAAGTGCGCCTCAAATAGGCTCCTTTCGTCGACCAATATTTATTTATTTGTGTTGAAATTAGTTCAAAATCCACCTTAACCCAAGCACATCAGCTCTCAACTATGTATCAACACGGCTATAGTGTATATGCATCGATTCTACGCGTTCCACTCGTTCACTCAGTTCCACCGGAACGCGATCGCCGCCGCTGCGCTGTTCCTCGCAGCGAAGGTAAGCATCCTAGCCTAAGGAAGGCCTTGTTGCTCTCGTCCCTAGATGATAACCCTTTGAATCCCTACACGTGTCCCCCGGATGGTGCGAAAGCAACCCAAAGTATCAGTAGAACTTGTGCCAAGTTCGCCCGGAGAAGTACTGCCACCACACCTGGTAATCTGCCGCCAAGCAGTGATGCACTCGTGTTGCTGTGTTCCGGTGGAAGGGAGTGGGTGCCGGTGTAATTGCAATCGCATGAGACGTAACATCCCCGTCTCGGGGTGATGGACGCAACGCAATGCTACTTGAGGTCATCTCGTACTTTGGTGGAGAGGACTTGAGTCGTATTGTTGTTGTCTATGGGCGGCGGTTAACACTTTTAACATCAGGTGGGCCGTCAGCTCGTTCTGTCACTAATATGACATAAAAAAAACTGGAGACAGTGGAGTTACCAGCAGCCGGTGCTACTTTCTACCGACCGCGTTACAACTTTGTAGGTAATAGCCAACCGTATCTTAAAGAAGGGTCTGATAAGTAAAGCTTATTACACTGTAAATGATTATATAAATGATAAATCCCCTCGGGTCCGATGTCGCTCTGCTCAACGACACACAAAACATCCTGTAATATCTTATTTCAGTATGTTATGTAGTCAAAAATGTAACGTAGATCTAAGTACACAGATTGTTACAAGGATCGTGCTCGCGAAAAAACAGGAAGCTCTCCTTAAGGGGTTTCTTGTCTGTTCTCCCGATGGAGGTTCGAATGGGGTTTGAACAGACATCAAACTTAGCGATAAATACGCGTGACCTTATGTTTTGAATATTATTGACGTTACAAAGCAATTTCTTAATGAATTCTAATGAATGGAAATAAAGTGTAATTGTTACACAAAAAAGTTTTTAAGCACTATGGAATTTATATTATTATATGTATCTCTGCCGAGGCAGCGTTCCTAAGTGTGCCTATGATTTCATACAAACTTTACCTCCTTGTTATATTAGTTTGGATATGTCCTTGTCGCCTGAGTTGAAAATCTTGAGGTGCCGAAGCGTTAATTAAAGTTTTTGTGTCTGTGTCGCAGGTGGAAGAGCAGCCAAGGAAACTAGAGTATGTTATAAAAGTGGCCCACGTGTGCCTCCACAGAGGTGAAAATATCAGTGCCCTTACCTCGGAACAGTACCAAGAACAGGTGAGTCGACTTCCCACCGCTACGCCGCACGCGTCCTTCACAGACTATATATTTTAAGAGCAGTAGAACTCTCGCCAAGTTCGTCCAGGGAAGTACTGCCACCATGCCCATTTCTGCCGCCAAGCAGTAACTCTTTCGCGTTACTGTGTTACGGTTTGAAAGGTGTGGTTGCCGGTGAAATTACAGGCACACGAGACATTCCACCTACACGTCTCAGAGTTACGGGCGCATACGTTGCGACTTGGGTCTTGCCGTACCTAGTAGGGGAGGACCCAAGCCGCATCGCTTGTTATGGGCTGAGGTTACCACTTAACACCAGGTGGGCCGTCAGCTCGTTCTGTAACTGTATTACATTAAAAAAAAAAAGTCATTATTTTAATAATCAAAATATTGATATAGTCTGTGGTAAAAACTTAGCACCTTCATGTTTTATCTGTGACTCCTTCTGTATCTATGAACGTCATCGTGATGTCGGGCTTTTCTTTGAATATCGTACTAATTAAACTTGCAGTAATATCTTATTTTATTGCATCATTAAACCTATCAGTAAAATAACGTAGAAAGTATTTATGGTCACTTTTTTAGTCTACTTTCTGGAAGAAACCATTTTAAATCCATCACAGTCCATAATTTTAGACTATAGTTGTATAGTATTGTTGAATATGTGTCAGTCATTTTGTGGCATCACAGCTGAGTTGGTAGTAACTCTGCCTTCTGCGCTGTAGGTCGTGGGTTCGATTCCCACCCAGGACAAATATTTGTATGATGAATATAGATGTTTATTCTGTGTCTGGGTGTTAATATGTATTATATTTATGTATTTACCAAAAAAATATGTATTATGTCAGTTGCCTGGTCCTCATGATAAGCTATTCTTAGCTTACTTTGGGGCTAGATGGCGCTGTGTGGAATTGTTCACCAATATTATTGTATTTTTAGTATTATTTATTATATTATGTATTAATAATACTAATGTATATTATATATTAGTATTATTATTAATAAGTCGGTCTAGTCACCTGGCGATCCAGGCTCAAATTATTTAAAAACGAATGAATATTGGCACTAGGTCAAACACTGACCAATTATGACCCCCATATGCCCCACACGCTAGGATTACTTGAAACTTTCATGTGTCCGCGTCACCGACGCGACGAGTCTGTAAGTGGAACACTTTCATTTATTGTTTCATGTGAACGTTTTAGGTTTGTTCTTTGATCCGGCCTCACAGCTCAGTTGGTAGTAACTATGTCTTGTGGTCGTGGGTTCGATTCCCTTTCGCAAACATTTGTGTGATGAACATCGATGTTTGTTATATATAAATACATATATGTATTTATATATAAGAATATAAAAAATAAATAATCTGTCCAGCCATTTTAGAGATTAGCCAGAACAAACGGACAGACAGACAAAAATTGTAAAATAATATTGTATTGGTATATGTACCGTATGCACTTAGTAAAAAGCGGTTATTTTAATATTACAAACAGACACTCCATATTTATTTATTTTATGTGTATTGTTTGTATTTTCAGGCGCAGGATCTTGTGTTCAACGAGAACGTACTGCTGCAGACGTTAGGTTTCGATGTCGCGATCGATCACCCCCACACACATGTTGTGCGAACGTGCCACCTTGTCAAAGGTGAGGCGGGTCGCCGCGACTCGGGTCGTCGCGACTCGGGTCGTCGGTCGCCGCGACTCGGGTCGTCGGTCGCCGCGACTCGGGTCGTCGGTCGCCGCGACTCGGGTCGTCGGTCGCCGCGACTCGGGTCGTCGGTCGCCGGTCGCGGAGTGTCGATGCCGAGGCGGAAGTATCGGAAACTGTGTTTTGAGCCGTTCTGTATTGGGATTTATTTTACTAAATGATTTTCAATGATGATTTCTTCGTAATGGTAACAGTCTGTTACTTACGTAATTTATTTATTTAATTTGAATAAAATAAAAAATGATTTGTCTGTATAAATATATTCAGACAATAAAATCCATTTTAATGATTTGGAGAATATATCCAATTATATTAGCGTGAAATAATTCCAAAAAAAATCTCCATTTAAATTTGTTGATTTCGGCGGTAATCATAGATGATCGATATTGAAAATTTTTGTTTGTGAAAACACTATTCCTTTCTCCAAACTCGTTATAAATATTCTCAAAAAAACGAGAAAAATAATATAATATTATAAATAATTTCATTGCGCTGTCTTAGCGTTATTCCGAATAATCTTACTTTACCCAAAAGTGGTTCAATATATGTACTTAAGTATGGAACATAAAGAGAGATTAAGGTACTGACAACCTCTTATCTCGAGTTCCGTGAGCCGCCACATTTGGGACAGCTACAAAATAATCTCAATACTTTCTTCTTGAATGGATCAAACCACGCCGTTTCTGATGACCGCACTCAGCCTAGCGAATTAATTATATGGCGCTCCCAAAGGCAATGTATGACCTCATTAATCTACTTAAGGTATGTGAATTAGTTATCTGTGTGTCTTGTATAATTAGCAGTTTCATCTAATTAACCATTCCATTCATCTTAAACGTACAACATTTAATACTCATAAAAAACAATCACTGCCTTCTGCGGTCGTGGGGTCGATTCCCATCCAGGACAATTTGAAAGGCGAACATTTTGTGCCTATAAAGTATATATAAGTATTCTCTGTCAGTCATCTAATTCCCATAGTACAAGCTATGCTTAGTTTGGAGTTAGATGGCGCTGTGCGTTATGTCCACCATTATTGAATTATATTATTTTCTATTACTATTAAGTGATAAAAATAATTTTCCAATTTTTTTACGTAAATTAGATATTAATCTCAATTATAAATGAGTTGTGTGACGGTTTATTGTTACACATAAACCTATTGTACAAATCCAATGTAGTTTTTCTTACCTACCCCTGTAGGGAATAAGCGTGATTATATAGATGCAGCATATTTTACTGGCATATAAGCGTAATTGTATGTAAATATTATAAATTAGCCTTAGCCGTTACAGAGATTAGCCGGAACAAACAGACAGACAAAAATTGTAAAAATAAAGTTGTTTTGGTATATTTACCGTGTATAAATCCATATGCACTTAGTAAAACGCGGTTATTTTATTACAAACAGACACTCCAATTTTATTTATTTGTATAGATTTCGCGTCGAACTACACCAGTAACTCAATTTTGACACATCTGGTTTTGTGCCACTATCGAATTTAGGCAGCGATATATATAAAATGTACATTTTTTTGACTGTCTGTAAATTGTAATTTCCACAGCCCCGAAAGACCTGGCGCAGACATCATACTTCATGGCGTCCAACAGTCTCCACCTTACTACGATGTGCCTTCAGTACAAGCCGACAGTGGTCGCGTGCTTCTGCATACATCTCGCGTCCAAATGGAGCAACTGGGCGGTCAGTAAAGTAGGGTTACACATAATATTTTTAAGAAGAAAAGAAAGAAAAACATTTATTTTGGTCACTCACAAACACACCAATAAGAAGAAACAAAATAAATAAAAAAGATGGAACATATACAAGTAAAAATAAATAAATATTGGTGGACATTTCACACAGCGCCATCTAGCCCCAAAGTAAGCTAAGCATAGCTTGTATCATGGGACAGACAACTGATATACATACTTATAAACTTTTTTGTAAATAAATAAATATAATACATTTTAACACTTAGACACGACATACATCTATGTTCGTCAGACAAATGTTTGTCCTGGGTAAGAATCGAACCTATGACCTACAGCGCAGAAGGCAGCGTTGCTACCAACTGAGCTATGAGGCCAGTCAGATAATAATTCTTTATTGGAAAAACAGGTGATACATAAACATAGTCTTCTTCTTCGAGTCACCGGTTCTGTCGAACCAGTGTGGTGAAAGGATTGTAAGTGCGCCTCAAAGAGGCTCCTTTCGTGCACTCGACACATGTCTTCGAATTTTCCGTTCTAGGACATGTCGGTTTCCTCACGATGTTTTCCTTCACCGTTTTGAGAACGTGGTATTGCGCACATAAATCTTTCAATCGAAAAACTCACAGGTGCACGTCGGGATTTGAACCGGCGACGGATTGAAACTCGGGGGGTCAGTACCGCTGGACCAACACGCTCTCGATAAATATAGTGAAAATTGCTGTATCCAAAGGCGGTCTTACCGTACGATAAGATTTCTCCCAGACTACCGTGTAATATGCACGGTACGTAATCCCCCAGATACCGCAGTCGAACGAGGGCAGACACTGGTTCTCGTACGTGGACCGTACCGTCACAGTGGAGTTACTGGAGAGACTCACCTCGGAGTTCCTTCTCATATTCGAGAAGTGTCCGTCGCGGCTCAAGAGGAAGATGATGAACGTGCGCGCCGCCGGTACGTACACACGTGTATACGCGTCACATTATTGACACGTTACAATTTGTCTGTCTGTCTGTTTGTTCCGGCTGATCTCTGAAATGGCTGGACCTATTTTGACGGGACTCTCACTGGCAGATGGCTGATGTAACAAGGTGTGACTTAGGCTAGTTTTCCGAGGGGTAAAATAGGCGTGATATAACCGAATTCCACGCGGACGAAGTCGCGGGCAACAGCTAGTATAGATCTATCCTTAGGGGTACACCCGATGCCGATAGAGTATCTTATATTCTAGTCGAGTATCTTAGTTAATATATAAAAATAAATTTGTAATGATGTCCGGTACAGATGGCAGCTCTCCGCACGCGAATGCGGTCGCGTCGAGCGCGTCGGCGGCGGCTAAGCATGCGCCTCCCCCCTCCGACGATTTCGACAAACAGTTTGATAAGGGTAAGTGTTCCCCCCCCCCCTCACCCCCTCACCTCCTACAGTGAGAGGGAGAAAGTACGATAGGACCCTTTGCTTCCTCAAACACCAAATAGTGAAAATATTAATTAATTGTATACACATTTCATGGTGTTTTATATATGAAGAAGTGAGCATGATGAGTGAATTATCTGTGGTATTAGTGGTTTGTCTAAAATAATTTCAACCTCAGACTCAGCAGTTTATTATTATTATTTTTATAATGAAAATTGTAATATGAAGATTTTGTTCGAAATATAATGATTAATGAAAGGATTAAAAATAAACAATATACAGTACCCAATTCGAAATTGTTCACCAGACCAGTTTTTGTAATAAATTTATCTTAATATTGACTGAGGTGAAATTTAGGTATTAGGTTTATTATTGATTGCGACCGTTTGTTTGCAGAATACGAGCGCGAGCGACGCCGTCAACCCGTCCCGGGCGGGTACGTCCCCGCAGCGACCCCCGCGCCGCCCCCGCCACAGAAGATAGACTACAACCTCTACAGGGAGAAGAGAGAGCGCGAGGAGAGAGAGCGAAGGGAGAGACAGCAACCGCCGCGGCCGGTGCCCACTAGACGCCCTGACGGCAGGCCCGAGCGACCTGAAGCCAGGCCCGATAGACCGGAGGGTAGGCCTGACAACAGACCAGAGAGACTTGAGCCCAGACCGGATAGACAGGAGAACAGGCCCGAGAGGCAAGAAAATAGACCGGAAAGACCCGAGGGCAGGCCGGAAAGACTGGAAAATAGACTGGAACGACCCGAGAATAGGCTGGAACGACCTGACGGTAGACCGGAGCGACCTGACGGTAGACCGGAGCGACCTGATAACAGACCCGAGAGTCGACCTGATAGACCGGAGGGTGCTGCAGTCCCGCCCCACCACTCGAGGCAGCCGAGCCAACACCACCACAACAAACCACACCATCAGTGGCCACCTGGACACCACAAACATCATCAGAAGCCCCCACACGACCACAGACATCATAGGCCACCTCCGCAACCGACTCAAGCCCAGCCTCACTCGCAGCCCGCTCAGACCCAACCTCAAGTTCAACCTCAACCGGAGGTCCCTCAGAGAACTCGACCTCCTTCTTTGTTCTCCCCCGAGAACGCTACCACTCCTCAAGCGGCCGCGTCGGCCCCGCGGAGACCACTCCAGCAAGCTCCACCGCACAGGCCCAAAGACGTCCGTCCTCCACAACCCACGGCTCAGGAGCGACCTCCCAGCCCCAAGAAACGGCCGGACGCGTCCGCTGCGATCAGAGATATGCAACCGCCGGCTATCCTGTCACCCTTCTCCTCCCCACCGGCTAAAGAGACTCCCAAACAGAGACAGAGGGTTCAGTCCAACTCGGAACCGGAGTTAGTGCCCGTGGTGAAGAAATTAGATGAAACACCCGGTTATGAGAATGTTATCCGAGAGTCGCAGAGAGGGAACTCGACTAAAGTAAAACCACCGGATAAGAAGGAACCGCCTTCACGGTCGCTCAACGGCATAGAGACAGATCCCACCCTAGTTTCTAACCTGCTTAAGGAGAGCTTAGCGAAACCGGCACCGATAACTGTGCCAACAGAGAAAAAGTCTCCAGTCATAGAAGTCAAGAAAGAGGTGGTAGAACCGGTACAACCCACCCCACAACCCCCAACTGTACAACCCGAAGCACACCTGAGTCGACCTATCGAAGAGATGGAGCATAAACATAAAAAGGAGAAGAAGAAAAAAGACAAACACAAACATAAAGACAGGGACAAATCGAAGGAAGAACGAAAGAAGCATAAGAAAGATAAAGAACGAGAGAAAAAGAAAGAGGAAGCGGTCGCACCTCCAGTACAAGAGTCTAATCCGTCAGGTCAAGACGGAACGCTTAGGATAACAATACCTAGAGAAAAGCTGTCTTCGAGTCCGGGTCTCAAAATCAAGATTCCCAAAGAACGGTTAGCCGTTCCACCTCCGCCCCCACAGTCGTCCGGTCTCAAGATCAAGATTTCAAAAGAAGTGCTGGAGACGTCGAGGAAACGGGCAGGCGGACCGGAGCTCGGGCCGCCGCACAAGCATCAGAGACAGAACGGACACCCAAAGGTAGGTTGGCAACACCCCCCATACAGACCTCCGCTGCCTTATTACATGGTCCAACCGCCCCCCATGCAACCGCCCCCTATGCAACCCATGTATTATAACTACGGCATGGAGGGGTATTACTACCCTCAGATGTATCAACACCACCCCCCTCCCAATCACCTCGCGGCTCATCCTCCCCCGCCGACCCACCACATGCCCGCGCCGCCCCCGCGGCCGCAGCCCCCGCCCCCGCAGCCGCCCCTGCCTGCGATGCCGCCGCCGCCGGTACCCCCGCCGCCTCCGGAGTAGACTGTACGATTAGTTATCTGTTCATATTCGTACTGATACTTGCTTTCCGTTGCCAAACTGATGGAATACCACTCCACCGCTCGGACAGTAATGGTCAGTAACAAAAGCAATAAATAAGACACCTGCGAAACTATTTTGATTACATTCTGACCAAAATGTCTAAATTTTGTTTTTAAACTATTAAAAGTTATGTTATCTTTCTATAGAATAGTGTCTTAACTTTGGACATTATTTTATACTTGTACCAGTATCAGTGAACATTTTGTTACTGACCATAAGAACTTTATTTATTTTCTCTTTATCTAATCAATTCTTTATTGCTGTTATAAATTTTAAGACTTCTATAATCTTCCTATATTTCTTATTCTATGTGTAGGATTGGTTTTTCATTAGTATGGCAAGGGATACAAATGTGTAGGGAACATTTTTGTTAAATTTTACTAAGAAATTTTGGGAATTTAAGTAGTCTATTGTCAAGCATGAAGCAAGTCTCAAATCGTGTTTTATTATTCTAAGACTTCTACGCTTAAATAGCGAGAATAGACAGCACGTTAAGAGAATTACTACAAATTAATTAATACAATCGGTGCCAAATTTTCTTTCACGATAGCAATACAGCAAATTGTCTCGTGTGTTGCTAAGACTCGCTAACTGCTCCTTTTTATATAGGACACCTACAGAATTAGTAATTTATCCCGAAAAAGGGTATTTAAATTGTACCAATTAATTTCCTTGCGAATTTTCACACATCCAATTTTAGGGAATCATACTAATTCTGGTCCAATCCAATAGACTTTAAAAAAGACTGACCTCACTTGGAAGCGAATACCACTGTTCAGTTTAAAGTCCTCTTTGATAGTATTTTGTCAAGCAAAACTCAACGAAAAATTTAGTAACTTTATCTTATACCCTGCCCTATGCCTTGTACTTGAAATTATGATATCATCACATATCTATCATTCGTGATGCTACCGTGAGTCACTTAAATTTGAGATTAAACAGCTATTTAGAAAATATTCTACTGCAGATATTATCTGGCTGTCTGTGACGACTTAAGACAAGTTACGTCATAGATTTACAACGCTGAAAATTATCATCCATTCTGACATCAGTTCAAGTAAGCTTTACTAATTCTATTCTCGTACAAAACACGAGTGAAAAAAATATGTATATCTGTTGTCTGATCTCAAAACTTGACAAATTTTTGTTTGCTCTTTGCTCAATAGGATGAAGAAATAGAAAATATAAAGATATTAATTGTCTTTATTATGTCTTAGGTATTATTAAAAAAAAACTATGGTGATACTTAATTATTGACAGCGCTCAGGACTTAAATGAGACTACATTTTCTGTCAAGAGCTTGAGAGAACAAAAATGTTTCCATGAAAACATCTACGTTTTGTAAATATTTTGTTATGTCATATTTAAAATATTAGGTAACTTTTGCCCTTCCATTAGATTTAGTTCTTGTTATATCTTCTACTAGATGTTAAGTTACATGTATACAAATTTGGCATATTTGCCATTATAACTTACTGCTTTATTTATTATAGTATAGTATATAGTAAATCAGTAGAATAGGTACTTTATTATATAAAGTTTTACTCAAAATATTAACAATTCAAGGAATTGGTATAATCCTAAGTAAAAAGGATAATATATTTTATCATTAAAACTATTTACGTTAATCATAGTATATTTAATCATTGAAAGTAGTGACATTAATCACAATATATGTTATTACTGAAACTATTTACAATAATCACATTATATTTTATCATTGAAACTATTTACATTAATCACAGTATATTTTATCATTCAGACTATTTACGTTAATCACAGTATATTTTATCATTCAGACTATTTACACTAATCACAGTATATTTTATCATTCAGACTATTTACATTAATCACAGTATATTTTATCATTCAGACTATTTACATAAATCACAGTATATTTTATCATTCAGACTATTTATATTAATCACAGTATATTTTATCATTCAGACTATTTACATTAATCACAGTATATTTTAACATTGAAACTATTTACTTTAATCACAGTATATTTTAATGTTAGAACTGTTTACATTTTCTTACTTAATTAGTCCCATGAATCACAACATATTTAATTGTTTACACTAATTACATTAGTCAATAATTTATTTTATCAGTGAAACTAGTTACATAAATCAAAGTAAATCTAAAAATTACTTATTAAATAAGAACTTGCGTAAAGCTATACGAGTAATATATACAATTTAGATTTCTTTTATCTGTATAATCCTAATTCGATGTTGCGTTCTCTAGTGCGAAATTAGCATCAGGCTAACCCTTTTCTAACATTTAGGTGTGGTTGCCGGTGAAAATAAAGCCACATGAGACATTCCACCTTCACGTTTCACAGTTACGGGCGCATACGATGCGACTTGGGTCTTGTCGTATCTAAGCAAGGGAGGACCTGAGTCAATTGCTTGTTATGGTGGTTACCACTTAAACATCGACCATCTGCTGTTTTCGTAACTTTATCAAATAAAATAATAATTTGAGTAACGTGGAGCTTAATAGCCTGAGTGGTCGTGTATTTTGAGCGACGTAATTTATTTGTACTGACTAGCTGTTGCCCGCGACTTCGTCCGCGTGGAATTCGGTTTTATCACGCACCCCTATTTTACCCCTCGGAAAAGTAGCCTAAGATACTCCTTGTTACATCAGCTATCTGCCAGTGAAAGTCCCGTCAAAATCGGTCCAGCCATTTCAGAGATTAGCCGGAACAAACAGACAGACTGACAAAAATTGTAAAAATGTTGTTTTGGTATATGTACCGTGTATACATCCATATGCACTTAGTAAAAAGCGGTTATTTTAGTACAAACAGACACTCCAATTTTATTTATTTGTATAGATGATGGCTAAACTCACTGTGCGTCTTTGTCTCACAAATTGAGCTTTCATTTGAAACCGAATCCAACGTAAATTACGGACCTGAAAATACGCGATTCCCAACTCAAAATGACGCCTAGTCTGGCCACACTCTGAAAGGGAGTGGTAATATGATTCAACTTCAGATTTAGATTTTGTAAAACGGAAATAGGACTTATTTAATATTTTATACCGTTTGGAGTGTATAGCTATTTAAATCGAAGATTCAATATTTTTTATATCAATGTTGTAATATGTGGTACAAATTTCACTAAAAAAAAACATATTTACCTAATAAGTATACTGAATTCATCCCTTAGCATATAAATACAATATCAAAGTACTTATATAATATTTTGTGCAAAATATACATAAAATGTTTATACTTTAGGGAACAGAGACATATATGTCAATTGTTAAGTAAAACTTATATATCACATACACCTATTTTTGAATGATTATTATAGGCAAATACTGAAGTATTCATTAAAAAAAAGGCCTGTATATTGTTAAATATTTGAAAAGACAACAAATAAATAGCTTTTGCTAAATATATCCAAGCTTCATAGCTTATTTACTAAGTATTTTATATAAATTATACATATGTTATATATAAAATATACTTCTGCCAAATACATCACTTATAATATATATGTGTATAATGTAAAAGTTTTTACTCTGTTTTTAAGTTATTTACTGTAGTTAAGTATATGAATCATAAAATTATATAAATATTATATCTAATATATAATAACAGGACTTATATTAACATTCCATTTTAAAGTTAATATATTGCAATTGTTGTCATTATGTAAGTAGTTACAAATAATACCTTTTTTTTGGTATGTATTTCTCTAAAAATTAATTAAAATACAAATTAATTGCATAGATTTTAAGTTAAAAGAGGTACCAAGTTAATTAATTTAGTTTTTTTTAGAGTTTGCAAATTAGTTTCTCTATATAAATATATTATTTCAATTTGTTAGCAAGTTTATGTTATATAGGCTAATTTAGTTACTTCTTTGCTCAATTAACTATGATCAACTGTTTTGTAGAATTACATTATATACATGAAACAGGTTGTATGTAATAGTTATGAATATCTCTTTTATGAATAACCTGATTCATTGAGAGCTAAGCAGTATTTTTTGAAAATATAAAAAAAATATCCCCATGTACTTAGTCTCTGATATCCACAGAACAGAGTCTTTGTGGGTACAGGAGCGTCTGTTGGGAGTTGTTAAAATGTTTTTGCATTTTTTATGGTTATGTATGAATTTAGATTATTTTAAAATGCATTATGTTGTGTTATGAATTTGTGAGAACATACTTTTTATCTGTTGATATAATTGTCCAGAGCTTAATATGCTTTTACTTTAACAAAAACTATGTTAAATTGTGTAAATATAAAATGAATTATCTTTTTTTTAACAATGGTGCCATTGTTGTTACCATTTTATTTAAGTTAAGTAATATATATTTTTGGACATATTTTTAGAGTTAACTTTAGTAGAATTGTTTTTCTTTTTTTAAAATGTTAAATACTATTTAGCGATGCGTTAGTTATATTTTTAATATATTTTTGTTTTTATACTGTAGTCTCCATAAAAGTTTAATATTTTTTACGTTTATGACCAATTGTTGGTGTAAAAATATACTTGGTGCAAAAATATGTGAATAAATTGAACATTTTTAAATAAATGCAATAAATAAATAGCATGCTTTTTTTGTCGTAGTTCATGTTCGTCTAATTGCTTTTGGAAGTAGGTAAATCTTTAATCGTTATTCTATTCTTTTGTATTCTCTGGAGCTATCATTTAAAATGTATTTGTGCCAAGTTAGTAAATAATTACGAGATTACCATCACGAATTTTCATTAATTCTAGTTATGTATGTTTTTAATGCGACGCTGACGAATTTATTTTATGTTTTTCAACTGATTAAAATGTGATTATAATGTAAATGTTTATTTTATTTTTGTTTTTATTAATCATAATAATGTATATTAGAAGTTACTGAAGAACTCTTACTGAATATTTTTTTTTATTAGGGATAATTTCATCCTATATAATGTCGCGCCACAGATATAATTTATTTTATTACCCGTATCCTCTATAATTATTACGTTTCAAAAACTGATAACATCCGGAGGGTAGTTTTAGAAAGTTATAAAAATCAATATTGGTTTGTGGTGCGACAGTTATAATGTAATTAATGAAATGTATGCTCGCGTTCACCAATTATCCATTTCCCAGTTAGGGGAATACAGTCAATTGACGCTTTAAATTAAAATGTTTCAAGCCTAGTTTGGGAAATCCCGTTGTTAAAGGATTGTTGGTGACCGTGAGCATTTATAATTTTAGAAGAACATAAGTTGCATGTTTTTTGCTTTCAAACACATATCATTTTTCACATGCTATTAATGACACTTTATACTATTATTTAGCTGTTATAATTGTTAGCTTTTTGTGTGCTACTAATTTGTTTTAATTGACGGTTGTTTTTTTATTATGTGTTTTTTTTTTAGAAAAGATCAATTTGTAATGTGTTCAGTTCATATGATATAACGGTAGAGATGTTAAATTGCCTTATGTTGTGTACAATATTGTTATAATATTATATTATGAATAATATTATCGGTAACTTCCAAATAGGTTGCCGAATCTTTAATGCCGTTATGCGTAGTGTCACACATTGGTATTTTTTATAAAACAGAAAAATCGACAAAATATAAAAAAAAAATGAAGTTTCGTTGCAATGTTTATTATATTAATCTTCATTTTTTTCTACAGTAGAAAAAAAAAGTATCTCTATCGTCAGTGTGCGACGCACGCCATTTTGTAACGGTTTATCATGTCATGTCTCTAAAGATCAATATTGTCAATTTATGTAACAGCTAAATGGTAGCTTGCGCGCGTCTGTGTTACGTACCTTGTGGGGCTCTGAAAATACTGTTCCAAAAGAGTTACCCTTCATTTGGAACGGTGTTATGGGTTGCGATTGGCACAACGCTGGGTCTTCTATGCTTTGATTAAAATACCCTGGTGGCGGGATGGCAGGATGGCAGGACGAACACTTTGATTCTCGGGTGGTTTTACATAATGAAACCATTCTAGTTTCGATGTGTAACGCGAGGCGGTGGTTTAAAAGTGGACACAGTTTGGTCAAAACAATATTTTTTTATGTTAATTTCACCACAATACCATTGAAGGGTGAAGAATTTCCTTTAATACATTTTTGTTTCTAGTTCAGAAGTCTGGTACAGAAATTCTGTTTTGATCTGATAATCTCGACGATAAAAATACGCGAGTTTCGAAAGTGTCACTTACGTTTGAGATTTCATTGTTTAAATGCGTGTCGTTTAAGAGAAAAGTAAATTTGTCCAAATGTGTTATTGGAAATCATAAATTTTATGTCCGTTTTATCGGCACTAAAAGTCGAAAAATCAAATCAAAATATGTGTCATCCTGTGTCAACAAACGCCCTCTCAGTGTGATACAGTATCACGCTGTTTGTTGCGCGTGTCATGTGTCGTAGTAGGCCACCGCCCAGCGTGCAACCCCCCCTAGCCTCATTAGGAACGCCGACACACAAGCGCGCGTCAGCTCAAAGTTCGTGACGGTTGCAGGTCGAGACGCCAGTGGGGAACGGACACACCGCTACATGACGTCACGACTCGAGCCCGAGCGAAGCGTGTGTCGACGTTTCTCAACAACTTACGGACCTCACTAGTGTAGTGTAACTACGGTTTACCTTTTTTTTTTTCTATGCCGGCTACTGACTGGGTGCGATTTGCGTATCGAACACACTGGTGTGGTGTGACTACGGTTTACTTTTTTTTTTCTATACTTGCTACACACAGAAAAAGATGGGATGTTTTGCATACCGAACACAGTGTGGTGTAACTACGGTTTAATTATGTTTTATTTTTCTATATTGGTTACCGATGGGATGTGTTTTGCAAACCGAACACACTAGAACTACGGTTTAATTTTGTTTTTTGCCACTACCGAACACACTAGTGTGGTGTGACTACGGTTTATTTATTTTTTCTATACTGGTTACCGTTGGGATGTTTGCATACCGAACACACTAGTGTGGTGTAACTACGGTTTCCTTTTTTTATGGGTTTTTCTTTACTCATTGGTAGCCATTTGTATACCGAACACACTAGTGTAATGTAACTACAGTTTACTTTTTCCTATAACGGTTACTGACCGGTTTGCGTACCGAACGGTAAACTTGGAAGTTGGAATATCTCAGTACCGTGTTAATATGTTCATGCTTAAACCAATGTAACGATGGGACTCCATATCTCTACATCTCATGTAATTCATTCTATAGTTTGATGCATTCGTGGTGTTTTTCATTTTAATTTTATGTTATTGCTCTCAGTCAGTATCCATTGAAAATAATTCTTAGATGGTTATTTACGATTACACTTTCGTTTACTGTTGCGTTAGTGTTAAAATAATCGTAGAACCATCTCTTTGAGTGTTCTTTTAATACTTTTTGAATGTTCAGAAGCAACGCGCACTGCAATTCGAATGTTTCATGTAAATATAACATTTTTGCTTTGGATACACAGAACTTAGATTTATTTGTATGAGTGTGTGATTGCAGTCTGCGATGGTCCTCATTGTCATTTGTATTGGGACGATTTTGGCTCGTCGCTGTTTTTCAACTGGGCTGATAATGCTTTTGTATAATCTGAATGTGTGTAAATATGTTGCGACTGTTCAGACGTGTTAGAAACATCGAAATTTACTCTCAAACCAAAATTATTATAACCTCACTGAGTTAAGTAGGCGAATTGTAAATATTCTTACACATATAATAGTTATTATAATCCGCTTCGGTTTGGAAACGATTGCGTTATAAAGCAGCGAAATAATTGTAGTACTGAATAAGCGTTGACTCGGCTATAACGAACGACAAATAAACAACAGTCACATATACTGAGTTGATTAATATTTATTGTTAAAAATTGTTTATGGTAGTTATCTAATAAAATGTCTGTTGTGCCTTCCTCCAACACTAGAGAGAGAAAGTGAGAGAACTATAAACCAATGTTGTAAAGTTTGTAACTAAAACAATAGACTGAATATTTTTGGAGCCAAAATCGGTCCTCGAGTGAAATGGCGGGCGAAGGCTAGACGCTGATCGATAGCTGTCTGTCGTTTGGATTTCGGGCCGTCGACTTTTATGTCAGTAAATGATTATATAATATATAAATTGTATATATATAGCCACCCTACAGGACATATATGGAGAAGAGTCGGTGAGCCCTCAAAACTCAAACCATAACCCTTTTGATAAACTGGATTTAAGATTGGAATGGTTATTTCGTGTTTTGTCTCAGTCTCACATTTTAAAGACACTAGTTGTTAGAAAGTGACAACAGGGAATAACTACCAATCTTACATCAAAGGGAGTAAGAACTTGGGAAGTTCTTTCTAACAGATGAATTAGGTCTATTTAGAATTCATAATTAAAGACGTCATCAAGGTATTAACACTTTCATGGTAAATTAAGATAATTAATTTGTGACCTGACAGGCGGCTGACATTTCTTTGATGTTAAAGCATGCTCCAGGATCTTTCGTGTTGTGTCCATATTAAGTCTATGGTAATTGTCCCCCATACTCATTTCTCCCGTCAAGCTGTAATTCGTTGGCCTTTAGTTCCGGTTGGTTGCCGGTGACATTACAGGCACTTGGCCGTTCCACCTTCACGTCACGAGTTCACGCATTCGCCTGCCATTTGGGTCTTGTACCTAAGAAGGTCCAATTGCTTTATCTTCGGTAGAGGTACCAGTCAACGCAAGGTCGGCCATCTGCTCGTTCCCTAATTTAAGACAGGAAAATCGCGTGAGTTCGACTGTAAAATATATCAATTCTGTGTTTCTTTTACTTAATACGTCTTGAAATATGCAATTTTGAATTAAATTGTTTTATACGTAACAACGTATTTATGTAATAGTTATGAATTTACCCCACTGACCATATCAAATAATACTTGTATTCTACATTTACCGTTTGTCAAGTTACAATTTCTTAATAATAACTTGAATGTAATTTTTCAGTTGATGTACAAGTACGAAAAAACAAAATTACTGTCAAATTTGCCATCACCACATATATTTTACTGTATAGTTAGTTTTGAGATTTTTCTTTGATTTTCGTTTATATTTAAGTGTATAAAATAGTGATAGGGCCTGTCTGATTGCTATAGTTTTGATGTCTGGCCGGCCCGTAGGTTGCGACGTACGGAAAATATCTGGTATAAATAATGTATAATATAAAAAAAACATAATTAAATTGATGTACGACCAAATACGTGATTGATGATGATTGGGCTAAATTATAAAATTGAATAAAAATTTAAAAGATTTTGACTTGGCTATTTTTTTTCAATTATTATCTTATACTGCTCTCGATATCGATATACAAGATTAATGCAGATTGAAGTTTGTTTAAAACATATTAATATACTCACTAAAATTACCAAGTAATAGTATACTAAAACTAAGTTAAGCCAAGTTAAAGGTTTTGATTTAATTATTGCTAATTATAAATTTGAATCAGCCTTGTTTTGAATGTTGGGTATAAGAGTTTCCACGAGTTTGGTCACAATCAGAGTGGCTTTTTTGGGGGAGAAAGTGTTAATGGCGCCAAAATAAAATTTTGAAATTATTAATGTCACTGTCATGTTTTTAACTAATGGTATTCGGTTTTGCTCCCCGTTATAGGGTATTAGGTCGTATTAAAATGTACATTGTTTTTTTTTATTTTCCGTACGTGTACGCAACTTAAGCTTACGTGAGAACGTTAGTGTGACTATTCTTATGAGTATTCGTATAGTTGTTAAATATACTAAATAATTATGAAAATATTAAAAAAAAAACGACATAGCGTTGCGTGAATGAACAAAATGTGTTTTTATATAAAATAAAAACAAAATTAAAAAATTGGTGTATAGTTTGGGAAAGTTCCGTAGAAACAAATTGATAAAGATAAAATAAAAAAATAATTTAATTTAAGCCCTTTTTTTTACAAATTTTGAATTTGCCCTCGAGTTTTTTAAGTTACAATAAAAGTGGGATTTAATAAAACGTAGTTTCGTGGTAAATGAACTGAAATATAAAACTGGTTTGTAAGCTAATACTTTTGGCATACTCGAAACATAAAGAAAACTTACGTGTCGGAACAGATTTATTAATATTAGTTCTTATAGTGATTTTGTTAGAATAGATTAGGTTAAGTGTAAATAGTTTTCTATATTAGGGTTAGCAAGAACGGTACTTTGGTTTGGCCGCCCCTTTAAGTCCAAAATATATGAAAGGTTGGCCAAAATCAGAGTAGCATTGTGCGCGATCCAATACGATATCTTAAATATACCTCGCTAGCTTTTCGCACTTAAAACTGATTGATTGAAATGAGTGATTTTAGTTGAGAATAAAAATTTACCAAAATCTGAAAAAAATACAATCGACTATATCTCCGCCCTTTTGAACAAATGTTACATTTATATAATCAAAGCTATAATATCGGCCACGTTCTTAAAATATGAAAAAATATGTGATAAATATATAATATTGTTGGAATCAGGCATAGAGGTCGTAATGTTGTATAAGTGGTTTTACTAAATCATTATTTACTAAAAAGTATTTCCCACTTCACTGGTTCAAATTCAAAGAAAGTTTTTTTTTTTTTTTATTCATTTGGTCACGGCATATTAATGGCCCGGCTTGTGTAAATATGTAATCGTAAACTGTTTCATTAGCGAGAAAAATCGTTTATTTCGTAATTATAATTTAAGAACTTTCGATCAAACTAAAAATTAATAAAAATGACAAATATCGACAGTCTCTGAAGAAGAGTTCCTTGTCAGTAAGAAATATAGCGACCGGTTGAAAATCAAACATTTATTTCCATTTAAATCATGTAAGCCCTGATTTATGAACTAAAAATGTACATATCTGTTATTATCCTACCAATTGTCAGAGGGGAAGACAAAATGTGGTGAGTGGTCGCTAGGCGATTTAATATAAAACACATTTAATAATTAACCTTTGACTTGTACAAAGGCTTTTGGCGATATATTTTATCCCCTGCGCTTGAATTGAGTAAGACATCAGTATATCGTGTGGTATCCTAGGCACTATTTAATCAAATTGAATTATAGTGGTAATTAAATTCATAAACCTATCTGGTAGGAGTGAAAAGTTCTGATATATATTTATGAGTGAAGGATCCTTATCCTGGGATGTTGTGCAGGAACATTTCCCCACTGATTCACACAATCCTGGCTGGTTAGCCTCAAACTAATCAACGTTTAATATGAAAATCATGACTCTGTGTCTTAATTTTTAGCAATTTTTAAGGTAATTAAAAAGTTAGTTTTTTTTTTTTGTTTAAGTTAAAAAGTTAAGTCAAAAATTCTAATTTTGTTTTTATAATATTAGAACAAATTTAATTAATTATTACGGAATTTAAATTAGATAATTACTCTGCATGTCGTATTTAGCCACAAACATTGCTAAAAATTAAGCTCGGCCATCAATGGGTTAATAAGCACTAATAAATACTTTTAAATTAAAATAAAAAATCGATAATGTGTAATATAAAAATATAACACCACATGTAAATAATTACTGCCGTATTATGAAGACTTGACTGCAATTGCTAAATTTTTTAAGAGTTAATAATACATTATAGAAAGCAATCGTTATTAATTTCAAGGCTATTATTGGTAATTAATTATAAGCCTGTGGCCTCCCATATGTACCCCCTTACTGTGTAAGTGACAGCTGTTAATGACTGAATATCTTTCCTTTTGGTACCTAGGTACATAGTAGTCCGGTCCCCTTATATACGAGGTTTTGAGAAGAATGCATTTATAACAACGATTTGACTAAAATGTTTGTTCAAAAAAAATCATTTTTTTTTTTTTTTGTTTTTTTTTTCCGAAATCGCTTTTTGTTGTCTTACAACTGGAGATTATGATTATGATCATATATTTATGTTATTTAGTTCAATTTATGTTAGTAGTTAATAAAGGGGTTCGAATATGTCACCGTATTGAGTCGCCATTACTATAATTAAATGTAATTTAAAATTTGCTTGTATCGTTTTTCTTTTGTAAAAAATACTTTAAAATACTTGTTGAAAGTACTCGGTAATGTGTTGGGTAAAAATTGTTGTCTGATCTATTAGCGGCATCGAGCTAAACTAAAATCGACAGACTGATGTCAGTTTTCGTGTAAGTGATGGATGAGTTTAGTTTGTACAAATAGAATCAGCGCTCATAATAATAGAAATGTCTTATGTGGAGTAATGAAGGATATTATATGATTTGTTTATTTTTTCTCATGCATAGTTTCCCAAAACAGTATAACCTAAATCTGAAATCAGGTAAAATTACAGCTAAACTAAAAGGTATGGGAGATTTAGTAAAGCAAATGGCGACTGACGGACTAATCGAACCCCCTATTTTAGTGTCCCGATACAAGTATTTGGGCGTAGATATGTAGCAATAAATTAACAAATAATTGAAAAAAAAAATGCGACCTCAAAGTCTTGTTTCAAAATCTAAACAAATTTAATGGTTCTATACGTTTTTCCAAAGATGTATGTTCTGAATTTATTTTTTTAGAAAACATCGGGAGGATTGCTTATGTTTGTTGTAAATATAGCTGTAATCGGAAAATAAAGCATTCTTTCTGGAAATTGTTTTGTTTTATTGTCTTTACGTGTTTTTTTTATAGATATGTTAAGGACTTAGTGATCAATTGGACTTTATACATAATGCCCGGACAGTATGAACGATGACCAATACGAGAGGGCAATTTGAAAATAAATATGGCGTGTGCTGCCGCGGCACGCTTGCTACGCTCGCGCGCCTCAGCGCTGTGCATCCACACAGCAACTGATCTCGATCTGTGTAGACCAGCAACTTTCAATTGTCATAATTCACATTGCCCGGGCATTGTGTATAGTGCCCTGATTGCTCATCGGTCCATGACATATACATATCGGCATCTCGCCTGATGGAAAGAACAATGTCTCATACATTTGTTACATTTACGATGAGAGGATATTCCTGGAACCCAGCTCTATATCGTCAGGGAGGTCAGACAGGAAAAATGGTCGATCTGTCCATTTGTCGGTAACAGGAGGAGCTATCGAACTTTATCTCTACTTACAGGTTACAAACTTACTAGCAGATTTGTAATAAATACTAATAGACATTTCACACAGCGCTATCTAGCCCCAAGGTAAGCTAAGTATAGCTTGTATCATGGAAACCAGACAACTGATATAATACCTTGGTACCACGGGCCCTTTAAATATCTACAGGAATAAAGGTGTAAATCTATCTATTTATTTATATATGATTATTATTATGAAACGGATAGATTCTATGCGTTCAAAATGGCCTATCCCGTACGTTTTACTGGACAAGTGAGAACAGAAATTTTAACATTTGTAGCCATTAAAGGTTGTCTGAAAGAAATCGCTGTTAGCGATAAGACCGCCAATTCATTTGCCTTAGCCTAATGATTTATCTTTAAGAAATTTCCATGTATGATCAATAAAGTGTCATCTTACATTTCACACAGCTCCTACCCCCAAACTGCATAGTTTGATTTGCGGGTACCAGATAACTCACATAATACTTATATACTTTTCTTTTGTAAATACATATTAACATTCAGAAACATCTACGTTCGTCAAACAAATGTTTGTCCTGGGTGGGAATTGAACCCACGACCTACAACGCAGAAGGCAGAGTTACTACCAACTAACCTGTGAGGCCGGTCAATACCTACCTAAATATCGAATAAAAAAAGTTTACAAGTTTTTCTTCATCAGAGGACAAACTTGGTTAATACTTTCTATACAATAACTAATAAATATATTCAACAATTTACAAAGACATACCTACCTAGTAGGTACATAATATTAAACTCAATTTTAAACGCCTACTTGAATTTAAACCAGCTACCTTCGGAGACGTCATAATATAAATAGAGTAGGTAGGTAGTAAGTAAGTACATTAACAAAGTTTAAAAAAATGACTAATGTCCGTTCAAACAACACTGCGCTACTGTTTGGGCAGAAACGGGTATGGTGGCAGTAACTTTACTTCCAATGTGCCATTGGTTCTTTCTAATTATATTACATTTACGATAGTCTGGGCCAAAATGGGATGATCAGTGTTCAGCATGGCCCCTGATTCAAAGTATATCGCGTGGAGAATAGTGTAATAAGGCTTGAATAACTATTATAGGATAGCTATGACCCTACAACAAAGCGCAGGTGGGGTTGCCTGCAAATAACTTTAACACGAGGCGAGTTGGCGAAGTGGGTAAAGTTTGCGCATCATTGTACAAATAAATTAGTTCTGCGCAACGAATACATACATTTTGAAAGTTGTTTTTGCTGGCGCATGTAAAGCAAACAATTTTGACAGTCAATAACCAAAATTGACAGCAGATGACGCTGTTCTGAAGTATCAAAGAAAGTGAAATGTCAATGTCAAACAAATTTTTCGTAGAACTCTACAACACCGTAGATATTGTGGCAGACAAAACAGTAACTATTTACACTGTTTAAATTTTTGTTAGTTTTTAATTTTGATTTAACTGAGATTATTATTATTATTATCATTATCATTATCTGCCTTGTCAATTATTCTATACAACGAAAGTATCGAAATTGGAAAGTCCTTATTAAATACGATGTCATATAGAAAAATTATGTGACTACAAACTATGACTTCGTCATTTTTATCTAGTGTACGAGATTTTTCTAATTTATTAATGGAGTTTGTGAAATTGTATGGTGTTAAATTTCACTTAAAATTAATATGATAGCTTTTCCTACTCTCATATTATATTAACTACCGAGTCTGCGTAAAACGAAACTTGTATTGTGTTTGTCTATGGTCAAAACGCCAATGGTAGGAGTCATTTTAGGATCTTTTATTATTTGGTATTTTAAAACATTTTTTTTCGTTTAGTTAACTATAAAATATTTAACTTTTTAGTTATTTATTTTCAACTATTGAGTATTTTTTAAGAATTCATGTGCTTTTTTACGGTATGAAAAATAAATAGTCAAATCATTCCCGCGTGTTTCCTTCCCGCGCACGTCGTACACGGTGGAAGTTGGTCATGGTCGTCCGCCAAACGGAAAGCCGCCATGATGGCTTTCTGTAAAGTACGTTCAATATGTAATGTTTCGATAATGTTTTTCGTTAATTGTGACTGAGTGAGTGCAAAAACTAACCATGGGAACGAACTAGAGTGTGCAAAGTTCAGTTTAAGGTCCTTTGGGACCTCCTGGAGGAGCTATAAAGTGTTTAAAAAGTGCATTTTTGTGTCGACGCTAACGTGTTTTGTTCTGTCAACAAAATGTCGAAGCTCTCGTTTAGGGCGAGGGCCCTGGATGCGTCGAAACCAATGCCCATATATCTCGCCGAGGAGCTTCCGGACCTACCGGACTACTCGGCGATTAATCGTGCAGTACCTCAAATGCCCTCTGGAATGGAAAAAGAGGAGGAAAGCGTAAGTAATTTGCGCATTTATGTGTTAAGTCATCAAAACCACTACATGGCGGCCATTACGTTCCAAGTTTCATGTTTTCACCGCTAGAGGCGTAATTAATTTCTTCAAAATATAAATTTCTCTGCGAAACTATACCACTGAAACCCAATATTCTTCGGTTATAACACCATTACTTATACTTGATTCTTATTATCAGAAGTTTATAAGATCTATTGAACGACTACATAATTGATAGCAATTCGGTCGTCAAATTTTGGCGCGTCGCACATGGTGTTTTTTCAATTTTCTCAGCATCGCCTTGTTTGTCTCAATATTATATATCTCCGTTGTTTTGCGGCGGAGAGAGCTGGTTTTTCCGTATGTTCTTGACCGATATAATGTAGAAAACATGGTATTAAAACAAAAGGTCGCCGGTTCTCTAATCATCTGTTATTTGTTTACAAACAATACGTGCCGGTGATAATGTAATAATTTTAATTTGCGTCGAACCTGATTATTTTAAAGTGTAATCATATATTTTCTTATGAACTTTAAAGTATTATTAAGGTTTTGTTATATATATCTCAGTGAATTTGATATTTTTTATCAAATTATACTAGATAAATAAGACTACACTATCATACCATAACTATTTATGAATCTTCAGATATATATACGATTTATTTTACCAAGTTTTTCGCGAATCATACGATGCTTCCCATTAAGAAATACGCTTTTTAAAGTTTTTCAAGTTCATTAGGAATTTTGATGACCTTTTTATCTTAAGTGCATACTTATAGTTCCCATTTGAAAATGTTCATTTATTAGTCAGATTTGCTGGTTTGTGGAAGCATACATATAGTTCAAGCATCTTTTAGTTTGACAATATTTAAATACATTCCAAATGTGTTTTGATAGCAAAAAATATGGGAATATTGATACTGAATTCTCTAGCATTGCCACTAATACTTAGAATTAATGAAATGTTTTTAAAATCAGACTATAAAATAATTGACTGCCCATTCTGCCTACTAGGTTGAAGAATAATGTGATAAGGAAAGGTATAAAAACACAAACTAATCATAAGCATAATATTATATGTGAGACTTGGTTGAGCTAAGCGTCAATTAAGCAATGGTATTGTTAAGCATACCTTAAACCTAGACTATTATACTGTGTTGAAGGTTTCATGAACACACAAAAGACACATTCTGAGACTGGCCTCATAGCTCAGTTGGTTAGTAACCCTACCTTCTGCGCTGTAGGTCGTGGGTTCGATCCCCACTCAGGACAAACATTTATGTGACATTTGTAACATTGATGTTTGTTCTGTCTGGGTGTTAATATGTATTATATGTATGTATTTACAAAAGAAAAGTATATAAGTATTATGTCAGTTGTCTGGTTCCCATGATACAAGCTATGTTTAGCTTACTTTGTGGCTAGATGGCGCTGTGTGAAATGTCCACCATTATTTATTATTTATTAAATACGGAGGAATAAGCTGCTTCTGGGTTCCAAGAGAAGACCTCGCTATCTAGACAAAGTTACAGCCGACAGTAGAGCAGTAATTATTGAACTATTAAAGTCGATACTGGTTTAATTCTATGACTCTTACAATAAGGCCAAATAGGCACAATTAATACAATACTCTACAGATTTATTGCTTCACGTATGGTTATAGTTTTATGGCAATACTTATTATAGAGATGGGCTGAGGTTTTCTAGTGAATAATATGTGGATAGATAGTTAAATGAATATATTTATAGAGATAAGAATCTATCCATAAAATGTGGAATGTTGTTTTTTTATATACCTGACTAGCTGTTGTCCGCGACCTCGTCCGTGTGGAATTCGGTTTTATCACACACCCCTATTTTACCCCTTGGAAAAGTAGCCTAAGTTACTCCTTGTTACATCAGCTATCTGCCAGTGAAAGTCCTGTCAAAATCGGTCCAGCCATTTCAGAGATTAGCTGGAACAAACAGACAGACAGACAAAAATTGTAAAAAATGTTGTTTTGGTATATGTACCGTATATACATCCATATGCTCTTAGTGAAAAGCGGTTATTTTAATATTACAAACAGAAACTCCAATTTTATTTATTTGTATAGATAACCCAATAGCCAGTGCAAATCCTGTACCAACTAGTCATTGCCTTATATTAACGTGAAATATATTTGGATGAAACCAGTAAACATTATAGGGTAAATAGCAACATTGTAGGTAGTCAAAAAAGGTCTTTTTTGATATGGTGATGTTGTTAGTAACGGATGGAGGCATCCGTGAGTTTATATTTACTGGAATCTTCCATTAGTCACATCCTTGTGATCCTACAGTATTAATGAATAAGAATAACATGATTTGCCTGGACTATGATTTGCTTGGTAAGGTAAGTAAGGTTGGAGAGGTATGTTGGCAGTACCTCCCCAGCTTGGCACAAGATTGAATGCCTGAAAATATGTGGATATACAACTATTTTTATCAATGAAAATTCTACACAGTAAATTGTGAATGGTTCTGTTAATTTTAATATACCTTACCCTTATTTTTTTCAAAATAATTTTTAACCATCCTGATAAGTTGAGTTTATGTCGAGAGTTAGGAGGATACTTTTACGATAATATCATCCCTTGACCGGCGACTTATCGTAAGCGACGATTTTACCCAAATAGCATTTTTTGGTTGCAAGTGACATTTTTAAATAAAAAAGTGAAAAATGGCGTGCTAACAATAAACTTTTGCATTCGCTATATATGTTCTAAATAACGACATTTTGGCGGGAAATCTCGACAATAGCTTAAAATATAATTTTGACAAGAAATGCTATTTGGGTAAAATTGTCGCTTACGATAAGTCGCCGTTCAAAAGACGATATGTTTTTTTATGTAATACAGTTACGGAACGAGCCGACGGCCCACCTGGTGTTAAGTGGTAACCACGGCACATAACAACCGATGCGACTCGGGTCCTCCCCTACTAGGTACAAGACCCAAGTCGCATCGTATGAGCCCGTAACTCCGAGACGGATCTGGAATGTCTCATGAGACTGTAATTTCACCGGCAACCACACCTTTCAAACCGAACACAGTAACGCGAATGCGTTACTGCTTGGCGGCAGAAATAGGCATGGTGGCAGTACTTCCCCGGACAAAATTGGCGAGAGTTCTACTGTTCTTAAAGATCTACCTTCTACGCTGTAGGTGGAATGTCTCATATGCCTGTAATTATATGCATATGTACTAACATTAAGTGATCCTAATCATAATACTATAGCAATGTCATTCCACCCCACCCTGTATATATACACAGCACACCCTGTGTTCCTGATTAATGACGTCATCAAATCGTTCCAACGCGATTGGTCTCTGCGGCGAAACGGTGACGATGCTGTTTCTCCCTATTCGTGTTTTTGTTTGGGGGGAATTAATCAATTAAATTAGGTTGGTATCTTTTTTTTACCTACTAGAGGAGGAAAAATGTATTTACCTGTCTCTTCTAATCTATTCGAGTCACTGTTTCTCTCGTACCGGCGGGCGTGGTGAAAGGATTTTAAGTGCGCCTCAAAGGGGCTCCTTTCGTGCACATGACACATGTCTTCGAGTTTTTTGTTCTAGCACATGTCGATTTCCTTCACCGTTTTGAGAACGTGGTATTGCGCAAGTAAATCTTTCAATCGAAACACTCAGGTGCACGTCGGGTTTTGAACCGGCGACCTCCGGAATTGGAACTCTGCGTCAGTACCACTAGACCACCACGCTCTCTGTAATGGTGCAGGAACACAGAGCGGGGGATTGCTTATATGAGCATTCATGTTTTATTAAACACATCAATCTTGATGTTTTCGTTACTCTCAGACGGAAAGTAGCGGATTTCTGGGGTCAACGGACGATTAAGTTGCAACTCGTTACTCGTTAAATTACTTGATGGCTACCTACTTATCAGTGAATTCTTTCGCTTCTTATGTATTACTAGCTGTTGCCCGCGACTTCGTCCGCGTGGAATTCGGTTTTATCACGCACCCCTATTTTACCCCTCGGAAATGTAGCCTAAGTTACTCCTTGTTACATCAGCTATCTGCCAGTGAAAGTCCCGTCAAAATCGGTCCAGCCATTTCAGAGGTTAGCCGGAACAAACAGACAGACACAAAAATTGTAAAAAATGTTTTGGTATTATGTACCGTGTATACATCCATATGCCCTTAGTAAATAGCGGTTATTTTAATATTACAGACACTCCAATTTTATTTATTAGTATTAGCCGTGGGCAACAGCTAGTTTAAGTACTAGCCATCGATTTAAATATAAAGAAAACTGGTAATCTCCCCCATGACCATAACACATGGCATCATCTACCCACACAAGATTGCCAGCATTTCTGAATGTTGAACGTTTTTGTTCCTGCTTGGGTTTATAGTATCTATATTACATACTCGCGAAGTCTATACATTCCTTGTAGTCCTTTGTAGTTTAATTTATTGTGTAGTAGTTATTAAGGTAAATAAAAATATTTTCTTTCTTTTTTCTTTTTTCTTCCTTGTGGCTGGCCCACAGCTCAGTTTGCAGAAGTTTTTATATTTGATACAGTTACGGAACGAGCCGACGGCCCACCTGGTGTTATAGTAACCTCGGCCTAAAACAAGCGATGCGACTTGGGCCCTCCCGGCCGTAACTCTTGAGACGTGTAGAAAGAAGAAAGAAAAGAAAGAAAGAGGCAGAAGGCAGCGTTGCTACCAACTGAGCTGTGAAGCCAGTCAAAGTCTATTTCACCATTTGTTTTGTGTAATGTTATCGAGTTTGCTTAGTTTCCGTTGGTATTTCTCCGACCAAATAAATCCATGACTCAACAATGTAAATATCTCATCCAAAGTTTACGTCATCATTGATATGCGATTCCTATTCAATACGGCGGTCTGCTGTATGTATAGTATCGACATATAAGTTAAAAAATAAATAAAAAGTAATAAAAAAGGATATAAATATCTTTTTTTTTTATTAGCGATTGGAAAGCATTTGACCGCAATCTCACCTGATGTTAAGTTATATAATAATTGTATAAAATTATATAATAATAAGTACAACATTATATAATATTGTATTGCAGTATATGGTATGGGCTGGCCACAGATAATAATATATAAGTTTCTGAAGCCTTTTATATCATTTTAGGCGAAGGTCTGCTCGTATATAATTCAGAAAATAAACTTCCATAATTTTTGGAATATCCGTTTTTGTGTATTTTATTGAAGTGACGGATCGAGCTGACGGCCCACCTGATGTTAAGCGGTCACCACCGCCCATTAACAGGAATATGACTCAAGTCCTCTCAACCAAAGTACGAGATGACTCAAGTCGTATTGCGTTGCGTCCATCACCCCGAGACGGGGATGTTACGTCTCATGCGGTTGCAGTTTCTAGAAACCTAAAACACATTCTATCGCAAATGTACAAACAATTACGCAGTTCAGTTGTGACTTGTAGTTTGTTGTCTATGTTACGGTCAGTGTAATAAATAAATAAATATAAATCTTGATGGACATTTCACACAGCGCCATCTAGCCCCAAAGTAAGCTAAGCATAGCTTGTATCATGGGAACCAGACAACTGATATACCTACATACAGATATACTTTTTTGTAAATACATACATATTTTTGATTTATTTTTACGTACAGCTGCATTCTCTGTTTCTTTTTCTCTTTTCTGTATTTAATTAATTTAAAAGCTCTCAATCATAGCGTAAAAATCAAGACAATGTAAACATTCCTCTATTATAAACTTTTGTCACCAATTAATTGATCCATTAACTTATTAGCTTAGTTCGTTATGACTTTTCATATTTTTGTGTTGTTATTGTTATTGCTTTTAATTTCTGTGTATATTCTAGTTCTAAATTGTTTTTTTTTCTTGTATCCTCTTTTATTCGTACGCTACCAAAGCCTTGAGCTGAAAATCAGCGCTGTAACCTGTTGCAGCACGTGCTGAGCTCAAGGCTTTTCACACAATGCTGTACGCGACAGCGTTCCACATTATTATTTTTTTGTTTTATTTTATGTTTTGTTAGTGTTCTTTTTGTGTTTTTGTGATGTTAGCCGTTGTTGTATATAGTGTGTGTGTGAATAAATGTCTTCTTTCTTTCTTTCTACATATATAACACCCAGAACAAACGTCGATGTTCGTCACACAAATGTTTGTCCTGGATGGGAATCGAACCCACGACCTACAGCGCAGAAGGCCGGGTCACTTCCAACTGAGCCATGAGGTCTGTCAGAATTAAAGTGAGTTTCAAAGAGGTTATATTTGAGACGCACTATATTCCTTTCACCACACTTAAAGGTATACAGACTAAAATATAAAATATTTCGTACAAGTTTTTGGATGTTTCTCGAGATATTGATGAAACCAGCGGTGTCGAATTCGTTCAGTAACGGCGGGTGCAGATTTATTCGGGCTTGTCCGCTCGATCGTTTCGTTCGATATATCGGGCCCCAGCTTAGGTGATATCTACGAACAGCTCAATGTAGTTAATTAACATTTAGTTACTGACTGTTAAAAGGTTTAATGATATTTATCCTGTTTTTCTGGGGGCACCTTCTTTTGCGGTTTATCGTTTTCCTGTAACGTATGTATAAAAATAGGAATTAATAATAGTAATAGTTTATTGAAGAGATTGCTCATTGCAATAAGGCCGCCTATTGTTATTCCACATTGTTTTATTTTATAAGTATAAATTTATATTGTGGTTTTGCAATAACGAGTTATTGTATTGTCTTATTAGAAACTGTACAAAAAAAGAAAACTTACGTTTTGAAAATTGTTACCATTGAGACCTGAACTAAGGGAGGACTTGTATTTTAGGTAACAGTACTCATCATTATCAGTTATAAAGTAATTATCATTAAATTTTAATACTTTTTGAACTTGGGTGGTGCAGAGGAGCAGTAGAACTTGTGCTAAGTTCGCCCGGAGAAGTACTGCCACCACACCTGGTAATCTGCCGGCAAGCAGTGATGCACTCGTGTTGCTGTGTTCCCGTGGAATCCCTTCGGCTGCAATTTCACCGGCACCCACTCCCGTGGGTGCCGGTGAAATTGCAGCCGCATGAGACGTAACATCCCCGTCTTGGGGTGTGGACGCAACGCAAAGCGACCTGAGTCATCTTGTACTTTGGTGGAGAGGACTTGAGTCATATTGCTGTTATGGGCGACGGTTACCACTTAACATCAGACGGGCCGTCAGCTCGTTTCGTCAATTAAAAAGCGTACAATAAAAAAAAAAAACCCTCTTTTTCGGAGTTATTTTTTATCTTGGAAGATAATTAACATTAGGCAGAGATTAGAAAGAAAAGAGAGTGATTAAATAAATGCATTTCTGTATGACCTTGTAATATTTACCTAAAACAGAAAACTACAATTTTATACGTTAAAAACACATTTAGAGACTTTAAAAAATACAGATGTGTGTCAGTAATACATTCAAAGAGAAACGGAGAAACACAAAAATACGAGTTTTATTAAAAAGCAATATCAATTTGAGTCAGTCCCGAAACGGGTCCATGTATCTGGTTTCATTACCTCCCCACCCAGAGCTTTACCAACGTAACCTGACCTCTTCAAGTTTCGCTTTACGTAAAAGTCCTTTTGTGGTATGTACCGGGTGGGGTAGACATTGGCCTATATACAGGGTGTTGGGTTTTCATTGTTTTATTATTCTAGCTGTTGCCCGCGACTTCGTCCTCGTGGAATTCGGTTTATATTCGGTATTTTATCCCTTAGAAAAGTAGCCTAAGTTACTCCTTGTTACATCAGCTATCTGCCAGTGAAAGTCCCGTCAAAATCGGTCCAGCCATTTCAGAGATTAGCCGGAACAAACAGACAGACAGACCAAAATTGAAAAAAATGTTCTTTTGGTATATGTACCGTGTATACATCCATATGCACTTAGTAAAAATCGGTTATTTTAATATTACAAACAGATACTCCAATTTTATTTATTTGTATAGATTAACAGTGTCCATTATTTATTTATATCAGGATTTGACGTGCCTATCCTTCGTGTATGAATTACAATGTATGCAAGAAACAGGTCATGCTCGCCAAAAGAAAAGAATCTCTCTTGTAGGTCTTTCTTGTCTTTTCTTCAGCGATAAGTACGCGTGACGTTAGGTCATTTGGATATATATTTATTTAATATCTCTTACAACGACATACCCCTTCTATTTTAATCACATATCTGGTCCATCCAAAGGTTGTCTGGAAGAAATCACTATTAGCGACAAGGCCGCCCATTGTGTACCTTAGTTTATTGATAATACCGATATGAAATTAACGTATATGTATGTCAAAAAATTGATATCTTTCTATCAGATTTAACCCAAAGAAAGCGCTCGATGCTTAGCCAGGTTTCGCGAAAAAAAGGAAGCCCTCTTTTAGGGGTTTGTTGTTTGTTCTTCTCCATGGAGGGTCGGATAGGGTTTGAACAGTCGTCAAACTTAGCGTTAAGTACGCGTGACCTTATGTTTTGAATATTATTGATGTTTCCAAGCCATTTCTTTGAGTTCTATGAAAATAAACTTTTTGTCTTTGATTTTGATGGACCGTTGGCAGAAATCTGCGAACAAGCCATAAACCACGACTCCGAAACTTTACTAAACACCGGCCAACAAATGCTTGAAATTTGGATACTTTCCAAAGTTAGCGATAGAGGCAACCATATAAACGCTAAGAGAATCTGGCAATTTTTAATTTACATTCTAATTGACGTTCCCAAGCAATTTAATTTATGAGTTCTGTGGAAATAAAGTGACTTACTTTCACTTTGAATGGATATACGTATAACTGAGTTACTTAATTAGTTTCTAATTAATAATTACAATAATTTATTTGCTCCACAGACACAAAAATAATTGTTATTTACGGAAATTAATTTACTTAATGCATAAAAAAATGTTTCTCCCTAGTTAAGAGTAGAGTATGTCTCGGAATAAAACTTTTTTTTATTGAATTATGAATGTAAGTAAACAAAACGACAGTTAAAATATCAACATTCCATCTAAGTATTCACACCTCACACACACAACCTTTTTGGAGGCTTATTACTTATCCTCTGAAATATTAAACGAGATATATATATATATAATTTGCCGTTGCCTTTGCCTTTTCCTTTGCCCTGGATATTGGAAACTCTACCCTTGGGGCGCTCGCTGCTTCATTCGCCGCATTGAATATACCCGGATAGGCTATGCCTTTCATAGTAATTGCTTAGACTTAGTTCCTAACTATAAAAGAAGAAAATGGTTAATATATTTTTCCAACATTTACTTGGTACCAGTAGTTTTTCATTTATTTGATACAGTTACGGAACGAGCCGTCGCGTCGGCCCATCTGGTGTTAAGTGGTAACCTCTGCCCATAACAACCGATTCGACTTGGATCCTCCCCTACTAGGTACAACAAAACCCAAGTCAAATCGTATGCGCCCGTAACTCTGAGACGTAGGTGAAATGTTACACGTGCCTGTAATTTCACCGGCAGCCACACCTTTCAAACGGGAACTGAGTATAGCCTCAGATAATTTCCAACTCTATGATAAATATAGATATGTATTATATCTTTAATATACACTAAACAAAAAAAACCATTTTACAGAGATAAGTAACTATAAAATTAGATAGTCAATGGGCGGTATAATCACTGAAAGCGATCTCCTCCATGCAACCGTGTATTCACTTTTTGCGTATATTTATTGTTCATATCTGTACATTTTATTTTTAAGATGATTTAAAATATCTGTACGTACAAGTACAGTACAGGTACATATCTGTACTTGGTACGTACAGATATTTGATGTCATCTTAAACAATAAAATATAAAAAAACGTTAAAAGTACGTACTTACTTACAATTTTTTGATTGCGAAACATTTACGTTATCAACTAAACAAAATTACCGTGGGGGTTTGTTCGCACAGTGCACCAACCCTTCACTGCGCTGCGAATAATTGGATGTTCTGTACCCTCGACGTAGCGGAGTTCGTTGACCTTGCCCGCGGGTGAAATCCAGGGGGAAACTTGGACGACTAGTGTTTTGTGTTATTCAAGAGTCCATTTATTATGCATTGGTACATTATCCATGCGAAGTTTTGCCCGGTGCGAGAGGGACGAATTCGGATGTTCAAAGAAAGAAATAATTTATACAAATAAATAAAATTGGAGTGTCTGTTTGTAATATTAAAATAACCGCTTTTTACTAAGTGCATATGGATATACACGGTACATATACCAAAAACAATTTTTTTTACAATTTTTGTCTGTCTGTCTGTGTGTTTGTTCCGGCTAATCTCTGCAATGGCTGGACCTATTTTGACGAAGCTTTCACTGGCAGATAGCTGATGTAACAAGGAGTAACTTGGGTTACTTTTCCGAGGGGTAAAATAGGGGTGCGTGATAAAACCGAATTCCACGCGGACGAAGTCGCGGGCAACAGCTAGTCTAAAATACTTGTGTTACTTCTGGAAGGAACTAGCCATCCGCAACACAGGGAATCCTAGTGTGGGGGTTAGTGCACGTTCTTGGACTATTATTCAATCTAATATTTTATTATATTGTGTTTTTATTGTATTTTTATTTCATGTAATTGTTGTTCCTATGTTTGTGCTGAATTAAATGTTTTTATCTATCTATCTATCTAATAAAAAAAAAAACACTGTCTGCAGTCACTTCGTAGCGAAGCGAATCCACTCGCGCGTAGACGAGCGAAGTCCGGTTAGCGAGCGATAGCAGGGTCGATGACCCCGGCAAGGTCACGTTTGTGATCAGTAGTATGAAATACTAACGAGCCGTCCCGGCTTCGCACGGGCAGCGTTAAGTATTTACACAATAAGGCAATACGCCTGTAACACTCAGGAATAAAGTAGCTTCCTATATAAGTTGATATTGCAGCCGCATGAGACGTAACATCCCCGTCTCGGGGTGATGGACGCAACGCAATGCTACTTGAGTCATCTAGATAGTACTCTGGTGGAGAGGGCTTGAGTCATATTGCTTTTGTCTATGGGCGGCGGTTACCACTTGACATCAGGTGGTGGGCCTTCAGCTCGTTTTATCAACTACACGTAAAAACAAACTTAACCAATTATTACATTTTTGAACGCCTCTAAGATCAGTTTGTACTAACTGTGCGTTTTGCGTAGGTTGTAGGTTCGATTCCCACCCAGGAAAAACTTTGTGTGAGAAACACAGATGTTTAGTTGATCTGTGTCTGGGTGGTACTATATATTTACATTTCTCCGCTGTAGGTTGTAGGTTCGATTCCCCACCCAGGAAAACTTTGTTTAAGGAACACAGATATTTACTTAATCTGTGTCTAGGTGTTAATATGTATTTACATAAAAAGTATATAATGTACTCTATATTTGTCTTGTTTCCGTAGTACAAGTTATGCTTAGTTTGGGGCTAGATGGCGCTGTGTGAAATGATAAAATAAAAAATAATGTCCACCAAGAACTTTAATTCTCAGAAACTGAGTAGCGCTGAGTATATTTTCAACACAGCATTCTTAATCTCGCACAACATCGATCTTGTTCGCCGCCTGTCACAGATTGTATTACAGTTAGTTGTACGGTCACAGATGATTATGTTATTAGCACGGTCACAGACGGTGGAGAGCGTTTGTGGTACGGACCCCGAGCTTCGATCCGATGGTCGTTGGTTCAAATCTCGACGTGAACCGAAGTTTTATCGCTGGTAAAATTGATCTGCGCAATAACAAAACAAAGTATGGGGGTAGAGTGGGTGTGGGTGGTCATATCTTTTTAATGGGTGCAAGTTATAATAATAATTCTTTATTGGCAAGACAGGTGATACTTAATACTAATAGTACTTTTTCCTGTGGATCCAATAGGCGGTCTTATCGTGGTAGACGATCTCTTCCAGACTACCTTAAACTAAAAATAAAATGAATAAAATAGAAGAATAGGTAATTTAACATCACGGATCGTCTGCTTGTTTGTAACTTTTACATTAAACTTATATATACTTTGGTATGTATTGTAAGCCCTTATGTGAATTGAAATAAATAAATTTAAAAAATACTAGTTGGAAAGTTGACAATACCACTCCTATCAGAACTGAATCTAACATGATCGATGTGATTCGATGACGTCATAAATGGGATTTCCCTCAGCTGTCACGAAAACCAATTAACATCTTGTTCGATATTCTACTCTATCACTAATACAATAAAGTTCAAACTTACGAAGAACTTCTTAGTTAAAAGTACTGACCAGAACTCACTTCACGAAATGTCTGAAACTAAGAATAAATCCCTAAAATGCGTACTATTCTGAAATTTAGCCTTGGATTTCCTTTGAAGATGTGGCTATGACGGAATTTTGAGAAATTCTCCAACGAGTTGAACCAAATTCCGCCAGAACGGAATTGTGTGCGTGGTATTTAGTATATTAAAGTGATATTCTTGCTATCAATATCACTACATATTATATGTCTCGTTTTACGTGTTGTCCGTCTGTATGTAAAGGCTAATAGCTGAAACTACGCCAACGATTTCGAATAAAGTTTAAAATGAAAAATTGATTTATTCATTTAATAAAATTAATGTATTTTTGCTTATATCATTTGTAGAGTTATATTTTTAACAAATCTTATATGAACCACAAAGCCCTATATAAAGTCGAGTATGTGTTGTCCATCCAAAGGTTGTCTGTAAGAGATCGCTTTATAGCGATAAGACCGCTCATCGTTTCAATCATTTTTTTTATTTGACGCAGTTACGTAACGAGCCAATGGCCCACCTGGTGTTAAGTGGTAACCTCGGCCCATAACAACCGATGCGACTTGGGTCCTCCCCCTTCTAGGTATGATAAGTCGCATCGTATGCGCCCTTAACTCTGAGACGTGTAGGTGGAATGTCTCATGTGCCTGTAATTTCACTGGCAACCACACCTTTCAAACCGGAACACAGTAACGCGAATGCGTCACTGCTTGGCGGCAGAAATGGGCATGGCGGCGGTACTTCCCAGGATGAACTTGGCGAGAGTTCTACTGCTCTTAAAATTTTTCGGTAAATGTAGAAAAAAGAATCTTGTATGAAAAATAGAATTCATTCGGCTGCTCCACTGTACTGTACTTGTAGTCGGCGATCGATCGGTTTCTCTTGCATCACAAACATCGCAATGTGGGACGAGTTATCTCGCTCGCGTTCACTTCATCCGAGACTATCCGATGACGTATTTGTATCGAGATGCTGACATAGAAACGTGGCTCGACTATTTCTTATATGTGAAAATATTATTGAATTACGTTTACCACTTGGGAAAATACGCGCAGTGTGTTCGGAATGTATGACTGCCAGTTGGTAGTAACCCTGCCTTCTGCGCTGCAGGTCGTCGGTTCGATTCCCATTTCGTTCTAATGAGCATAAACATTTGAGCTAAGTACCTAACTACACCCTTATAAATCCCTTTCATTTGTTGTAGTCTTAAGTTATTATATGTATGTTAGTCACTAAGGTATATATTTATATGGGCCAATGTATTTAATACTAAGTAGCCTGAAATAAACAAATTATTATTATTATTATTATTATAAAGCTTAAAATTAACATCATACTATGTGTGTGTGTGTGCGTGTGTGTGTATGCATGCGTGTGCCTGTGTGTGTATTACCAATGAACATGTTTTACGCATATAAAATTATTTGATGTACTTATATACAAAAATGAACTAGAAGTATGGTTTACAAGTTAGTCTAAAAGCAGTAGAACTCACGCCACGTTCGTCCGGGGAAGTACTGCCACCATGCCCATTTCTGCCACTAAGCAGTAACGCATTCGCGTTACTGTGTTACGGTTTGAAAGGTGTGGTTGCCGGTGAAATTACAAACACATGAGACATTCCATGGTGGGCCGTCGGCACGTTCCGTAAAGCTTTAATCTTATTACTAAAGTAACCCCATTTTAGTATCACCGTTTGGAGGACTCGACAAAAACAATATTCCGATGGCCTGTCATAAAATAAAGGCGCCTGTCCCAGGGTCGGCCCATAATGAAAAACTGTGGTCGAAGGGATGGTTTTTGTCCCAACTTCAGGGCGGTACAGGATGTGGCCAGATGCTGACAATACGAAACCTTCTATAGCTGTTAGGAATGTGTGTATATGTAAGAGATGACAGATAAAAGTAAGATTTTATTATATACCGTTCTTCACACAGCACACTAGGCAAAGCCTGTATCGTGAAGACTTTTTTGGATTTGGATGGCTTTGGATTTACTGTACCTAGGAATATTTAAGGATTGCCACAGCCAACATAAAATTTAAATTTAAAAAGAAGGGAAGAGCTATCCAACTACATATATATACATACACGGTGTCAGTGGCTTCGAGTCGCTAAGAGCGGAATCGCATTCCATATCGGATCCAATTTCAGTACAAGTAGATGATAGATGGTACGCGTTACCTTTTTTGATTGATGTTTTGAATATTATTGGCATTTCCAAGCAATTTATTTATGAATTCTATAGAAATAAAGTTTTTGACTTTGACTTGACTTTGACATTGATAGATAAAAATATTTATATCAGCGAGAAACATACAATAGGAACAAAACAATAAAAAAACATTTTTAAAAGATGTAACAAATGAGCCCGTATGCGTCCTCTTAATAGGGGATGGCTTGGCATACGCTGAGAATACATGTAGTGTTATTCAGGGCTGATATTCAGCCAAAACCTTAAATGACATGGACGTCAGATCCGGCGGCCAAGCCGGCGAGCCAAGTACTAGTAAACTTTATTTCCATAGAATTCATAAAGAAATGCCTTGGAAACGTCAATAATATTCAAAACGTAAGGTCACGCGTATATTGGTGTGATATTATATATATTTAAACTCAAAACAAATCTTTATCAAATCTGTATTGCGAACTAATCCAATTAGATATTTTAATTGAATTCGGCTTTCCGCGAGTTTATCTCCCTCGTTTTAATGTAATTAGCGGGATTGAACGATGCGCCGCATTTATGGAATATATTTGTCACATTTGAAACTGTACCCTGTCTAAATGATTCTGTTTTGACTCTTGATCTAATCGTATTTTCATAAATTTTTTTTCTATTACGAAAACGCGGAGATTTTACCATTCGTTTTAAAATAACGTTTAAATGAACGGATATTTTAAATTATATTCAAATTTTATTTTGAATATAATTTAAATGAATTTTTAAAGATCATTTACTTAATTATATAATTACTTATATATGTATGCACATACACATAACCCATCATTATAGAACTCGGTATTGTGAACTTTAGGAACGTAATTGATATATTCATTTTTATACAAATTTTAAGATTAATGTTAAATTAAGTACATAATTTAACTGAAACATTTAAAAATGCACACACAATAGGATTTATTACTCTTAGTTGTTCTTTGCGAAGAAAGTGCGGCATACGACTGGCCGCACAGCTCAGTTGGTAGTAACTCTGGTATCTGCGCTGTAGGTCGTGGGTTCTATTCCCACCCAGGATAAACATTTGTGTGACGAGCATTGATGTTTGTTCTGTGTCTGGATGTTAATATGTATTTACAAAATAAAAGAGTATGTATGTATTCTATCAGTCATCTGGTTTCATAGTACGTGCTATGCTCAGTTTGGGGCTAGATGGCAAAGTGCGAAATGTCCACTGATATTTATTTACATTTCAGTCATGTCTATAATTAGCATTGCTGGCTTAAGATTTCCTAGTTTGGGTAACTTTGTTTTTGTCCCCACATTTTTCTATACATTTAAGTGACACCTCTGTAAAAATGTTTAAGTAATCATTTGTGTAAAATAATATTATAAGTACACAATAATATATAAAAGAAACCTGTAGTAATACTAGTACCGTTACTACAAGCCTTCGTCGATGCGGCCAAGGTTATTGGACTAGCGCATGCGGGCTTCGCACGCTGAGATCACTACCATCCGTCGCGAGAGCAGCGCCCCCACAGAGATTAGCTTGGACACCTGATTAGCTTATTTACATTCGTGCGAGGGAATTTTTTTTCTTTGTCATTTATGCGATACTACGAGCTGACGGCCCACCTGATTTTAAGTGGGTAACCGCCGCTCATGGACAACAGCAATACGACTCAACTCTCCACCAAAGTACGAGATGACTCAAGTCGCATTGCGTCCATCACCCCGAGACGGGGATGTTACGTCTCATGCGGCTGCAATTACACCGGCACCCACTCCCTCCACGGGAACACAGCAACACGAGTGCATCACTGCTTGCCGGCAGATTACCAGGTGTGGTGGCAGTACTTCTCCGGGTGGACTTGGCACAAGTTCTACTGCTACTTTGGGTTGGTCCTTTCGCACCACCCGGGGGACACGTGTAGGGATTCAGAGGGTTATCACCTACGGACGCGAGCAATGTGGGCCCCCAAAATTTACCGCTTTCATCCTAATCCGCGACCTCCATTCGTCCTTTTCATTCGAATAAGGCTCGTAGTCTAGGCTTAAAGTCCCATTTCGTAATAACTAAGTTCGAGCAGGCTATTACGTTAACCTTGATAAAAAGAAATACCTTAATTTTCTAGTCGTTTTAGATTAGGTTACTTAATTTTAGGGCTTAGGTGTAAATATTTTTTTGTGAATTTTGGAGTTGTAAACTGTTTTGTAAATTAACATGAATCATCTCACAGCTCAGTTGGTAGTAACCGTGCCTTCTGCGCTGTAGGTCGTGGGTTCGATTCCCACCCAGGATGAACATTTTTGTGTGACGAACATAGATGTTTGTTCTGTGTCTGGGTGTTGATATGTATTAACTATATGTATGTATTTACAATACGTATAAAAGTATTATATCAGCTCCCATGATACAAGCTTTGCTTAGCTTACTTTGGGGTCAGATGGCGCTGTGTGAAATGTCCACCAATATTTATTATTATTATTTATTTATTGTTTTTTGTTGCCATGTTTGTGCAGAAATAAATGTTGTTTTTATCTATTTAGCTGTATGTATAGTCTAAATCGGTGTCAGAAGTAAAAAAAAAACCAGGTCTGATACACGCCAAGAAAAAACCGCTTTCGCAGTCAACTTCAGAACTGCCCACGCGTCGCGGGACAGATATATCTATCACTCCATTGTCGTTTATACAAAAAATAATTACATATTCTATTAGCTATTAAGTTCCCATAGTACAAGTTGTCCTTAGTTTGGGGTTCTTTGTGAAATATCCACCGTTATTAATATTTATTTGTACATCTGAATGCACGTAAATCACCATTTGCACGAAACTAATTCTGTCACATTTAAAATAATCTCTCACGCCAATTATATAATGGCCGTTTTATCTCTCATTCCATAAGTAATGGGCTGGCATTTGGCCCATCTGATGTAAATGATAGCCTCTGCCTTTCGTCGCAGCGCGGACTAAAAGCGAGGCAAGAAGTGAATGCGCCATAGTACTAACTATTACTCGTGTGACTGGCTCTCTTGAATCACTGTCGACAAAAGACTAAAGTACTCCTTGAATAATAATAACAATAATAATAAATCATTAATTTCGGAATATCGTTTTTCCATAGGTATGAGATTAAAGATGAAACTACAATTACACATCACACACACAATTAAATAAAATCCTTATCAATAACGTAAAATTAAAAAATATCTGCCCGAGCACTTGATAGAATGTCTTTAAATATATAAGTAATAAGATAAGTAATCTGTGGTAAACTGTGTGGGTTCCACAGTGAATAATTTATTTAAATATTTATTTTTATTTTAGTTTTACTGTGTGACTGTTACCTTTTTTACTTCTTTTTTTACTGATTACCCCAATAAAAAAAAACTCATTGTTTCATATCTGGATTTTAACCTGCGTCCTTTGGATTGAAAGTTGAGTCTATACCTAGGAGCACCAAGCTCTGTATAGTTATGCTTCTGCGAAGTAGTACTAGTGTGAAATACGAAAGTTTAGTACGAGAGGAATCCGCACTTTCAATCCGAGGGTAGTCCGATCCTAATTTGGATGTATTATTAGGTTGAAAAATTATGTGCCGAATTCCACTTTCTAATTAACGCTAAGTAAAGCGTCCAAAACAGACCCGCCTTTTCAGTCGGACTTCTAACAGAAACAAGCAAATCCTCTTATAATAATCCCACGATCAAATATAATTGGTCTGAAAGCTCTACATCATACGCTCAGCATAAATTGTAACTTATTGGCCCCATTTTTCGTAGCCTCTCTCCTCCTCTCTTTCACTCGGGCACCCTTTTCACTTTGCGTAAAAGAGACAGGAACATCGAATCCCAGCCAGCTCAATGGATTTTTGTGTTTCCGCCTTCATAAATAATGTTGTGGTTTGTTTACGATGTTAACAAATAATATTTTTCTCGTTATGTCCAGACGAAAAATTATTAGGCTCGGTATGAAACATGATTATAGTTAAACTTAATACATTACTTAGCACATGATACAGTTTCAGAGTTACGGGCGCATACGATGCGACGTGGGTCTTGATGTACCTTAGTAGGGGGATACCCAAGTCTAATTGCTTTATTATGGGTTACCTACCACTAAAAAACAGGTGGGCCATCGTACTCGTCAAAAACTCGGTATTAAGAGCCCAACTCTTACGAGAACTAGGTATAAATATCACTTGCGACAGCTCGGCTGAAGGTCTGATATGAAAATGGGCCAAAATTTGATATATGTAGTTCCTTGCGGGAGATTACGTCTAAGAACGAATTATAAGTTAGTACTGCGACTAAGTAGCTTTAGTATATAATAAGTATTGTATAGAGCTCTATAGCTCGGCGAGGGGGGAAGGGAAGGCATGGACACTCACGATATTCGTACCTATATATTAATGCAAAAGTAACTGTCTGTCTGTTACCTTACTCATCTTTATCGTAATTTTGGTAAAGAATGTTCTGCGGTTTTTGACCAATCAAGTTAGTTAAGGGATAACTAAATTTTTTATTATTTCTTTCTTTTTGTATTGGGATTTATGAAAGCCTTGAAGATAATAATATGATATTAGTGGACAATTCACACAGCGTCATCTAGCCCCAAACTAAGCATAGCTTATACTATGGGAACCAGACAACTGATAGAATACATAATACAAACCTCTACATATACATATTAACACCCATAATAATAAAAAATAGATTACTCGAAGTACTAATTCCACGCAGTCCAAGTTGTGGGCATCAGCTAGTGTCAATCAGAAAAAATAATATAAAGTACGCCATACTGTGGAAGAGGTATAATAATAATAAATATTGGTGGACATTTCACACAGCGCCATCTAGCCCCAGAGTAAGCTAAGCATAGCTTGTGTCATGGGAACCAGACAACTGATATACATACTTATATACTTTTCTTTTGTAAATACATACATATAATACATATTAGGTATACACATACCGAACGGAATCTTTTCTTGGAACAAGACACAATGTATACGGACAGTGTGTACACGGATACAGCTGTGGGTGTCGTGTCAGATTGCCCGTTATTGGATCGGAATATCTATACATACAAATAAATAAAATTGGAGTGTCTGTTTGTAATATTAAAATAACCTCTTTTTACTAAGTGCATATGGATGTATACACGGTACATATACCAAAACATTTTTTTTTACAATTTTTGTGTCTGTCTGTATGTTCCGGCTAATCTCTGAAATGGCTTGACCGATTTTGACGGGACTTTCACTGGCAGATAGCTGATGTAACAAGGAGCTAGGTTACTTTTCCGAGGGGTAAAATCGGGGTGCGTGATAAAAGTGAATTCCACGCGGACGAAGTCGCGGGCAACAGCTTGTAATTATTATTTGTACTGTGGCCTGAAAAAATATTGAATGGCACCATACATTTTACACGAAGTTGCAGAGCCAGTAAAAGTATGAATTCAATTTCAAATACGTAGTTTAAGTTACGTAATAACTTAGTTGAAGGTTTTCGGTTCGGGAATAAAAGTTTTCTCCTCGAAGCTCGACAAATATCAATTTGCTTGTGACCCAGTTATTGCATACTAGCTTCGGAGCGTGGAATCACCTGCTTTTTAAGCATTTACAGAATGATGGACTAGTTCAGTCAGTACCTGATATAATTTTTACATATCTTGTAAACTATCTTTTTGTAATAAAAAAAAATAAAAAAATGTATAATAAAAAAAAAATTAATTCTCATTCATTGGCCAGTCGATATTTTCGTTCAGCGCAAATAATAATTTTTAAATAAAATTTGTGTGAAATGGACAAGTGTGTTGTTAAGGAATATTCCTGAGCAAAGTGATAATATCTCGTGCCACATGGTACGGCTTCCGTAATACAATTTTCCACTTTGAAAGGAGCCAGTCAACACATTAAATTAATCCAATTATCGCCCTCGCGAGTTCATCTGATTTGTATTTACTGGACTGTTATTTCATAATTACTTATCTGTTTGATAATTAATTTAAAGTTCATCCAGCTGTGGTGTAGGTGAAATATAATTATTTGTTGGTTTGTTTCTACCAACAGTTTAATTCCCAACGTTCGCTCCAAATCTATCCCATACGCGCCTCGCATGTTTCTTGCATAAAACTTTTTTAACTGATTAAGTTACAGGTGGCCTCCCTTGTGTTTGGTACCCATATCAAAATACGACTTGGGTCCTCCCCTACTTTAGATAAACAAGACAGAAGTCGCATAGTATGCGCTCGTAACTCTGAGATGTGAAGGCAGAATCTGAATATTTTGCCGTTGCCGAGTTACTATTACTTATAGCGTCAGTAGCTCTCGAACCAGTGCAGTGAAGTGCTTAAAGTGCACCTTAAAGAGGCTCCTTTCGTGATGCGTGAAAGAACTATAAAGCAATACACCTTCGCATTTTATAAAATCGATACGGATGATTTGCTGTTGCCCTCAATTTCGGGAAATATGCAATCCCACCTACTTTTGTTATCCATTCATAATGATTTGCAAATTATTATAGACATTATTATGATTTATTGACCAAATTACTGCCACAGAGTTTACCAGCAATACGATAAGCCGATGGACTGAATGATTTGTTTGTTGAGGCGTCGTTTTAGCTCGAATCATTTTTGGAGCAAAAAATAATACTGCATTATTAAGCCCTTTTCAGGGGGACTCGATAATTTAAATTAACACACAACAACTATTTAATCTGTGGTCAAAAACAGCAAACAATAAATCAAGGTCAAAAACAGCAAAAAAAACACTATGTGGGTAGACGCACTTTTAAACATGAGGGTATATTTAAAAGTGTGTCTACCCACATTGTGTATTCCGTTACTATTATTTGGATAGACATATGAATATGATTAAATACGTATATCTTTGTATAATTACCATGTAAGTTTTAAAATAAATATTCTTTTTATTCTTCTTATACCTCTGCACTAAGATTTCCTGGGTCGCAGTTGGCATTGACAAACATGAGAACATTTATTATTATTATTATTGGCACGTGACATTTACAAAATTTCGTGCACACCACACAAACTTTGCCCAAATCGGGAATCGAATCCTCGCTTTGCAGGCAGGGTTATTATCGTACTAGCCAAGGATCCTCCATATTTGTTTGCGTCTTGGTATAGGAACACATTTCAGCAATAAATCACTATAATCCTTTATTTATTTTTTGCGAGAACACAGCTTTTTGTTGATCTTATAAAATATTGATATAGTATTACTGTATTCGTTCTAGTACCCTACACAGTTATGCGTATTTATTCAGTTATTTAAATGAGTTATCATTTCAAAATGAATAGTTATTTTATTTCAATAATCAGTACGCTAATAATTAGTAACACCAATGTTACTAATTATTTTTATATAAGACGAAAACTAAATGGCATTATATCAGCAATAGATAAAACTTAAAATATAAGACGTTATAATTTAAAATAAAAATAGCCTAACATGTATAAACCCGATAATAAAGTTGAAAGTAATATAATATACATATACATATCAATTGTTTGCACCCAAAATATGCACATTTTTCCCCGAACCGAATTATTTATGATTAATGCTGTAAAATATGAATTTAAATGACACACAAGTAGGTACCGAGAGGTTAACGTACTTTGTTGAACTCTCATACATTTTACGATTACGCGCGATAATGAATTTTTTTTAGCAATTTCACACATTTTGTTTATAATGCCGGTCGAACGTTGTCGTTTTTTTTTATGAATTTCTACCCAAATGCTAATTTAATAGTTTTTAAGAAGAGTTTGTTGAAATAAGATTGTCGGAGGCTGCTCGAGTTTATTTATTTATTTATTGAGTACACAAACATCATATTAATTAAAAAATTCAACAAAATCAAAATAATAAAAGGACAGTTGTAATATCTTCTAATATGACAATTAGGAGTGTACATATCATTCACCATAAACACATGAAAATTAAAAGGAAATAAGTTCTTAAAACTAAGTAAGTTAAAATGAATCAAGTAAGACATAGATAAGAGAAGTAAATAATAAAACAAACGATTCAAATTAAGCAGAAGAGCTAAAGTGGCTTAGTAGTAACTTTTAAACACTTTAATTTTATTGGAAAATACCTCTAAATCCAAGAATGAAATTCTTGGATGAGGTTATTGTATTCATTATTATTATTATTTTCTTTAACTACTCTTAATTCCATTGCTGTGCTATCTACACGAAATTGTAGTGAGTAACTTTCAAGGTAACCTCATACAATTTTCAATGTGCATTTTTATTTTATATATATATATAACCTATAAGGGTAATTCTCTAGTTATGGTGGTTAAGTTATGCACAATAAAGAGTATATCTATCTATCTATCTCATTGGCCAAAGTTCTTATCACCTCCGTTTGACATAAATAGTCCCCTAGGCGCGACCCTCTGAAGAAATATCGCTAGGAAAATACACTTTTTATTAAAGGGGTAAACCTTAGGTCGTTATATCTACAATGAAACGGAAATGTTGTTTAACACAAGGGGTTACCCTTGTTACGGTAAGATAGGGAGGGAAAAGGTATATATAATAACACTCGGAAGGTAACGGCTGAAGTGGCGTCATACATTTTTGAGCAGCGATATCTATACACTAGCTGTTGCCCGCGACTTCGTCCGCGTGGAATTCGGTTTTATCACGCACCTCTATTCTACCCCTCGGAAAAGTAGCCTAAGTTACACCTTGTTACATCAGCTATCTTTCAGTGAAAGTCGCGTCGAAATCGGTCCAGCCGTTTTAGAGATTAGCCGGAACAAACAGACAGACAAAAATTGTAAAAGATGTTGTTTTTGTATATGTACCGTGTATACATCCATATGCACTCAGTAAAGAGCGTTTATTTTATTATTACAAACAGACACTCCAATTTTATTTATTTGTATATATCTTTGTCAGACCTTTTTCCGTTTATATACTTGTCACCTGATGTAGGGGCGTATGTTAGGGCTGTAGGCCTAGATATAAATTCTAGTTAATTCTAGATTGGAATATAACTTTACTATACTGTATATCATAAGTTACTAGGTAATACTAGGTATTACTCGTGTCATTGACTCTTCCAAGGCAGTATAATAATGATATTATTGGTCTATTCACACAGCGCCATCTAGCGACTGTGCAGACTCACTCGATAGCCTTTACTCATACTATACCACTGTAGGTCGTGGGTTCGATTCCCACCCAGGACAAACATTTATGTGACTAGTATAGATGTTTGTTCTGTACCTGGGTGTAAGTATGTATGTATTCTATCAGATGTCTGGTTCCCATAGTTCAAGCTATGCGTAGTTTGGGGCTAGATGGCGCTGTGTGAAATGTCCACCAATATATTGTAAAAATAAACGAGCCAGAATAATTGACAACAGTGTACTTTTAGATGTCTGATGGAATGAAATTGTTCATTGCAACCAAATACGTAATACAGAAATAAAAATTTCTTAATATGTTTTTTTTTGTTAAAAAAAAAGTCTACGTCAAATGTATCTTTGCACCTGTATTTATATAAAAATCAGTACGTATCGACCGGAATGCGATAAGGCGATTCGCAGCCGCAGAACTCTTGGCTTCCGACAGCGAACAAGAAACGTGTAGGAACAAGTTGCGCGAAGCAAGAAGCCCGAGTTAGTGCTACGGCGCGGCGCGGCGTCTGAAGTTGGCTGGAAGCCAGCGTCGTAAGGCTGAAAGGTCGCAGTTCCAGAAATGTAGCTTCATACCTAACGACCACTTAACTTATGGTGTACAAGTTATATTATGTTCTATTTCTACATTATCGTAATAAAGTACTCAACAAAGTTGATCGAAGTACGTCATTCAAGATTGTCCTACCCCGCCAAAGGTCTCAGTCTTACCTAGCGTCTCAATGGATTAGGTTCGCGCATTGATTACTACCCTCAATGCTCAGTTGGTAGTAACTATGCCTTCTGCGCTGTAGGACGTGGGTTCTACAATAATATTAATAATCATTTTCATTTATTCGACCAACAAGATCGTTAAATAAACAATTTAAATCAAAAGGCCCCTCCATAAAAAAACCCACCCAAATAAAAAAAATGTGTGACGAACATAGATTTTTTCTTCTCTTTTATTCTTCTTATATGAGTATTCTATATTATAAGTAATTATTTCTGGAAAAAATACTAAAATAAGTATTATACATCAGTTGTCTGGTTCTCGTAGTACAAGCTATGGTTAGCTTGGGGCTAGGTTTTTTTTTTTTGTGATACAGTTACTGAACGAGCTGACGGCCCACCTGGTGTTAAGTGGTAACCTCAGCCCATAACAAGCGATGCGGCTTGATGGCTAGGTTGGCGCTATGTGAATTGTTCATAAAACTTACTTTAGGGCATTTCGACCATTTTGATACGGGCGCAAAAACCTACGGATCCGACGTACGAAGGGACCCCCCTACACTCTTGTGCTCTGTCAACTTCGGGCGTCTTCTCGAGTAGACTATATTTCAAAAATCAAGTCCCACGGAAAACAGGAACTTACATTGCAATTTACGCTTTCACATAGACAGTAGCGCCACACCCACGAGACTTCTTTCATGGCACGCACTCTAGTGTATGTGCCGCTATTTACTAGCTGCCTTGGTTTCAATTGTTCTCAAGAGCCTAGACCCGCTCTCGTGGAGTGCGCACGCGTTGAGTACGTGATGTCAAGGGCTGTTGAAATTACCGTCTTAGGTTCGATTCTTGTGTACGAAATGAGAATAAGATTTTTCTTATTATTACTTTAATTTTTATATTGCTTATCTCGTTTCAATGCAAAACTTAATTTTGTGCGTTTTAAAGTCAAATCTCTAAATTTCATATCTAATAACGGCTTATTATAGCCTTTTTTTGCTGTTACAAGCCATATTTTCTTTTATTTGATCATACCTACTTTTATTTTTAAAGTATTAACACAAAATATAATATTTTTCATTCTTTCCTTATAAAGAACTCATCCTCGATGAATTTTCGGTCACTGAGAGTCGAAGCACCCTCTAAAATTTATATTTAATTTTGTTTCTATTACCGAAATGAGTACAGGTTAATCTCAGAAAATATAGTGATACGATTTTTCACTAATAGATAAGAGACTATTTCACGAAATTTGTGTACCTAGGTATATAATTTACATACAAGTCTGACTGCGATAGACGCTCCCATGCAAAGCTGTGTGGGTCGATAGTACATAAAAAGATTTATCAAGTATCCCTTGAAACCAGACATTTATTTTACTTAAATCGAGTGTTATTTATTATCTAACATCAATTCAACCCTGAGTAGCGTCGGGACGTATCAATCAGCGGGGCGTAAGAATTTCTTATTGCGCAATACATTTCAACATTTCGACATTTTTAAATGCGCATTAAGCTTGGATCAATAAAATGTGGGTTGTGTACGTCGGAAGGCCGCGCCGCGTCTTGATTTAAAACTGCCAAAACCAGACGTAGCAGCCAGTCCCTCCAGCATCACTGCTTGCCGGCAGATTACCAGGTGTGGTGGCAGTACTTCTCCGGGCGAACTTAGCATTCTACTGCTACTTTGGGTTGCTCCTTTCGCACCACCCGTCACCGTTATTATTAATTGTTTGTGTACTAATATAAATGTTGGTGGACATTTCACACAGCGCCATCTATCCTCAAAGAAGCTAAGCGTAGCTTGTATCATGAGAACCAGACAACTGATATACATACTTTTTTTTGTAAATACTTATAATACATATCGACACCCAGACACAGAACAAACATCTATATTCGTTACACATATGTCACAAATGTCCTGAATGGGAATCGAAACTACGACCTACAGCGCAGAAGTCAGAGTTACTACCAACTGAGCTGTGAGGCTATAGAAGTATGCGTGATGTTCGAACAAACAGACAACAGCTTTAAACTAATCAAAGAAATAGAAGTTGTATATATCAAACCATGCCATGATATCGTCCATTTGCGACGACAGTGTGACATCTCAAAGTATAATCCTACCTACCTACTCTTGTTCACAGCGTTTATTTGGAACAACAAATCTGCGCTAATTTGGTCCGAATTCATGTTTCGTACCAAAAACTAACATTGCATATTGAGCTGAAATTCCTCAGTACGGCGTGGTAAGGCAGTAATGCTCACAGTTTTGAAATTTCGAATTTTATTAACGGTATTCCCGTGAGAAGCAATTCTTCAGCGATTTAGGAGCCGCAATTAACACTTATAGAAGCGAATTATCACTAACAAGTACTTATCTATACTAATAATAGTTTGTTTGTTTGAACGCGCTAATCTCTAGTCTGTTTGAAAGTTATTTTTGTATTTGATAGCTTAAATGCTTGAGGAATGTTATAATAGGTTATTTACCATAAAGCTACGATCCTTAGGAGCCGAGCAAAAAAGAAAAAGAATTCTTAGCGAAAAGAAGTAGTAATAGCGCGGATATATTGGTATAAGTATAATGTGCGTTCCCACTGCTGTATTAGGTATCTAATTCATTCGGAAACCCTCCGTGTGGGTAACGAAAGATATTTATTTTCTATACGAAAACATAATACTGTTTTCGAATTGGATTCTGGGAGTTCTAACCGTATATTAAATGTGTATTTACAGAAAACACTAGAATAACTAAATAAATTGCAATGGATACAGGCTTTTTGTTAGTGTATTCAGACTGGCCTCACAGCTCAGTTGATAGTTTTAGACCTATAGCGCAATAGGCACCAACTGAGCTGTGAGGCCAGTCAAGATAAACGTCGTACCAACTGAAATACCCCAATCTGGGAATGGTGTAATAAATGTTTTTAAAAGGTTTTCACCCTTTGTCGGTAGAAAGGTAAATACGGGGGGTAGTACTAGTGATGTATTGTGCCGTGTAACATTGTACTCTCTACCGTGTGACCTGGTTCCACTCGAGAGCGAATTGATATTGTATATTCTGAGCCTGAATGTTGGAAAATTCATGTTATTAAAGTCGACGCCTATACTGCCGTCCTTTAACTAGAAAGCCCTTAAAAGGTAAATTTTGACTTTTTAATTGGAAGCGATACAGTTCAAAATTCTCTATCTTTCTGTCTAAGATACGTTTGTAAATTATAATTAGTTCCGGAGATATAAAAAAAAATTGTTGGCCGTTAAGTGACTGATTTAAAAGGAATGAAAAAGAGTTCTCTGAACATATCTCAAAAACAATTTGGGCTTAACGGCCTTTTAGTTAAAGGACGGCAGTATATATCTCTAGCGGTTATTTACCTGGCACGGTTTTTGTGCTGGACATTAGGATCGTGGTTAGTTTTTGTTTAGTTCTTAACTGTTGTTAGTTTTACTGCGTTCAAAATGAATAATAACAAAAACCCGTTAAAATCTATTGAAAAGTTTGGATTGATTTCGATTGACGGCTATCGATCTTGGTATAGGTACTAAATTTTGGCGTCTGATGGAAACTATTATCTTGAACTAAAAATTACCTTATTTTCAAGTCAGTTTTATACCTTTTGACGAAGATGTCTTTTTTAGTATTTGTAATCTCCTATGTAGGTACTTAGATTGTGTAAATTAGCCTCTAGCTGTCTGACGTCAGCTAGGTCTTTATTATTTAGAACTAACATCCCATAAAGCTCGTTACGTAGAAATCTCTGTCACGTTCAAAACCACCCACGAGTATGGATATGGATAGACTCGAAGTTAGTTTAGTGTGGATAAGAATTAATTTTAAATTTATAAAATAAATAAACATTGACACAAATTACAACACTTGTAAGATCCCAAGGCGGTACTAAAATACAGAAAAGGATTTTCTCAATTTGGTTGTTTTTTTAATTGGTCGTTGCTTTAGACCAATGTTAACCATAAACCGATTTTGAAAATTCTGTTTTATTTGAAGGAATATGGAATACATATATATTCAGATTGGTCCCATACATACATCAAAATTCATCAAAATTGGTTCATTAGTTTGAATTTTGAATCATAAATTAAAGGAATTAAAGGTTTTTCTTGTTTATGTTAATAAATAAATAATTAAAAAATAAAATAAAATATGTCATCCAAGTACGAAACAATGAGGAATCATTCTTGTTCATTCGCTATTAAGTGCGTTTTCACGTTTTGCTGCGCAAAGTAATTATTTTGAGGATATTATAAAAAAAAATATGCTTTCTGTTAGCGAGTGTAATTTTAAATATTACTTGTCTCGACGAGCCGAGAATATAGGCACATTAATAAATCTTGCAAAAAAACATTGTATCCTCACGAATCTTTCGTCGAGGAAGCGCGCTTCGGCACCGCCGGGCCTTCGGTCGCTGACCCCAGGTTTACGTGAACTTGCTAAATTTAAGGAATTTGACAAGACTTGGGTACCTTATCTAGTATCTATATACAGCATTATGTATGTACAGCAGTATGTATGTATCACTATGTATATCAGTTATTGATAATGTAGAATACTTTAGTATGTATTTTTATGTCTAGATACCTCTTTTATGCCTATATATACTATTCCTTTTTTTTATTATGTAAGTCTCTGTTGTATTCTGTTCCTTTCTTTCTTTCAGTAAGCTTGTATGGGGCGATAGCCATCGTGGAATGGATTTTACTTAAAACCCGATGTCGAAATAGGTACTAAGTATGTCTGTGTTTTCGTTTTTAGGTACTAATAGGGTTTGAACAGGCGGCCAACTTAGCGATAAGTAAGCCTGACCTTAATGAATATTACTTATTGATGTTTCTAAGCTGTTTCTTTAGGAGTACTGTGGAAATAATAATAATAGTGTTGATTTTGGATTTTGAAGTTTGTGGCTATTCCAAAATGGGTGGACAGATTTCAATGAATTTTCTTACTATCATGTACTTCCAATTAACTTTGAACTTCACTTGTAAGTCAGAAAGAGCTTTAAGTTTTACTAAATAAGCTTGGGGACTCAAGTTATTGTGCGGGTCACATAGTCTAATACCGAATGTAAGCGTTCCTCTTTAGAGTGAGTCATGATTTCAATATAAATTGTATCTATTAGCATTACCATTAAACACAGGCGTGGTTAGGGTTGCCAAAAATTTTTCGATTGAATATAGTATTTTTGAGAATAAGCTAAGAAAGCACACTTAAAAAAAATATAGTATTTTTGAAAAGATGAAAAAAAATCAATGGTGTAAGTTTGTTATCTATTTATTTTTGTAAAAACTATTTTTTTTTCACTTCATGCAATATTTAACAATTTTCTGTTTCGAAATCTGAAAATCTGTGCTCGAAATATAGTATATTTGCGTACTATATATTAGTGACAGTATACAGAACGGAGAGCCGAAATATAATAAAATACTATATAATATAGTACGGTTGGCAACCCTAGGCGTGGTGGTCTAGCGGTACTTTTAATCCTGATGTCGTTGATTCGAATCTCGAAGTTAGCCAACTATTTTTTTCCATTTGTAAAATGTACGTGTGCATTATACCACGTTTTGAAACCGATGAATGAAATAAATTAAAAGCCAACAAGTTCTAGAACCAAAAAACATGTATCAAGTGCATGAATTGAGCCTCTTTGAGGCGCACTTTAATGTTTTCACCACTCTGTTACACGAATAGTACTGTAGGTTTTAGCTAACTAACTTTCTGTAGATAGATGACACTTTATTGCTCACAAAATCAAAATAACAACAAACAGATACAAAAAAAGTGAAACAATGGAGCGGTCTTATCGCTATAAAGCGATCTCTTACAGACAACCTTTGGATGGCCAAGAAATACTGGACTTTATATGGGGCTTTGTGGTTCATCTAAGATTGGTCAAAAATATAACTGGACAAATTATACATGCAAAAATAACTAACTTTCTGTATGTAGGCAGTTTTCCCATTATATTAACCTCAAACGGTTCCATGCTAATTTTAACCACGTATTATATCCTTAATTAGAGCGGTTCTACACAAAGCCAGTCCTGTGAGCGAAATGCTAATTACCATGTTCGTTTTACGTTACACGCGATAACGTTACGTGGACTTTATGTATACCAATAAATAAAATTGGGGTGTCTGTTTGTAATATTAAAATAACCTCTTTTTTTCTAAGTGCATATGGATGTATACACGGTACATATACCAATACAACATTTTGTACAATTTTTTTGTCTGTTTGTTCCGGATAATCTCTGAAACGGCTGGATCGATTTTGACGGGACTTTCACTGGCAGATAGCTGATGTAACAAGGAGTAACTTAGGCTACTTTTCCATGGGGTAAAATAGGGGTGCGTGATAAAACCGAATTCCACGCGGACGAAGTCGCGGGCAACAGCTAGTTAGAACATATTATCAATAATTATATTAAAACTAGCGACCCGCCCTAGCTTTAGACGGGTGCATTTATAAATTATTCACACGAACCTTCCTCGTTCTTTATATTAGTGAAAACTGTGTCATAATCCGTTGCGTGATTTAATTTATATATATAATTTAGCCACTCTGTTTAATACTATTAGAGATATTAGTTCTCTGCTGGTTTAATACTTCATAGTGGAAACTAAATAGGTAACTGCTTATACACTTGAAAATCAAGTTCAGATTCAGCCGATTACAATTATAGGGCAATAGTTGTAGGCTGTGTTTGTGTAGTCGCACTAGTAAAGTGGCACATAACCTTGGATTGTGGGTCAAAGCCACTCGTCACTTTATTATATATATACATTCAAATAATGATCGATTACAATAGTATATATTTCATTTATATTTATTATTTTATTTTGTATAATTTCTAATTTGTTAAGAGTTGTAAGTTTTTTGTTGTCACTTTTAGAAAATATTGTTTACACAAATGCTGTGTACAATATTAGGGTTAGCAGACATCTATACAAATAAATAAATTTGGACTGTCTGTTTGCAATATTAAAATAATCGCTTTTTATTAAGTGCATATGGATGTATACACGGTACATATACCAAAACAACATTTTATACAATGTTTGTCTCTGTTCCGGCTGATCTATTGAAATGGTTGGACCGATTTTGACGGGACTTTCACTGGCAGATAGCTGATGTAACAAGGAGTAACTTAGGCTACTTTCCCGACGGGTAAAATAGGGGTGCGTGATAAAAGCGAATCCCACGCGGACGAAGTCGCGGGCAACTTTACTACTTTACTAAGTGCATATGGATGCACTTAGTAAAAAGTGGTTATTTTAATATTACAAACAGACACTCCATTTTTATTAATTTGTATAGATTATCTCTGACCGGGCATCGAACCCGGGGCTCTGCTGAACCATGGTTACTACCAACTTAATACGTAGTAAAGTTGACTTCCCGACAACAAAGGAGACATTTCAAAGCTCACAAGCCTTTATGAATGACCAATGATGTTTAATTTTACGACGCAAAATCTCCCCAAGTTTCGAGAGTTCCTACTTCAAAAGTCTCTGAACCACTTTGAATTAAAGCTGCCAAGTTATTTATTTATTCGTCGCATATTACGTATTCTGTAGGAAAGTTTTGTTTTCCCTTTCAAGGTATTTCAAAATAATTCGCTTTGCAATAGACAAGTTGTTCTTAGTACTTGAATCTGTGGGGTAAGAAGCCATTATTTGTGGGCTCAAAGCAATACTAAGCTATTTAAGCTAACTAAGCTCGTATATAAGTATTTACCGCAAAGTATCTACATAATGTTATGTAGGTATGCGACTTAGGTATTGTCTTGGTCAACGGACTCCTTCAAATAGGTTTTGAAAATCTTCAAACTGTTAAAAATATCCATACAAACACAAAAACAAATCTACGAGAACAAACTTTCTTATCACACGTAAATGTATGCCCCGGCTGGGCATCAAATCTACTACAAAATACTAAAAAGAAGAAGATTATGCTCTATGGTTATCATGGAACTTTGCTTCGGAGCTGTTATACTCTAAAAGATTGATTTAAATATAAAGTACCTTCAAGTAGGAATAACAACATGTCCTTGAGACGTCCTCAGTTCGACCTGCTACAGATAATAGAGGCGATTCTGTTGCCAACCAAATAAAACTAATTTTAGGATCACGCATATGTTTGTCTTTGAAAAAAATATTAAATAAATATTGGTGGCCATTACACGCAGCTTTGTCTAGCCCTAAACTAACCATAGCTTGTACGGAAACCAGTTTATAGAATACTTCTACTTATATTTTTTTCTTGATACATTATTATACATAATAAACACCCAAACACAGAACAAACATCTGTATTTACCACACCCATATTTTTGTTTGTTGGATATCGAATGCACGACCTTCAGCGCAGAAGGCAGTGTTACTTCCATCTGAGCTGTGGGAATAGAACAAAAAGAGATTAACTAAATATCAGTTAATATACAAATTAAAAGTTATAAAAAAAGCATGAGTCAATTTTGTAACCGTGATGTTTTTTTTTTTCTTTTTTCACTTTATGCCGCCCAAAAGGAGATCAGATTTAATCAAATTATTCACATAAAAAGAGTTTTTATGTCAGACTCTAAAATTAAACGTGGATAGACGGCTGACGGAAAACGTGTATACCGGGAGGTAAAGGGGTGTATACACGTGACAACCTGACTGCCAGGGCCCGTTAAATGAATATTGGAGTATTTATGTTATATTTTTATGCTACAGAAAGTTTTGATAATGCAATCTAGCTTGATTTTCAGCAGACTTGAAAAGGACGAGGTTATCAATTTGGTTGTATTTTTGTTATGTTTCTTACCTCATATCTCCGTCGTTTATAAAGTGATTTAGATTTTTGTTTTATCTGGGAGGGTAGTTCTTTCAGATTTGTCCCATAGAAAATTCAAAATAATTTGTTCTGTTAATCAAAATAACTGGAAAAAATATTTGTCGTTTAAGTGCGCGAGATAACGTGGAATCATTCTTATTCATTGGTGATAAAATAGTTTTTTTTTTGTTTTGCTTCGCAAAATATGTTATCAAAACATTCGGTGTTTGAGAAATTACTCTTTGTCAAAAATAATATTACAAAGAGAAGAGGTAAAGTTTGTATTTAGAAGAATCTCTGAAACTACTGATGTGATTCTGAAAATCACACTGTTAGGTAGCTACATTATCCCTGAGTGCTGTAGGCTATTTTTATTCTGATTGAGTCCCAGCTTTAAATGCTTAACGCTACCCGTGCGAAGCCGGGAGGGGCCGCTAGTCATTTTAAAAATAAAACATCGTCTCAGAGTTCTCGGGCCTGTGGTTTACCACATCCGAAAAATCCTGTCCATAGCAACATAAGCATTTAGCAAGCTATAACTTGTAAGTATGAACATTGACGCTGGTGGAAAAATGCTTTCGATATGACTTATCGAGAGAAGCGGTACGTGCGAGTTATATAAAATCTGTTTCATTAGTGAGTGTGCGCTGTAAGCAGCTCCAACGATCCCTATTGCTCGTTCATACTCGTTCATTGAAGCCCTTGAAAACTGTTTTGTTTGAAGATCTAATCTATTAATTTGGGGCGAGAAATGTCGAGGGACCAAAGAGGGTATTAAGAGATCGATGCCCTATGTCAGTTTATATGCGTTGAAGAGTAAAATAAACCGATTAGGATATGTTGTTAGATCTCAGCTACAGGCGACATTGGTATCTTGCGTAGTTAATAGTAGTTTCATTGAAATACGTAGTAACAGGTGTCATGATAGGCATTGTTTTGCCTTCCGGTGGCGGAGCAGGTCTTGGAATAATATCTTTCAGGCTATGCTTGCCTGGTATTTGCCTATCCACCTAACGTATTGCTTGACATTTTTGGTATCCTATTTCTTATCTATAGTAATAATATCATAAAGAGGTAAGTTTGTATGTAGGAGGTAATCCCCAGAACTCTACTGGTTATATTCTGTAAATTCTTATGCTAATAGGAAACTACATTATTCCTTGGTGCTGTAGGTTATTTTATTCTGATAAAACTGAGTTCTAGCCTTTCAACGTTACACTAAAGCTAGTATATATATATTAGCTGCGCCCCACGACAACACTGCACTTATCCGAGATCAAAGTAGCCTATGTGTTAATCCAGGATATAAACTATCTTATTTCCAAATTTCATCCAAATCCGTTCAGCCGTTTGAGCGTGAAAGAGTTACAAACGTCCATACAAACTTTCACGTTTGTAATATTAGTAGGATATATTTAAGTAGAGAGATTCTAATGAATCTGTATTGTATGAGTTGTCTTGCGCTCTATACCTCTTAACTCTATTGTTACTCTCTTTATTATTTTGTGTTCGTTACTTAGAACGCGTTCAAATTGTAACGAGTCTCGGTAACATCAACTCTAATGATAATCGTCGGCTCTCAAATGGCTCCCGGGAGGTTTTTCTTTCTCTCGTTCATTTTCACCATGGAGGGGGTACATTAGGGGTTTTTATGCGTTTAGTTTTTGATGGCTGTGTAGCTTTATTTTATGGTCCCACTGTGGGAGGTAGGAGTTATGTCGACAAACAAAATTGTAATAAGAACAGTGTTACCCGTGTAGGGTAATAGCAGTTAGGTTATATTATTATACTAGCTGTTGCCCGCGACTTCGTCCGCGTGGAATTTATTATTACTATTATTGGCCCCATAGTGTATGTATTCTCACTATAATGTTATATTGATATATATGTTATTTTTTTCCTGTTATGAAGAAACAGGAAAACAGTGAGTTACTAATTTTGCGGGTGCGAGCGTACTGCGTTCACCCAGCCTAGCAATACTGAGTCTGTGTACTAAATAATAAATAAATACTGGTGAACATTTCACACAGCGCCATCTAGCCCCAAACTAAGCTGTATTATACGTTTTTTTTATTATTTAATTAATTCCAAACAGTTTGATTCAAGTATCTATCCTGTGTATATAAATTTCATCTGATAAGGTATCCATTACCGTAGTCGTAATCTTAGCGTAGGAGGGTAATCTACTGTAACATTTCTACATTCAATCTTATCTTTATAGATAAATATCATAAGGTGACGTCACCGCTTAGACACCAGCCCGATAAGCGACATCGACAGTGACGTCATGATGCGGATGTAACAATAATAATATTAAATAAAAAAATAAAAAAAAATAAAAATATGGACGAAACAGGAGGAACTTGAACGTGATGTTGAAAATGTCCTTTTCAAAGCACAAAATTGCGTCATGGGTCATCATGTCGACCTTTTCGATATCCCTTTTGGTTTAGGACACCCCCGAGTGCCCCTGATGTCTGATGGTTATCGTATTTGGGTACCCCCGAGTGAGTGCCCCTAATAAATAAATAATAAATAATGGTGGACATTTTACACAGCGCCATCTAGCCCCAAAGTAAGCTAAGCATAGCTTGTATCATGGGAACCAGACAATTGATATAATACTTATATACTTTTCTTTTGTAAATACATACATAATAATACATATTAACACCCAAACACAGAATAAACATCAATGTCACATAAATGTTTGTCCTGAGTGGGGATCGAACCCACGATCTACAGCGCAGAAGGTAGGGTTACTAACCAACTGAGCTATGAGGCCAGTAAAATAGTTATTGTATGTTCAATACGTCTAGCAACCGTGATTTTCTAGTTGGTTATTTATCTTCTAATAGTTCAGTCACTTAGCCAAAAAGGTCAACATCGGTATGAGATATAGTAAGCTCACTTGGAAACTTGTATTAACATTAATTTTGGCATTCTTTAAGTAATCTCAGTAAAAAAAAAAAAACAGAAATAGCAAAATAAACTGAAAAGATTACGACTAAGTACATGGACTACATTATTAATAGTTGTCTTCTCGTAGTTAACAATACTGTAGTGATTTACTGACTACGTACTAGGTATTATTTATTATTCACCGGGACTCACGGTTGACCTTGCAGTATGTATGTATGTATGGATGTATGTATGTATGTATGGCTGCGGAGAACCGCGCACTATACAAATACAGTTTACAGGTTGAAATTCAAAGGTTTAAGTTTCAAATTTCATTTGATTTTTCATATAAGTTCATATTAAAAATGAAATAAATAAATTATAAATAAATAAATATCTTATTGTAAATAAAAAAAATTTTAAAAAAGTAAAGTAAAAAAAATGGCCACCTATAATCAGTATTGCTGTGCCCTAACAGGGTTTATGTTTGTATCCCATAAATTGGAAAAAAAAAATTTATTAAGATCTTTGAAACAACATATAATAAATGCTTTGAATTTATTTCCTATGTAAGAAGCCTCCGTTCTATTTTTTCCGTTCTTTTAGATGTCATTAAGTACATATAGTGATATAGTGTAGTATGTGTTAATAATATAATAATAATAATTTAATTTCTTTAATCAGACAACATTAGTCCATAGGGTTAGTAAAAGCTTATAATTTAGGGATGTTAGTACTTAATAACTAGACAAGATTTAGTCCTCTGAGTCAACTTATACATCAGAGGACAATCAATCTTATTGGAAATAGTATTCAGGATACTGTTATTGAAAAGTTAAGAAGTTAAGAAGTATCCGTTTTTTTTCGTATGTTTAATAGTGATTCAATACTTATATTGTTGTATGTGTTGTCTACAGGAGCATCACCTCCAGAGGGCGATATCTGGCACGGGGCTAATAATACCTACACCGGAAGTGAGTCAGGTGTGCGACATCCAGTACTACGAGAAATGTTACCCGCCAGACTACAAAATGCCCAAACAACACATACATATGCAGCGTGAGTATATACAGTCACGTTATCCGGTGATGCTGCTACTGTTTAGTTTTTCAATAATAATTATTTATTTATTTGGTACTAGCTGTTGGCCGCGACTTCGTCCGCGTGGAATTTGGTTTTTTATCCCTTGGAATAGTAGCCTAAGTTACTCCTTGTTACATCGGCTATCTGCCAGTGAAAACCGCTTTAAAATCGGTCCGGCCGTTCCGGAGATTAGCCGGAACAAACAGACAGACAGACAGACAAAAATGGTAAAAAAATTATGTTTTGGTATATGTACCGTGTATAAGTCCATATGCACTTAGTAAAAAGCGGTTATTTTAATATTACAAACAGACACTCCAATTTTATTTATTTGTATAGATTTGTTGCACTAAAAATATTACATCGTTGCACTTAAATAGGTGACACAGTGTTTGAATACTTAAACTGAATCAGTGAATAACAGTGCATGAATGTACACTAGCCCCCACACTAGGATTCCCTGTGTTGTGAATGCATGTTGCATGTAGGAATCGTTTCCTGTTATTGTTATACAGCAAAAAGGCGAACAAAATTATTTCAATCACTCTCTATAACGTATCATCTACATGTCACCAAAATTTGTTACATAATGTCCACCAATATTTATTATTATTATTAGTACATGATAAAATAATAATAATAATATTGATGGACAAAATTCTGAAGTAGTTTAAGAAAAGAATATCATTATCCAAGCGTTTCATAACATTTCGCAACACAAACGTCTACCTCCAATATGAAACATAAATTAAATTACAACTAGTTTAAATAACCTTTAGAAACATTAGAAACGTTCCCACAGACAAGGACAGTCTCCTACCTACGAAGGTTAAGGCGTAAACATTATCACACTGCCGCGTCTACATAGTGATCAAACAGTTTACTCAGGGCGCGTTCCCACTATGTCGTGACGACAGATAATCGTGTAGTTTTAAGTGGCTTATGCCTTATATATTTAAATGGAGGTGTTGTTATAGGACGACACGATTACGACACGACTACACGACTTTTTTTGCGGTGACGACAGATTGTCATGACAGTGGGAACGGCTAGCGCGACTTTTGTAAAACGATAAAAAAATCGTCACGACTAAATCGCGATGGCAAATCATGTGTCGTTGTTGCGACTGTCTATCGTGGCCACGATAAAAATATCGTCTCGTCGTTTACACGGCATACAGTCTTAATAACTTAAATGGGAACAGCTAGAGATGATCTTCCCCACGGAGGGTCGGATAGGGTTTGAACAGGCGTCAAACTATTACTATTACTTATCGATAAGTACGCGTGACCTTATGTTTTGAATATTATTAACGTTTCCAAGCCATTTATTTTTAAATTCTATGGAAATAAAGTTTTAGACTTTGACTTTGATAGTCGTCCGACGATAAATTCACCGTTACGACACAGTGGGAACGCGGCCTTACACTATCAGCGGGCATTATTCGTTGTTGTGACGTCATCGTGATCTTTGACTCCTGTTGATAATGGATGAGTCAGAGCTAACGTTGTGAAGGTCTGATGAGAGCATACCGCCAGCGCCAGAGAGCTACTATGAGCTGACTGGGTTTAGCCCGCGGATTCACACGCACGGTATGGGATATAAATTAGCCTCTGTGTTGTATAATCGGTTCTGTAGTTTTGGCGTGAAACGGTTACAAACATACGAGTAGATACATCCATCCTTCCATGCGCCCATCTATTCATCCGTCTATCTATCCATCCTTCCATTCTTCCATCCATCCATTCTTCCATCCTTCATCCATCCGTCCGTCTATCCATCCATCCGTCCGTCTATCCATCCATTCTTCCATCCTTCCATCCATTCTTCCATCCTTCCATCCATTCTTCCATCCTTCCATCCATTCTTCTATCCATCTTTTCATCCGTCCACTTATCCATCCATCCATCCGTCCATCCATCCGTCTATCCACCCATCCAATCCTCCATCTTTCCGTCTATCCACCCATCCTTCCATCCGTCCTTCCATCCATCCGTCATCCAAACGTACATACATACATTGGCTCTTATATAATATCAGTGTGTGATTAGTATTTATAAAGCCTTCGCCAATGAATATTTATTACGGGATCGGGTTTTTTCATAAATATCCCGATACCTTATGGAATTAAATGTTTGCCTCCATTTATTACGAGAGATAACGAAAGCGGGATTAATTATGATTTGTAATTATACCCAGCCGAGTGTATTAATTATGTAAAAAGAGTATTAGCATTTGCCGCCGAGAGATGAACCTCTGTAGCGTTGGTAGTAAACCCCCTTGTCTGAAAACCAGCGCTGTCCTGAAGACCTTTGTTACCCTTATTTTAAGCAAATAAAATGTTTGATTGATTGATTGATTGATTGTCCCCGGTGTGAATGCTATGTTCTTGCCTGGATCAGCTCCGAGCTGAGACAGGTTCCTATTAGACCATGCAGTGTAACAAGAGGGCAATGGTACAGACGCAGTATCGATCCGGCAGTCGGTACAAATTCCTACTTGAAAAATATATTTATTTATTTATTATTTCGAAGACACACACAAAGGAGCCTATTTGAGGCGCACTTTCATCCTTTCATCACATTTGAGAGAGCTATTGACATGATTAGTAGTATATAAACCACACAAAACTCCGCTCAGAGCCTACAGACTAATAACGATAACACAATGAAACCTTTATATTAACAGCTACACAAGTTTCCTGGTATCAGACTGAGACAGATGGTAGCCGAGATGCGGCCGAACATAATCTATTCAATATCCTGCTGCAAAATTGTAATACTAATACTACTAATAATGGTGGACATTTCACACAGCGCCGTCTAGCCCCAAAGTAAGCTAAGCATAGCTTGTATCATGGGAACCAGACAAATGATCTAAACTTATATACTTTTTTTTTTGTTATAACATACATATTGACACCCAGACACAGAACAAACGTCTATGTTCATCACACAAATGTTTGTCCCGAGTGGGAATCGAACCCACGACCTACAGCGCATAAGGCAGGGTTACTACCGGCTGTGCTGTGAGGCCAGTCAATAGATAAAATGTATGGTTATCATCTCAGGGCGCTTTTTAGATATTGAAAGCTTTGTATAGTGCCTGCCCCCTTTAAATATTGGTGGTGAAAAAATGTGATAGCTTATTTTTAACTTGCGAATTAATGCTTAAATTTAATTTGGAGCCTTCACTGCTCAGAGTTTGAGTTCAAGTTTTGTTTATGTTAACTACTTTTGTTTAACTTATTTTTGCCTGCGACTTCGTCCGTATTATATCTGTGTCTAAGTTTTTTAAGTTTACTTTAAGTGTTTTAAAGTCTAATCAAAAGCTTTTAAAAATACGGTACATTAAAAAAGGAAGGTTCTTTTATATTTTTAGTTCTTTCTGGTCTGGTCTCTGCTGGTCATAACAAGCAATAAGGCTTGGGTCCTCCCCTGCTTAGATATAAGTAGATCCAAGTCATGTGCGCCCGTAACACTGAGACGTAGGTGGAATGTCTCATATGCCTGTAATTTTAGCGGCAACGTATTGGATAAGCATTTGTGAAAAAAAAACACGTATATAATACATATTAACACCCAAACAAAGAACAAACATCAATGTTCAAATGTCACTTAAATGTTTGTCCTGGGTGGGAATCGAACCCACGACCTACAGCGCAGAAGGCAGGGTTACTACGAACTGAGCTATGAGGCCAGTCTATGTACTTGGAAAGAGTTTGTTGCAACTATGCCTTGGAAAAGAGGGGTTCTCTTTCAACGTAGATCTGTGGAACTTAATTTTGAGAAATCGTGTAAAAACCGTTGTTTATAAATTTGTTGTCCGAAATAAAAGATTTTGATTTTGTTAAAAAGCAAAAAGCCAGTGTTTTTCCAAAGAATGACGAAGATTTTATATTAACATGGGCTCGTGGTCAGGGATGCCGCGCTCAGAATATGAAATTAGAATGTCTCGGTGGAGCAGGAAGCTAGTGTGACAAACAGACAAAATATTCGTTATTTTTATGGAATTACATATTTTGACTTTGATTTTGGCTTCTCTGATTTTTCTTCTGTTTATTTAGGAATTTGAAAGGTGTCCCCTAACGAATTCGAGGTAATCAGACGGATACAAGCAATGGCCATATCACTTATTAAATAGATTTTATTTTTGCGTGTCGTGTAGTTAGGGAAAATAGGGAAAATAAGATGATTAGTTTTTATACAAACTTTATTTCAACTCTATTTCACACAGCGCCATCTAGCCCCAAACTAATTAAGTATAGATTGTATTACAGGCACTAAACAACTGATAGAATACTTAGGTACTTCTTTTGTAAATACATTCACATAAGTACATATCGACACCCAGACACGCAACAAACATCGATGTTCTTCACACGAATATTTGGTCCTGGGCGGGAATCGAACCCACGACCTAACATCAAAGAAAGTAGAGTTGTGCGGGCCAGTCAATGAGTTTGGTAATGCTTATTAATTCTAAAGATAATAATATTAATAATAATATTGGTGGACAATTCACACAGCGCCATCTAGCCCCAAACTAAGCAAAGCTTGTCCTATGGGAATCAGACAACTGATAGAATGCATATAATATGTACTTATTTTTTGTAAACACATATAAATACATATTAACACCCAGACACAGAACAAACATCAATGGTCTTCACATAATGTTTGTCCTGATGGGAATCGAACCCACGACCTACAGCGCAGAAGGCAGAGTTACTAACCAACTGAGCTGCGAGGTCAGTCAAACTTACATATTAAAACCCAGACACAGAACCCGCGACCTACAGTTCAGAAGGTGGAGTTACTACCAACTGAGCTGTGAGGCCTGTCAGAGATATTTCTGTATATCATTTTTGTAGTGTTCGCGGGACATTGGATTTTATGACGTCACAGACACACTGCTTATAAATAATTTAGTAGCTCCAAGTGATGGCCGTTCCGATGGCACTCGGGTGCGGGTTCAATGCTCTGCCAATTTTGTGAGAGTTGAATTACAAATTTGTTGCGAAATATCATCCGAGTATTATTAGTTTTATTTAATACTAGCTGTGTTGTCCGCGTGGAATTCGGTTTTATCACGCACCCCTATTTTACCCCCTCGGAAAAGTAGCCTAATAAATAAAATTGAAGTGTCTGTTTGTAATATTAAAATAACTGCTTTTTAATAAGTGCATATGGATGTATACACGGTACATATACCTAAAACAACATATTTTTTTTTAATTTTATCTGTCTGTTTGTTCCGGCTAATCTCTGAAATGGCTGGATCGATTTTGACGGGACTTTCACTGGCAGATAGCTGATGCAACAAGGAGTAACTTAAGCTACTTTTCCAAGGGGTAAAATAGGGGTGCGTGATAAAACCGAATTCCACGCGGACGAAGTCGCGGGCAACAGCTAGTTATATATATAGTTATATATAATAGATAGCAGTAAGGTCCGGTGGACTCGTTAGAGATTCTGTTGTTTGTCAGCAGGATAGGTATTGAGCTGCGCTGCTTGGTCGCTGACTGGAAAGACCTAGTCAGAGGCAAACCTGATGAAAAAAACACAATTTAAATATGACTTGAAATATTGATCGATTTAAAGACTTGCTATTACGCGATCAGACAAGGAACTGACACCCCACACTACGGCTTCGGTCTCCCCTAGTTAAGTATGGGAAGACCCGAGTCGCATCGTATGCACCCGTAACTCTGAGACGTGAAGGTTGAATGTGCCTGTAATTTCACCGGCAACCACACCTTTCAAACCGAAACATAGTAACGCGAATGCGTCACTGCTTGGCGGCAAAAATGGTAAAAATGGCATAACAAGCGACGCGACTTGGTATTCCTCTAGTAGGGGAATACAGCAGAGGTTACCACTTAACACCAGGTGGGCCGTCGGCTCGTTCCGTAACTGTATCACATTAAAAAACCATAGACCATCTAACTCGTTCCGTAACATAAGAACATCAAACATATATAGAGTTAAACATAAACAAACATGAGCTGTATATAAAAACCGAATGATTCATATTTACGTAAATATTTTTATTTATATTCGTGGAAATATATGTATGTTCGAGGAAAGGGCAATCGGTAAAGCAGCTCACGAGTCGCGCTGCATTTTTTATGAGCGTGTCATCGTGGGTTCGATTTCGGTAGGAACGCGTCGTTTGGATTCCTTTAAGTTATTTGTAATGATTGTACATCAAAATAGCTTGTATTATGGTAATACTTTTCAGTACAAACATAGGAACAACAATTACCTACATGATATAGCAATATAATAAAAAAGCTATTTACTTAGCTTACTTTGGGGATACATGAAGCTGTGTGAAATGTGCACCAAAAAAAATATGCAAAATTACCTCAATTTACAGCCAGCCCAGTTTAATCGTACACCGAACGAATTTCATCGTAGAGTAAACGCGAACTGTTCAAAACCGGAATCCCCTTTGAAACTGAAATCAATTTTACGGGGCACGTGTCTGACGGTATTAAATATACAAACCAAACGTACGTGTTATCTGTTTCCACCCATTTTATAGTTTCACTACCAAAGTGAAATCACATCTATGGACGTTAATTTAGAGCATACATTGCAATATGATAGCGAAACTGTACTCTGAGTGGTGTGCCTGAGAACAGTAAGCCTGTAGATGCGTTAAGCTTATTTTATTTCTAACCCTAATGAAATAAAAAGAGGGTTTCCTGGAAGAGAACTCTTCGTAGGGTTAAGCTCGCCTTTGTACATGTATTAATTTGTCACTTTTTTGTATCTGTGTACAAGAAATCATAAAAAATTAATAATCTCCATTGGAATACCTATACCCAGCCAATTATATATAGTTGCGTATATAATTTGTGTCTACTTTGATTCCCCAATATTAAAATGTTTATTTATGGTATGTTTTTCTATCTGTCTTGTCTTTCTTTTGGTTTCGCTTGACGGTATTAGCCATTGTCACGTTTGTTCACGTGAGTTTTTGTTACAATCTGTGTGACCCATGCCACCTGCGACACGTAATTCTAGTGCAGGGAAGTGTGAGTGATATTTAAGACTGCCAGGCTGAAGTCGATATGGGCGGAAAACATGGAGGTCATTTTGTTATAACGCTGTCCTCGGAACTTTAACCGAAACGCGGTGGACATTCACACACGTTTATTTGCTACTGAAACACACATTAACAATAAACAAATATAGAGGCAGGGACAACATATACATACATTGTATACAATAAAACAAACAATTAATTATAAAGGCGAAAGCTATGTGGATAATAATGTGCTGCGGCAGCAAAAAGGCTTCGTTATGTGTACTCTAGTTCACTACAGCGTTAGTTTCGCTTCTATATGATTGAATATCTTTGTAACGTATTGGTCCGGCCAATGGAATCCCCGTTGGGGGGGTGAGATTGGGGCGATGAGAAAATTATGTTTTTTAATTAAATGAATAGCCCCCTCCGCAGTGCGTTTGCTTTTGAAGTGTTTATAATTTATTTTTTGTAACTTAATTGAGTTTTGAACATTGACTTTGTAACATTGTGACTAAGTATTTAACAAATGGTAACAATTATACTGTGTACCTGAACAAATACATAGGTACACATAATACATATTAACACCCAGACACAGAACAAACATCTTTATTCGTCACACAAATATTTGTCCTGGGTGGGAATCGAACCCACGACCTACAGCTCACAAGGCAAAGCTACTAACCGAGCTGCGAGGCCATTCTATGACCACTACGCCTTTCAATTTGTGTTTTTTTTTTGTAACGTACAAATAATGTGTTATCAGAACAGTGATAAGGCCTTACTCGATTTGTCACAGTCAAAACTACGCACTGAGTCATGGTAATTTACTGTTTTTATTCTCTGTCGGTGTATACATCCGTAATCTGACAAGGTCGATTGTGCGTCTGATAACTAGTGAACTAAACATTATTATCTTCTTTTGCCTTTTTATTTTTTTATAAATAATAATAAAAATACATCAAAATTGGTTCAGTGGTTCAGACGTCAAAAGGTTTCAGACAGATAGTTACTTTAGCATTTATAGTATTGTATGGATAGTATGAATGCACAATGCAATGCAACGTGCTCGCGAAAAAAAGGAAGCCCTCCATTAGGGGTTTCTTGTATGTTCTCCCCCATGGGGAATTAGGTATATATTATTCTGGACTGAGGATAGTGATATTCGGTCTCGCCTTCAGGAAGTTGATCGACTTCTGCAACAGACAGCATATGTGGGTTACACTTACAACGTAGTAACCGAATGCCAGACAATAAGTAAGGCGCGCACGTTACTAACGTTATGAAGATATATCGAGGGTATATGTCTTAAGATATATATATTTGCAATATTGTTTTAGTTATTATATTAATTATATGAATACAATAATAATGAAATGTTTAAGATCTTGTATACCATGCCATAGATGCCGTAATGTTTGAGCTTGCAAATCAAGATAGAGTTATTATATTAAAGAAAATGAGGAGTGCTCTCAGCAAGAATTATTAAGTAACAGTTTTCTTGATAAAACTATAAAATATTTTATTATTATATATATAATACAGTACATTCCTCGTTTATCGGTCTTACTAGTAAAACCCTATCAAGCAAGTGGAGAAAAGAACAGAAGTAGATACTGACTTTGTTTTATACTATTTAGAGAAGTGTTGGGTGGATAGGCGGGGTGGGGCGGGTGATTCGTTAATTCATAATCATTTATCATTAATGTTAATTGTTGTTACAGCGCTGTGGGAGGAGCAAGAGACGCCGGAGTACGATATCGACTCGGAGGATGAACGGTGGTTGAAACAGCAGGGCCGTCCCGAGCTCACCGGTAATACTATACATAATATCTGATCTGATACCAAAATAAACAAACAAATAATTACTAAATATTAGGTGGGTAGGTTATACTTTAGGGCGTATATGAACTCTCTTCAGACTGGTTCGAGAGAGACACTGTTAGTAATATAACTCGAGTAGTATTAGCAATAGTCATTCAATCACTTAAAAACACAACCTTACAGACATTTCATTAATTTCACAAATTTCAATATCCTTTTATTCTTGACTTGTGCTCATTTAAAGTTGAGACCCTAGTGTGTTCGGAGTAGGAAACTATCAGTTATGATCAAACATTGAGAGAATACGAAATAGACCTTATATGGACGTAACACAGTACAGGTTTAGCAAGTTGTCACTCACAATTGCAGAGTTGAAGTTCGAACAAATGATGGACAAGCTGGAAAAGTGCTCCGGCCAGACGGTGGTCACGCTGAACGAGGCGAAACTGCTGCTGGAGAGGCAGGACGAACTCGTCATCGCCGTGTACGATTACTGGCTCAACAAGCGGCTCACCACAGTCAGTATAATGTACCTCAGTGTCCGAATGTCCTCGGGGGGGTTTTCCCATTGTTCTTCCCCGTGGAGTATCGGGCCTGGTTGTACCAGGCAAATTTACCACCCAACTGGGCCATGAGGCCGGTCAAAACATATTTTGAATCATTGCAGTCAACTTAAATATCCATCGCCAGAAATGTAACTTCTAAGTCTAAGTAAGAGCTCATTAATTAATACATTCTGAATCAACATCCATCGCCAAAAGTGTAACTTCTAAGTAAGAGCTGATTAATTAATACATTCTGAATCAACATCTATCGCCAAAAATGTAACTATAATACTACTACTGTATTTAATATATAACACTTCTAAGTAAGATCTGATTAATTAATACATTCTGAATCAACATCCATCGCCAAAAATGTAACTTCTAAGTAAGAGCTGATTAATTAATACATTCTGAATCAACATCTATCGCCAAAAATGTAACTTCTAAGTAAGAGCTGATTAATTAATACATTCTGAATCAACATCTATCGCCAAAAATGTGACTTCTAAGTGAGAGCTGATTAATTAATACATTCTGAATTCAACATCTATCGCCAAAAATGTGACTTCTAAGTGAGAGCTGATTAATTAATACATTCTGAATCAACATCTATCGCCAAAAATGTAACTTCTAAGTAAGAGCTGATTAATTAATACATTCTGAATCAACATCTATCGCCAAAAATGTAACTTCTAAGTAAGAGCTGATTAATTAATACATTCTGAATCAACATCTATCGCCAAAAATGTGACTTCTAAGTGAGAGCTGATTAATTAATACATTCTGAATTCAACATCTATCGCCAAAAATGTGACTTCTAAGTGAGAGCTGATTAATTAATACATTCTGAATCAACATCTATCGCCAAAAATGTAACTTCTAAGTAAGAGCTGATTAATTGATACATTCTGATAGTAATGTTTCCATCCGTCAGCAACACCCGCTGATCCTGTCTGTGCGGACGGAGAACCGGCCGGGCCAGTCCTCCAACAACCCGTACCTCGCGTTCCGGCGGCGCACCGAGAAGATGCAGACCAGGAAAAACAGGTGAGGCCTTCGCCGCGTCCGCGCCTCCGACCCGCCACACCGAAAGGTTTTTGAAGGCGTTCAGGTATGTCTTTGCTGCTGTTTGGTTGATGTTTTTCGTTGTTCTGTTTGTTTAAAGAATAATGTGTTTGTATGGTCTTTGGGACATAGGACCCCCCTCCTAAATTTAGCAGTCAGGAAGGATGGCTAGAATGAAGCTCTCAAAATGAAATATTATTTGAAATTGAATTTGAGTGACAACATTGCTTAATTATGAGGATCACCGATAGAAATGGGTATAAGAAGCATTGAAATGTACAATATTGCTGGCGAATATTAACAATTTATAAGTCATAATTCCTCAGAGAACCCTAGAGATGCACTATATAGAGTTGAGAACTCACTCTCTGACCGTCTCACCTTCTGTTTCCAGGAAAAACGACGAGAGCTCGTACGAGAAGATGCTGAAACTACGTCGCGACCTCGCGCGCGCGCTCAACCTTCTCGAGCTGGTGGCGCGGCGCGAGCGCGCGAAGCGGGAGCTGGTGAAGCTGACGGCGCTGCTGGCGGAGAGGCGGTACGCTGCCGGCGACTTCGCGAACCAGCTGCTGCCGGAACCGCTGCCGAGGTACGTCGCGGGAGCCGGTGAAGCCACTGCTGGCTGACAGACGTGCAGAGAGATATATATAAGAGCAGTAGAACTCACGCCTAGTTCGTCCGGGGATGTACTGCCGCCAAGCCCATCTCTGCCGCCAAGCAGTGACGCGTTCGCGTTACTGTGTTCCGGTTTGAAAGGTGTGGTTGCCGGTGAAATTACAGGCACAAGAGACATTCCACCTACACGTCTCACAGTTACGGGCGCATACGATGCGACTTGGATGTTGTCGTACCTAGTAAGGGAGGACCCAAGTCGCATCGGTTGTTATGGGCCGAGGTTACCACTTAACACCAGGTGGGCCCACCTGGTGTTCGGTGTCGGCTCTTTCCGTAACTGCATCACATAAAAAAAAAAAAACTGTGTTCCGTTTTGAAAGGTGTCTTACGCGCTCGTGAATGCGATTACTGAGTAGTATTATTGTTCCACTGGTTTAACGGTCCGTGGGTGGGGTGTGTCCGACAGGCCGGCGTACACGGTCCCGCTCAGTACGTCGGCGTTCCGCCGCGAGGCGTACTCGGCGCCGCACTACGCGCCGCGCCCGCAGCCCGCGCCCGTCGACGCGCCTAGACAGGTACGTGCGTACGTACTACACACACGTACACACACGCAGTCACACGCATTCGTACACACACATATACACTTACTCTACTCCGCACCTCCGAGAGAGCATAATGAACATTTTCATTATAATGATCTATTATGTTGTGGACGCGTTGAATACATACAAACGTACTCACCCGTCACACAATTGTTACTGAATACATACATTATGAAAATGATAAGATTTGAAAAGAGAAAAAAATTAAAAAAATATAATATTACGTCATAATGTTGGTAGTAACATATTTCACACTACACACCACAATGGGAATAATACACACTATATTATATTTTATAGAGAAGTTGGGTTTACATTGAGCCTCTTAGCTCAGAGTTGTATAGAAATCCAATTGACGCGAAACGCCAAAATGTGCCAAATCAATTCCCTTTCAAAATGGACGTATTGTTTGATTACCTGTATTGGAATTGTTAGCTTCGTAGTAAGGAGGGTAGTTTTATTTAAACGCATACATACACTAATAATGATGATCACCTAAAAAACAAAAAAAAAACTGGGGTTAAAATTAATTCAGCGGACGTGTATTTGAAACGTTTCAAATTATTTTTTAATGAATCAGTATTAGTTCAGAGTTGGAAAAAGTAACAAATCTCTGTGTGACGCGCCCAGTACATTGCGACTTGGCTTCCCAAACTTTAGTACGGGAGGACCCAAGTTGCATGTCTCTTAATATAATATGTAGATAGTAAACTATCATTACACGTGTCGATACTGAAGTGACGGAACGAGTAGATGGCCCACCACATGACCGGCATAACAACAGCAATGTGATTCCTCCCGTACTAAGTAAGCCCAAACAAAACATCCGTCACTACTGAGACTTGTTTTTTTTTTATTCAACTCTAAATAGACCATAATGGTAGATTCACACAAGCCTAGCGTAACGTATTATGCAACAGTAGGTCAATGAGAAGCCAGGACACGCAAGCCTCGTGTGAACGTGCCATTACACAGGTGGCCCACCGTTGTTTTTTTTTTATCCCGAGCCCCGAGCATATGTACAGGATGATCTGAAAGTGTTTGTGCGTGCGCATATTATGGTGGTGATTGGTTGGGTTACAGCGCGAGAAGCGTCCGTACAAGAGACGGAAACACAGACACGCTGCGGTCGGCTCCGCGACGGGGCTCAGAGGTGAGTGCCATACATACCACACCGCGGTACGCGCGCCGCCGCCTCCGCACTCGAGCCGCGGACGCGAAGTGACCGCTCGCACTTTCGCGGCGTCCGCGAAGTGACACCGCGCTCTTTCGCGGCGTCCGCGAAGTGACACCGCGCTCTTTCGCGGCGTCCGCGAAGTGACATCGCGCTCTTTCGCGGCGTCCGCGAAGCGTCGCGTCTGTGTTAGCGCTCGCCAGCTGCCCACTGGACACGGTCTCTACTGTTCGGATACGTGTTTACATTCTAATAGGCAAATAGCTTTAGACGTACGGTCTCACCTATTATCAATTGGCGTTTTCAAGCCATTTCCTCATGAATTCTACGTGTGTTTATGACTTTGATTTTGCCTGATATTCAGGGGTAATTTGTATCTGTACATAGTTTGGTATATGTTATTTCAAACTAGCTAAACTGGGCCATTCGCTGTGTGACAGTCTGATATTAATTGGCTTTTAATTTCCCGTTTTTTTGGGAGTTACGGGGTAAAAAGTGTATAATAAACCCTTATATAGAGAATTTAAGTTAATCCATCGACTTCTTTTAGAGTTCTCCGGAAACTAACATGCGGAAGATGAATTTATGTTTATATAAATAAAACGTCTTTCTGGCACACATTTTTATAGCTGCCTTCTTCGAATTGGATTGTATTTATTTTATTTTTGTATAGTATTGTGCTACTTCGTGGGACGCATTATGATTATGATGATTATTTCTTAATAAGATACAACAGAGGTTGAAACATTTGTATAGTGAATTAATAATCACGTATGGTCGCGTAGTTACAGTACCGTTACAGTTGTAGTCAGTTCACGGCGCGAGTCTGGAGGTGGCTTTATAGGAAACGGCGTTTCTTAACCATACCTATGGTAAAACAAAGTACAATAATAATATTGGTGGATAATTTACCAGCGCCATCTAACCCCAAACTAATTTGATCTTTCTATTTGTGAAATTCTTATTTAAACCCGATAGTAACTTTGTTTTACATTATTTAGAATATATAAAGGTTAAGAAACGCTGGTATATAACGATGTATGGTAAGCCCCGACCAATTGAGCCATCGCGACAATCACTGAACGACCCCCTCGCCTCACCAGGGGTCTTGAAAACCTAAACCATACTTAGAATTATCTGTGTATTAGTTTAGGAATATAGGGTATAAAAATTACCTTTTTAAATTGATTAGTTATAAGTTTTCTAGTAATTTTAATCGGACGCCTACAATCAATTCATATTTCTCAAAATTTCTAATTAAACAAGTTCAACAACAAACCAAAATATTTGGGCTGCTCTTGACGAAATTAGAATTAAAAATGTGAAATCGGGTCTATTAAATTACAGGCACATGCGAAGTTTCACTCTCTTGTCTCGCAGTTACGGGCACATTGCGATGTTATTTACTTACCTATGGGTCTGCCCAAGCAAGGATGACCTAAGTCGTGTTGCTGTTGTTACGAGCAGATGATAACGTTTAAATCATATGCATGCTACATCGTAGACCGCATCGTCACTTAACATCAGGTGAGATTGCGGTCAAATGTGAGCCTATTATATATAAAAAAAATTAAAAAAACAGTCCTGCTCCCCCCCCCCCCCCCAGGAAGAGATGACAGTGGTTCCGATTTAAATTCCCAAATTCTTATTTCATCAAGCATGTCCAAAACATTATTGAGATGAAATTTATTTTCGCCAATAAACATTATTAAATATAAAAATGCAATAACATAGGTAGCACACGTACAAAAACTTTTGTCATTTTTGGTTGGAAAAACATTGATCTCCAACTACCTGTGTTGCCGTCATTTAATTAGAAAGCCGTTAACCCTCAAAAGGTCAATTTTGACTTTTTAATAGGAAGCGATACAGTTCAAAATTCTCTATCTTTGTGTCTAAGAAACGTTTTTAAATTATATTTAGTTTCAAAGATAAAAAAAAATGTTAGGTGGTTAAGTGACGGATTTAAAAGGAATTAAAAAGAGTTCTCTGAACGTATCTCAAAAACAACAATTTGGGCTTAACGGCCTTTTAATTAAAGGACGGCAGTGTGTTATGTCGTACCAATGCCCTCCGACGGGTTATGATATATACATTTCACAATAAAAAAATGTGAGCCGTCACGGGACGCCTGGCAGATGTTAAACATCGACATTATTTTGTAAAAGTAATATGCAACGCATGCCGTGGCGACGCGTCGCCACGCCTGAAATCTGTTTTACGTGCGGCTATAGATGTTTCACATCAAAAGTTAAAAGTTTATTTACACGGGTGTTAACGGATCGCTTCCCAATTTTCCCAGAGTCCGGTGTGTACACGTCGTCTGAGGAGGAGAGCGCGCGCGCGGACCCTCCCCCCGCCTCTGCCTCCGCCGCCGCGTGCGCGCCCGACGACGGACCGTTCGCCTTCAGACGGAAACCCGGGTGCTACTACGAAATGGTGAGATATATTGATACAAAAAAAATGTTGGACGTTTCACACATCACCATCTAGCTCCTAACTAAGCATAGCTTCTACTATGGAAACCAGATGTGTGGTAGAGTACATAACTTTTTTAAATACGTACATATAAATACATATTAACACCCAGACACAGAACAAACATTTATGTTCGCCACACAAGTGTTTGTCCTGGGTGGGTATCGAACCCACGACCTACAGCGTAGAAGGCAGAGTTACTACCAACTGAGCTGTGAGGCCTGTTCAAAGGGATACATTGATATACCTTCCTGCCTAGCACTTGTCAACTTTGGTACGACATGGGCAAAAGAAAAGTCAAGAATTCAGTTCCTACAGGGTAGGCAACGCATTGGCATCTCCGAGGATGCAAATGTCAAAAGGCGACGGTAACCACTTAACATCATGTGGGCCGTCTGCTTGTTTGCCTAACAATCACATGAAAAGGAAATTACATCCAGTGCCAGCCCGTCAACCGTCTCAGTCCGCCACTGCGCAGTACGGATGTTTCGAATGCCCGCACACCTAAAACCACGGACCTTTTAGGCACACTGATAGCCTAAAATTCGTCGCTTGATGACGGGGGAAAAGCATCGATATCTACTATCTCACGGTGTAAGAGCTCGATGCCTCAAGTCCGCTGCGAATCCAAGCGATGAAGCTCCCAAGATTCTAAGAGCAGTAGAACTCACGCCACGTTTGTCACATGTTGGGCAGGTTAGCCCAGATATCGCGAAGGTCTTTGTCTAGGTCTTGCACCGCTTCTAATGAAGTTACCGTCACACGGACTTCCCAAGAAATCTTGCTGTTGGACTAACGGTTTTTTATCGGAGCCTAGCATTACTACTATTACTGTTATTAAGGTCGTAATAGACGATTCTTGCCCTGATCTTACCCATAAATGCTGGCGTCCCACAAGGTTCGATGCTGTCTCCCACCCTGTTTATTCTGCATGTCCGTGATATGTTACAGGCTTGTAACATCCATTGATATGCAGATGACTGTCATACCAGTGACGCTCCATACACTGGCCGTGCTTTTATTTACCGGAATAACTTGGAAGATCCTATAACTTCTTGTTTCTGAAATTGAGACATCTCTTGAGATAGATACCAAAATATGGTATTCAGTAAAATTTGTGTGTCAGTTGGGACATGTAATTGTAACATTATTTCATAAAACACTTTGTTTCAGCCGACGTCTACACTGTGCGGAGATCCGGTTGATCCTGAGGATTCCTCGAAGGAAGGACTCTTTCAGCACGAACTCGACCCTCGGCATAGGTGAGTCAATGCTCTTGTTTTATTTTAACAAGTTCTCGTTCTTTCATTTGTCTCGAAACCTTATATAATGTCAAAAATCTGATTGTAATGCCTTCTTCAACAGAGCTATTATATTTATCTTCAGGTATACGCTTACATCAATCAACCACCCGTACCGTCGCTGCGTGGGCTTCGCGCGTCGTCGCATCGGTCGCGGCGGTCGCGTCCTGCTCGACCGCATCGCCACCCCCCTCGACGAGCTGTGGACCGCGCTGCCCTTCACGCACACGCACACGCACACGCACACGCAGGTACACGCACTGTACTGCATCTGTATTTCCCTAAAAACTAAAAAATGAATCTGAAATGAAACTGTTATAATAACGACGAATTTATCTATACCCAGCTGGAAGACATGGAAACAAAACGCCACCGGACCCCGACGGAAATCACAACGGACTACCACACGAGCGGCAAATACCCGTGGAGGCACGCGTTCCGGAAACACCTCACCAAAAACCCGGACCTGTGGACGGGCGTGAAGCCGGACGTCACCGCGCCGAGCCTCGACGTCACACCGACGGACGAGTACAAGTTCCACATCAAAATGGAGCCGCTGGACAAGGTCGAACAGATGGACCTGCCGGACATTGTGCAAGACAGTGAAAGAGTTTACAAAAGTGATACTAGTGTTAGGAGTATGGACGTTAGTGGGAAACGATCTTATAGCGATTGCAGTGATTATAGTTACGATTCCGACGACAGTTTGCAGCCTGTCGAACGTGAGTTTGAGAGGTTCATCGACGAGGTCAATACCAAATGGTGAGTTTGATACACGTGTAGGGTACTGGATGTTGGCGGGTGCAAAGTTGACCGCAAAAGGGTTTCCTTTACTCGTTTTCTTTTGGAGACGTGGAAATTGAACAATAATAGGCCTTCAGTGGCTAACTTCCGAGTTCAGAGTTTTGGACGAAATTTCGTAACGACTCGGTTTAGAAAAAGTGGTCTGCGCTTGCTCCGTTTTGTGCATTTTAAATCGATTTCATATACTTTGGATGACATCCGCGCCGAGTCCTTGCCATACAGCACTTGCATTTTGTTACCTTAGATTGCGATGCGTACACGAAAATGTGGGAGAAATTCAAAGTTGTAGACTGAAAGAAAGAAAGAAATTATTTTATTTGCGGCACTAAGCTTACAAAGAACAAAAAACAAAAAACCAAGTACGTAACTAAATATGATTAATTAAAATATATATTTTATAGAAGTTTAATAAGGCCTCCTTGCCACAAAAAGGTTTCTGGCTCAGCATATTGTTAGTTGGGGGGCAACTAACGCTGGTCTTCCGCCAGAGCCTGGTATTGATTAATATTCTTGTCTGTTCTTCCCCACGGATGGTCGGATAGGGTTTGAACAGGCGTCAAACTTAGCGATAAGTACGCGTGAGCTTATGTTTTGAACATGATTGACGTTTCCAAGCCATTTCTTTATGAATTCTATGAAAATAAAGTTTTTCTACTTTGACTTTATTGATTGAGGGCTAACGAGCGACCTCCTGCAGGTTACACTTCCGGCCGAAAACGCCGTGCCGGTCTCCCCCCGGGCCGGAGCCGGGGGGCGCCGCGCCCCTCTCGCCGGACACGCGACTCGCCGTGGCGGTCCAGGAGGACGGCTTCACCACCGCGGAGTTCACCCTGGGCACGCTGCGCCCGGACGCGGCCGCGACTACCCTCCACGTATCCGGCGACGATCTGCTGCCTGATAACTTCACAGGTACCATTGCTCATTGCACAGCTCCACTGAAGACAGACTAATTATTATATATTTATTCGCGAGTGGCTCGGGCCAGTGGCACGGGCTCGGTGGCGGCGTTTTGTGGCTGTCGCGAGTTGCTCGGGATCAATGACAACGTTTTAGGGCTGTCGCGAGTGGCTTTGCATCAGTAGGGACTCTCCCGATACTTGGAATGCGGTTCCTCTCTCTTGTATCACTGAACGAGACATTCCACCTTCACGTCTCAGAGTTACGGGCGCATACGATGCGACTTGGGTCTTATCGCTGCCCAAGTCATATTGCTTGTTACGGACAGAGGTTACCGCTTAACACTAGGTCGGCAGTCAGCTCGTTCCGAAACTTTTATCACATAAAATAGATATAACTACTAACTGATATGTGTGAATGTGTTGTGCAGGTCTGACGGAGGCGCAGATGGACAGCGTCCTGTCGGAGGATGCGCTGACGGCGCTAGCGGACGACGATCCTTTTTTATCGAACAGCCGGAGCGGGCGCGGGCGCGGGCGCGGCGGGCGCGGGCGCGGGCGCATCCACTCCGGCACCGGACACACACACGTGCACGAGGTACGGACGCGACACATAGTCTCCAAAAAGAGCCTTTTTGATCCATGTTCGAAGAGAGCTATTGACACACGACTAGTACTAGTAATATAAATGATAATACAAATCCTACTTAATATCATAAATGTGAAATTTGGATGAAATTTGATACCAAGATAGTTAGGATAGGTAGGATAGGTATAGATAGGTTATATCCTGAATTAACACACAGGCTACTTTGATACCGGAAAAGTGCAGTGTTACCGTGGGATTACTTACTCACCGCGAGTAACACCGCGGGGTGCAGCTAGTAATCTTATTTTTTTTTATATATGTGCTTTTATTTAATAATGGATAATCCGATCGAACCCACGATCTACAGCGCAGATGGCAGTACTACCAACAGTTGTTAGGCCGTTCAAAGTTAAAGCAACGTATTGCATTGTAACGCTGACATAACTGACATAATACATAGCTGAAATAACACTATTATCTCTTTCACCTCTTTCTTTCTTTCTTATTACTGCTAACTGGATGCATAATGTGATAATTGTGTTTCAGACGGAGCCGTTCGGCTCGTCGTGCGTGCGCGTAACGTCGGGTGATCGCGAACCCATATACTGCGATGCCCCGCCCGCGCCCACGCCCACCCCCACACCCACGCCCAAGCCGAGGCCCACGCCCAAGCCCACGCCCGCCAAGTCCACGCCACCTAAGAAGGTACGTACGATAAAATGCGGCTGGAAGTCATCGCACTGTTCGACTCGCTGCCAAGGTCTTACCTCTGTACTCGCTCTTCTTCTTCTATTCGAGTCACTGGTTCTCTCGAACCGGTGTGGTGAGAGGATTTTAAGTGCACCCCAAAGAGGCTACTGCACTAATGCAACAATCACGTTGTGAATAACGGTCAGTTCACACCGGCGCGCAAATCCAGGCAGCTAATTGTTACCGCGTGGTGTGTCTTTGCGGCTTGGCGGAGCGCTTCGGCGCTACCTACGGAATAATTCGCGCCTCAGAATGGAGCTAGAAGAGAATTTCAACTGAACTGTCTCATATCTGATTCCCTCCTACCTGCAGAGTCGTACACTATGAATTGTGTAAAGTCCAGTTTGGGACACCTAATAAAATAAAAATTACACGTCTACACTGTTAAAGCGGAAACCAGGGAGACTGCGGGGTGGCGCTTGTGAGCGCAACGCAGCGACACGGACCATACGTAAACACGTATACGTTTCCTTTGCGCACCATCACTTAAATTGTACTTTGTCGTGATTTGGTAAACAAGTCCTGTGGTAAACTCGTATCTTGTATATTCATATTTTATAAAATGTAAATCCTTTATTGGCTATAGGATTAATTAAGTTAATTAAGATTTAATAGTGTTAAATTAAGATCTGTGGATTATGTAATATTAAAAAAAAAATGTCCTGTATTAGTATCGCTGTCTTTACGGTGTGAGCTGAACCTAAAATATTAGCTGGCATCCGGTTCAATGTAAACAAAATGTATTTTTTAGGTCTCCCAAAAAGGGCGTTACAAAATTAACGACTTCAAAAAAATTACATAGTTGTACTACCATCTGGAGGGAAACACAGCACGCATATAAAAAGACATATTTAGATTTTGCTGGAACAAATGTTAAAGTAAAAACGTTAAAGTAAAAATTGTTTTTGTGTTCAGGTGGAAGCGCCACCGCCCGCAGCCGCGCCCACGCCACGCGCAGAGGCAGCGCCGCCCGCGCCCGCGCCCGTACCCGTGCCCGTGCCCGTGCCCGTACCCGTACCCGTGTCCGTACCCGCGCCCGTACCCGCCGACAACATCATCGTGGAGGAGGTGAACGAGCAGACGCACGCGCACCTCGCACACAACAAGAAGAAAGACGACACCGTTGAAGAGGTAACAATATGATGGAATTAATTAAAGGTTTTTTGAATATGTAATACAGTTACGGACCGAGCCGATGGCCCACCTGGTGTTAAGCGGTAACCTCGGTCCATAACATGCGACGCGACTTGGGTCCCCAGACCCAGACACAGAACAAACATCTATATTCGTCACACAAATGTTTGTCCTAGGTGGGAATCGAACCCATCACCTACAGCTCACAAAGCAGAGTTACTAACCAACAGAGCTGCGAGGCCAGTCTCAGTAATGTTTGTCGTGTAAACAGATTCATCTGTCCCACGGCGTGCAACTGAAAACGGTTCAGACGAAACATTCCCCGTTGAAGAAGCACATCATCACGTCGGGCGCGCACCGCGTGAGAAGCGAACCCGTCGCAGTCAGTTCCGCGCCCGCGCACCAGATCATCACCCAAGCCGTCTCTGACACATTGAAGGTGAGACGGGACACTAAAACATTTCACCTGTTCCTGTTTTAACCACTTTTCGGAATCATATATGGAATCCTCTTGGTCCAAAAAAATAGATTATCGCTTGTAATAAATATATTTTTGGACATTTCACACAGCGCCATCTAGCTCTTGTCCTGAGTGGGAATCGAACCCAGGACCAACAGCGTAGAAGGTAGGGTTACTACCGACCGAGCTGTGAAACCGGTCGTTATTGTTTTTTTTTGAGTTGTGAGTTGAAAGTTTACAGTAACAGAGCAACTTCGTAATTTTAGAAAATTATTCCATACAGAATATATAGTCAATTGTGTTTACTATTATTTAAGATAATATTTTAAGAGGCTACACGGGTGAATGTGAATTGATACCACATATAACATTGAATCCCTTTATTAGGGAAATGCACTACGTATTACAATGCGTCGCGGATGACGGGCCAGAGACTACTGACTCCTTGTGATGACACGTCAAGTAAAATATCTCATGTGCCTGTAATTTCACCGGCCACCACACCTTTCAAACTGAAACACAGTAACGCGAATGCGTTACCGCTTGGCGGGCAGAAATGGGCATGGTGGCAGTACCCCCCCCGGACGTACTCGGCGTGAGCTCTACTGCTACTAAAGTATATTATGTTGTGTGTTCCAGGTGCGTCTCCAAAACCACGTGCTGTCCAGTCAGGGCCAAATGATATTGCAGAACGGACCGTACCCACAAGTGGTGTCGTTACCCCTCCACTCTAGGGATGGTGGTGAGTTTGTCTGTTATATATATAATAGGAACGTAAAAACCATTGGTTTTTTTAATTGAAATAATAGAATATTGTGTTGCTCTGAAAAGAGTGGATTTATTTTATTAACACATTTTAAAAGCTTAAACATTAACTTATGGATTAGTACATTATATTATAATCTTACCTGAAAAGAGAAACAACATTTAAAGCTATTATTTACGGTATTATAATGTGAGGGATACCTCACATTATTCCAATTCTAAAAAGACGACTCATGCTTCCAAAGTCTTGTGACATTGACATTGACAGCAAAGGCCACAGATCATAAAGAACATTATGAAGGGCTTATCTTCATTACATATATATTTGTCGTTATTTGTATATAACAATACGGTTGTAAATAGTTTCAAATAGTCTCTCATGATATATATTTAAACGTGTTTTACAGCATTTTTTTTTAATGTAAGCTGCAGCCAGCGCTGAATATTTAAAATAATTCTATTATTTATTTCTCTTATAACTACATCTTATTTAGAACGGTTTATAATTAATAGAAAATAAATAAAGGATTAAAAAAAAACTCTCAATTAAAATTGATAATGTAGGTAAAATATGTGTTAATTATGATCCCTACAAGTATGGGCTTACTGATCGAAGATCGTTAAAACTTATCAAATTATTAAATATATAAAAAGGTTTTATTATTATATGTAATAAAGGTGCGGGACGACCTGAGATGAGACGAGATGGCCCACCCGGTGTCAAGTGGTACGCTCTGCCCATAACAAGTAATACGACTTGGGTCCTCCCCTAATCTAATAATAATAAATAAATCTTTATTCATTGACTTAGTGCTAAGATTAACATTGTGATCTAGTCTATACAAATAAATAAAATTGGAGTATCTGTTTGTAATATTAAAATAAGCTCTTTTTTCTAAGTGCATATGGATGTATACACGGTACATATACCAAAACATTTTTTTTTCAATAATTGTCTGTCTGTTTGTTTGTTCCGGCTAATCTCTGAAATGGCTGGACCGATTTTGACGGGACTTTCACTGGCAGATAGCTGATGTAACAAGGTGTAACTTAGGCTACTTTTCCGAGGGGTGAAATAGATAGTATGTCAAGTGCACGAAAGGAGCCTTTTGTAGGCGCACTTAAAATCCTTTCACCATACTGGTTCGAGAGAACCAGTGACTCGAATAGAATAGTATAAAATAATAAAAAATATATAATCTAAAATATATATATATATATATATATATTTGAATATGTACTTACAGGCACATCGGGTGTGTGTACAATAGCGACTGTGAGCGGATCACCGTCCGCGTCCGCGTCCGCGTCCGTGTCCGCGTCCGCGTCGGCGGGGCGGCGCGCCGGCCCGCTGGTGCACCTCGCGCCCGCCGCGCTCCACAAGGCGCACCCGCCGCACTCGACGCACTCCACCACCAAACTCAAGGTACACGAGCACACACTATTAACTATATTTAAGTACTAACATATATAAAAACATCCACAACGTTGCGTCCATCACCCCGAGACGGGGATGTTACGTCTCATGCGGCTGTAATTCCACCGGCATCCACTCCATTCCACGGGAACACAGCAACACGAGTGCATCACTGCTTGCCGGCAGATTACCAGGTGTGGTGGCAGTACTTCTCCGGGGGAACTTGGCACAAGTTGTACTGCTACTTTGAGTTGCTTCTTTCGCACCACCCGGGGGACACGTGTAGGGATTCAAAGGGTTATCATCTACGGACGCGAGCAACAAGGCCCCCCAATATTGAGCAAATATTTATGATGTGTGTGTTGTGTGGTTGCAGGTGTTGCACGCGACGGCGCTGACGCACTCGCAGCGCGCGCAGCTGCTCGCGCAGAAGGGCGGCGGAGTCGCGCAGCTCGGCGGCGTAGTCTCGCTCGCGACCATATCGGACGCGAAGCCGGGCGCGCTGTTCAAGGCGGCGCCCGGCGCAGTCGCGCAGCTGTTCGAGATCAAGAGCGGACACCTCGGGAAGGTAACGCTTGTAAGATTATATCCACACATTACTTACTTGTTATACCCCCCCCCCCCCCCCCCCCCTCCCCCTCTGAGTTGATTCACCTACAAAGTTTTGTTTCAGTCTAAAACTAAAAGTACGTTTGGGTCAGAAGCTGTAATAGTACGGAGCGCTTTTAAAAGCTTCTGAGTGTCTTTTCTACTAGTTAAATAGATTATAGTTGAATAATTACCCAAAGGATATACATATATAATGATATGTAAATGAACATGTGTCTGCGCTGTGGCGTGTGGGAGACAACTGGTCGAATGTATCCCCCTCCCCAGGGGGGATGTCATAAATGGTTGACACTAATATAAACTGTGACACCATGTGTGTCTCTACAAGTAATTGATATGTATGGGTGTTGCCAGCTGTGCTAATAGTATTGTGTGCGTGTGCGTGTGCGTGGTGGCAGGGTCCGCATCTGGTGAACGTGGTGCGTCAGCCGCAGCCCGGCAAGCAGCCCACCACCATCGCGCGGCTCGACCTCAACGACAAGAAGCGGCAGGTCGTCTTCGACACCACACTTAAGGTATACAACGACAACACACATTGACAATCGTTTTTTTGTAATGGTCTATATCGCTGTTGGCCGCAGATGGCCTTGACAGCGTTTACACGGGCTTTTGGTGAGAGCGGACGGCCCTCAACCGGTAAAACTTAAAATTATACACAACGTCACCAAGGGCACCACTTAGGTACGGACCTCGGCTTGGGGACGTTGCGAGTCGGGTGGAATTGGAGGAAAGACAGTCGTTTCTAACTCTGCCTTCTGTGCTGTGATTCCCACAATACAAGCGTTTGTGTGATGAACATTGATGTCTGTTCTGTATCTGGCTTTTATTATTATGCGGAAACAATGTGTTTAATTACTGTACAGTTATCTCATTCCCATAGTACAAGAAGCTATGCTTAGTTTGGGACTAGATGGCGCTGTATTAAATGTACACCAGTATTATTATTTTATTAATGTTAAGTCGAATTTCAAACCTTCATTTAAAACGTGGAATTTAAGTTGATTAATCACCGTGTTATGTTTTTGTTACTTATTATCGATTGAGTACTTAATTCACGTATAGCGTTGCCAATTTGTGTTTTATCTATTGCATACAGTTACCGGATATTGCGTTAGTGTCTTCTGCATATATATATTTTCTTATTTATTTAATATTTGATTATTAATTTAATATTTGATACTTTGATAAGGTCTCCTGTGTCAGACTGAGAAAGGTGTTTTTTATATCTGCTGTTGTACAATTTGTTTATATGTGTTGTGTTGTGTCGGTGTAGCAGGGTAACCTGTCGTGCACGACGCGCCCGCACCAACACCCGCATCCGCATCCGCACCCGCACCGCGTGTCCGTGTCGCTGGACGGGCGCGTGGGGCACGTGGTGCGCGCGGTGGCGCCGCCCCACGCGCAGCACGCGCCGCCCCACGCGCCCCACGCGCACGCGCACGCGCACGGACACCCGCGCGTCAAGCCCCGCGCGCTTCAGGTACGTACTAATAATAATCTTTTTTATTAAGACCGTGTTATGCAGAAAACAGCCATGTGGGGGAAAAGTACAAACGGAGTTATAAACATTTTTCTGTCGATGGTTGCAATTCGGTTATGTATTGATTCATATTATTGTATTGGCTCATATCTCCGTGAAAAATACGAGATATCGACATGGCTGTCTTTGCAAAAAATCCGTCATTTCGAAATTAGTATGGCCGCGTTATATAACTCATTTTTGGAAAAAATGCCACATTGCTGCTTTCTGCATAACTAGGCCCTATTGTCTCGTGAAAAATTAGGTTTATCTTAAAATTAGATACAATAACTGTACATACTCTACACTCAACCCGCATCGACCACAGGAGAGAGGGAGACGTTATACAAAATAACGATTTTAAATATTAATATATAGTACTATGCTTGACAGGCCTCATAGCTCAGTTGCTAGTAACCCTGCCTTCTGCGCTGTAGGTCGTGTGTTCGATTACCATCCCAGGCCAATTATATGTATGACGGATACAGATGTTTGTTCTGTGTCTGTGTGTGTCAATATGTATTATGTGTGTACATGTAATAGATAGATAGATAGACGACACTTTATTGCTCACAAAATCAAAATAACAACAATCAGATACAAAGTACAAAAAAAGTGAAACAATGGGCGGTCTTATCGCTATAATACTTGGTACCATATATATATAATTGTGTGTGTGTTGCAGTCTGTACAGATACGCGGTGCGGACGCGAGCTCGCTGCCCAAGCAGGCCATCCCCAGCGGCGTGGTCGCCAACCTGCTGCACAAGAACGTGCACCTGCCCAAAGGTACGCGTCACACACTCGCACACACTCGCACTAAACCAGCTGGAACCGCTGTAAGTCAAAGTCAAAAACTTTATTTCAATAGAATTCATAAAGAAATGGCTTGGAAACGTCAATATTCAAAACATAAGGTCACGCGTACTTATCGATAAGTTTGACGCCTGTTCAAACCCTATCCGACCCTCCATGGGGAAGAACAGACAAGAAAGCCCTAATGGAGGGATTCCTTTTTTTTGCGAGCACGATCCTTGTAACATAGATAGAATCGAAAGCTCTCTCGTAAGAGGGACCATTCATTTATTGCGTAAGATGATTTAGGGGGGGGAGGGTCGACCATGTCTTACTTTCTCTTACAAAAATTGAAGCCAAACATAATTAGAAATAATAATGGATGTATAAAATCTGTCGTCAACTGATTGTTACAGTAGTAGTATTTTAGTTGGGATAATTGAATCCGGTAAATTGGGTATCGAATTCGTCACTATACAACGCAATACTATAAATACTGTATGGACTCGAACACGAGTCCACCGTCGATAGTATTAGTTCACAATTATTTTTTCTTAATTTCGTAATTTTTAATAGTCAATAATTTAACGTATTAATAATGTATTAAAAATATATATATAATTTGGTTAATTCGTACTCCTGACACCCAAGATACAGACTTAACCACCTAGTTTGGGCCTCGCTGTTTCTCTCAATAGAAATAAGGTAATTGTGAATGTGAAATTGACTTGAAATGTAATTAATAGTTTATTATTATTATTAGTTATCAATATGACGTGATTTTTTTTTTTTTTTTTTTTTTTTTATTAGGTCTCCCAAACTGGGTGTTACACATTACAACAATAAAATAAAACAGTCAGTGGTAATAAGAAATGGTTAAATTGCAGGCGGTCAGAAGATAGCGATCTCCGGGGCGGGCGCGCAGGCGCTCTCCGCCAACGTACAGGCGATCGCGTTCACGAGCGCGCAGCTGAAGGCGCGACAGGCGAGGCTCGTCGCGCAGCCGCGCCCGCACCCGTCCACGTCAGTACACACACCCACCCCCCACACCCCCTCACCCACCCCACTGCATTGACATTACTACCTGCCTTTTAACACATGAAATACACTTTGGACTCACAGCTCAGCTGGTAGTAACCCTGCCTTCTGCGCTGTAGGTCGTGGGTTCGATTCCCACTCAGGACAAACGTTTGTGTGACGAACACAGATGTTTGTTCTGTGTCTGGGTGTTAATACCTCACCTATTCATTCTTTTTTACTTATCTGTGGAAATTTTTAATTGGCCTTCCTATATATAGCATTTAATAATAATAATAATGGTTGCATAACGTGTTTATTTAAACACCTATTTTGTAAACCTAGCTGTAAGTTTTCCTAAAATTATAAAAAAAAAATGTATTACATGTATGTATTTACAAGAAAAATGTATAAGTAGTATATCAGTTGTCTGGTACCCATGATACAAGCTATGTTTAGCTTACTTTGGGGCTAGATGGCATTGTGTGACATGTCTACCAATATTTATTATTTTTTATTATTCCTCAAAGTCACGATTTTTTTTCCAGTCTTCTTCTATTCGAGTCACTGGTTCTCTCGAGCCGGTGTGGTGAGAGGATTTTAAGTGCGCCTCAAAGAGGCTCTTTTCGTACACTTGACACATGTCTTCGAATTTTTAGTTTTAAGGCATCTCGGTTTCCTCACGATGTTTTCCTTCACCGTTTTGAGAAGGTGGTATTTAGCACATATATATTTCTATCGAAATCTCATAGGTGGACGTCGGGATTCGAACCGGCTACCTCTGGATTGAATCTCGGGGTTAGTACCACTAGATCACCACTCTCTCTTTGTCCAGTGAAATAGTGGAAGCGTCGGGCGCCCCGCCCCCGCCGCCCCCGCATCAGGAGGCGCCCCTCCCTCCGCTGACGTCGGAGGAGGGGGAGAGCAACGGCGCGGTGCGCAGGCGCGCCGCCGACAACCTGCCCATGGAGGTCACGTGACAACACACCCCCCGGCGCCCGCCCGCGTCCCCCGCGCCGCCCCGCCACCTCCCCACTCGTACCGTCAGAGAAGGCGCGTCGCTCGCCGCCGCCGTCACCCCGGTGCCCCTCTGCGAGGCGTCGCCTTCTGCGTCCGTTGATGTGACTACGAGGGCAGTCGCCCACGTCTCCTGTAGGGGCGCTGTCGCCCTCGCCCCGTCGACCAGCGCTGTGTATGTGACATCCAGAGGCGCTCCGGCACTCGCGACTCGAGCGCTAGGGAACACACACAACCCCTTTGTGCGTGCGACCGTTGGCGACGCTCGAGGTAATACAGTTGTTACAAATGGCAACACTACAGCTACGACGGTAACGGACGCTACTCTAGAAACTGCCGTTAGTCGGGCGTTCGATGTTGTATCCGACGATCCTGGTCACGGCACCGTTGGAATTACACACGTCGACCCTCCGGCAACGGAAACGAAGATAAACGTGTCGACAGCTAATGTTTCGATGGCAGACGTAACGCGAGGTGATACTCCAATAGACGTTAATAAAATAAATGTGGTCGGAGAATTGAAAATGGTTAACATGGTGGATGTAGACTTCAGTGAGACTGTAGATGCGCAGATTACGGCTAGCGAGTCGGTAGTCGGCGCGACGGACGACGGCCTAACACTCGGCGCTGTGGTAGACGTTAGCCCGGAAACGGCTGATAACACTTTGGTGGACGTTAATGATTTAGGTAAAATAGATATGGCAGTGACATTATGCAAAGGCACGACCGAGTCGAACAAATTGGACTTAGTTAATGGTAACTCCAGACAGAAAGATAGTAACAAAATCAAAATCGCCAATGTAGCCAATCAAAACGATAAAGGATACTCGAAATATCCGACAGATGCCGAAGATGCACTCAAACGCAAAATAGAAACAACGAAATTATCACTTAAATGTAAAAAGATAAACGTAAATGAGGAGGGAACTTTGAAGAACCTGTCTCACATCCTCACGTGTAAGAAACACGCGTCGGATCCGCTTAAATGTAAAAAAATCAAAATAGCCACCGTAGGCGCTTGCAACAAAAATGTAACCAATTTCGTGATCAGAGATAATTTAGGTGTTAAATCCATGTGCCATGATAATCTTACAAAAACTAATAATGGTGATGTGGATTTGAAAATTAATAAAGAACCAGCAAAACATGACAAAATTAACGAAATCACGATGAAAAATTTGAAATCGAATGAATCAAAAGATAATCACAGTAAGATCGATTTAGAAACTAATAAAAAAGTAATCAATTCTAAATTAGTATCGCTCCTCGCCACAGACAAAAGAGTAAAAGTAATTAAAAAGGAATCGGTTAGTAAAGGAATCAAAAATGAAACTAATAAAACAGTTTTCGATCCGAAAACGGTAAAAGTGAGAAGTAAACCGCAAAAGGATTTCTCGAAGATGAATCCAGCCGATTTCATATTCAAAACTAAAGTCAAACCACAGATTAATGTTACCATTGGCAGTTTGTATGAAAATTTAGTTAGGGACACGTTGAATAGTGACGAATAAATTGAAATTATCATAAATCATAATCGAAAAATTGTTAATTTATTGTTGAAATTATCCTAGATCCCATAAAAATACGCTAATTAAGAGGTAAATCTACTCTAACCTATCAGCTCGTTTCGTTGTCAAATTCGAACAACATACTGATACTACCGTCTTGCAACGTATGCAACGGATAGCTTGAAATCTTTGCAACGGAATTTTTATTCTCATAATATTGGGAATATTTTCCTTTTTTTATTGAGTTTTGTAAAAATCTGACAGAGGTGAGCGATGAGGGTATAACGATTTTTTTCTCAAACGGTGATCGGTTTTAGACATGATTGACGAACGACTGAATCTTAATAAAAAACAAGTGTTAGTAAAATAATTATTGAAAAACAAACAAATATGAATAAATCTGATACAACCCACCGATGAAAAAAATTCCAAGAAATACAAAATAGCCTATGTTGATTTTCATTACGTCTAAGTAGAAGGAGTCCGAAGATGATTCTTTCATGATTTCAGTTTATTTTGTAATTTTCCCGTCCTTGAATCTGCCATTTTGTTTATGTTTTTAAATAATTTGTAAATATTATTATATCACTTCATCTATAATGAATTTGTGTAATTTGAAAGTTTAATTAACTGCATTTTTTTTTTTAAATATCACTAAATCACAATATTTTAATCAATTAAGCCAATGTTTATTAGTTGGCAAAATGGCAGGTTACGGCGGGAATTTAAAAACAATTAGTTTAATGTCATTAGTTAAAACAGCCTTTAAATTCTGGCTTAAAAAAGAAATACAAGGAATTATTTTAAGTACCTCTTAAGTTAGCTAATTTATGCCTCGTTCCACTTCACAAATCTATGATACATCTGATTGCGCCATAACTGGTTTAAGTGACGAAAGGAAATCTTAAATGATGGGGGATCCCCTTGTTAAGTGTTTATTGTCAGTAAATTTCGCATTAATTTGATTAATAATCAATGAATCCTACTTTCGCACAATCACAGTTTTACGTGGTTCAGCAAAACGATGGTTAAAATAACTGTGTCGCAGTGGTCATCGCCTTAATCAAATTATATATCCCAGACAGAGAAAATAGTCATGCGAATAATTTATTGCTAATTAAGAATGGTATAAAAACATTTAATGCATAAATGTATATACAGTTCAGTAATGTAGTACAGTTAGTAATGAGGTCGCCTGAGGAAGTGCTACCACTGTACCGATTTGATGAAGATGATCATCAAATAACATCTATAAGCTCTCGTCCTAAAATCAATTTTTATTTAAACGTTACAAGCTTCATCAAAAGTTTTTTTAAGTGGCTGTGAAATAGTTAATTACACTGATTTATCATTATTTATGCATATGCCAGTATAAACATTAGTCGAAGTATAAAATACTTTCAATCGATGGCAACACTACCAGCAGACTTACAGGTTAATACAGATAATTCCATGCTGTAGGTCGTGGGTACGATTCCCACCCAGGACAAACATTTGTATGACGATTATAGATGTTTGTTCTGTTTCTGGGTCAATATGTATTATATGCATGTGTTTACAAAAAGGTATATATGTGTGTATATCAGTTGTCTGGTTCCCATGATACAAGCTATGCTTAGCTTACTTTGGGGCTAGATGGCATTAAACATAGCTTGTGTCTAGGGAACCATACAACGGGTATAATACTTGTATAATTTTTTGTAAATCATACATATTACCTAATAACACCCAGACACAGGACAAACATCTATGTTCGTCACAAAAATGTTTGCTCTGTGTGGGAATCAAACCGACGACCTACAGGGCAGAAGTTCGAGTTACTACCGGCTGAGCTGTGAGGCCGGTCAAGTTAAGTTGCTGGTTTTCTGCGAATCAATGTAATAATTTAATCTGACAAAATTCTGGCATATGCAAGTAGATTTACTTTGTAGAAAATAAAAATAAAACTCACTTCATATGCGGATGCAACGTTTATTTGTGTGTTGTATAGTTAGCGTGTATCATAAATGGTGAATATAATTTAGATGCGGCTGGCAGGACCAGATTTTTATGATTTAGATTAATTATTGTTTTAAATGGTCTTAATTGAGAACTGGCTGATAAAACGACATCATAACACTAAGTTTTACGAAAGTAGCAATATAAACTCTCTGGAAAGTTTTTCTGTAATTAATTATCATTTTTAATAATTATTATTATTAATAGTAATAATAATTAATATTATTACTACTAATAATAATAATTAAATAATAATTAATTATGATGGACATATTTAAAAGTTTGTATTGCAATTTTGTCGAATTTCTTCGGTATCTCTAACCTTTTTATACTACTAATTTTTTTGCTATAAAATTGTTTTCGATATCACAGCTTTAGATCGTTTTGCTTGAAAATGAATTCAGATTTGGATTCCGGTGGTTTTTATACAAAAGGTGTGTAAATTTTAATTAAAAATACCAGTGTAATTGTAATTTAAGTCGTTTTGTTGGCAAGCTACTCATTATTTTAGCCTGTGTATATCAGTTTTCTATGGAAGTCATTGTGTCTGTCTGTTTGATTTAAACCTTTAATTAAATAGGTTTTGATTAGAATTTACCTCTGGGAATTACAATTATCGGAAACTTTGCCCCTTTGTGGATTATGATCTAATAGAACATTTGTTAAGCCCAAGTGCTATTCGAGACGAGTTTTGTAAGAACAAAAATAGCTTCGTAATGTAGGCGGTGTAAGTAGCCTACTCGATATTATTCGTGAGTTTGTCAAACGTCTATGTAGGATTATATAAATATGACTTTAAAAAAATGTTTTAAAACATAAAACAACATAAAAATATCCAATATGAAAATATAAATGTATCTTGTGTGTGTCACGGTTGGACGACATGGCAACATAAGTGATTCTCTATGGCAACACAGATGCCCTGTTATTGAGTAAAAGGGCAGTGTTGCCCTATAGAAAATAACGTAATTATATTGATATCGATGTGGCTTCAGTATGAAAAATGATTTAGTCGGCTTTCTCTAGAAGGCTAGTAGTGTAATAAAAAAAATGTCTTATACAGCTTGTTTCAGAAAATTATGCCAGACATTGAGCATATTGGCACGGTTTTCTGACACACCCTGTATCGCCTCGTCGTAAGTACCCGCAGTTACCCTAATTATACTGATAAAAGAAACTACAGTTAAATTCTTGAGATTTGATTTTAACTCCTTTGCGTCGTAGTTTTCTTAAGATTTTGGATAATCTTAAACGTTGAAAACAATTATTTTAACTTATCCATTGTTTTTCGGTCATTATCATATAAAATATAATATTATCCATAATATTAAGAGATCTGTGACAGTTTTTTTTTAATATAGTGATTAATGTCTTGTAAGAATTGTTGAAAAATGACACGAAGTGAGAATCCAAAAAAAGAATATTAATATTACTGTGTATTTTTAGATACATTTTTTAATTAATTTAACTCCGCTTGCAGTATGTAACATTATGTACAATAAAATAATAACTTAGTTCAATTATCTCGCGATTGGACAGTTTATTATAATCAACATTATATTATGTATTAATTTATATTTTAAACAAATTACAAAATGATGTGCTATTTGGAAGATATGACCATTTGCTGAAATACTAATGTCGTTCGATAAACGTAGTTGAGAATAACCACAATTATATATGATGATGACGGAAATAATGCTGTCCTTTAACTAGAACGCCGTTAACCCTCAAAAGGACAATTTTGACTTTTTAATCGGAAGTGATACAGTTCAAAATTCTCTCTTTCTGTCTAAAAAACGTTAGTAAATTATAATTAGATCCGGAGATATAAAAAAAATTGTAGGCCGTTAAGTGACGGATTTAAAATGAGAGTTCTCTCAACATATCTCAAAAACAACAATTTGGGCTTAACGGCCTTTTAGTTAAAGGACGGCATCTTTCAATTGGTTACAAAAGGCGGGTAGTACCGTAGTCATCTTCAAATATGGTGGGCCGATAACCCCAAAAGCTAATACACTTATGTATTTGGTTTTCGGTATACGTTCTTATTGCAAAAGACCTGATATAAATATACATATATATCATAACATTATTAATTGGTAATATACTGTAGTGGTTAGGACGTGTCCATATTAATATGTTAGGGTTTATTGTAGACGACACAATGTAGGTAGAATATGAAAAAGTAAAATTGTAAAAAAAAAACTTATCAGATTGGGGCTGGAAATATCTCTTTGTCGTTAAATGGAAATTTCGTGAACAATTTACTTCTTTGTTATAGTTTTTTTGTGTGAATTTGAGGGAATCTAAATCATAAAATATTCAACGTTGAAGTGTAGTTTCTTTTTCGGCGTCTATCTCAATGTCCAATGAGACTAGTAAGTTTCAGAAAAACGAAAAAAAAAATAATGTTCGAAAATGTCGTATATTAATATGTAATTTGTAATTCGACAAAGTTTATTAATATTAGCTACGCGATACTTATATCAACTCGTGTTACGCAAAATGTCACGTTATATATTAACTTTTAAAAAAAATAACGCAATTAACTTTTTGCACCCTCCACACGGTACAAAAAGTAAGTTGCGACCAAAAAAAATGACCCGGTTTTATCTATGTGTATACATATAATTAGTAAGTATCATATACTGTACAAAAGGCTGCAATTTGGGAAAAAAATGTAAAAAAAAAAGATTAGGTCTCACTTTTCTGAGGCCGGTAACATACGCTTAGTAAAGTGGATAGGATGTTGTACCTCGTAAGTTCTTTGTAAACTAGGCATCGGTGGTCCCCACGTTTTTAGACGTAAAATGTCCATGTCGCGCGACGCCATTTTGCGGAGCGTCCATTTTGTCGTACAAATTGTGACCGATTTTATTTTAAGTAAAGTGTGATTTATCGCTCATAATGCTTATAGAGTTTGGGGAATACTTGTAGTTAGTTATTGGCCTGTTAATTTATTTTACATATTTTTTAACTCTCTAATTTGTATACGTTTTGTGGGTAGTTGTGCGTTTCATGGACGTTGTGCGTGTAAACTGTAGTGAGATCGCAATGTATTTAGCGTAATTTATCTCGCGACTCGATCACCGTCGCACTGTGTAAATATTATTTTGTATTTAGTTTCGGTCGTGTTGCAAGCTTCGCCCGTGGTGCGTACCAAAGCGCGCACCTAATAAATCGCTGTATAATGTTTGTAATATAGGCATATTCACAATTTCTGTGTAGTTTTGTTGATTATATATTTTTTTTTTCAACCGGAAATTGCCGATTAAAGCGAAAATTCTGTTTCTTTGATTTGTTTTATTCATTATCCTTGAAATTATTTTGATTGCGGCAGCATTTGTAATTCTGTTTAGATAAGACTTGCGAATAAGTTACGGAACAAGCAAGATGGTCCATGTGTTAAGCGGGTACCTCAAGCAAAATGGAAGGAAGGGAATTGTTCCGTGTCTGGATGTTGATATGTAATATATGTATGTATTTATAAAAAAGTATCATATTAGCTGTCCGGTTCTCATCACACGCTATGCTTAGCTTATTTGGGGCTAGATGGTGCTGTGTGAAAAGGTCCTTAGACCAAATCAAGGCTGGCATTCTCGGTCTCGTAAGGTAACATTTCTGTCAGCTACTTTAGCGAGGCGTCGCTTCAACTAGCTGAGGGCGCTTTGTGATAGTTACAGGACGAGCGGAAGACCCACCTGGTGTTGTCCAAATGGTCCCAATTGGTAATCTATACAAATAAATAGAATTGGTGTGTCTGTTTGTAATATTAAAATAACCGCTTTTTACTAAGTGCATATGGATGTATACACGGTCAATATACCAAAACAACATTTTTAAATTTTTGTCTGTTCCGGCTAATCTGAAATGGCTGGACCGATTATGACGGGACTTTCACTGGCAGATAGCTGATGTAAAAAGGAGTAACTTAGGCTACTTTTCCGAGGGGTAAAATAGGGGTGCGTGATAAAACCGAATTCCGCGCGGACGAAGTCGCGGGCAACAGCTAGTTATAATTTAAAATGAAAATAAAAACATGTAACGGAGTACTTGTATATTAGTTCCATTGTAAAATAATAAGGTACAAGCAATAAATAAACTACAACAAACACTATTCGCTTGACTCACAGTTTATAAATAAATATTATGAGTATTCTTACAAGCATACAACGCATATTGCGCACACATTCTCGCTCGCCACTATTTACTATAAAATCAGTGATGTCTATCTTACATAATATTTTAATAACATTATTTTTCTAGTCCTTATGAAAAGAAAGTCTACTGTTTTAGTTTGGCACGAATTCAAATAGTTTTAGCTTTTAACATACTAAACATAAATTTCTAAGTAAATATTAACTTTAAAATTATATTTCGATACGTAAAATACGACATCACTGTTAAAAACGCAAGCGAGCGAGGTAACACGAATAAATATAATTAAAAATAAATTTATTTCGTAATCATGATAATTTCATACATTACAGTCACACAATTTCCGAACATGAGCTCCTCTCAAAGAGAGTATATAGCCAAAATGTTGCCATTTTATAAGCAAATTAAACAATTTTTTTTAATATACATTTTTGACTTTGACATTCTACAAAAGTGACACTTGTGTCTATTGTTATTATATTCAGGTAGCATCAAATATAAAATAAATTTTGATGATTACTATCTTTCGCTCCATATGCAAACGAGCGAAATGGATTAGTTTAATGTCTACAGGATCGACATCTCTAAATTAAGGGTGACAACGCAAAAGTATAATTGATAGAAAGAAAATTATATTTATTACAGGTAAATAAATATTGGATGTAATTAAATGCTTAGTCGATTTTGAAATGAAAGTTAGTAGACTGACTAGAAAGCATGCCGAGTAAAATTAATTTAGGGAATGCCAAAGAAAATTAAAATTAAATAAACAATAGGGAATATCCTCAAGAAAATATCCTTCTTTTTTATGCGATTAGATTTTAAATTACGGAACGAATAAGATTTTAAGCGGTACTGCTCATAACTAAAGAAAAACATCTTGGGCCTTCGCCTACTTAGGTATGAAAAGACCCAAGTCACATTGCTGATGATGATTGCGCCCGTAACTTTGGTAAATATCTAATTCTAAGACCAATACGGACTGATCATGCCTCATTTTTTTGGTTCTGGGACAAAAATAATCCCTCGCGATGTTTAAATGATGTATGTTTTTAGTTCAAACTAAGAGGACTTCTCGATTTGAAAATGGCGAATCTTCGTTTATTACAATATAGTTCTGGCGACAAATTTTTGATTATGCAATTACAATGTTGCCAGGGGTAATATTGTCTCAAAGGAAAATTTGTCACAAATGTTACTAATGTCTACTTTTCGTTAACATTATTTTTATATAATGACGAAAGTATTTTGTTTCAATATTTTTATATAATATAATGGAAATTTAGGATGTTTATTTATATTATTCATGATTATAACATATAAACTACAGGAATCTTATTAGCTATTACTTAATATCACGCCACTTACTAACTCGGGGTAGACAGAGAAAAATATCTCTTGTCAACTTACAAAATTTTCAAGTAATTGACTTTTATAGTTAAGTTGGTTGAAGCAAGACAAAATGACCACCACAATACAAAATTTGTCTTTTGCACGCAATGCAAGGAGAAATATTTTTAATTTAATGTGACGTCACTTTAAATCCAATATGGCGGACTTCTAAAGATGGCGGATTAAGTTTTTTATGCTTTCGTCCAATATGGGTACCAAATAAAAGGGCTTGCTGAGAATAACTCGAAAAATAAAGTGACGTTACTCTTTAGATCCAATATGGCGGACTTCTATAAAAGCTTCTTTTAAAAGTTTTTTAATTTTAATTTATATTAAGGTAGTATTTGATCTAAGCCCATTTTGATACAAATAACGTTAAGTAACAAGCCAATGTATATTATTAGTTCATTTAGCTAAATAAAAATATTCAGATACACAAAACAGAAACATATTTCGCCAAAATTACAAAATTATTTATAAAATCGATGAGTGTTTTAACAAAAAAAATTCTAATACCAGACAACTGATATACATACATAATATATACTTTTTGTAAATACATACATATAACACACAGAACATATATATATATATACACACCCAGGAAACATGACCAAACATATGTAAATTTCATTTCAGTTAAGTAATTAAGTCACTTTAAGTTAAAACACCATCGACCTAACACACACAGATATTCATTCAAATAGCACACTTAACACTAAGCTAACAAGGCACATTTAGCATTAACTAAATATATGCTCCCGTTACTTATTATCAAATTTGCTTATTCCTCCATCTTGCTTCAGACGATCCATTACAAACGCGTGTATATCAAACAAAAAGACTTTTTGTGCGATTTCACTCCGTACACGTGTACGGTCCAAGTCTGTCCATTTGACGGTCCAAGTCTGTCTATTTGACGGTCCAAGTCTGTCTATTTGACGGTCTAAGTCTGTCTATTTGATGGTCCAAGTCTGTCTATTTGACGATCCAAGTCTGTCCATTTGAGGGTCCAAGTCTGTCTATTTGAGGGTCCAAGTCTGTCTATTTGACGGTCTAAAGTCTGTCTATTCGACGGTCCCAGTCTGTCTATTTGAGGGTCCAAGTCTGTCTATTTGACGGTCTAAAGTCTGTCTATTCGACGGTCCAAGTCTGTCTATTTGAGCATCCAAGTCTGTCTATTTGACGGTCTAAAGTCTGTCTATTTGACGGTCTAAAGTCTGTCTATTTGACGGTCCAAGTCTGTCTATTTGAGCATCCAAGTCTGTCTATTTGACGGTCTAAAGTCTGTCTATTTGACGGTCTAAAGTCTGTCTATTTGACGGTCCAAGTCTGTCTATTTGAGGGTCCAAGTCTGCCTATTTGACGGTCTAAAGTCTGTCTATTTGACGATCCAAGTCTGTCCATTTGACGGTCCCAGTCTGTCTATTTGAGGGTCCAAGTCTGTCTATTTGACGGTCTAAAGTCTGTCTATTCGACGGTCCAAGTCTGTCTATTTGAGCATCCAAGTCTGTCTATTTGACGGTCTAAAGTCTGTCTATTTGACGGTCCAAGTCTGTCTATTTGAGCATCCAAGTCTGTCTATTTGACGGTCTAAAGTCTGTCTATTTGACGGTCTAAAGTCTGTCTATTTGACGGTCCAAGTCTGTCTATTTGAGGGTCCAAGTCTGCCTATTTGACGGTCTAAAGTCTGTCTATTTGACGATCCAAGTCTGTCCATTTGACGGTCCCAGTCTGTCTATTTGAGGGTCCAAGTCTGTCTATTTGACGGTCTAAAGTCTGTCTATTCGACGGTCCAAGTCTGTCTATTTGAGCATCCAAGTCTGTCTATTTGACGGTCTAAAGTCTGTCTATTTGACGGTCTAAAGTCTGTCTATTTGACGGTCCAAGTCTGCATATTTGACAATTTTTATGAAATTTCAATATTTATGAAACACAGATAGCGACATCTATACTTCGATTAGTACAACAAACGAGTTTACTTCTTAAGCCGTTGTCACAAAGAGCATTTTTGTTTGACATTTGCGTTCTTGTCTCATTAAAGACACGTAGCGACTTTTTGTAGCGCGTCTGCGCGACTGAGCGACAAAAAGTCGCAGCGTTGAGATGTCCAATCTGTTACCAAGAGGGTCACGAAACTTGGGTGGCGCGCATGATTTAGTGGATTTTAGAGGTGAGCCATATAACTCGGTCCCCACCCCACGCTACGGGAGAGGACTGAATTGCATGGTTGCCTACAAATTTTGCTCGTATTGCGATAAAATGTATTGACATGTCTCAAATATTTAACAGATATTGGACTGGACAGCTGTATAGCGCCATTATTTAAGGGTAATTTTATGATAAAACATATAAAATAAATATTTATCATACATAATGTGAAATAAATATTTATTATACATATTGAAAAAGTCATTTAAAAGTAGAAAACTTTTTTTGTCATGCAGTTCTGGTTCGTGTATCGTAAACTTTAAACGTAAATTAATTTATATAAACAACCCTTTTTTTTTTCAATAAATAAATAAATTTCATTCCCAGAAAATTCTAATTACGCTGACTGATCTAGACCCCTAAAACATGACCAGTGGGGGGCTTCCCCTACTTAGGGGACCATCTAAAATTCCAACCTTTTCAATCCCCACTTTGGGGTCTATTCTCCACATAAGGGGCTATGGTCCCACTTAAGGGTGCTCCCGGTTAGGGCGCGTTCGTTACAACGGACGTTATATTAGTTCAGTCTTGTTTGTTGTCGTTAGATTTCGGCGTGTCGTCTGCAGAGGGGGACGGGCGCCAATCCGACTCGCCGCCGGAACCTGAAAATAATAATAATATTAATAATAATGGTGGTTTTTTTTTCAAATCAAATCATTTTATTATGAATCAACTTAATATTTTTAATTTTAACCATTAGTAAGGTATATTTATTAAATTATTAAACACGACAATGTATACACATTAAATTCACAAAACACCTTAAAAGACTATATTTATATACAATCCAATTTCAAAACGATTCATTTAAGTATTATTATTCTATTAGTATTATTACAGTATACTATTTCATATGAGTTCTTCTTTCTTTCTAGTAGATAAACTTCGTAAACTACCCAATTGGATACCCAATTAATAATTAACCTGGAGTCGTCAAAATGTATATCAGTTGTCTGGTTCCCATGATACAAGCTGTGCTTAGCTTACTTTGGGGCTAGATGGCGGTGTGTGAAATGCCCACCATGATTACATACAATATTACTTATATACTTTTAGGTAAACACATACATATAAACCCCCAGACACAGAACAAACTATATTCGTCACACAAATGTTTGTCCTGGGTGGGAATCGAACCCACGACCTACAGCACAGAAGGCAGGGTCACTACCAACGGAGCTTCGAGGTCAGTCAGTATAAAACATGAACTTACTCAGCTGTTTAGACCCGTTCCGCTTTTCGTCGTCACTGTCAGAACCTGAACTGGCTATCGATGAGTCGTCACCTCCTGTGAAACTCACTTAGCATTACCATCAGACACTGCCCTCAACTGAGCAATTGAGCGTGGTGGTCTAGCGGTACTGACCCCTTCAATCCGGAGGTAGCCGGTTCAAATCCCGACGTGCACCTATGAGTTTTTCGATTGAAAGATTTATGTGCGCAATACCACGTTCTCAAAACGGTGAAGGAAAACATCGTGAGGAAACCGACATGTCCTAGAACTAAAAGTTCGAAGACATGTGTCGAGTGCACGAAAGGAGCCTCTTTGAGGCGCACTTACAATCCTTTCACCACACTGGTTTGACAGAACCGGTGACTCGAAGAAGAAGACCGCCCTCAACGTACAAAAGTGGTTGAAATTAATTTGCTTCCACTTTACCGTTTAATACCTACAGGATAATTTATGAACTAAGTTTATGATAAATACTAGCTGTTGCCCGCGACTTCGTCCGGGTGGAATTCGGTTTTATCACGCACCCCTATTTTACCCCTCGGAAAAGTAGCCTAAGTTACTCCTTGTTACATCAGCTATCTGCCAGTGAAAGTCCCGTCAAAATCGGTCAAGCCATTTCAGAGATTAGCCGGAACAAACAGACAGACTGACAAAAATTGTAAAAATGTTGTTTTGGTATATGTACCGTGTATACATCCATATGCACTTAGTAAAAAGCGGTTATTTTAATATTACAAACAGACACTCGCAATTTTATTTATTTGTATAGATGTCATAGAGAGAATAACAAAACTGTGTTTGCTATGTGAGTATAGTTACCGGCCATGTTGCCCCTAGGTATGGGCGGTAGCGCGCGCGGGGCGGTGGGCGCTAGGAGCGGGGCGGCGGGGCGCTGCTTGCGCGCCGAGTTCAGCTTGCCGCAGTACGCGCACGCGAACGAAACGTACTCAAACTCTTCTATCATAGCCATACCTGTAACAATAATAATATTGATTGACATATCACACAGCGCCATCTAGCCCCAAACTAAGCATAGCTTGTATCATGGGAACCACACAACTGATAGAAAACTTTTTCATAAATACATATTAACACCCAGATACGAAACAAACGTTTGGCAAATGTACTGGGTGGGAATCGAACCCACGGCCAGAATGCACAGTTACCAAGTACCAACTACCAACTGAGCTAAAAATTAATAAACTAAAAATAGACTAAAATAATCTAACAAAAAAATAAAATAAAATGCACAATGGGCGGCCTTATCGCTTTCTCTTCTTCGAGTCACCGGTTCTGTCGAACCAGTGCGGTGAAAGGATTGTAAGTGCGCCTCAAAGAGGCTCCTTTCGTGCACTCGACACATGTCTTCGAATTTTTAGACTTATCGCTTAAAGCGATATATATACTGACCGTTGTGTGAGAAACACTGCGCGCATATGAGCGCCATGCGGTGGTTTGGCCCGTCCTTTAGTAAGTAATCTACCACCTTGTCGAGGGCGGATCGGTTCTTGTCGAGCAGGGGGCGCGTCAGTTGATCAGACTGGAACACAATCGAAATAATATATATTGGTGGACATTACACACAGCGCCATCTAGCCCTAACGTAAGCTAAGCGTAGCTCGTATCATGGCAACCAGACAACTGATATACATACAATTTGTAAATACATACATATTAACACCCAGACACAGAACAAACATCTGTGTACGTCACACAAATGTTTGTTCCTTGGGAATCGAACCCACGACCTACAGCGTAGAAGGCAGGGTTACCAACTGAGCTGTGAAGCCGGTCAAATAACAATAATAATGTATGAAATGTCATATCATTACCAGGTGTGGTGGCAGTACTTTTCCGGGCGAACTAGGCACAAGTTCTACTGCTACTTGGGGTTACACCCGGGGGACACGTGTAGGGATTCAAAGGGTCATCTTAGCCCCCAAAATCAGCTTTTTATACAACAGTGATATGCTTACTCTTAACCGAGGTCCATTGTAAGTTCCGATCGGTGAGTTAAGGGCCACGGTCATGTTCCTGTTTATTGGTGTGGACGTCATAGCTATCTGTCGCTGTCTCAACTGGCCCGGGGTAGCTGAAACAGACGGACAGTATAACACTGATAAATTTATTTGCAAAACCATCACTAACATTTGAGGAATGTTCTAATTTGCAGGATGTTCCAATTTGCGGGATGTTCTATTTTGCAGGATGTTTGTTGAGGAATTTATACTATGTTGGAACTCTGACATAAAGTCCAAATATTAAGGATTGACTCGGAAATCTTTTAACAGTGGCAATAATTAGTGTGGCATTATATTTAAATCGTAAAGTGGCAGCACCACTGTAATGAACCCAACGGCCAATTCTTTCCAATCGGCCAAAGAAAAAAGATTCCCTCCTTTAGGGGTTTCTTGTTTGTTCTTCTAATGGAGGGTCGGACAGGGTTTGAACAGGCATCAAACATTATAATTTGCAAATTAGAAGTTTTGTTTATTACTTATGGACGTTTCTATGTAAATTTGAAGTTTTTCTGACTGTAATAAATTCTAAAATTCGTACACTGGTAAAAAGCTAACCTTACCCCCGAAAAGTATAGGATAGGATATCTATAATATCTATAGGACATATATAATATATAATTTTGTTAATATAGCTTGGTGTCATCGGACACACCGCGCCCACATATGTTAGTATATAATAATATTAAAAAGAAACACATTTATAACACAGACAACGATTATGGGAGATGCAAGGTCCAAATACGGTCAAAAAATATGTTACTAGGAGCCTAAGTATAAATAGCAAGTATCAGGTAAAAAGTATGATAGGAGCGACTAAGGGGACAAAGTATAATAATTAGTATGATTTACTGATTTAATAATTTTGAATTTGCAATATTGACTAGCCACAACTCAGATGGCAGTAACTGTACTGTCGTGGGTTCAATTACCACACAGGACAAGCATAGACGTTTGTTCCGTGTCTAGACTAATACATAACTAACATGTAGTTATGTATTGGTCTATATTAAAAAAAAAATGTATCAGTTGCCCAATTCAGATAGCTTTGCTAATTCGGGACTAGATGGCGCTGTGTGCAATTATCTAGATCGCGTATCCAACTTATGCATAATTTGGAACTAGACGGCGCTGTGTGCAATTATTTGGATCGCATATCACAAGTTACACATAGTTTGGAACTAGATGGCGCTGCGTAAAATGTTATTACGAAATGAATGATGATCTACATAATTGGAGTTTGCTCCTTATGTATCAATTTTCATATATAGCCAAAATCGAGTGTTAACAAAAGCCATGTGACCCCTCCGCACATAGTATTCGCGAATCTTATACTGAAAGCGTGTTTGTTAAGGAATATACTGCAATCTATTTTATGGTATAAAGGATGTATTTACATGGGATTCTACCTGGGACGGGCGAGATAGGGACACTACCGCCATTACCCGGCACGTTCATGGAAGGCACGAAAGGTTTGAGCGCTTTAGATTGCTCCTCAGGGCTCCCGTACTTGTCTAATATCTCCTTCGCGACCTGCAATGTATCGCTTTATGGAAATAAAAAGCATAGTAAATATTTTTTTTATTATAATCATTGTGTAAATGACGTATTTTTTTTATGTGATGTAGGTGATAGTACAAGCTGACGGCCCACCTGATGTTAAGTGGTAACCGCCGCCCATAGACAACAGCAATACGACTCAAGTCCTCTCCACCAAAGTACGAGATGACTCAAGTCACATTGCGTTGCGTCCATCACCCCGAGACGGGGATGTTACGTCTCATGCGATTTTTACGATCTTGTGGCAAGTTCGTCCTGGGAAGTACTGCATCGCAGCCATACCATCTAACACTGCACTTTTCCGGGATCAAAGTACCCTGTGTGTTAATCCAGGATATAAGCTAAATCGATACCAAATTTCATCCAAATCCATTCAGCCGTTTGAGCGTGAAGTAACAAACATCCATACAAACCTTCACGTTTATAATATTAGTGGGATAATTACCACCAATATTTACCTTATAAGTTTCAGTATTCATAACTTCTTCTAGAATCTTCTTTTTCTCTTCTCTCATTTTGCTCAGTTTGCTTCTATTCTTGTCCAATGACCAATTGTAATACCAGGATATGGCCGATCGGAGAAATATCACACTGAAAGCGCACAATGACAAATAATTTTTTATTTTATTTATGGTTATATCCTATAAATATATTAAGATCTTTGCAACGTAGTGTAATAAAAGCTACAAAATTGAAAAAAAAATTGAAATACTAGTATCGATCGTGTCAATGACTCTCTCAAACCAGTAAAAGTGTAAAGTGCGCCTCAAAGAGGCTTCTTTCGTGACACATGTCTTCGAATTCTTAGTTCTAGGACATGTCGGTTTCCTCACGATGTTTTCCCTCACCGTTTTGACAACGTGGTATTGCGCACATAAATTACTCACAGCGCCATCTAGCAAGATAACTAATGGAATTATATTAATTATTATCTATTGGTGGACAATTCACGCAGCGGCTTCTAGCCCCAAAGTCATCAAGACACAGAAAACAATCTCACACAAATGTTCATCCTTGGTCGGGAATCAAACGAGCTACAGCGCAGCAGGCAGAGTTACTACCAACTGAGCTGTGAGGCCAGCACTACAGGTATACTCACAGTATAGGCAACACGAGTAGAGGCGACGCGTGTAGTACGGAGTGCAGCCAGTACTGACTCCTCCCGACGTACATGAAGTAGTACAGTATTGCGAACAACACGTACAGCCCCACGGAGTACGCCATCACGTAACCGATCACACGTTTGTGGGTACGCTCTTTGTACTGACCGTCTTGCTCTATACACTTTATCTTCGTTTCGAGTCGTTCGAGAATTTCCGATGTTGTCTTTTTGCGCTGTGGACAATAGGTTTATAGTATAATAGAACACTGCACTATTCCGGGATCATAACCTATGTGTTAAGCCGGGATATAAGCTATCTTGATACCAAATTTCATCCAAATCCATTCAGAGTACTACCTACCAAGTAGGTAAATTATTCATAAACATCTTACAGGCACACCCAATGCAATTGAGTACCTTATATTCTAGTCTAGTCTTATCTTAGTTATCTAGTGTTAAGTGGTAATTCTGCCCATAACAACAGACGCGACTTGGGTCTTCACCTACTTAGGTTAGACAAGTTCCAAGTCGCATCGTATGCGCCCGCATCCCTCTATTCCATTCGAGTCACTGGTACTCTCGAACCGGTGTGGTGAAAGGATTTTAAGTGCGCCTCAAAGAGGATCCTTTCGTGCACTTGACGCACGAATTTTTAGTTTTAGGAATCGTCGGTTTCCTCACGATGTTTTCCTTCACAGTTTTGACAACGTGGTATAGCCTTGAAACGTGAAGATGGAGTGTTACATGTGCCTGTAATTTCAACCTTCAAACGCGAGTTACTGCTTTGCGACAGAAATGGGTATGATGGCAGTAATTCCCCGAACAATCTTGTTATAAGCTCTACTGCCACTAAACGTCCGAGGTTATTAGTTAACTATATGTCTTTTCTCATGTATGTTTAAGATAAATGTTAGGAAAATCAGTAACAAAAAGCATGTTTCGACCTTTAAGCAACTCTTATGATTAGATAAAACATATGATTTCGAACATTGGGTACGAAAACATTTAGAGATAAATGTATGAGATAGATAATGAAATCTCAATCTGAGACTATTTGCCAACCGATAGACCACAGAAGGTAACCACAATACTGGATCTCTTTAGAATTGTTACGAAGCGGATAACTCCGTTGGTGATATCAGGCGGCTCGCGATCTGCAGGCCGTAGGTTCAAGAACTACCATGTAGGTTCAAAGTCAAAAAGTACTATCCTTCGTAGATACGAAGGAGTGAGTTTTAGATAAAAAACGAATATATATAAAAGTTTTCATTGTAAAATTCATTTTTCAACAAAGTCAAAGTTAAAGTCGAAATCTTTATTTCTTTATCCTTTACTAGCTGTTGCCCGCGACTTCGTTCGCGTGGAATTCGGTATTATCACGCGCCCCTATTTTACCCCTCGGATAAGTAGCCTAAGTTACTCCTTGTTACATCAGCTATCTGCCAGTGAAAGTCCCGTCAAAATCGGTCCAGCCATTTCAGAGATTTTTTGTATAGTGTTGTTAACTCTAAGTGTAATGTATGTATGTATCGACTGCAGCCATAAATCCGCGAAGTGAGAGCCCTTGTGACTTGTAACACAGGTTTTAAACAAACCTATCTCAGGCACCAGTCTCGCACGAAGTAGGTTTTTGCTCGTCCTACATCAGGTATTGTATCTAGTTTTAAGATAAACCTACTTTTTTCGAAAAATAAAAAGATTCTTATTGTTATTAAGCAGTTACTGTCTTCGTTACGGGCTCGTCGAAGATTTATATAATGATATCAAATTCAATGGTTATTTTGGCCAGAATTTGAAAGTGTACAATCAGAGCATGACCAATGTAGCCTGTATTCGTTTACGGAACTTATTTCCAAGGCGACAGGGTTCATATTACAGGGGCGACACTGTGCTGCAAATGAAGTGAATGTCAAAATCTAGACTAGTATTCATAAAGAGGTACTGTTTGTAAGTTTGCGATGGATCCAGATGGAGGAGGGCTTCGTCCAAAAATGAACAACCCAAAATATCAATTAAAAATAATTCTTTCTTTCTTTACTCTTTATACACAAAATAAACATAAATAATAATATATAAAAAAAAATATGTACAAAGGCGAGTTTAACCCTAAAAAGAGTTTTCTTCCAGCAAACCTTTGAGGCTAGAAAACGTTAGTTAACGAAAGGTAAGTATGATGTGTACACTTACACGAAATATAATATTAACATATTTAACATATTCCATTAACATATTCCCGCCAAAACTATTAAGGCAATTTTTTTTTCTTAAATAATCTTTGACGAAGGATGTTTTTTTTATAAAAAAATATGAAAATGTCTATCTTTTAGAATTTTTGTCTAAGCTACTTCCTATGAAGTCTTAAAAGTACGCACGCATTAAAATGTCCATTTGCACTAAACTGGAATCATTATGCATTAGTTCGTCAACCACTGTCCTTGACTTGTATTGTATGTGAATGAGCTGTTGCTGACGTCGCATTTGGATTGTGTATGTCTACCTAACTACATTCAGTCAAACCACTCTATATTGAGTTAGGGTATATTTTGACACGTCCCCCGATGGGGGGGTTCTCTAGTAACCGGGGCTTGGTAAACCCACGGTGAAGCTAAGAGGAACCGGGGAGGGCCGCTGCTCTTTCCTTATTTTCTTATCGGCAACGTAAAAGTGATAATGTATGTTCCTATATTTGGAAAGTCACTGCTTCCTGTTACACAGTTTCTGTAAACTAAAACAGGAGGCAGAGCTAAGTTATTTGTACCCTTACTTTGTATTAATAAACTAGCTGTTGCCCGCGACTTCGTCCGCGTGGAATTCGGTTTTATCACGCACCCTTATTTTACCCCTCGGAAAAGTAGCCTAAATTACACCTTGTTACATCAACTATCTGCCAGTGAAAGTCCCGTCAAAATCAGTCCAGCCATTTCAGAGATTAGCCGGAACAAACAGACAGACAAAAATAGTAAAAAATGTTGTTTTGGAATATGTACCGTGTATACATCCATATGCACTTAGTAAAAAGCTGTTATTTAAATATTACAAACAGACACTCCAATTTTATTTATTTGTATAGATACTTTTGTATTTTTTTGCCTCAAAGCCTTCGTAGGTTGCGGTCTCGCATGGGTGCACTGCAGCTGAGGGCAGGGACCGCGTTAGGAGTTCCACCCTCCCTACCTTCCGGGGCTAGTGGTCTCCACTAAGGGCGGACGCTGTGGAGCAGCAGAGGATGAGGAGGCTCGGTAAGAATAGGCGCCGAACTCTGCGTGTGCAGTGGCAGCCGACTGGGGCACACTGACCCGTCGCAGGGGGACCTAGGGCGTCCAGACCCGGGTTCATCCACCTGGATGAGGTCTGGATGGCGTTCCCCGGTACGGCATCAAGGCAGAACGAAGGAGCTGGCTATAATCTAGCTATGTCGGGGTCTCATAAATGTGGAGCGACGCCACTGGGTTCACATAACACATAATATGTGTATGCCCGTAGCACTAGCAAGGGAGGTAGAGTAGGATCACTTTGGGGTTTCTGCTAGGAGTCCAGCATAACCCATCTGTGATCCCCGACATGTACCTTCCTGTATTATCGCACAAAACCTGGTTTGGTTATAAGGCAAATAACTTTATTTCCAAACAATTTATGAACAAATGGCATGGAAATAACAATAACTGGCCATCTACCATCCATTGATAGTAGAACAATGTCAGTCAATGTTATTAAACAAACTGGTTTGGGCTTGAATCACTGTGAATCCACTGTGCTTTACTATCAGAGAGAGCCAGTAGTTTGTCGAGGGAAATACTGCCACCATAACCATTTCTACCACTTCCTCTATACTTAATCAACTCGTATATATTAGTGGCACTAGAGCAACCAATGTCTATGCCATCGTGACCTAAAGATTTCAAATACAGATAAACTTCCACGGTTGAATGATTTAACGTCTACACATTGTGTTACAGGTAGCAGGTATGAGGACCATTTTTATTATGTAGCAAGTGGATTCTTTATGTCATATTGTATAAGTTTGTTTATGTTCATTTTATGTAATAGTTACGGAGCGAACAGATGGCCCACCTGGTGTTTTGTTAACCTTTGCCCACGAGCAATACAAATTGGGTCCTCCCCTACTTAGGTAAGATAAAACCCAAGTCTCATGCCCTAACTCTGAGACGTATGAGGTGTAGCAAATAGTAATAAAATACACTTCAAGAAGCATGCATACTAATTGCAATGTTTGGTGTTTATTCACACTTTTTACATGACATTTAGCCGCAATAAAACATACGTTCACATAAGCCATCAAATTATTACCTATTATCAATTATTAAAATTCTATGTATTATATTCTATATACATTTTTAGTTTTAATGAATTAATGAATACTGCAATGCATTCCCAATTCCACCTTTATATCTGGAACACAGTAGTTATAAAGATTTGTATGTGTGACAGTCAAATTACAAATTAGTTCAGGATATATTCCGGGATCGTGCAATTTGGGTCTTTCCACATCTAAGTAGGGGGTCTTGGTATGCCATTGTATCGCCAGAAGGTACTGCTCGCATCACACAGGCCATTTATTTGTTCCGTAGCTTAATGTCATACAAAACCTTTTAAACATTATTAAGTAATGCCCGACTGTAAAACTTATATCGCACTGTGTTTAATATGTTACAAATTCACAGGAATTTGTAAAATAGTTTGGAATGAGAATAAATTTTTCGCTGTTATGAGGTTATTCAAAGCTTGGTAAAGGGGAGTAAAGTTTTTTGCAACATTTTATGAAACAAATGTTTTATATTATACTGAACAACTTACATTGTTGGTAATGCCGTTACTCGCCATGTTTATGAAATAACTGCATCAATGTATCACAAATGTGAGATCATGATGACTAAGTGTCGAAACAATGAGTACAAGCCACTGTTTAATATAAATATGTTGAAATACCATTCATACTCGTCTCAATAAATTATTAAGCAACACAGGTCATGGGCGAAAGATTGAATTGCCGCCAAAAACATATCTAATCGAAATAGTCTTGGCTGGGACGCAAAACATAAGGAATATACAATCAAGAACAATAATGTATACTCACGCGAAATCTTGATATAATCACACCCATTTTCGTGTAGGCACTTGGATCACCGAGTTATATTAATTTAGATCACTTTACAATCAAATCAATCCCGCCCGTACTTCGATTCTAAAAATAATCCACAGTTTGGCATCACCGATTGTGATTTTGATGACGACTGACTGACGAGCGTACTGCAATTCTTTAACCTAAAATGCCGCTTTTATTATACAAGTAAGGACTCCCAGGCAACGCCGCGGTATTATACCGTTAAAATAGATAAAGCAGAGTTAAGTTTCAGTCAATTAGATTCGTAAACAGCTGGAAGATTCGAAATAAATAATGTACAACGATACATCCTCTTCGAACAGACGACAACGAAAAACGAAACAGTTTGACAAGTATACGACAGTCATTGACAGCGATGACAGCAATGACAGCTAGTAAGACAACTTAAGGCAACAAGAGTATTCCGTAAGCGGACAATAAATCTTAGGGGAAAATAATGCTGCCAACAGCTTTATTATCCCTTGAGATATGTAACTATTATAATATAAAAAGTTTTTGCTCAAAATGGACTAGCAAAGATTAGCCAAGGATCAATTGGCATAGTTCATGCACATAACTATGTGAAACTTAAGTACAGATTTTTACCTTCTTACTTAAAGGTGGGCAAATTATTAGGGACAGTGGAAAGATTTAAGGATTTTTAATTGATATGAAAAATATATACGTGTTATACAAGAAATATCCATTTAAAATGAAAAATGCTTAAACAGAACTAATGTGGGATACAGTAATATAATAACAGGAAAATGAAATAATTTGTACATGGTAACATTTATTTAGCGCGCGTCAACCGAACAACCTACTTAATATTTTTTTACTAAATTGCAAAAAGAAAACCTACAAAACTGAACAGACAAGACAAGGGCTAACGCCGCTGAGTCAGAAAATACTTATCAGATATAAAATTTAGTTTTAGCTAAAGAAACAACATTTAACAATGGCGCCAGTCCGGCGTGTAGCACGATAAGGAAGTCACGTCGGGAGACTCTCGTTCTATCTGCCGGCCGTCAGAGTCCACACAACGGCACATTCCGCGGCGACACTGAATCCGCCTGTAGTTCCCGTTCTTACAGCACACTGGCTTCTCCGTTGACGATGCCATGATCAGTGATGTCTTTGCGCACTCTGAAAATGAAAATGTATTAAAAAAAAACTCTAAATGGAAGTTCTTATTATTCAGCGCGAGATATTCCTTCGTTCACCATGCTCCATAAATATATTTTCAAACAGACTAAATATCGCTTGCTGAATATTTAGTAGTGCAAAATGAAATGTAGGTTCAGATAGAAGTCCGGATGCATTGCGAAACTGAGTAACTAATCTCTGCCATTAGATGACGCTAAAAGCAACTCAATAGGTAGTTAATTAATTGGATAGATGGCGCTTCATTAATAATCAGTTTAACTACTCCCCACTAGATGGCGTTAAAGAGGCATGACATAATTTGTGTTTTACTGAATACTGACTCTAATATGAACACAGATCAAACTAAGAAGACAGTGACTCCAACAGGCCAACCAGTTAACTCAGTCCTTGAATCATCGTGACATGGACGCGAGGTGAATTGAACTACCTACAGTGAGCGTGTATCAGGTATTGAGTTGTGGTTAGCTGAACTGAAAACTTACTGCAATCCATATTTTCATACTCAGACGTATTTGGCTTAGCTTCATAATCACCGATTTGATTTCCATGTTCGTTTACGCAGATTTTCCTGAAATAGATTGGTTATTTATCAAAAGGGATTAAATTGGGGTTAAGTGCTCGTGTCCGTAGGTGACTACCCGTGGAATCCCTACACGTGTCCCCCGAAAGGAGCAACCCAAAGTAGCAGTAGAACTTGTGCTAAGATCGCCCGGAGAAGTACTGCCACCACACCTGGTAATCTGCCGGCAAGCAGTGATGCACTCGTGTTGCTGTGTTCCGGTGGAAGGGAGTGGATGCCGGTGAAATTGCAGCCGCATGAGACGTAACATCCCCGTCTCGGGGTGATAAACGCAACGCAATGCGACCTGATGTTAAGTGGTAACCGCCGCCCATACACAACAGCAAAACGAATCAAGTCCACTCCACTAAAGTACAAGATGACTCAAGTCGCATTGCGTTGCGTCGATCACCCCGATACGGGGATGTTACGTCTCATGCGGCTGCAATTTCATTATTATTATACTTACTCTCCAGTCCTCCGTTTGACGACCCGCCCGTACGTTCCGTCTGGCAGGCACTCGGGGAAACTACTGAAGTAATCCACTATAAAACCTTCCTCCTCACTTTGAAGGATGAGGTCTATCTTGTCTTTCATGTCCTCGAAACAGTGCGTTGTGTAGTTGAATGGGGGTTCGCCCGTGTTCAGTTGGGGGAATAGATCCAGTGAAGCGTCATCTGTAAATTATATAACACTAGCTGTTGCCCGCGACTTCGTCCGCGTTGAATTCGGTTTTATCACGCACCCCTATTTTTCCCCTCGGAAAAGTAGCCTAAGTTACACCTTGTTACATCAGCTATCTGCCAGTGAAAGTCCCGTCAAAATCGGTCCAGCCATTTCAGAGATTAGTCGGAACAGACAGAGAGACAGACAGAACAAAAAAAAAAAAAAAAAAGTTGTTTTGGTATATGTACCGTTTATACATCCATATGCACTTCGTAAAAAGAGGCTTTTTTAATATTACAAACAGACACTCCAGATTTATTTATTTGTATAGATTTACATGAATAAATATCTGAAGACTAGACTTTTTGACTGGCCTCACAGCTCAGTTGGTAGTAACCCTGCCTTTTGCGCTGTAAGTCGCGGGTTCAATATCCACTCAGGACAGTCATGAAATGAAATGTCATGAAATGACCACCATTTTTTTATTTTTTTTGTACTTACAACAAGACAGATCTGAAATCGGGTGCTGATCCAAATTGATCCTCCTGCCTTCCCCGCTTAGAATTTCCCCATTGATGGTGTCCACGCAATAACAAGTCCTATTCACACACTGCACAGGGTTGAAATTCCCGTCTGACGTGCATCGCGGCCCGATAACCGGCAGTCGCACACCGGGAGATATTGAGTTCTTTATCTTCTCATGCAGACGGGAACAGCCTGGAAATGACAGTGACATTTATTTGACATGCTATTTGAGCTTGTATTATGAGAACCAGGCAACTTTTTTTTATATCGTTAATAGCTGACCCGGCAAACGTTGTTTTGCCATACAAAATATTTGTAGTATCGCAATTAAAAACTAGGGGTTGGTGGTAGAAGGGACATTCACAGACATTCCACCTACACGTCTCAGAGTTACGGGCACATACGATGCGACTTGGGTCTTGTCGTACCTAGTAGAGGTCCTCCTCTACCCAAGTCCAAGTCGCATCCGTTGTTATTGGCAGAGGTTACCACTTAACGCGGTGGGCCGTCAGCGCGTTCCATAACTGTATCACATAAAAAAAAATGTACCGACCAAATATTGCATTGTAAGTCTGAGGCCGGAACCTATAGCTCTCTTTCTGTTTCTCTCTACATCATACCTTCTCTCTCATGTAACGAAATGTGATGATGAGCGAATCGCTGCTTCAGAATTTTATTTTCAATAATAAACTTACCGCAATGCATGTTTCGAGTGGTGACAGTTCCCAAGTACAGAACTTCTCCAAAAATACGTTCCCCTTCTTCTGATTGGCAGAAACATCTAGAAACAAGGCGGGGGTAAGTCAGCGAAAGGTTTTCTAATATGAAACAGTTACGGAACGAGCCGACGGCCCACTTGGTGTTAAGTGGTGCCCATAACAACCGATGCGACTTGGGTCCTCTTTTACTAGGTTCGACAAGACCCAACTCGCATCGTATGCGCCCGTAACTCTGAGACGTGTAGGTGGAATGTGTCATGTGCTTGTAATTTCACCAGCAAGTTAATAAAATATTCTGGACATTTCACGCAGCGCCATCTAGCCCCGAACTAAGCATAGCTTGTACTGTGGGAACCAGATTACTCAGAGAACATGTTTTTTTTTTATAATAAAACATACAATAATACAATATACTATTTATTATATGTATGTATTTACAAAAAAGTATATAAGTATGTATATCAGTTGTCTGGTTCCCTTGATACAAGCTATGCTTAGCTTACTTTGGGGCTAGATGGCGCTGTGTGAAATGCCCACCATTATTTATTTATTTATATTTATTTTATTTAGTAAAGGACAGCAACAAACTTAATGAATAGCTGTCATAATTGACAGCGGGATTTATAAAGTCCATTCCACGAAAGAAGTCCCTGTGCTGTGGCGCTAGTTTCTACGCAAAGGCAACACTTCGGCTTCGCTGTACGTTAGTTTCTTTTACTGCCGGAGGACTTATTTCGTAGAACGGACTATAAATACTAACGTGTGAGCAGGCACACAGTCAAAGACGGCGTACTTCCCCTTGCCATCACAATGGGGCCTCATCTCCATGGCGCCAGTCTCCCCATTCGCCTGCCGATCATCGAAGACGTCCTGGGCATTGTGGCATTTGGAAACCACTGAAACAATATTCAACCCGCATTATCAAATTATTATTATTATTGTGAAAGGTGCCATTACAATTTAATAATTTAATGTTTCTGAATTTAATTTGAGTTTATTATTATTATTTATTATTAATTGATTTGCATTAATATTGTATACTTTTTAAATTATTATTATTTATATTATATTATTTTATGTTTAGTTGTAAAATTATTGTAAATTGTAATTTATGAGTTGTCGCTCGAAATAAATGAATATTATTATTATCGGCCAACACTTTCTTCTTCTTCTTTGAGTCACCGGTTCTGTCGAACCATCGTGGTGAAAGGATTGTAAGTGCGCCTCAAAGAGGCTCCTTTCGTGCACTCGACACATGTCTTCGAATTTTTAGTTCTAGGCCAACACTTTGACTTGGTACAAGGATCTGACTGCCTCCCAACTTCTCAACTTGTGGTCAGATGAGATTCTGTACCGTCACTACAGAGAAGCATGACAAAAAAGACAATTCCCTAACTTATTATTGACTTGCTGCGCCCCGCGGTGTTACTCGTGGTGAATCTATTATTATTACTGTATTCTAGATTAATATTAAATCAGTAATCCCACGGGAACACTCCAAACCGGGCTCCATAACGATTAATTTTAACGCAGTATTCGAATCATTTACCTCCGTATATTACCACTGGGCCAATTCGCTCTTAGATAGATAGATAGATGGATAGATAGATAAGACGTTTACTTGTTTCTTCAATCACACTCGTACATTAAAAAAAACTTATTTATCTTACTCCTTTGACAGTAGTTGTGACCGTCAGTCGGGTCAGGCACGCACGTCAGTCCGTCGCCGCAGCGCCCGACCGTGAACCCCGTACCCGGACCTCCAGTGCTGCAATGCTCGTTCTGCCCTGAAATAACAATTATGAAGCTGTAAACCAATGAGACCAGTAGATCCATACAACTAAATAAAATTGGAGTGTCTGTTTGTAATGTTAAAATGACCGCTTTTTACTAAATGCATATGGATGTATACACGGTACATATACCAAAACAACATTTTTTTCAATTTTTGTGTGTCTGTTTGTTCAGGCTAATATCTGAAATGGCTGGACCGATTTTGACGGGACTTTCACTGGCAGATAGCTGATGTAACAAGTAGTAACTTAGTCTACTTTTCCGAGGGGTAAAATAGGGGTGCGTTATAAAACCGAATTCCACGCGGACGAAGTCGCGGGCAACAGCTAGTACATAATAAAGGTTATCTACGAAACTACTGATCCGTTTCAAAAATTCTTGCATTAATAGGAAGTTACGATATACCTGAGTACTATAGGCTATTATCTCTTGAGTTCCAGCTTTACTTAACGCCCGTTGCAAGCTGTGACAGCTAGTTACCGTAAAAGGGTAGGCAGAACTCGCAGCAATTGCAGATGGTGGGAGATAACAGCCACATCCCACTGTGTGTCGCGTTGTTGATGCTGCAGACGTCGGCTGGCGGAGAGCAGCCCGATTCAAACTCATAGTCCTGGACATAGTCGATGAGATAATGAAAAGCGTGGCCCAGTGGTACATACCTCGTGAATATGATAATTACAATGTTTTAAAAACTGACCCCTAAATAATAGATATTGGTGGACATTTCACACAGCGCCATCTAACAAAGTAAGCTAATAAGTCAAGTCCGGAGAAGTACTGCCACCACACCTGGTAATCTGCCGGCAAGCAGTGTGCTGTGTTCCCGTGGAAGGGAGTGGGTGCCGGTGATATTGCAGGCGCATGAAACGTAACATCTCCGTCTTGGGGTGATGGATGTAACGCAATGCGACTTGAGTCATCTCGTACTTTGGTGGAGAGGACTTGAGTTGCGTTGCTGTTGTCTTTGGCGGTTACAACTTAACATCAGGTGGGCCGTCAGATTGTACATCACTTACATCACGCAAATAAATTAGGGACGCATTCTACTTGGATCTTGTTCCTACGTAGGGGAGGACCCAATTTCTATTGCTTGTCATTTGCAGAGGTTACCACTTTACACCAGCTACCATACGCTCTTTCCGTAACTTGATCAAATATTATTACTTAGTATGGGTTCCATTTTGTATATTTATTTTTATTTATTTTATTATCGCAATAAACTGGAGGCAGGCAGAGATTATCTACATACGCGCATTGTGTAAGCTTCGTTTGTGTGACCTTTTTAGATCAGACGTTTTGCCCAAGAAGGGATTAAAGTGTGCACAAAGACTCAAAGAGTCATTTCTTATGACAATTTTGACGACATGAAATTGTATTTTGAAATTGTATGTTTGTAATATTTATTTATTCTTGATTTATTAATTGTAGGTATAGTGTGTTTATGATTTCAATTTTTGCATAATATTATGGCAGAAGAAGGTGGTACCGGCTATGTTTATACATTGTATTTTAAGATTATGTAACCCTTCTTGAAGCAAATAAATGTTTGATTTGATTTGATTAGATCTGTCTTGTGCACCGTTTCGACGCCATTTTGTTTTGTACCAAGAAATTCATGACTGCTACATTGCGCTCTCATTCTCATTCGTTCAAGACAATGACAGTAAATAAGTAATACAGATCAATAACTCACCCTACAGAATCCAGGCTCACATATAACATCACATTTCACTTGTACAAATAAACATAAAAACAAACAAAGGCATTTCAATCCATCCATTTGGAACGATTTACAGTGATTGCCATTTATCGCCATATTATCTATTGATAATCTATTATAATTATGACGACGTATTTCAAAGGAAGTCGTTTGAAAAACAGATCTGTTCAGATAAAGATCTTGACTGTATTCACAGCTCAGTTGGTAGTAACTGCCTTTTGCGCGGTGGATCGTAGGTTCGATTCCCACCCGGGACAAACAGGCGGGCATAGATGTAGTAAAATAAAAATTAAAACGACTGGGGTGGCGTTTTCCATTCTATGTCCTATTCCATCATCAGGCAAACTTCTTGGAAACATATAGCATTGCCAAGTAATAGGTAATTACATGAGCATATCAGATTTCAGCAGTAGTATGCCAACAGGTAAATGAAAAAACATTTGTCCAATAAATATTTTTATTATATACTTTATTATAATTTAATTCCATAGAAGGTTTTACAAAGGACTGTAAATAATAATAATATTGGTAGACATTTCACACAGCGCCATCTAGCACCAAAGGACTAAGCATAGTTTGTATCATGGGAACCAGACAACTGATATACATACTTATATACTTTTTGTAAAAATTTTTTGTAAAGGAATTGATGAAAGAAGATTGCATGCAGCGGAGATGCGAATGTTGAGATGGATGTGTGGCGTGACCAGAATGGACAAAATTAGGAACGAGTATGTAAGGGGAAGTTTGAAAGTAGCGCCAGTGACGGAGAAGTTGAGGAGCAGTAGGTTAGCGTGGTATGGACATGTTATGCGGAGGGATGAAAGTCATGCTACAAAGAGAGTCCTAGATATGGATGTGGATGGATGTAAGAGTAAAGGTAGGCCAAAGAAAAGATGGATGGATTGCGTGAAAGATGATATGAGTAAGAAAGGAGTGAGTGCTGAGATGACGTCTGACAGAGAGAAATGGAAGGAAAGTACATGTTGTGCCGACCCCACCTAGTTGGGATAAGGGCAAGAAAATGATGATATACTTTTTGTAAAACCATACATATAATACATAGTAACACCCACACATAGAAAGTCATCTACGTTCGTCACACAAATGTTTGTCCTGGGTAGGAATTGAACCAACGACCTAACGCAGAAGGCATGAGACGGCGCTGTGTGAAATGTCCAACAATAGGTATGTTATACTAGCTGTTGCCCGCGACTTCGTCCGCGTGGAATTCGGTTTTATCACGCACCCCTATTTTACCCCTCGGAAAAGTAGACTAAGTTACTCCTTGTTACATCAGCTATCTGCCAGTGAAAGTCCCGTCAAAATCGGTCCAGCCATTTCAGATATTAGCCGGAACAAACAGACAAAAGTTGTAACAAATCTTGTTTTGGTATATGTATCGTGTATATATCCATAATCCATATGCACTTAGTAAAAAGCGGTTATTTTAATATTACAAACAGACACTCCAATTTTATTTATTTGTATAGATTTCTTATATTTAATTGGTAATTGTCTGAGGTTAAAAACTAAGGTCTTGTGATTAAAATCAACACGTTAATTTCCTCAGTACCTAAATACGGTGTCAGCTTTATAACCTGACTGCATCGTTATCAGTTGCCGTTATCACTGATAAGAATAAGAATTTTCTATGCATATATTTGTATGACCGTTTTACACGACACCCATGTTTGTGCAAGTCTTACAAGATGAGAGGTATTATGATAAAATTACCATTTTCCGCGACCTCGTTCAAATTTTGATAACGTCAGATTAATTACCTACTGATAGCGTGGTGGTCTAGTGGTACTGACCCCGAGTTTCAATCCGGAGGTCGCCGGTTCAATCCCGACGTGTGAATGTGTTTTTCGATTGAAAGATTTATGTGCGCAATACCACGTTCTCAAAACGGCGAAGGAAAACATCGTGAGGAAACCGTCCTAGAACTAAAAATTCAAGATATGTGTCAAGTGTGCGAAAAGAGCCTCTTTGAGGCGCACTTAAAATCCTTTCACCACACTGTTTCGAGAGAACCAGTGACTCGAATAGAAGTACCTACTTAACTACGGTAAGTAAAGTACAGTGAAAATATATATGATCATATTATTGACTGGCCTCATAGCTCAGTTGGTACTCTGAATTCTGAGCTGTAGGTCGTGGGTTCAATTCCCACACAGGACAAAAATTTGTGTGACGAACACAGATGTCTGTTCTGCATCTGGGTGTATTTACAAATAATAATATATAAGTATAATATCAGTTGTCTGGTTCCCATGACACAAGCTATGCTTAGCTTACTTTGGGGCTAGATGGCGCTGCGTGAAATGTCCACCGAGATTTATTGTTTCATATTTCATATTTATTTATTCACACAACAAAGTGATTTGTTATTTATTTATACTGTAATAAAGAAATCCAACTTGATAGCCTTTAGGATTATGCAGAAGAATGAAATACAAACAGTTTATAAGCATAATTATGATATAGAATTTTATGCCATACACTGCATACATATCAGTAATGACAGAATAAACAGCGCTATCAGATCGCACTGATATAGATAAATTCGCAGAACATTCGCTAAAATAATGTGAAGGACCACTCATAATGAGTGTGACTATATTTAAGGTTTATATTTCGGGGGCCACGTTGCTCGCGTCCGTAGATAACCCACTGAATCCCTACACGTGTCCCCCGGGTGGTGCGAAAGCAACCCAAAGTAGCAGTAGAACTTGTGCCAAGTTCCCCCGGAGAAGTACTGTCACCACACCTGGTAATCTGCCGGCAAGCAGTGATGCACTCGTGTTGCTGTGTTCCCGTGGAAGGGAGTGGGTGCCGGTGATATTGCAGCCGCATGAGACGTAACATCCCCGTCTCGGGGTGACGGACGCAACGCAATGCGACTTGGGTCATCTCATACTCTGGTGGAGAGGGCTTGAGTCGTATTGATGTTGTCCATGGGCGGAGGTTACTACAGCAGATTGGCCGTTAGCTCGTTCTATACCCTATATTACGCTGTAGGTCTTGGGTTCGATTCCTACCCAGGACAAACGTTTGTGTGACGAATATAGATGTTTGTTCTGTGACTGGGTGTGCATATGTATTTTATGTACTTACCTATGTACCTATTTAAAAAAATAAATATATGAGTTGGTTCCCATGATACAAGCTATGCTTAGCTCACTTTGGGGCTAGATGGTGCTGTGTGAAATATCCAACAATATTTATTTATTATAATTTTTATTTTATATTATTATTTAAAGTTTTATTTCTGTGAATTTTATATCTTTTAGTAGATAGCTATTCTAACAATATATTTATAATATTTTAATATATATTTGATAGTATATTTTAGTAGAAATATGTTTCTGGATGAATCTACAACGGGACTCAGCAACAGTAGGAGAGAAAAGCAACTTAAAAATTAAAGACGTATTAGAGATTAATGATTAAACTTGTGATTCGTGTCTTTGTACCAAATTCTTCCTAGAGATTGAAAAATCACTAATTTAATAATAGATAAAAACGTTTATAAGTAACGCATTTACAAATAGCTATGATATAAAAAAATGCACTTAACAATTAATACAATATTATTAATAATTTAATGTCAATGTAACAAAAACTTGTCACTATCCTAATGCTGTTAAAAAGTATTAATTAAAAAGGTTAACTACATACTAATAATTAAATAATTACAGAAAAAAATATCGCTGCATTAGTATGAAAAATACTGTTGAAACCACAAAACAAGATGGTGTTTAAAAATTATTTATCGAAATATATCTGAGATATCCAGATAATTATAAAGTGTCTAATAATCAGTAAACCACTAAGGAAAATAGCACTTAATTAGCTTATTAAATGTTGATTGTAAATTAACAAAAATATTGAGACAATAGACTAATAATACGTTTTTGTTGAAAAAATACGTTTTTGAAGAAGCTTATACAGTCACCAAAGAGGTCTAATAATAATAGTAATAATAATAATAATAATGTTTATTGACACAGGTTTTACATATACACAATTAAAGTTGAGTCCCCGTGGCCCGGAGAAGCGTGAGCTGTGGCCCGGGACACAGTTCTCTTCCGTCTATATAATACTTGTCTATATAATACTTGGTCTATATAATACTTGTCAACATAAATCCAAGGAGTCCAAACACGACAGAGTTCCGTCGAGAAGTTAAGGAGTTCTTATGTAACCAGTATAATGCTGAGTTAGGGCCACACAGCTATTCATTTTTATTTCTTGTTCCTTATAATAAATATTTAGTTGTTATTATAACTCTGTATTTTCCTGTGGTGTTGCAAATAATCTATTCTATAATAATCTAAAAATATCTATTCTATTCTGTGCCCACACTCCATCATGAGACCACCTTCACGGTACAATATTATTGCGTCAAATTACTATAGTTTCATCAGTTGGAGGGAACTGGTATACAAGTCGGATACAATTATGACCTAAACAAAATGTAAGTTAAATAAATGCTTAAAAATAACATTTTTCTTTTATGTGATACAGTTACAGAAAGAGCCGACGGCCCACCTGGTGTTAAGTGGTAACCTCGGCCCATAACAACCGATGCGACTTGGGTCCTCGTATTAGGTACGAAAAGACCCAAGTAGCATCGTATGCGCCCGTAACTCTGAGACGTGTAGGTGGAATGTCTCTGTGCCTGTAAATTCACCGGCAACCACACCTTTCAAACCGGAACACAGTAACATAATCGTAACGGAAAATAAGAAATTAATGGTAAATTATAATTATGTGCAGTACAACTACTTAAAGTTATAATTTAAGATTTTTATATTAAAATAATAAATAATTAAAATTTTATATAAAAAAAAAACATGTGATTTTCTAATGTGTTTATAATAATAATGTTAATAATTGTAATATGAATATTTGGTTCGAAATAAATGATAAATAGTATTATTATTATTAATAATAATAATAATAACAACGCGTTTCTTGTTATCAGGCAGCGTCAGGAGCTGGTGAGCCAGCATCCGTTCATAAAGAGAGCAACTCCATGACAGTGTTTAATGGCAATACTGTCGACGGATAGCTCTCTTCATTAACAGATTATAGGCGTCTTCTCTCTTCATTACTCTTCTCTGTCTCCTCTTCTCTCTTCTTTAGGTTTTCTAAAATCAAGTAAAAGGAAAAAATTGCAAATATAAATAAATAAAATAAACATTGGTAGACATTTCACACAGCGCCATCTAGCTTGTGTCATGGGAACCAGACAACTGATATAATACTCATAAACTTTTTTGAAATCCATACCCAAGTAGCATCGTATGCGCCCGTAACTCTGAGACGTGTAGGTGGAATGTCTCATGTGCCTGTAATTTCACCGGCAACCACGCCTTTCAAACCGGAACACAGTAACGCGAACGCGTTACTCCTTGGCGGCAGAAATGGGCATGGCGGCAGTACTTACCCGGACGAAATGGGCGTGAGTTCTACTGCTTTAAATGTTTAGGACATTCAACTCCGGAAGCTAAAGTACAAACGTAAACACAATTTATCTATTTAGGGCGAACAGGTAAAGTGTAACGCGCCTTGCGGTACCCACTGTGGGAAAACCAACTTTGAGGCTCAATTATAATTAACCTTTACTTAGTTCTCTCTTACCAGTACGATAAAATAAAGTGCAACCAAACGAGGCTCCTTTCTTGCACTGGACATCTGGTATGAAGATTTGTGGTGTAAGTGATAAGTTAATTTGCTTATGACTCCAATTTATTAATAACTAGCTGCGCCCCGCGGTGAGTAAGTCAACCCACGGGAACACTGCACTTTTCCGGGATCAAAGTAGCCTATGTGTTAATCCAGGATATAAGCTATCTTGATACCAAATTTCATCCAAATCCATTCAGCTGTTAGAGCGTGAAAGAGTAACAAACATCCATATAAACTTTCACGTTTATAATATTAGTAAGATAATGTTACTAAATGCGTAAGTTTGGATGGATGATTGCTCAATCACGCCAGAACGTCTGAATAGATCTGGATGAAATTTGGCAAAGAGATAGATTACAGTCTGGAATAGCACATAAGCTACGTTTATCCCGGAAAAATACAGGGTTCTTCTGAGTTTTTCAATTGAAAGATTTATGTGCGCAATGCCGTTCTCAAAACGGTGAAGGAAAACATCCTGGAAACCGAATCTTAGAATTGAAAATTCGAAGACATGTGTCGAAAGTGCACGAAAGGAGCCTCTTCGAGGCGCACTTAAAATCCTTTCACCGCACCGGTTCGAGAGAACCAGTGACTCGAAAAGATAGATAGAACATTGAACAAATACATTTTAAAATATTAAACTCAAGGCAATACAATGATTCTACATACTTACACCAAGTAATATCGCTTAGTTTGCTACTTTGTGTAACAGTTTCAAGTTACCGACTGATCAGTAAATTCTACTGACTAACCTACGCGGCGGATTCCAGGAATTAAACAACTCCAGTGTTACCAGCTCTCCCGAATCAGTGTGGTGAAAAGATTAAAGTAAATAATAAATACATATTGGAAGACATCCATACACAGCGCCATCTAGCCCCAAAGTAATCTAAGCATAGCTTGTATCACAGACAACTGAAATAAATGCTTTTATACTTTTTTGTAAATACATATTAAACACCCAGACACAACAAACATCTATGTTCAACACACAAATGTTTGTCCTGGGAATCGAACCCACGACCTACAGCGCAGAAGGCAGGGTTACTAACTGAAATGAAATGAAATTGAAATGAAATGATATGAATGATATTTGGCTCAATGATGGCCAGAAGCTTCTGTTCAGAGGGCCTGTGACGGTGGCTTGGACGTGATTTCCATCTTTATGCGGCACCGGCCACACTCTGCCAACAGACGCTGCTGGCTATCATGTGAGCTATATTTGGCTCAATGATGGCGACCAGCTTCTGATAAGAGGGCCCGTGACGATGGCTTACACGGGCTTCTATTGACGTCATCAAATACGTACTTCTGTTTCCAGGTTAAGTTCACTTCGTGGTTACATCTGGCTTTGGCTGTCTTCTATTAATTTGCGTGACGTGAATCTTCATTGGTAGTCATCATATTTCGTGGACTCTTCTAGTGGTAATTCCTCAGCTTCCGGCTCGCGTGTCCTGTTGGGGTGATTACCAGGTCCGTACAGATCGCGTGGTGGTCACTAGTATGATGATTTGTGGTACCGGGGTTATTACCGGGTTGATATGATATCGATAAACGTCTTTACGTGTTGCCGGGCGGGAGGCGACTGGCGTGATCACAACTAAAATTAGTGTTGCCATATTGTTAAAAAGGAGTATATTATTTCCTTTCTAAGGTAAAAAATTATTGTGTATCTTTATTGTGGGATTTTTTATGTGTACTAGTTTTAGTGTTAGTACAATGGAGCGCCAATATAATTTTGCAATGATGCAACTAAGTTTTAAACACAGTAAGAGCAGTAGAACTCTCGCCAAGTTCGTCCGGGGAAGTACTGACAAAGTGCATATGGATGTATACACGGCACATATACCAAAACAACATATTTAACAATTTTTGTCTGTCTGTATGTCTGTCTGTTTGTTTCGGCTAATCTCTGAAATGGCTGGACCGATTTTGACGGGACTTTCACTGGCAGATAGCTGATGTAACGAGGTGTAACTTAGGCTACTTTTCCGAGGTGTAAAATAGGGGTGCGTGATAAAATCGAATTCCACGCGGATGAAGTTGCGGGCAACAGCTAGTTCATAATAAAATACATATATACATTTTTTTGGTAGTTATTATTATTATTATTATTAGTACCATTGCACACTTTAACTGCGAACATTAAGTAGAGCTGTATGGTACGTGTGCGTATCTACGATACTCGGCGTAAAGATAATCCTATTAATATTATAAACGTGAAAGTTTGTATGGATGTTTGTTACTCTTTCACGCTCAAACGGCGGAATGGATTTGGATGCAATTTGGTACCAAGATAGCTTATATCCTGGATTAACACACAGGCTACTTTGATATCGGAAAAGTGGAGTGTTCGCGTGGGATTACTTATCCACCGCGGGTAACAGCTAGTAGCTAATATTTACTTAAACAAAACCAAATATAAATTTGAACAGTGACAGAAGTATTTGCGGCGATGTCCCACACCTAGTCGCGGAGGTGTGAATTAGTCTCGCACGCCCTATTAGAGCTTGTATATACAAGACGACACCGTTAAGGGAATGAGTTAGTTCATTTTGTTATATTACTTAAAAATTTACATTTCTAATCTTATTACAACGTGAGAAACTAGAAAAAAAAGAACAATTTCGATAGCTTTCGATCAAAAAATTAAGAGGATATATATATACCTTATAGCTTCATAGCTCAGTCCCTGCCTTCTGCGCTTCAGGTTGTGTATTCGATTCCCACCCAGGACAAACATTTGTGTGACGAATATAGATGTTTGTTGTGTCTGGGCGTTAATATGTATTTACAAAAAAGTACATAAGTATTATATAAGTTGTCTGGTTCCTATGGTACAAGCTATGCTTAGCTTACTTTCGGGCTAGATGGCGCTGTGTGAAATGTCCATCAATATTTATTATCTATTATTATAGTAGCATCATTATAGTATTTATAGTAGCGGGAAACCTGTTGTTTTATATATATACATTTTAATTAATCAGTCTGATTTAAATTCATGAAACAACGGTCTTGACGTCAAAAAATAACAAAAGAAAGAAAATGCGATCTACCCTAAAAAAAATAAGATGAACAATAAATACATTTATATGCCAACTTATTACGTCTTACTCTGGTGTGTATTACTTATTGGTCTTTTCTTTGCAAATTTTAATTTTTATTGCAATTGTAAACACTTGATTTGCGGGGGAGAGGCTAAAATACCACAAGAGTTACAAAACACTTACGACAACGCATAAAGTTGTACAATGATAGAGAACAATCACAAATAATTCACAAACTGACAATAAATCAGCCATTTATATTTATTTTCGACGCGCGTATACGTTTAATGTCTGAGGGGATGCAATAAACCTGTAGCTAGCTACAGGTAAAAGCTATCTTGCCTGCGACTCCGTCCGTGAACAAATCAAATGAAATAAATATTGGTGGGCATTTTCACAGCGCCATCTAGCCCCAAAGTAAGTTAAGTATAGCTTGTATCATGGTAGCCAGACTACTGATAAAATATTTACATACTTTTTTGTAAATACATACATATTATCACCCAGACACAGAATAAATGATATACTTATATAAATTTTGTGATAATACATATGAACATTTTTAATAACATAAAAAGGTGCATGTTGGGATTTGCATCACCTTTCTTTCTCTCTTCATTCTAATTTCTTTAATTTATGTATTAATTAAAAAAAAAAAATTTAATTTCTGACACAAACTCTACTACTTACCATACCATCATTAACTTTAACTACAAGTCTCAAATAACATTTCAGGTATAGCTTTTAACACAGTCGACACGACACAACATACATATAAAACTAAGCGCTTCTAAACTAGTGAAACAGTTTCTAGGCTACGTACCATCCACATTTCAATTATCGTCCTCCGTCTAAATGCATGTGAACTGTACACTCACGAATGTCGACTAATTTGATTGTCGGGGTCGCTCAAGGCTAACACTCGGCCCGTTATTGTTTATTTCATATTTTTCAATATTGGCACCGAATAATTAATAGTTCAAGGTTCACTCATTTATGATATATTTTTTAGCTTATTATTCGAATGTACATATAGTTACAAGTAGGTAGTAGATGCATTTTAAACGAAGTTGTGTTTATTGTTGATAGTCAGTTCTTCTATTTCAGTAATTGTTATTATTTAATTTAGTATATTAGCGTAGAATATTTTTAGTTTAGCGTTCAGTTCAGCCACTACTACAGGCAAACCATACAACTAAGTCATTTACTTTATAACAAAAATCCTCCGATCGATAGTTCTCCAAATAATTTTTCGTAAGTTCACAAGATACATAGAAAAGCTCAAAACACAACGGTAGCTGACAAAACATCTTCAAAATAGGTCGCGTTGCACAATCTGCATATTCTAACACCTATAACTAAACAATAGACAAAACCGATGCAAATGAGCACTGACGGTCCAGCATTTGCGTATGAATGGACAGGAATTCTTACGGTATGCTTCTGTTTCCCAGTTTGAAAAAGTAAACTTTAAATTCAATACTGCAGTTTCAAGGCTAGCATATTTGTAAGGGCTGTAAGGCTTTATTCCAGACAGGTTTTAAGCTAGAATATATATCTATGTAATAAACACTATTAGCCTTTTCAGTATTATTTTTTTAATTAGGTCTTCGTCTACTCCGTGTCTGTATTCTTCTTGAAGGCAAAGATCTCCCCTAACTTCTTCCACTTTCCTCAATATTTAGCTATTGTCGCGCTCCCCCTGCTGTAGATTTACTTTCGTCCCAACTGCTCAAAAATTTATGTATAGTCTACCATCTTTGACTGGCCTCATAGCTCAGTTGATAGAAACCCTGCCCTCTGCGTTGTAGATCGTGGGTTCGATTCCCACCCAGGACAAACATTTGTGTGACATTTGTAACATTGATGTTTGTTCTATGTCTGGGTGTTATTATGTATTATATTATATGTATGTATTAACCAAAGAAAAGTATATAAGTATATATATCAGTTGTCTGGTTCCCATAATACAAGCTATGCTTAGCTTACTTTGGGGCTAGATGGCGCTGTGTGAAATGTCTAATAATATTTATTTATTTATTTTATTTATTTTCTGAGTGGCCTGGCCTTTATTTTTCTATTTCTTTTGACATAGATATGTTTATTTATTAAAAACAATATGTCTATTATTACCGTTCTATCAATGAGCAGAAGTTACGGAACGGGAAAGAGGGCCCAATCGATGTTAAGCGGTAATCTCGTAATCTCTTCCCGTAACGAAAATAACACGTCTTGGGTCCTTCCTTAATTAGGTATGAGAATATATACGAAAGGAGCCTCTTTGTGGCGGACTTAAAAACCGTTCACCGTTTTTTTTATGTGATACAGTTACGGTACGAGCCGACGGCCCACCTGGTGTTAAATGGTAACCTCTGCACATAACAACCGATGCGACTTGGGTCCTCCCCTACTAGGTACGACAAGATCCAAGTCGCATCGTACGCGCTCGTAACTCTGAGAGGTTCAAATGCGTTGACTGTGTGAGCATGCGTTATTTTATTTAAATTCTCCTACCAGTAAGCTGTTATTTGATCCGAAATAACTAATATAATAATATGCAGGACATAGGCAGACGACATTCAAAGTAATATAAACTTTATTCTCGTTATATTAGTGTTTATTTCAAAGTTCTTGTAATAACCAGTTGATCAAATAAATGTCTTGTGTTGTAGAAAAGCAAATTCTTGTTATGTTTGCTAAGTCTGAGAATTTCTTTGTATGAATCAAATAATAAGTTTTGAGCCTTTATAATGGAGTTTTTTTTAGTGAACGAGCAGATGGCCTATATGACTGTAAATAAGAAACCTCTGTGATCAATTCTCTAAGGTAAACACGCTTCCAAATATTGTCATTACTTACTAAAAAACATTTAATTATATTATTTCTAATATTTTGCCTTCCCCCATACAAACTGATTGATTTGTGTAGCCACCCCTATATTAATAATAATAAATAAATATTGGTGGGCATTTCACACGGAGCCATCTAGCCCTAAAGTAAGCTAAGCATAGCTTGTATCGTGAGAACCAGACAATTGATAAAATACTTATATACATTTTTAAATACATACAAATTAAAACCCCGACCCAGAACAAACATGTTCGTCACACAAATGTTTGTCCTGGGTGAGAATCGAACTTACGACCTACAGCACAGTAGGCAGGATAACAACTGTTGTGAGGACTATGTTTCATAATATTCAGAGTGTAAAATTAAAATATCACATATTTCCAAGGAATCCGAACCCGCGGCCTTCGAGTCGAGTGACGTTGCAACTCGGTCGAACGCTCTCTATGTACTCTAACAATTACGAGCAACGTGCTAACGTATTAGTTACAAAATAACATAAATTGTTATACAAAATGAAGGCGACATACTCCTAGAGATTGCGTCGCGTCGGCGTCGGTCACGAGCGTACAAGATAACAATGAGCCTAGACTATTATGCAAATCTGCCGCTAAAATTGTTGAAACGTTGTAAACTACTTCTACATAATACCTTGTCAGTTATTTTAAGCCAGGGCCTGAAACTGAAAAAGTTTGAAAGAAATAAAATACATTTGACTACTTGTACATAATAGCCAGTCAGTTATTTTAACCAGGGACTGAAACTGAACCAGTTATAAAGAAAGAAATAAAAAATATATAGCCTGTCAGTTAATTTAAGCCAGGGACTGAAATGAACCAGTTAGAAAGAAATAAAATACATTTGACTACTTCTACATAATAGCCAGTCACTTATTTTAACCAGGGACTGAAACTGAACCAGTTATAAAGAAAGAAATAAAAAATATATAGCCTGTCAGTTAATTTAAGCCAGGGACTGAAATGAACCAGTTAGAAAGAAATAAAATACATTTGACTACTTCTACATAATAGCCAGTCATTTATTTTAACCAGGGACTGAAACTGAACCAGTTATAAAGAAAGAAAGAAATAAAATACATTTGACTACTTCTACATAATAGCCAGTCAGTTATTTTTAACCAGGGACTGAGACTGAACCAGTTATAACGAAAGAAAGAAATAATTTGTCTACACATCGTACCATACCCATATCTACGCATTCGCGTTACTGTGTTCCGTTTGAAAGGTGTGTATGCCGGTGAAATTACAGGCACATGAGATATTCCACTTTCATGTCTATGAGTTACGGCCGCATACCACGCGACTTGAGTCTTGTTGTACCTAAGTAGAGGAATCAAGTCATATTGCGTCGGCTGGTTCAGTGACTGTATCACATTAAAAAAAAACATTCGTATTACCGTTAATCGTGTTAAGTTTTCAAGGGTTTCTCCAAATTATAGGTACGACAAGAGCCAAGACGCATCGTATGCGCCCGTAACTCTGAGACGTGATGGTGGAATGGCTCATGTGCCTGTAATTTCACCGGCAACTTCACCTTTCAAACCGGAACACAGTAACGTGAATGTGTTACTGCTTGGTGGCAGAAATGGGCATGGCGGCAGTACTTTCCCGGAGGAACTTAGAATAAGTTCTACTGCTACTGAAAATTATGGCGATAACTATTGAACTGAATCGTTTGCGTCAAAGTTAAAGACAAAAACTTTATTTCTATAGAATTCTTAAAGAAATGGCTTGGAAACGTCAATATAGATCGTTTGATTTTATATTGTACATACCTACTTAGTGGCCTGGAATAACATAGGCGTTCAAGGAAGAAGTAACGAGCAGAATTAATGTTAGATTAAAAAACAGACTCAATATTAAACCAAGCAAATATAACCACGTTAAATAGAAGTATGTACATCGTTGATAGCTTATCAACGCAAAGTTTAGTGCACTTAGATTATAGGACGCGATTAAATATTATGTTTTATTTACTTACCAAGCCATGGCACCTGCTCTATCCCTATTTCAAAATGTGCCAATCCGAAAATATTTCGAGAAGATACCTAAGTGTTAAAAATGTGTCGTCGACTGCCTCCTCTAAATTGCGCATTAGGTGATAAAATTATTGAATTTCATTATGAAATGTCACAATATATGGCTTTCTTAAGATATTATAACACTAAGAAATCTATTGTAAAAACAGATTACGTTTGTACTATATTACCTAAATAATGGGACAGTATCCTTAAATAACTTAGAAAAACCATATTAAGTAGGTATTTAAATCGTCATAAAATACTTGAATATTAATTAAATTAAACAGTATAGTAGTAATACGCTTACTTGAATTAACAAGCACAGATAATTGCGAGAAAATTCTTACCGTTAATTCTGATTTCCACTTGATGCCGCCCGCCATCTTGGATCACATGTTTATCGAGAGTCAAATTCATTACGTTTTACATACCTTGTTCCTTATCATGTGACCAATCACAAAACGTAATTTAATCGTAATTAATATCGTAAATGTTATCTCGAAATATCATCGATATAATAAGATATTTATCTTAATTTATTATTGTCGCGAATATAGTCATTGACAACTTTATTGTACACACACGATACGAAAACTGTAAAATAATTAAAACTCATTACTGAAACGTTGTTAATTAATTAATTGCGTAATTATGGGCCCATTTACAGGTTTAAACGTGATAAATTATTGATAATTATGTTAAAAAGTTCATAAACGTAACCTTCTTTGTTGGTGGCGTATTGAAAATGGCGTTTCGTTTTTAGTACACGAGAGTTATATATACAGGTGGTAAGTATTACGTCACACATGTGGTTGAATGTGTTCCTTATCGAAGCCAGGGGAAAATAGGCCTTATGACGTCAGAAAGCGAAGAAATAGTCTGCAGTGCAATCATATTCTACAAAGATAACCAAGATGGAGGAATATAATAAACGCCCACCTACTTTTAACCTACTTACTAACAAGTAGGTTTTAATCTTTTTATCTAAAACGAATATTTTCGTACATACTGGTCGAATGCTCAACCTTATTTTGAATTAAAAAAAAACATTAATGCTTTATGACGAATGACGCTGTCTTTTTCGTAATTTTGACGCTGTCATTTTTCGTAATTTTGACGCTGTAAGGTTGTAAAGTCTAGTTTTTCTCATTATGAAAAAATATCACTAATCAATCAGATTAAATCAGATTGTTAATCACATTGCATTTTAAATGTTTCAAAAATAAAAAATAACGAGAGATTTTGTTAAAAAAAATACTTCATTTTAACGTTAACACCTTCAACCTGGCTCTTTGTGAAAGCAAAAAAGCGTGATAAATTCTTTTGCCTGTTTCAATTCGTCAATTTGATTCAAATATTTTCGCATCACCTTCAGAGATGACTTCTAGGAAAGTGCGAGTTGAGTTATTCGTCGGAAAATAAAGACGGCGACGACCTCAACTTCTTTTCTAGGGAAAAGGCGTTAACGTAGATATAGATGAACTTAGGTAAAATGGATGGGAGTGGGTGCCGGTGAAATTGCAGCCGCATGAGACGTAACATCCCCGTCTCGAGGAGATGGACGCAACGCAATGCGACTTGAGTCATCTCGTACTTTGGTGGAGAGGACTTGAGTCGTATTCCGTTGTCTATGGGCGGCGGTTACCACTTAACATCAGGTGAGCCGTCAGCTCGTTCCGTGACTTCAATTACAAAGAAAAATTATGTAGCCTGTATGGCCCGCGTGAGGTTTCACAGTTCATAGCTCATTTGCATTTCAACAAAACTTGCAGCTTTTGAAAATCATCACACTGCTGGCAAGACCGTTATGTGACTTGTTACGCGTCTGACAAACGGACAACATTATTCACGGCAACTCTGGCTGAGCAATGTTGCCCGCTACACCGACGATGCGACGTCGCAGCCAATACGCGATATTTAAGTCCTACTAATGTTATAAACGTGAAAGTATGTATGGATATTTGTTACTCTTTCACGCTCAAACGGCTGAATGGATTTAGATGAAATTTATCCATATATATATCCTGGATTAACACATAGGCTACTTTGATTCCGGAAAAGTGCTGTATTCCCGTGGGATTACTTATTCACCGCTGGGAATACCGCGGGGCGCAGCTAGTGATTATATATCGCATGTATTTAATTGTAATGTTTAATACTTTTATGGATATTATAACTACTGTGATGCCAGATTTAAATAAAAAATAAGAAAAATTGCCTCACGATTGCCAGCAACAAATTGCACAGACAACATTGCCCGTTTAAGCTCCTACATTATTCTACACGCGTCGAAAATACGCTGTGGTTACAACAATAAAGACATACGTATTTACTTAAATCCAGTAGAAATGTAATAAATGTATTAGAAACCGGTGAGCTAGATGGAGTTTCAAAGGTTACGTGCTGACCACAAGAAAAGTGGTTTATTAGTGCACTGCCGACCCCTTCGGGGCTATAGTTGTGGATATAATGTAAAATATGTTGGGGGGGCCACGTTGCTCGCATCTGTATGTGATAACCCTTTGAATCCCTACACGTGTCCCCCGGGTGGTGCGAAAGCAACCCAAAGTAGCAGTAGAACTTGTGCCAAGTTCACCCGGAGAAGTACTGCCACCACACCTGGTAATCTGCCGGCAAGCAGTGATGCACTCGTGTTGCTGTGTTCCCGTGGAAGGGAGTGGGTGCCGGTGATATTGCAGCCGCATGAGACGTAACATCACCGTCTCGGGGTGATGGACGCAACGCAATGCTACTTGAGTCATCTCGTACTTTGGTGGAGAGGACTTGAGTGGTATTCCTGTTGTGTATGGGCGGCGGTTACCACTTAACATCAGGTGGGCCGTCAGCTCGTTCTACACACTAGATTACATTAAAAGAAATGGCGCTACAAGGAAATAATTACATTGTAGGTATTTCAGCATCAGTACCAAAATGTCCTCATTACGTATCTGTTAATATCTCTTAGATAAGATGAACAAACTAACTGTGTGTGCTTAGATGTATTTTGTGTCGTATTTCGTAGTTATAACTCTCGTTTCTTAAAATAAGTAATTTATATAGATATATAGACCGTAGACCTAAGTACTCAATTGTTACAAGGATCGTGCTCGCGAAAAAAAAGGAAGCCCTCTATTAGAGGTTTCATGTCTATTCTTCCCCATGGAGGGTCGGATAGGGTTTGAACAGGCATCAAACTTATCGATAAGTACGCGTGACCTTATGTTTTGAATATTGACGTTTCCAAGCCATTTCTTTATGAATTCTATGGAAATAAAGTTTTTGACTTTGACTTTGACTTTGACTTTGTAAGCGACTAGCTGCCCGTCCCGGCTTCGTTCGGGTACCTATAATTATAGCATTTACGGCTGAAGCTCATCTTTATCATACATAGTGAGAATCTATAATTGGCAATAAGTTTTTAGTTATAAGTTTTCAATTGTAAATTTTTCTAAGTGCTGTTGATTCTATGATAACAAATAAAAATTATAAAAAAAATATGTTGTATTTATTTTTCTGTCCAAACGTATGTTATTTAAATAAATCAAAATAAGAGTTATATAATATAAGTTGATATTTTGCTTCTGGTATTGTTCAGACAACGACCTTTATTGGAATCTATGACATTATTTGTGAGTCAATAACGAATAGAATATTCATAAACACATTTACTTCTGCTTTTATTAATTTTAATTTATTTTATTATTATGGTGTTAATTACAAAAAACTTTTTACGCATTTAACCCACAAGTATGCAATATTTAGGGCTGCTTGCTTAATTGTCGCCGTAAATATCCTTTCAATAAGTCGGATGAGCGGAACCTAAGCTACAAGGGGGAGGGAACGTCAAACGCCGGGAGGGGTATTTATTGAAACCGCAGCTCACTTCTAGAATCTGTAGGAACCTGTACCGGTGTGGTTGCCGGTGAAATTACAGGCACATGAGACATTCCACCAACTGGACAGAGGTTAGCACTTAACACGAGGTGGGACTTCAGCTCGCTCAGTAAAAACCTTTAGCCGTCATCACCCACGTTGCCCCTTACGCTGCCTCTCTCATTGGCGGCATTCATGGGGGGAGGGGGCGTTAGAGGTTGGCAACTCATCCTAAAATAATTCCATATGATGCAGACTTGGCAGATGGGCAGGTCTCATTCTATAGCCTGTCTATAAGAACATTAATTTTTGAAACCACAATAGCTTAGATTGCTTCAAATATTTTCCATAGTAATATCACAACCTTCCATCCAATTTTGCATTACATATTTTAAATCCACATTAAAGGAGCCTCATTGTGTTTACTGTTGTCCCACTAATGCCTATCAAAGGACCGGGCTAGACAAACAAAAAATGTACTTCAAGTTTTGCGCCATCTGTGAACGAATGAGTGCACTAGAATATGACACAATCAGAAATTGCGCCATCTCTTGGCCTAATATGAAAAAAAGTAGATAAAGATGCTGAATGCTAAAGTATTTATAATTATTCTATTCAATATTCAAGAAGCAGTCTGCCATAAATTGAGAATAGTGAAAATAAACTTTGTCAACGGACTATATTAATCTTTATTTGCGTCTAATTTGAAAAGAAATCGTTGGTAAACGTATACAAATATTCAATTTAAAAGTAGCTAGGGTTGCCCTTGCTAACTCAATACACTGACAAACTATGGAATCCCAATTTTTTAATACTGAATTGTGTAATAAGGCCTTGCGGAGAACATCGTCCATACAAAAAAAAAGTCGCGTAGAATTTAGCGTTAATGTTTCTTCTTCATCATGTTTAACTTCAAAATAGCAGTGTGACATCTGACAGTTAGTCAATTTTTGACATTTTACGATCTCGATTTTTCTTTCACTTCGCGATAGATAGCGGGTGCATGTACGTATCGAGATAATTCATTTAAAAAATATATAAGGCAGAAAGCTGGTTATTTGTAATAGAAATATAAATTAAATAACTTCTTCATCAATATTTGGCTTACTTTAATAGCGAGTGACGTACAATTGTTTTTGACGTAGGTTATGTAAAGTCCAATCGAAAAAAGTGCATTTCGTAATCGTGTGCAATTTGAATTTTGGTGAATTTTGAATGTGTCGTTTATTATTTGCAGCTCTACACTCTATTTTGGACAAGATGAGAACAACACAAATCGCCCAGTACGCTTTGAGACTCACATATTCGCAGGTATGAGGAATTATCCTTATCTTTCATTGTCCGATATATAACGTAGAATGCCGTTAAAAAAAAGTGCGATTGTCAGTAGTTAATTACCATACAAGCTTTTAGTTTAAAAAGGTAACTATAATCGTCATTAGAGATAATTTGAATGTCAACTATAAATAGTCGTAGATTTTTCGATTTGACCCTTGTTCGTCAATTCGCTGTAATAACTGCGTTAGTGCCATTTATTTAACTAGATTATCGATTTAATTTGATTGTAAGATAGTTTATTGCGTTATTAGGTTCGTAACGCTAGAGCCCTAGTCTAGGATTGAAAGTAGCCTGTATTATTCCAGATCTAACAGTGTTTAAAATGTCAGCCAAATTGGTTTTCATTACTTTTGTGAATGAAACAATAACGAATAATTAACATCCAAATAAACTGTGACATGAAAATGCCTATTATATAAAGTAGCCATTGCAATCAGTGACATGATACAAGGAGTTAGAAGGAGTGACTGCAAGTGGAATTACAGGCACATTAGACATTTCTACCTTCACGTCTCAAAGTTATGGCCGCATACAATGCAACTTGGGTCTTGTACCCAGGTAAGGGAGGAGCCAATTGGGATTGCTTGTTATGGGCAGAGGTTACCACTTAACACTAGGTGTGCCATCAGCTCAGACCTTAACATTGCCACATAAAAATTAAGTAAACTGTCCACCATTTGGAATTATGACTTCTACTGTTCTACTGTACAGTCATACACATAACTTATTTACAAGTGTATTTTGTTATGATGAATGATATGCTCTTCATAGTTCGGGGCTAGATGGTTCTGCGTTAAACGTGTATCAATATTAATAAGCTTGGTTAAGCTAAGCTAACTCGGCCACTGTTCGCAGTGGCTCACTCTGATATTAATAACAGAAAACTCTTCAAAGTCAAAGTCAAAAACTTTATTTCCATAGAGTTCATAAAGAAATGGCTTGGAAACGTCAATATTCAAAACATAAGGTCACGCATACTTATCGATAAGTTTCATGCCTGTTCAAACCCTATCTGACCCTCCATGGGGATGAATAGACAAGAAACCCCTAATGGAGGGATCTACTACTACTTCATCTACTATGGCCCGTCAGCTGACTTGGCTTGGCAGATTACCAGGAAATGTTTTCTTATGTAACATAGGTATTTTTTGGTCATTGGAGGGAAAACTATTAATGGTTACACTGGGTTACTATAATGGTATTTTTTTTCCAATAATAAATAAATACTGGTTAACATTTCACATAGCGCCATCTGGCCCTAAACTAAGCCAAGCTTGTACTATTGGTACCAGATGACAGGATTGTTTTTAAATAATACATGTTAACACACAGAACAAATATCTATGTTCGCCACACAAATGTTTGTCCTGTGGGAATCGAACTCACGACCCACAGCGCAGATGTACAGATAACTATGTAAGATGTCGCTCATGTAGTAAACAAACAAATGTAACTCAATCTACGGCATTGCAAGGCTTCGTAGCAACGTGCTCCCGCGCGTGACCTAAACGAGATTTCAATTGCCTAGGTCAACTGCTTACGCTACCTAGAATATGAAGTACAGTCAGCAGAAAAAATATTTATTTATTTTATTTTTACATAATTTTACAGCTAGCTTAATTGATAGGTTAATAAGTTATAAGGCTAATTAAAAGATTCCACTAATATTAGACATTGTCACACAGCGCCATCTAGCCCCAAAGGAAGCTAAGCATAGCTTGTGCCATGTGAACCAGACAACTGTTATACTTGAATACTTTTTCGTTAATACATACATGTAATACATACACACAGAACAAACATCTATGTCCGGCACACAAATGTTTGTTCTGAGTGGGAATCGAACCCACTACTTACAGCGCAGAAGGCAGGGTTACTACCAATTGAGTGAGGTCAATCAAAAAAAAGTGTCGAATGATCATTTAGCGACATAAAGAAAACACAAGACGGAACTTGTGCCAACTTCGTACGGGGAAGTGCTGTCGCCTATCTATTTCTTCACTGAGCATCATACGTATTGTCTTCCGGTTTGAAAGGTGTGTGTTCCGGTGAATATTCAATCACATTTGACATTACAAAATCACGTCTCGAGTTGCGGTCGTATACTATTCGATGCTTGGTCTTCCCGTGCCTACGTAGGGGAGGGGCCGAGTCGTTATGCTTTTATGCTATGCCTATCCATGTCCTAGAACTACAAATTCGAAGATATGTCGAGTGCACGAAAGGAGCCTCTTAGAGGCGCACTTAAAATCCTTTCACCACACTGGTTTGAGAACCAGTGACTCGAATAGAATAGAAAAAATGCTGCTAAACGTTATATGGAAAAAAAATCGTAAATTTAATAAACACAAAATGTATATTATTATCCTTTACTGTTATTGGTATCGCTGACTGTACCTTGTAGTGTTGTCGGAAGTAGTGTAAGGCGTAAATACAGTACACAATAGACACGAGTGTATTTTATAGAATACTAGCTGTTGCCCGCGACTTCGTCCGCGTGGAATTCGGTTTTATCGCGCACACCTATTTTACCCCACGGAAAAGTAGCCTAAGTTACTCCTTGTTATATCAGCTATCTGCCAGTGAAAGTCCCGTCAAAATCGGTCCAGCCGTTTCAGAGATTAGCCGGAACAAACAGATAGACAGACAAAAAAAAAATTGTTTTGGTATATGTACCGTGTATACATCCATATGCACTTAGTAAAAAGCGGTTATTAATATTACAAACAGACTCTCCAATTATATTTATTTGTATAGACTAGCAAAACCATAGATAACAAAGTAAAACCATGGTCGTTTTGTATGTTTTTTTATGTGAGAACGCAGTAACGCGAATGCGTTACGGCTTGGCGGCAGAAATGGGCATGGTGGCAGTACTTCCTCGGACGAACTTGGCGTGTGTTGTACTGTTCTTAAAAAGAAGTATGTATTTATTTACAAATAAAAAGGGTACAAGTATGTATGCTATCATTTATCTTGTTCCCAAAGGACAAGCTATGCTTGGGATTAGATAGCGCTGTTAGAAATGTCCACAGATATTTATATTTATTTATAATCTTATGTTGCCCAAATTAAAAACCTAAAATGTCATTTAAAAACTATTTTCAACAATTTCTTCGCGTAATTTGTTGTTTTAAAAACTATATTGGGAACCATTGACAAAAATGGCTGCCCGCCAGATTCTTTAATAAATTAAAGAATTCAGTGTTAAAAATATCTATTTACATTGTACTTTTATCTTTTCACCACACTGGTTCGAGAGGGAGAGTGACACGAGTAGTAGAAATAGAAAAAGTAGCAGTAGTAGTAGGAGTACATTAGTAGGAGAAGTAGATTATTAGTAGTAGTAGAAGTAGATTATTAGTAATAGTAGTAGGAGTAGTAGATTATTATTAGTAGTAGTAATAGATTATTATTAGTAGTAGTAATAGGTTAGTAGAAGTAATAGTAGATTAGTAGTAGTGGTAGTGCTAATAGTAGGTTAGTAGTAGTAGTGGTGGTGGTAGTACTAATAGTAGGTTAGTAATTATAGTAATAGTAGATTAGTAGTAGTAATAGTAGGGAAGTAGTAGTAGGTTAGTGGTAGTAATAGTAGATTAGTATTAGTAGTAGTAGAACTCGAATGCCTGGTTAATACTAAGCCAAATAGAGCATTGAGATAAAAATTGGCAAACTGATCGTCCAAAATAAACGCCGTTAAGCGCCAAATATCGAAGGCGCACGACAAATCTGTAGAAGTGTAGACAGATTAACCGATTGGCATATGAGATATCATTCATAACCGATAACCTATCGATATATTGCAGATAAACGTGGAATTTTTGTGATTGGTATATATTGCTATCCGATTTTTTTGATATTGTTGTCAGGCCGTGATTAATCTTAGCGTGTAAAATAATCTATACAAATAAATAAAATTGGAGTATCTGTTTGTAATATTAAAATAACCGCTTTTTACTAAGTGCATATGGATGTATACACGGTACATATACCAAAACAACATTTTTTACAATTTTTGTCTGTCTGTTTGTTCCGACTAATCTCTGAAATTTTGACGTGACTTTCACTGGCAGATAGCTGATGTAACAAGGAGTAACTTAGGCTACTTTTCCGAGGGGTAATAGGGGTGCGTGATAAAACCGAATTCCACGCGGACAAAGTCGCGGGCAACAGCTAGTTTGGTATATAACACTATCACCTATCCACTCACTACTACACACTGTATATAGAACGCGAGACACAGAGGTCATCTGTTAAAACATTTAAATACTATCCAGGACATTCACCCCCGCTTAATCTAAATTCAACACGTACATAATTTATATATATGCCCGAGGTCGTGGGTTCGTTTCCCACCCAGGACAAACATTTGTCTCACGTATATTCGCCGAAATAAAATTGTCTATTGACTTCGTGGACCACAAGCTTGAGGCATTATCTGGTAAAATATCTGAAATTGAGAAGGACGTCCAGTCGCTGCAAAAGACGAAGAATGACGTAGAACATCTTCAATTGCGCGTACAGAGTCTGGAAAACCAGGTCCGGGATAACGATCAAAGGTCACGACTCAACAACATTGAAATCAAAGGAATCCCTACCCACAAATCGGAAAACCTCTTTGATATTGCGACTAAAATCGGCTCTCACATCAAGTTCATACTGCCAAAGGATCAAATTAACTACATCGCCAGAGTACCGATGCGAAATGATAATAAGAACAAAAACATCGTGATTTCTGTCCATAGCAGACACATCAAGGATGACTTCGTGGCGGCGGCTAAGAAGTGTACCACTACCCCCGCCGACCTCGGCCTGCCCGGTGATACTAGAATATTTGTCAACGATCACCTAACGATTGAGAATAAAGTACTGCTTAATAAGACAAAGACGCTGGCAAAAGATCGGGGGTTCGCTTTTACTTGGGTGAAAGGTTGCAAAATATTCGTTCGAAAAAACCCGACCTCGCCGGTTATCACTGTAAAGTCGGAATCGGACTTGAAAAAACTTTGATCTTATATATAATGTATCTCTTGTGCTTTGTTCATCTCACAGTGTATAAAATCATCAATAATTATCTCCATAAAGTCGCAATCAGACCCGATAAAACTGTAATTCTACATGCAACTTGCTTACTGTGCCTCGATCATTTAAATATGTATAAAGTTATAAAATTACGTTCACGTATAAATATCTGCTCCTTTAAAAATATCTGCTTCTCTAATTTACGCGTATTACACGCGCGTACGTACCTACCTTTATTAAAATGCATTGTAACGTCACGCCTACCGTGCGTGTCTGCTCGCTCAGTCAAACCGGTTTGGTCGCTCGGCTGTTTGCGCGGTACTATCTATTTTGTTTATGTTTTGCTCGCCGCTAGCGCCGGCGTCGGCGCCGTATCGGTATCTCATCACAAAAACTTATTTTTCTTTGCTAAATATGATAATTATATTTACCTTTACCATCTGAACATGAATGACCGCTCACTTAATGCAGTGCTGGTTTCGCCTAGTCGGTACCTAAGACTTTTTTCTTTTAATAATGCTCCCTATTAGTGTTTACTATCAAAATGTACGAGGCCTTCGCACCAAAACGTCTTGCTTTTACCGTAATATATGTTTGTGTTCATACGATGTGATTTGCCTGACCGAAACGTGGCTTACAGAAAGTGTTAAAGACAGTGAATTGTTTGACGACCGATACATTGTTTGGAGACGGGATAGGGATTATCGTGAAACAAACCAATCACTAGGAGGCGGGGTTTTAATAGCAGTGCGTCGTGAAATCTCAGCCGAGGTACGGCTCGAGTGGTGTTCCTCAGCAGAGGATCTTTGGGTGACTGTATCGATTCATAATCGTAAACCAAGATCTACTTACAAAATGCATATCTGTGTTGTTTATGTATGTAACCAAAATCTGGGGAACTCGATGGCTTCGCAGTTATGTAATTTCGTTGAAAACCTAAATAATATTGTATTACTAAACCCACTAGACAAAGTGCTCGTACTGGGCGACTTCAACCTGCCTAATATTTTGTGGTCACCGGGTGACGACGGTTCTTCAATGTCTCCGGATAATATTCAAGGTAATCAAGTTGATTTTTTCGATACCATAAACACCTGCAATTTACTACAATTTAATTCATTTACAAATGTAAATAATCGTATGTTAGATCTATCATTTTGTAACGACTTCATTACAGTTAATTTAAGCGAACTACCTTTAGTTGCGGAAGACCCCCATCATAAATGTATCACTATCACAGCTCAGTTTGTGGAACTGCATTCACTTAAACCTGTTTCGTACACAAAGTATCTTTATCAAAGTGGTGATTACGATTCCATTTGTTCTAATCTCAGCAATATTAATTGGAATTTGGAGTTATTTAATAAAACTATTGAAGAAGCGACATCGTACTTTTACAATGTTATCTATACTTTGCGTAATACTTATATACCTTCCAAAACTATATCACCGTCGCGTAAGTACCCGCTATGGTATAAACAGCCATTAATAAAAATTCTTAAAGAAAAATATAAATTTCATAAAAAATACAAAATTTACGGTAATGAATACGACCGCCTATCGTTTTTAACATTGAGAGAGAGAGCTAAAACTTTAGAAGCCGAATTGTATAACCAGTATATATCTAATGTTGAGAACTGTATTAAGGATAACCCGCGAGCTTTTTGGTCGTACATAAAAACTAAAAACAAATCAAATACCTACCCATCAGTATTTAAATACGGTAGCCGTTCTTCCGATCAGGGAGACGAGATTTGTAACATGTTTGGGGAGTACTTCAATTCGACATTTTTGCATGATGACACACAGACTGAAACACAGTCCGTGACGGAAGGTCATCATAGTTATACCTCAGCGTCGGATCTTAGTATGGTGGAGGTGCTAGACAATGAAGTACTTAAGTTATTTAAATCACTTGATTTAAATAAGTCGGCGGGTCCGGATAATGTTCCTGCCATTTTCATTGTAAAATGTGCTTGTAGTATATCGTTACCCATCTCTCTCTTATACCAAAGATCATTAAATGAAGGCATTGTCCCTAATATCTGGAAGACGGCATTTATTACCCCAATACACAAAAACGGCTCTAAAGGCTTAGTAGAAAATTATAGACCGATTTCTAAATTGTGCATATTTTCTAAGGTGTTGGAAAAAATTGTATACGGTCAATTATACTCCTCACTTAAACAGCACCTTGCCCCGCAACAGCACGGTTTCTTAAAGGGAAGATCTACCACTTCCAACCTTATCCTATGTAGTGAATTTATCTCACGCAACATGTCTGAGCCCTCACAGGTTGACGTCATATACAGTGACTACAGCAAATGTTTCGATAGAATCGATCATTCCATCCTTTTACAAAAGCTACAGCGTATAGGCATTAGGGGCAATTTGTACAGATGGTTCTCCTCTTATGTCCGCAACCGGTGTCAAACAGTTGTACTCAATGGTTATTCTTCCTCACCTTTGTTTATTCCTTCTGGCGTTCCGCAGGGCTCCCTTCTGGGGCCCTTACTTTTTATAATTTTTGTTGACGATATCGCGTCGTGCTTTATACACTCAAAAATTTTTCTATACGCGGATGACATGAAAATTCTACATCCTATCAAATGTTCTCAAGACTCATACCACCTACAGGACGATTTAGATAGATTTCAACAATATTGCATCTTAAACAAATTACAACTAAATATCTCCAAGTGTTATGTTTGCACATTTACCCGTAAACCTAATGCTTTGAAATTTAACTACAAGCTCAGTAATACAAATTTAACTAGAGTAAATACAATCAGAGACTTAGGTGTCCATTTCGATAACAAACTCTTATTTGATGACCATATTGACGTCATAGTCAAAAAGGCATCTAAGGCACTCGGTTTTATAATGAGGATGTCTTCTGAATTTTTGAACATGAAGACGTTCAAAATCTTATATTGCACATACGTACGTAGTCACCTTGAATACGCCTCCCAGGTATGGAATCCGCGCTACGATACGTACGTCTTACGCCTAGAACGCATTCAAAAACGGTTTATGAGATATATTCAGTTTCGCGCTAAATTATTCTTACCGGACTATAATGCACGATGTCGTAAGTTTCATCTCCTACCTCTCCAAAAAAGGAGAGAAATAGCCGATCTCTCATTCTTATTAAAAATAGCGAACGGTGCGGTGGACTGCCCGGAGCTTCTTGAGCAATTAGGACTGCAAGCAAATAAAATATCTAGTAGAAAGCCGAAAATCCTTCATGTTCCGTTGGTAAAGACTAATTATAGGCAGAACTCTTTTATCTTAAGGGCAAGCAGATGTTTTAATAACTTAACCAGAATAGCAGATATTGACTTATTTAATACTACTACAATTCAACTCAAACGTCAAGTTAGCAACCAATTTTTCTCGTTCTGAATTATTATACTATTTATCACTTCATTTAATTTAATATAACTTATCTTTGTATCTACAACTTTAACTTATATATTTTTTCTTATATACTTATCTGTGGAATCTTTTAATTAGCCATTAGTCTTTAATTTATTAACCTATTTATATTAGTTAGCTGTAAGATTTCCTAAAATTGTAAAAATAAAATAAAAATAAAATAAAAGTATATAGATGTTTGTTCTGTGTCTGGATGTTAAGATGTATTTACAAAAAAATATATGTGTATTCTATCAGTGTCTGGTTCCCATAGTACAAGCTAAGCTTAGATTGGGGCTACATGGCGCTGCGTTAATTGACCACCAATTAATTATTATTTATATGCCCTGATGATAATAGTAGCCTATGTTACTCCTTGTTACATCAGCTATCTGCCAGTGAAAGTCCCGTCAAATTAGGTCCAGCTGTTTCGGAGATTAGCCCGAACAGACAGTCAATTTTTAGTTTTTATTAGTACTTTCTTATGCATTTAGTAAAAAACTGTTATTTTGACATTACTAACAGGCATTTCAGTTTTTTTTTCGGATTTATAATATTGGTGGACATTTCACACAGCGCCACCTAGCCCCAAACTAGGCAAGCTATGTTACAAGACAACTGGTAGAATACTTACATACTTTTTTGTAAAACATTTAATACATATTTAACACCCAGGTTGTGAGCTGTGAGGGTAGTCAGAATAATCTATTTATTTGTATAGATTTTATTAAATAAAAATAAAAATCTAAATGTCTTTATTCAATGTGTTAATGTATGTATTTATAAAAAAGTAGTTTTGTATCAGTTGTCTGGTTCACATGATACAAGCTATGCTTAGTTTGGGGCTAGATGGCGCTGTGTGAAATGTCCACCATTATTATTATTAAGTTTATGAGTTCGAGAGGTTGATTCAGTATAAAAATAAATTAAAAACAATATGAATGGCCGTCATTGGCGCCATTTGGCACGAAAATATACGCATTGAAGTCGCACGTCCAAATACCGACTATTAATAGACTAAAAACAGAACTCACATGACTAACGCGGCTCAAAAACAAATTGCGTGCCATTTTACGAGCTTTGTACAGTCACCATTGAAACTATGGCGGTTCTACATTTCTAACACGGCTTCAAGAAAATTTCAATTATTATGTAATAATAATAATATTGGTGGACATTTCACACAGCGCCATCTAGCCCCAAAGTAAGCTAAGCATAGCTTGTGTCATGGGAACCAGACAACTGATATACATACTTGTATACTTTTCTTTTGTAAATACATACATATAATACATATTAACACCCAGACACAGAACAAACATCAATGTTACAAATGTCACATAAATGTTTGTCCTGAGTGGGAATCGAACACACGACCTACAGCGCAGAAGGTTTACTAACCAACTGAGGTATGAGGCCAGTCATCGTCATTATATTCGAGTATTAAGGATGTCTTTATGAGCAAAAACTATTATACGGCCTCTGCCTACATTATTAATATTGCAATACCCTCACGAGAGTCCATAATTTGTAAATTATACCTAAACAAAAACTGTACAATCATTATGTTAAGCAATAAATGTGTTGAGTAATTTTAGGCGTTTTTTTGGAGGGTAGTCGTGTTTTTTGAGTTTGCTTTTATTTTTTTGATTGTCCAAACTAATGGTACCTACTTTTAACTGTGTTTATGTACTTACTAAATGTACATCTTTTTGTTGTTTCTTTTAAAATACTCCTAAGCGACCTCAATATATTTGCGATGCCTGGAAAAGGCGATTAAGTTTAGCCTTATTACTAGTTTATAACCCCGTTGATTGTACTTAATTAGTCATGCAAATGAACGGCTTGTCTATTCAGTCTTGCCCTTATTGTCGACCGCTGAACACAGGTGCCATCGGCTCGCTCCTTCACTAAACAGTCCTTATCCTGTTCTTACAATTGTTTTTTCTTTGTCCCCAGCCAGCGAATCGTGAGAAAATGATGTCCCGATCAGCTGTACTGCTCGCAGCCGTCGGCTTAGGGCTGTCATCTTTCAGCGTCCGCCAAATGGTCTTGCATCAGTCCCGCCGCTTTTAACCAATCATACAAATTCTAGAACATTCGAGAAGTTTCCGGAACATTCCACCTGTCTGGAGCTCTCGACAACTATACGTCTGGGATGTTCGAGCGTTTCAGGAAACTTCACAGCTTTCTGGAACGCTCGGAAGCTTCTAGAAACTTAGAATTAATAATGCGAGATTCTGGAACCTTCCATCTATCTGGAACTCTCGCTGTGTGGAACATTCGAGCGTTTCTGGAAAGTTCCCAAGCTTTTTATGTAACGCTCGGAATTTTCTAGAAACACGGAAAACCATATCGAGACATGTTTAAGATTCAAATATGTTTACAATCTTAACGTGCATTCGACTCATGGACGCATTTTCACGGAAATAGTTAAAAATGTATTTAATTAGTGCAAAATGCGCCCTTCGGTCTCAGTGAGTTTGGAAATGAAAACGGTTTGAATGTGAAAATTGTAATTTATGCTTTTGAGTGTAGAATTTTAGTTTTTAATAATTTACGTTTGTTGGGTGGATTTTAAAATAATGATGGATGTATGGATTATATTTTACCGTCTAATTTGTGATGAAAGCCAAATAAATATAGACACGAATTTTATTTTCATTTTAAATTGATATCCTGTTTCCTGAAATAAATCTATGCCTGACATTACTTGGCTTTTTAGTTCGTTTGAGGAGTTACTGTCGCCTGTTGAGGGTAGACGGGTGTCTACTGGGAACACAAGGGTATTGTTTTGAACTGGGTGAGATTGTGTCATCTCTTTTGCTCATGGTCACGAAGTAATAAGGGCAGAGAGAGAGAACTTGCACAAGACAATCACCGTATTGCAGTACAAAACACAAGGGAAGATTTTCATCAAATCTCAATTAAAAGAACCTCTTTGCTGCTAAGCTCTCATCTAAGTAACACGAGAAAAACTAATTATATTATTTCAACATTTTATTAGCCTTTGTAAGTCGTGGAAAACGAATATTTAAATAAAAGAATAAATAAAGTGATTCCGTTTCTCAGCAACGTCAACAACTTATTGAATAAAACACAGTATTAATACCCGTTTAATAATTTAATACTATATTAATTATCTGAAAGCGTATCGTTTCATTATCAAGCAGCATCATCAGACTAAGAGACACTAATATGCATATCACAGTATTTTATGTACATAATTATAAATAAGGATCTATCAATAAGTGGCGGATAGTACAATTATAAAGCATCAGTATCTACATATACTATCGGAGTCACTGGTTCTCTTGATGTGTGGTGAATGGATTTAAGTGAGTCTCAAAGAGGCTCCTTACAGAACAAGATGCAACGCAACGCAGACTGTGACTGTCTTAAAATGCATGCCACAACCTTTAGGTAACCATTTGGTTTCTGGATGCTGTAAGGTAAATCATGGTCAACTTTTTATTTTTACCCACGTTCGAAAAATAAATATCGAACCAAATTAATTGCAAGAGGCCTGTAGATTGCCTGGTTTGCGTCCTGTACAAACAAATTTTGAGTTCGAGAGATACATTGCAAGCTATCATGTTGATATGCTGAAAATGTAGCAAGATAATGCACGACCAGTTAATTCACGTCCAGATAATGCACACCTACATAAATAGGTTAGTGATGCAAAAAGACCGGATGCACCATTGTAAATTCCAATCGGTCACTCGTTAAAAAGTGTTAATTTTATTTATTCTATTACTATTTATTTAGTTAATTATTCAGCTTTACTCTTAATTTCTCTGGTAAAAGGCCACATAGATATCTTAGGGACTACTCTAAGCAACAACAAAGGTTTCACAGCGTACATTATGAACTGGGACAGGTAGAAACGAAAAGTGTTCGACCGGCAGAGATTCTCATCTATATTTTTATAACCGTACAATATCAGGGCGGTGGTGAACGCCGATACGATTATCGAACGATTTTTTGTGTCGTGTCGGTATCTGAAAATGAAATTATTTATGTTAATAATGGATTGTTGTTTGTAATAACGAATGCAAGCAATAGGAAGCCAGCTCACCGTACACATATAAAACCTAACCAAAAAACAATAGCAATCCATCCCGGCACCAAATGTTCTCCAATAATTATAATAATAATAATAAAATATAATATTGGTGGATATTTCACACAGCGCCATCTAGCCCCAAATTAAGCTATAACTTGTATCATGGGAACCAGACTACTGATATAAATACTTAAATATTTTTGTATATAAATACATATTAACACCCAGACACAGAACAAACATCTACATATGTTTGTCACACAAATGTTTATCCTGGGTGGGAATCGAACCCACGAAAAACAGTGCAGAAGGCAGCGTTACAGGCTATGTTACAACCAACTGAACTGTCAGGTCAGTCAAATCAATATTCAATTATTTTATTATATACTTACGTATATACATACTCATATCCACAAACGGATAAAAATGACTAAACCGCGTAGTTAGATCAACGCGGGCGAATCCGGAGGCACAGAAATTAAAAGATGTATTAATACCAGCTAGTCAGTAATAATAATATACTAACTGTGCTACGGCCGGTGTGACGGCGATGGCCCACCCGAGCATGTACCCGGTGCACTGCACGAGTGCGTACACCGGCGTAGTGGTGACATGGATGCTATCCGGATTCTCACACCAACGGAACGCCTGCAACACAACATACAACTTTACTATCTTACTTTGTAATTTTTAATTTATTTTTCTTAATTTTTTTAATGTCTCATAGGTATGTTCGTGACGTCATGCGTTATAGACTCCGCCTGAAAACCAGCGCCGCTGCCGGCATGATGGGTTTATATCTATCGTGTTAGGGAGTGGCATCTTGCTGAGACGGAGACCCATTTGACCACGCCAGGAACAAAAGTCAATTTATTAAGCTATTGCATAGCTTCTATCGCGGGCCTAGAGCGTGGAGACCGAATCCAGAAATTCCGTAACGAAAAAAACCTAACACCCCCAACTCCGACCGGCACAGCGGTGATACTTTTTAGTTTTTCCATCTATCGATAAATACCAGAACTTTTAATGACTTTTTGAAATATCACGCGCAATAGCTTTACCGCGGCAGTCTCCGAGTGTCACACGTCTTTTTTTATAGACATAGACATAGACATTTACTTATTTATTTACTAAGTTTATTTTCAATGTTTATGTATTTGCGTGTCAAATAAAAAAAAACTATTCTACTCTATTCTATCAGAGAGAGAGTGAGAATATTTTATTACTATCTTTTATACAATCAATAAACACAAACACGATTTAAAAATACTTTATTAGTAATTTCACCGGCAACCTCATCTTTTACTAATACGAGAATACACTACTGCTCGGCGGCAGAATTAATAATATTATTTTTTCAGACAAACAATTGGATATTGGTGCAGTACTCGCCCGGACGTACTTGGCATAAGTTCTACCGCTACCAAGGCACATAATAGTTCTATCACTCACCAACTGTACAGTCGCCATGGGGTCCTGTTTGAGAGCCAAACCCGCGTACGTCAGTCCGGCTACAGCGAGCGCGAGCAGCGCGGACGCTACGTGCCACCGCAACGCCATCTCCGGCGGGTACGTAGCGTGTAACCCATACCTCCATATGTAAGGGTCGGACACGTAGAGGCACAGCGCTGGCGCTAGGAACAAACCTGAAATTGTAAATACACTTATCAGCCTTCAACGCACAGACACACACACACACATACTCACACACACAAACACACACACACACACGCACACTCACACACTTACAAACACACACACACACACTCTCACTCACACACACACACACACAAACACACATACACACACATACACACACACACTTCTGTATATCTTTTTATGTTCTTTCTTTCTTTTATATGTTAATCCAGGATATCAGGATATAAGCTATCTTGATACCAAATTTCATCCAAATCCATTCAGCCGTTTGAGCGTGACAAACATCCATACAAACTTTCACGTTTATAACATTAGTAGGGTGTGTAAGTGGATGGCTCACCCAGCACGGCGCCGAGCACACACTGATGCGGGAAGTGGGCGGCGACGTACATGCGCGCAACCATCACAGAGCCGAGGGCCCACCCCATCGCCGGGTACGCGAGTTTTTTCATCCACGGTTTTATCCGCCATTTTCTGTTAACAAAACCAAGGTGATATTGACCCTTGACCGTCGACTTGAAGCTACAATTTTACCCAAATAGCATTTATTGTTGCAAGTGATATTTTAAGTTATAACGGAGAAAAAGTGACGTAACGAGCTGACGGCCCACCTGATGTTAAGTGGTAACCGCCGCCCATAGACAACAGCAATACGAATCAAATCCTCTCCACCAAAGTACGAGATGACTAAAGTCGCATCGCGTTGCGTCCATCACTATAATACATGAATTATTAAATCATCCATCATTATTATGGTGGTCTAGTGACCCCAGTTTCAATCCGGAGGTCGCCGGTTCAAATCCCGACGTGCACCTATGAGTTTCTCGCTTGAAAGATTTATGTGCGCAATACCACGTTCTCAAAACGTTGAAGAAAAACATCGTGAGGAAACCGACATGTCGTAGAACTAAAAATTCGAAGACATATGTCGAGTGCCACGAAAGGAGCCTCTTCGAGGCGCACTTAAAATCTTTTCACTGGTTCGAGAGAACCAGTGACTCGAATATTTTGTGATTATTTTAATTTTATATTATTGAAAGAAAGAAAATATATTTATTTGTCTACATTAGAGCATGGAACATAAACAGTGGATACATCAAATTATTATACAAAATAAATAATCAAATTCCGTGCCTCATGCAGGCAAAAGGTACCCAGTCTCAGCATAATGCAGCACTGAACCAGTTGGTGTCAGTGCAGCGCTGGTATTCTGACTGGGCCTTGCACCACCTTATTGACGTTTCCAAACCATTTCTTTATGAATTCTATGGAAATAAAGTTTTTGACTTTGACTTTAATAGTAGTAGATAGATAGATAGATAGATAACACATTTATTCGGCACACAGGACACAAGTACACAAAAGAGCAATGACTAAAAATAATAAACATGAAGAAAAAAGAAATATTACAATATGTACCTGTGCCTCCAGTGCCGAAAAAGGGGGTTGGCTCAGCATATGCTGAGTAATTTTACTCAGCGCTGGTTTTCAGCCAAAAACCTTTCAGACATTGACGACACGGACGGCAGTTGCGGTATTTGCAAACAAATCATAAAACAAAACAAAAATAAAATTGTAGAATATATAACGATCAAACATAAAATTAAAATTAAAAAAGAAATACTGTGTAAAACATTCAAGCGCTACTAAACGTTAAAAACAAAAATAAAAAAAATAAAAATAAAATGGTAGTCGGAAGAGTTAAAAATTTGACTTGATTGGCTATAAACAATACGAGACGCAGCTAGGAGGATAAAAATTCCTAAGTTGCAATGGGATGAACAAAAACGAAAACGAGCACCTATTTCGCAAGCTGAGAATCTTTAACATAAAAATACTCGTAGGTATCTGATAAAGAGAGTGTCTCATCGAAGTCCAGTAGAATAGGTAGATTGTATTGTAGTTAGCTAAATTAGCGAATCATTTTGAACCGTGTTGCCCAGCTGTCTCTGGGTTTCGATGAGGTACGCTTTAAGTTTTTTTTTGAAACTGAATATATTATTTAATTTTCTAAGTGGGTAGTAGTAGTAGTAGTAGTAATGAATGTATAACTAGCCTGTCATGGGCGACGTGCGCAGTGTACATGAGGCAGAGTGTGAGCGCTAGGGCGGCGGCGGCCGCGTGCCCGCTCGGGGAGCCCGGCCCCGTCTCGCAGGTCTGCCGCGTCTGGTACACCCGGGGGCGCAGCCCCGCGTAGTAGCTGCTCTCCCGGACCCACCAGTACGGACGGTCTTCATACAACCACCTGTAATATATAATGTGTCTGTATCTAAAGTGTACATTGTTATTATTCCAAATAAATAAAGTTTATTATTATTATTATTATTATTATAATGATTTCATTTATTTAAAACCAGCTGGTGCCAGCGACTTCGTCCGCGTGGAATTCGGTTTTATCGTGCAACCCCTATTGTACCCCTCGGAAAAGTAGCCTAAGTTACTCCTTGTTACATCAGCTATCTGCCAGTGAAAGTCCCGTCAAAATCGGTCCAGCCGTTTCAGAGATTAGTCGGAACAAACAGACAGACAGACAAAAATTGTAAAAAATGTTTTGGTATATGTATCGTGTATACATCCATATGCACTTAGTAAAAAGCGGTTATTTTAATATTACAAACAGACACTCCAATTTTATTTATTTGTATAGATTCAGATAGTATTTTGTTAGTACCTACTTAATGCTATTATAATTTAAATCTATGTTAGCAATAACTAATAAGTTTCAAATTTCATAATCAAATCAAATTACTTAAGTGACAAAATTAAATAAAAATTTCATGTATGATTTGTCAAATATAAGTACTTAAGACAGGCATCACAGCTCAGTTGGTAGTAACTGTGCCTTCGGCGCTGTAGGTCGTGGGTTCGATCCCTTCCAAACATTTGTGTGACAAATATAGACGTTTGTTCTGTGTCAGTCTCACCATTTCATCACAGTATTGAGCCATCCCCCGAAGGCCATGCAGAGCAGCAGCTGAGCAGCAAACACAGAATCCACGATGGAGACGAGGGGGAACAGAATCTCTGTGATGTGGTGAGGGTTTGCCACATTGTTCACAAACTCTAGGTAGCCCTCGTACTCTTGGAACCTGGGGACAGTTCACAGATGGTTAAGAATTTACTGACAATAAATCCAAACAGGAACAGAGCGATGTTCAATTAATAATAATAATATTGGTGGACATTTCACACAGCGCCATCTAGCCCCAAACGACTAAGCATAGCTTGTATCATGGGTACCAGACAACTGATATATATACTTATATACTTAACACCCAGACACAGAAGAAACATTTGTTCATCACACAATTGTTTTGCCCTTACATATAACTGCTTTGATAGTATTAATGCCCACATTAACTGTAGCTAGAATGAGATTTAGTGCCATGCAGAGGATGCTGCTATCCCCTTGACGTATGTCTTTCATTTCTCTGTTTTTTCCGTTCTAGGCTAGGCCAGTTTCCTAACAATGTTTTCATTTTCTGCTTTTGAAAACATGGTATTGTACACATGAACTTTCAAGCATATACTCTATATACTTTTGGTGCATGTCTGGATGATTTGAACTGGTTACCTCCAGATTAAAAGAAGGGGCTTGTACCACTGAGCCACCACAGTTTCTTTGCAATATACAAATGTATTGTATAGGAAGGTACTACATACATAGAAGTCTTATTAGAATGTCTAAGTCTACGAAGAAGTCTAAGAATACTTTTAACCTTGTAAGTAAAATGACAATCAGTGAGATGAATGCGACTAGTGGTGAGTTGAAGACAACAAGCAGTGAACTGAATCTGACAAATGGTGAGTAATGTAGGTATTTTTTAAGTATAAAATAAAAATGGCCAAATTTATTTATCATTAACCAGAATTAAACAAACATGGCCATCTTTTGAGTAGTTATGACATTAAAACATTCAATGAAATTAAGTTTGTTAGCCGATTAAATGAATGATACCCTTCTCAACGGTAATTCCAGGGTTTTTTAACATTTATTTGCCAAGTTTTTACTCAGGAAGTCTCAAAATATCATGAATACTATATAAACTGCCAGAATCTTGCTCATAAATCAATACTCAACCAATCTTGAATGAACTCGATACACGTGATACCCAGCGCGTAAACTTGCTCCATCGTGGTCCGCTAATTTACCGCTAAATCAAATCATAGTATTATTTCCTGATAACAGTACCGTTCCCTCATCTTACTGAAATTTCAGATGGAACAAAAAATAAATTTTGTATTATATCAAAACAAACGTCATGTCAACTGTCAATCAATTTCAATGTTAACGAAATGTCAAACTACAACTTGACATCTCCAAAACGTCCAATTTACAGGGAATCTTTTGTCATGGAGTATTATAGGTTAACTTTAAAAAAAGTTCTTATTGCAATCAAATAAAAAGTGAGTCAATTAAACTCAACTGATTATATTTATTGTATGACAACTATTTCGTGTGCTCTCCTACAAAATCTATTACAGAATCAGAGGCAGTTCCTATTACTTCGCTACTCTTACATAGATGGCGCTAATAGCCCGTAGGTTGTCCAACGCAGAAAATGTGTCCTAGATATAACATTGCATAAAAGCGCCAATGGTTCTTTTCTGAAACATAGAAGTGAATAGACGAGCAATCGAGCTAATGAGAGTTTACAAAAGAAAAGGATAATTATAAATGTAATGAGTCTGAGTATATAGTTTTATTGATTGGTATTCAATCATAATAGGTATTCAATTTGACAGGCCTCGCCATCTAGCCCCAAAGTAAGCTAAGCGTAGCTTGTATCATGGGAACTAGACAACTGATATAATACTTATACTTTTCTTTTTTAAATACATACCTACATATAATACATATTAACACCCAGACACAGAACAAACTTCAATGTTACAAATGTCACAAAAGTTTGACCTGAGTGGGAATCGAACCCCCGATCTACAGCGCAGAAGGCAAGGTTACTACCAACTGAGGTGTGAGGCCAGTCCAATACAGTTCGGTTCTTCGTTCTTTATTATTATCATAGATCACGACTGCTTCGCAATACTTCACCGACTACAAATTACACACGAAAATCACTCCTTATATTCTAAAAGTTGCGCCCCGCGGCGAATAAATCATCCAACGGGAACACTGCACTTTTCCGGGATCAAAAAAGCCTATGAGTTAATCCAGGATATAAGCTATCTCGATACCAAATTTCATCCAAATCCATTCAGTCGTTTGAGCGTGAACGAGTAACAAACATACGTCCTCAAAATATATTAGTGAGATTTTGTACTCGCGACGAGTGGGGAAGTGAACGAGTGTAACTTCACATGTGCTATCCTGCTTACGCACATGCTCCGTCTCCCTCTTTCGTCTCGCCCCTGCTTTTTTATGTTTAAGTTACGGAACAAGCCGATGGTCCACCTGGTGTTAAGTGGTACCCTCTGCCCATTACGAGCAATATGTTTTGGGTTCTGCCCTACTTATGAAACACCCAGGTCAACACCAAGACAAGACCCAAGTCGCATTGTACGCGAACGTAACTCTGAGAATTGAAGGTGGAATGTCTCATGTGTCTGTAATATCACCAGCAGCCACACCCTTCAAACTGGAACACAGTAACGCGAATGCATCACCGCTGGCGGCAGAAATGGGTACGATGGCAGTACTGTGTGGACGACGAGCTTGGTATAAGTTCTACTGCTACTATATATAATACTGCGATAGAACTAGTAATGTCAGTTCACTCCTGATTCCACGACAGAAATATGTACCGTGGCAGTACTTCCTGGACGAACTTCCTTCTACCACGAAAATCCAATTGCCAGAATCAAGAAAACAATTACGGCTCTGAAAAGAGCCTTTTATTAATTATATCAAAACAAATATTTATTTCACTTATTTAATATTCTTCTGTTATATTTTTTACCACGAAAATCCAATTGCCAGAGACAAGAAAACAATTACGGCTCTGAAAAGAGCCTTTTATTAATTATATCAAAACAAATATTTATTTACACTTATTTAATATTCTTCTGTTTTATCTTCTACCACGATTGCCAGAAACAATAAAAAATTACGGCTCTGAAAAGAGCCTTTTATTAATTATATCAAAACAAATATTTATTTCACTTATTTAATATTCTTCTGTTATATTTTTTACCACGAAAATCCAATTGCCAGAGACAAGAAAACAATTACGGCTCTGAAAAGAGCCTTTTATTAATTATATCAAAACAAATATTTATTTACACTTATTTAATATTCTTCTGTTTTATCTTCTACCACGATTGCCAGAAACAATAAAAAATTACGGCTCTGAAAAGAGCCTTTTATTAATTATATCAAAACAAATATTTATTTACACTTATTTAATATTCTTCTGTTTTATCTTCTACCACGATTGCCAGAAACAATAAAAAATTACGGCTCTGAAAAGAGCCTTTTATTAATTATATCAAAACAAATATTTATTTACACTAATTTAATATTCTTGTTATATCTTCTACCACGATTGCAAAAAACAAGAAAAAAATTAGGGCTTTTATTAATTATTTCAAAACAAATTATTTACATTAATTTAATATTCTTCATAAAGTTTATTTTTAATATGATTCCGAGAGTTTATCCTTATTAGACTTTATGTACATGGTGACCGCCTTCTCCCCTTCGATATTAGCGTGCTTCCCCAGCTCCCCGGGTATGAGCAGTCTTATGGCAGTCTGTATGTCTCTGCTGCTCATTGTGTGCTTCTTGCCGTGTGCGACCAGTCTGCTAGCTTCTACCGCAATCGTCTCCAGCATATCGTTGACAAAATTGTTCATAATAATCATTGATTTCTTGGACATTCTCATATGTTCAGCGAATGCCTTCAATACTTTGTGTATGTATATGTCGAAACTCTGGTAATTCTTCTTTTTAGCCTTCTTAGTCTTCGTGATCGACTTATCGATGGGTTTCTCCATTGATTTGAGCGGTTTTTGTGGTTGCTTCGGGGGCGCCATCTTGTCTTATTCAAGAAACACATGAAAAATTGGTCTTTTATTGTTTTCGTTTGTCTCGCGTCGAGTGCGGTGTTGAACGAGTGCGAATGTCGTGTCTGTGTGGTTTTTAAACTGAACGAGTTTGGTGGCCCATCTGATGTTAAGTGAATAGTACTGCCACCATGCCCATTTCTGCCGACAAACATTAGCGCGCTCGCGTTACTGTGTTCCGGTTTAAAAGGTGTGGTTGCCGGTGAAATTCAGGCACATGAGACATTCCACCTACACGTCACAGAGTTGGGGGCGCATACGATGCGACTTGGTTCTTGTCGTTCCTAGTAGGGGAGGACCCAAGTAGCATCGTTGTTTTGGGCCGACGTTACCACATATCAGCAGGTGGGCCATCTGCTTATATCAACACAACTTTATCACATCAAACAAAATTGGTGGCAATTTCACACATCGCCTTTAGCAAAAAATTAAAGCTTGTAGTACCTATGGGAACCAGACAACTGATAGAATACTTTTTGTAAATACATACATATAATAAACATCACGCATAGTTCGTTACACAAATGTTTACTCCGTGTGCAATTACAATGTTGATTAATCATTTTATCTCAACTGAAAGAGGGTACGCCAAAATAATGTTACGGCCAGAAAATTCATTTAGAACATATTTGCACTTATCGGTACTACGGAAGAAGTCGGAACGGCTGCATTCGCTCAAAACATGTGTAAGGTCCTCCGTTACACTGAATAATACTGTTGGTATACGCTGAATTAAATCCAGACATCGCTCAATCACCAAAAATAAATCTACCCTCATTTACCTATCGAAATTGTATCCAAACTCCTTACAAAAACTATAAAAATGGCGCGCGTGCTACTAAACCTTGCATTCCGAATTCAAACGTTCAAACGTCAACATGACAGGTCGCGGTAAAGGCGGGAAGGGTCTCGGAAAAGGCGGCGCCAAACGTCACCGGAAAGTGCTTCGGGACAACATCCAGGGGATCACGAAGCCGGCTATTCGACGTTTGGCCAGGCGGGGAGGCGTCAAGCGCATATCCGGTCTCATTTACGAGGAGACTAGAGGCGTTCTGAAGGTGTTTTTGGAGAATGTGATCAGAGACGCAGTGACTTATACTGAACACGCGAAAAGAAAAACAGTTACGGCAATGGATGTTGTCTATGCGCTCAAGCGGCAGGGTAGAACGATCTATGGTTTTGGAGGATGATATGTTTAGAATAAAAATAAAGCTCTTTAAAGTTTTAGTGGATTTATGTGTGTTGATTTCAGTTATTTTAATGGCAGAATAAGGCCCTTTTAAGGGCCAAAAATATTATGTTTCTTGGTGGCAGGCGTTTTTACTTCAACACGCTTTCTTGATACGGGAAGAAATTGCCATATATCTTTCCGATAACCTAGATACTTGAAAACTGAAGGTTTTTTTTTTAATTTCTTGCATTATAAATAATAAATAAATATTGGTGGACATTTCACACCGCCATCTAGCCCCAAAGTAAGCTATGCATTGTATCATGGGAACCAGACAACTGATATACATACTTTTGTAAATACATTCACATAATATAATTATGTTAACACAGAACAAACATCTATGTTCGTCACACATGTTTGTCCTGTGTGGGAATCGAACCCACGACCCGTAGACGACACGAAGGTAGGGTTACTACCAACTGAGCTGTGAGGCCAATCACATATTAAAACAGAATGACTTGTTTCATTTGTTATTTTTTTGTCTGGCCTCACAGCTGTATTAAAGATTTGATTACCTCCCTAAAAACAAATTTGTATGGAATTGATGGAATGGCTCATGTGCCTGTAATTTCAGCGGCAAATCCCTTCAAATCGAAACAGTAACGCGAATGAATCACTGCTTGGTGGCCGGTATGGGTATGGTGGCAGTACTTCCCCGGACGAACGTAGCGTAAGTTTTACTGATACGGGCCACAAAGACTGTGTGTATACTGGTTATGTAAAACAATTTAATAAATGCACCTTAGAAATTATTAAACATTAAGTGTACCTACCTACCAATGTATACGTTATAATGTAAGTTGATTTATAATACAATAATTTGAATTGATTTAAATATTCTCGGTCTGTAAAAAAGTCCCCAAAAGATGTAAGAAATGAAAATTCAAGTTTTTTTATCTTTATATTCACAATACTGCAAATTTACCTGTGTTGCAGGTGAAATTGACACAGTACGAGACCCAAGAACATAATTTAGGCTCATGGCGCAAATGTTTGCTCAGTAAGGAGCCGGGGATCGAACCCTGGACTTCACGCTTTGCACAGTCACTACCAACGGATAATCTACAGTTATGAAAAATTGTGAAATGATAATAAACGTCAAATTTATAGAAATATTTTGCATCAATCATAGGTACATTGTAATTAATGAATAAATAAAATTAATAAATATTGGTGGACATTTCACACAAAGCTAAATAAGCATAGCTTGTACTATGGGAACCAGATAACTGATAGAATATTTAAATACTGTATACATATTAACACCCAGATACACTAGAAACATTTATGTTAGTCACTCAAATTTTTTCCTGGGTGGGAATCGAACCCACGACCTTCAAGGCAGTGTTACTACCAACTATAATCCCACTCAAGTAACAAAGTCTACCTAAAAACAGTTAATAAAATTTTCGAGGGTAGTTCATCATTTACGCACCATCCAAAAGTCAAACTACCGTCAAAATACCCGAGATTTCAATCGCTATATAACCTCAGCCCCGACCGGAGCGGGCATCACTACGACTTTAGAATTCGCACTATAGACATGGCCCGCACGAAGCAAACCGCCCGCAAATCTACCGGTGGCAAAGCGCCGAGGAAACAGCTGGCCACCAAAGCGGCCAGGAAAAGCGCCCCGGCCACCGGTGGCGTGAAGAAACCACACAGATACCGCCCGGGAACGGTGGCCTTGCGAGAGATAAGACGTTACCAGAAAAGCACTGAGCTGCTCATCAGAAAGCTGCCTTTCCAGAGGCTGGTGAGGGAGATTGCGCAGGATTTCAAGACTGATTTGAGGTTCCAGAGTTCGGCTGTAATGGCGTTGCAGGAAGCCAGCGAGGCTTATTTGGTGGGGCTGTTTGAAGACACGAATTTGTGTGCCATCCACGCGAAACGTGTTACTATTATGCCTAAGGATATTCAGTTGGCCAGGCGGGTCAGAGGGGAACGCGCGTAATGCTCCCCGTTAATTAATTAATGAATGAATTAATTAACTATTTTATTTATGACAAAGCCCTTTTCAGGGCTGCATTTGTTGTTTCTTGAGACTGCGATTAGATGCGACCTATAAAAGTATGGGAAAATGTGTACACTTTTATAATAAAGTTCCTTCTATTATAATAAACTCCTTTTTGAACAGGCATTGAAGTCACATAAAAAAGGGTCTACTAAGTAAAGCTTACATTACATTACACTGTAAATGATTAAAATGATAAATCACATGGTCTGATGTCGCTCTGCTCAACGACACACAAAATATCTTGTAATATCTTATTTCAGTATTTTATGTAGTCATAAATGTAACATAGATCTATGTACATACTCGGATTATTACAAGGATTGTTCAAAAAAAAAGGAAGCCCTCCATCAGGGGTTCCTTGCCTGTTCCCCCCATGGAGGGTCGGATAGGGTTTGAACAGGCGTCAAACTTAGCGATAGGTACGCGTGACCGTTTATTGACTTCGACTTTGTGAGACTGCGTTGGTTTACCCGTGGCGTGCATGGCACTCGTAGCGAGGGTCGCGGCTTCCCTCGGGATCGGGTGTCAAGGCAAGAGGAGCAGCGATGCGTTCCATTTCCATTTGGGTCAACCTCATAACGCGAAAAGTAGATTTCGAAAAGTCTTTTTTTTTTTTTGTAATTTTAGTCAGTTTTTTTTTTATTATTATTTAAACTGTATCCTATACCATTACCTACTTTTCTTATTCATAAAAATCTAAAGTAAGCAGTACGTTTGCACAGCAACATATTTGTTCAGCAAAGTATTGTGTGAATTGAATTTTGTTGTTATTCTATAGTGATTTCTTTCTCCAGAGATTGTAAATGTGTGGTTGCCGGTGTAATTACATGCACATGAGACATTCCTTCACGCGTCAGACTTACGCATACGGTGTGACTTGGTCCTTGCTGTACTGTACAAGGTACCCAAGTCGTATTGCTTGCTACTGCAGAGGTTACCACTTAACATCAGGTGAGCCATCAGCTCGTTCCATAGCCACATAAAACACTGTATTTTGGGAATCAATATGTGACAAAATATCTCCATTTCTATCATATTGAATATAAATTACGTATAATAAACATCTTAGAGTACTAGCAATGCCCCGCGGTTTCACTCGCGTAGATACCGATCTCGATGCCCCTTTCCCCCGCTACGCTGCGCCCCCGCGCCACACCGCAATATATATTTTATTATAGCATTATTTTCTTTAGATTGTCATTTTTACATTCGTTTTATCTTTTGAATGGATTGTCCGATTTTAATAATTTTAAAAGTATTTTACAGGTATTGAAACGGTCTTTAATAAAATATCATTTAATGGGATAAAGATAAAGACAGAGGTATGAATAATATGGTTTGATTGTTGTAGGCAGTTTTATTAACTTTTAAAATGTAAAAAAAGTAGTTATAGTGGCATTACTACAGTAGTTGGACATATGGTATTGCAGATTTTTTTGTAGATATTGATACGTTCTATAATACTGTAGAACATATTTTTGTTCTATCATCAATAGTTTCCGGAACGCACGCGATGACGTTATATTATTGCATTTTTATTAAAGATCCCTATTTATTTTGAAAATATTATATAACCTATGTCACTCAATGAAGATGCAGCTTTCTAATAGTGAAATAATTTTTGAAATCGGTTCAGTAGTTTTTGTGTAAAAACATTACAAACATACAAAAACACAAATGCTTCCTCTTTATAATATTAGTTTAGATATTAAACCATCGTCTTCTTTTTAGGCATATAATGTACTGCTACCTGTGCGAAACCCGTGTAATTGAATAATAATTGATCATGATAAATTAAATGATATTCCCCTTCGATAAGACCAGAAAGAACCAAATCCAACCTCAGCGCACATTAATTGTACTCGTCCAACCACCCACTCGACGGCTGACACAAAAACTTACTTAATACAGCGGCAAAATACAAAAACACAATTTCATTGAACACATCAGAATGAGTTCCAAAGGAGTTATGAAGAGCACTAAATCTGCCAAAGCAAGGATCACCTTCCCGGTCGGCAGGATCCATGGAATGTTACGTAGAGGACACTTCGCACCCAGGATCGGTACTCTCACCGCGGTATACCTGGCAGCAGCTTTAGAATACCTGGCTACGGAGATATTGGAGCTGGCTTCCGACGCAGCTCAGGCAAACAAGAAGAACATGATAGGTCCAAGACACATACTGCTGGCCATCAGGAATGATGAGGAGTTGGAGCAGATGCTGTCCAGTGTCACTGTCTCACAGGGCGGGGTGCTGCCAGGTATCAACCCGATATTGCTGCCCAAGAATACAATGAAGAGTAACCGTTGAAATTGTTAACGATTTCGATTTTAGTTTGGTAATTACTGATATATGACAAAGTCCTTATAAGGACTGCATATTTTGGTTTCTTTGATCTAACGTTAGAACTTGATGAGAGAGTATTGGTACTATTTTTATGTGATACTAGCTGTTACCCGCGAATTCGTCCGCGTGGAATTCGCTTTTATCACGCACCTATATTTTACCCCTCGGAATAGTAGCCTAAGTTACTCCTTGTTACATCAGCTATCTGCCAGTGAAAGTTCCGTCAAAATCGGTCCAGCCATTTCAGAGATTGGCCGGAAAAAACAGACTGACAGACAAAAATTTTAAAAATGATTTGGTATATGTGCCTTGTATACATCCATATGCACTTAGTAAAAAGCGGTTATTTTAATATTACAAACAGACACTCCAATTTTATTTATTTGTATAGGTAGTTACGGAACGAGCTGATGGCCCACCAGTTGTTATGTGGTAACCTCTGCCCATAACCGATGCGACTTGGTGACCCTACTAGATACGACAAGACACAAGTCGCATCGTATGCGCCCGTAACTCTGAGACGTAAAGGTGGAATGTCTTTTGTGCCTGTAATTTCACCGGCACCACACTTTTTAAACCAGAACACAGTTCTACTCTTCATAGACTATAATATTAATAATATTGGTGGGTATTTCAAACAGCCCCGAAGTAAGCATAGTTTGTGGGAACTAAATACAAGATAGAATACTTATAATACTTTTTTAATCATTAATATATACGTAACATATAAATAAATAGTTATTTTAAATAAATAAATAAATTTTCTTTCCTCTTTCTATATTGAATGAGTGATTGATGAGTGATGTTTATTTATTTTTTATTTATTTATTAAGGGTTTTCAGTAAGATACGCATTTCTTACACAATTATCATTGTAAAGTTTCTTACATTGTTATTAAATATAGAAAAGAAAGAAAGAAAGAAAGAAAAAATATTTATTTTGATACAAAAAACTATTTACAAACAATGGACACGTAAGATTATCGAAAAAAACAACAAACAAGCACGAAAAGAGTAACTTCCTACGTATCCCAAACAACCAAATAATATAAAAAATTACTGTATCAAAAAAAGGCACCAGCTCAGTATACGTCAGGTTGGAAGTACCAACCCAACACTGGTATTCTGCTGGCACCGGGCGGCGGTCCCGTTACAAACGCCAGAGTGTGTGTGTGTGTGTGTAATAAATATCTTCTTGTGCTGACTTCCTCAAGGTAACCACAGGTTACACAGATAGAATTAGTTGCTGAGGTTGTGTGTGATAGAAGATAGAAGTGATATAAATATTATGAACTAAAAGAGAGTAATTTATAAAAAAATACTATTTTTTATTTTTAAGTACACCAGATTTCACCCTATATTTTTTCACATTTTATTTTAAAATATCACTTACAAAAATGCTATTTGGATAAAATTTTCGCTTACAGTCAGCGCTCAAGGCTCGATATGTAAATAATAAATACATTTTGGTGGACATTTCACGCAGCGCCATCTAGCCCCAAAGTTAGCAACATAGCTTGTATCATGGGAACCAGACAACTGATATACATACTTATATACTTTTTTGTAAATACCCAACCCCAGACACAGAACAAACATTCCTCATACAATTGTTTGTCCTGGGTGGGAATCGAACGACCAGCTCAGAAGGCTTACTAACCAACTGAGCTGTGACGCCTGTCGATATGTGTTCTGTATGTCAAATAAAATATATTCTATTCTATTCTAGACGTCGCTCCTATAATTTGTAATCAATCAATCAATAAAATTTATTTCTTCACACATTAACATCTTATTACAGCTATATAATGTACTATATTTGTAATGGAGTACGCCTGTCGATATGAACACTGTATGTCAAATATTCTATTGTAGACGTTGCTCCCATGTAATGGGGTAGGTGTCAGTACACCCCGATATTGTTGAGCATGTGTGTCAGTATCATTTGGTGGACATCCCTGAAGACGGTCCTCACGTTCTCCGTGTCGGTAGCTGTGGTGAAGTGGAAGTAGCACTCCCGGGGGCGACTCGCCTCGAGGATCACGAAGCGCTCCGCTGATGCCGACAGGTTCTTCCTGTCGCGTTTCCTCTTTGTGATGTCCTGGAATACATAATTGGTGGACATTTCACACAGCGCCATCTAGCCCCAATGTTAGCTAGTTTGTATCGTGGGAACCAGACAACTGATATACATAAATACTTTGTTTTGTAAATACATACAAGTATAAAAATAAATATAATTGGAGTTTGTAATATTAAAATAAACGCTCTTTATACCAAGTGCATACACGGTATATTTTTTTTTCTCTTATAAATGCATCGCCTCATCGCAGCCTTGTGCTGAAAATCAGCGCTGTAACATGTTGCAGCACACGCTGAGCTCGGGGCTTTTTATACAAGTATATGTACGCGACAACGATCGTCATTCGTATGTCTGTGTGTCTTTTTCTATTTCATATTGTGTTTTGGTGTACATTTTGTATTTGTATAAATAAATTTTATTCTTTCTTTCTTTCTATTCTTTATATACCAAAACAACATTTTTTACAATTTTTGTCTGTCTGTTTGTGTGTTTGTTCTGGCTAATCTCTGAAATGGCTGGACCGATTTTGACGGGACTTTCACTGGCAGATAGCTGATGTAACAAGAAGTAACTTAGGCTACTTTTCCGAGGGGTAAAATAGGGATGCGTGATAAAACCGAATTCCACGCGGACGAAGACGCGGGAAACAGCTAGTAATAAATAAATATTGGTGTACATTGTCACACGGGAGTTAAACCAGCGACCTCCAGATTCAAACTTTGGGTCACTCCTGTACCACTATGCCACGCGCTATAGCGGGGTGACATACTAAAACTTACAGCGAATATTTTCCTTATGAAAAGCTTTGTCCGGGTATACTCGTCTGAACCCTCGTGGAACCTCTCGTAATCCGGGAAGTAGGTGCCGACACTCTTGCCCTGAGCCACCTTCTTCTCCAGGATATCTTGCTTGTTCAGGAACACTATCAGACCTGCTTCTATCAGGAACCTGTGGAGAAGTTTTTAAGGGTTTACTCCTAAAGAATCATAAAATATTCGCAACATATTACCATAATAATATAATATAATATAAGCCTTTATTGCTGAAACTTAATTTTAACATATATATATTTTTTGTTTTTTTGAACTTTGTTATAATTGAACTTTTGCTTTCTTAAACATATTTTATCCTACTCAGCTTGTCCTTCGACAAAGGCCTCCTCTAATGCTTTCCATTTTGTCCTGTCTTTGCAATATGTGTCCATTCTGGACCAGCTATCTTGTCAGTTTTTCAGGTGTTCGTAGTGATCTCGTGTTCAAGGTAGCTATGTATATGTCCGAATTTGTTCTTTTTGGTTTACTTGTTCGTTCCTTTTTTCCGGTTAGAGGGTCTAGGTCGTTTTCCCCCACGAGGACCAGTCGGCTTGGGGGAGGGTTTTTTTTTTCTCAGTTTTTCCGTTTTCTTTATTGGTATTTAGTTTTGTTTTCCGGTTTCGTTTTACTCCTAAAGAATCATAAAATATTCGCAACATATTACCATAATAAGTGCTAATTTGCATTCATACATAATAAATAATAATAATGATAATAAAAAATATTGGTGGACATTTCACACAGCGCCATCTAGCCCAAAGTAAGCTAAACATAGCTTGTGTTATGGTAACCAGACAACTGATATACATACTTATACTTTTTTTGTAAATAGATACATATAATACATATCAACACCCAGAAAGGAACCTCTTTGACGCACTGAAAGCCTTTCACCACACGGGTACGAAAGAACCAGTGACTCGAATAGAATAGAACACCCGACCCAGAACAAACATAATTCGTCACACAAATGTTGGTTGGGTGTGAATCGAACCCACGACCTCCAGCGCAGAATCCTGCCTTCTGAGCTACCAACTGAGCTGTGAGGCCAGTCAATATAAGGAGGGGGTATTGGTACCTGCTTTGCCAAACGTCTTCGAACAAAGCGAGTGCCTCCTGCAGTCGATTCTGTGACTCGTCTTCCCTCAGGGTCTGGTCGAAGTCACTGCAAGCCACCAGGAACCAGATAGCGTGGATCCCTTCAAAAACCTGTGACAGAAAGACTTTGTCATAATAATAACAATAATAAAAAAAAAGACGTGTGGCACTCGGAGACTGCCGCGGTAAAGCTATTGCGCGTGATATTTCAAAAAGTCATTAAAAGTTCTGGTATTTATCGATAGATGGAAAAACTAAAAAGTATCACCGCTGTGCCGGTCGGAGTGGGGGGTGTTAGGTTTTTTTCGTTACGGAATTTCTGGATTCGGTCTCCACGCTCAAGGCCCGCGATAGAAGCTATGCAATAGCTTAAAAAATATTTCGGAACAATTTATCGACGTATTACCTGTATCCATTTCTTCCTTTCACCCCTTTGACCTCCAACATCGAACATCCAAAATTCCTGGACTCCACCATGCATTGACTTTGGGACCTTTGGATATAATAGATAAATAATAAACAATTAATAAATATAGATAGATATTTCACACAGCGTCATCTAGCCCCAAGCATCGCTGTAGGAACCAGATGACTGATAGAATACATATAATAATATACCTTTTTTAAATACACAATATATATAGTACTAGCTGTTGCCCGCGACTTCGTCCGCGTGGAATTCGGTTTTATCACGCACACCTATTTTACCCCTCGGAATAGTAGCTTAAATTACTCCTTATTACATCAGCTATCTGCCAGTGAAAGTCCCGTCAAAATAGGTCCATCCATTCCAGAGATTAGCCGGAACAAACAGACAGACAGACAAAAATTATAAAAAATTCTTACGGATCCCTAATTTTTAGAAAATAAATTATAGCCTATGTTACTCCTCGATAATGTAGCTTTCTATTGGTGAAAGAATTTTTGAAATCGGTTCAGTAGTTTCTGAGTTTACTTCGGACATACATACAACATACACCTTACCAACATTATCTCTTTATAATATTAGTATAGATTATCTGACTGGCCTCACATCTCAGTTGGTAGTAACGCTGCCTTCTGCGCTGTAGGTCGTGGTTTCGATTCCCACCCAGCACAAACATTTTTGTGTAAGGAACATAGATGTTTGTTCTGTCTGGGTGTTAATATGTATTATATGTATGTATTACAAGAAAAAGTATATAAGTATTATGTCAGTTGTCTGGTTCCCATGATACAAGCTATGCTTAGCTTACTTTGGGGCTAGATAGCGCTGTGTGAAATTTCCAACAATATTATTATTAGTTAGTTTTCAGATAATGTAAAATTACCTTAACTTTGAATTCTATTTTCTGTATCCCGGTGGTTTTCTGTCTGCATCTCAATATGTCGGCGTCGGAGGGATTGTAATCTGGTTTCACTATTAGATCTATTCTGTCTAAAAAGCTGGAAAAAAATAATAAAAGGGTTTACCTTAATAAAATAATCATAATGATGGACATTTCACACAGCACCATCTATCCCCAAACTAAGCATAGCTTGTATTAAGGGAACCAGACAACTGATATAATACCATTAAACTTTTTTTTAAATACATACTTATAATAATATCAACACCCAGCCACAGAACAATAACCTGTTTATTATATAAATGTTTGTCCTGGGTGGGAATCGAACCCACGACCTACAGCGCAGAAGGCAGCATGTATTTACAATAAAGGTTTATAAATATGTATATCAGTTGTCTGGTGCCCATGATACAAGCTATGCTTAGCTTACTTTGGGCCTAGATGGCGCTGTGTTACAACGTCCCCAAGATTTAATTATTTAATATCTTATCTTATCTTAGCTCAAGTTTGAACTTCACTTACTACTCAGCGCTGTCAATCAGCTGGTACTCGTTGGATCTCCTGAATGATTCCCTGACGCCACTGTCACGCCAAAGACATCTCACGTGATCAAAATATTCCTAAAATAGAAAGAAAGAAAGAAAGATTATTTTACCCAAAATCAACATAAGACAATGTAATACTAAAAAAAATATGAATGGAAATGGTCGAATGGGGAAGACATCGATGTACTGAAGATTTTCTTAAAGATTTTATTAACAGCTGATGAGTGATATTGGTATATAAATAAATAAATATTGGTGGACATCTCACACAGCGCCATCTAGCCCCAAAGTAAGCTAAGCATAGCTTGTGTCATGGGAACCAGACAACTGATATACTTTTTTTGTAAATTCATTCACTAATACATACTAACATCCAGACACAGAACAAATGTCTAAGTTCGTCACACAAATTTTTGTCCTGGGAATCGAGCCCGCGACCTACAACGCTGAAGGCAGCGTTACTAGACAATCAGTTTCGCACTCGTTCAACACCGTACTCGTCGGGAGACATGAAACTCGATAAATAATAATTGCTCTTTCTTGTTACGAAACTAAGAAATGGCCGTTTTGTACTGAAAAAATTAGACATTATGTTTTTCTATGATTTAGTTTGTTTATTATGTCAAAGTATTTACTCTCATTATCAAAACATTTCGGCCATTTCATAGGAATATCATTTAAAACTTTAAGTAGGTACCCAGAATAATATTGCAAACTGAACAGGCGTCAAACTTAGCGATAAGTACGCGTGACCTTATGTATTGAATATTATTGACGTTTCCAATCCATTATGAATTCTATGGAAATAAAGTTTTTGACTTTGACTTTGTCTTGGTCTTGGTAAATTTTTTGCAATGTAGTACAGAATGGTACTTATATGTATGTATTTACAAAAAGTATATTAGTATTTTATGAGTCATCCTGGTTCCCATAGTACAAGCTATGCTTAGATTAGTTTGAAGCTAGATGACGAAGAAAAAAATCCAAAAAAAAAACCAGCGTCACGAAAGGAGCCTCTTTGAGGCTCACTTTAACCGAACTGGTTGTAGAGAGCTAGCGGCGAGTAGTTGGTACCTCAGTATATTCGTCGGGTCCCGCCGGCCCGAACTGCAGCACGAACTGCTGGGACTGCACATTTTTAGGGTTCTGCAGCGCGATGCTGAGAGCCGACATGTTGTGAACGATGTCGTAAATGGATTCGTGGACATTGTGGCGTATGTGCCTTATTTTCTCTAGTTTTTCACTGAAATAACAAGAATTACGTCACCATATAATAATATATATTATTTTTGACAATATACACGCCATCTAGCCCCAAAGTTAGCTAAGCATAGCTTGTGTCATGGGAACCAGACAGCTGACATATTTATCCTTCTTTGTAAATCATACGCATAATTGACACCCAAACACAGAACAAACATCAATGTTCGTCACACATATATTTATCCTGGGTGAGAATCGAACCCACGACCTACAGCGCAGAAGGGAGTAACTGAGCTGTGAGGCCAGTCAAATGCGTTTACCTTGTGGAGAAACCTTGAACGTGTAAAATCTTCATTTGCTTGATGATTGTAGTCTTTCCACTCTCGCCTGTACCGAGTAGAAGTAGTTTAATTGCCTGAAACCAATGTTGTTTACATTGACGACTTAGTAGCTTGCCTACAAAGCTAGAGGTAGCGGGTTCGATAATAAAATAGTACGAGTGTGAAATACAAATACATACCTATAATAATTATTCTGACAATGTCGGTGTGTAAATATATTTTTTAATAGATATAGACTTTAGATTTTATTAAAAAAGTGGGTTTATGGGTCGTCTGGCAGAGGGCAGTATATCTAAAGAAAGTGAGTACTTCCGGGGAAGTACTGCCACCGTGCCATATGGCTTTATCGCGGTATAAATAATAATAAATATTGGTGGACATTGTCACACAGCGCCATCTAGCCCCAAAGTAAGCTAAGCATAGCTTGTGTCATGGGAACCAGACAACTGATATACATACTTATATACTTTTCTTTAGTAAATACATACATATAATTACATATACACCCAGACACAGAACAAACATCAATGTTACAAATGTCACACAAATCATGTCCTGTGTGGGGATCGAACCCACGACCTACAGCGCAGAAGGCAGGGTTACTACCAACTGAGCTATGAGGCCAGTCATATACAACTACCTCATTGTATGACTTGATCCATTGTTTAATTTCTCTGTCAATCTGTTTGGAGTTATCTTCATTTTCATCGTACGATCTCACGCAGGGCAGTAGACGCATTTTGGAAGGTATCCTGTAAATATACAGGCAAAGTCACGCTGTTTTATAGTGCAGCTGTTTGTATTAGAGTAGTTGGTTAATTTAAGACTCTTTATATCATTGTCCTCAACCTTAGTGGTTAATTATGCTATTTTTATATAACTTCGTTTGTATTTTTTTTATATGATAAATAAATTTTAAAAAATATTTATTAAGATGGCGACAATGCCAACCCGAGGACGATGTCTAACTTATGGGTATCTAGGGGGTTTCTTGTTTGTTCTCCCCATAGAGGGTCAAAATGGTTTCAGTAGGCGCCGCAGTAAGCTGGGCGTGATCTTGAAATTTGTACAAAAAGAAGTTTCTAAACCATTTCTTTATAATTTATAAAAATAACATAATGTATATTGTCTCTTTTATTAAGGTTGTTTATAGTCTATTAATAACGTTATATATATTGTCTATTAATAACATTATGTCAATTGTCTATTAATACCGTTATGTCTATTGTCTATCAAAACTTTATGTATATTGTCTATTAATAACGCTATGTATATTATCTTTTAATATAACTACGATTCTATTGTCTATTAATACAATAATGTATATTGTCTATTTATAATGTTATGTCTATTGTCTATTATGTAACGTCCATTACAGCAATAATTAGGGAGCAAACACTTCATACTACGCGATATCACTGGAGGACTTGTATTTATCACTCTTGAGAATACCTTTGATGTTTCATAAAACCGTCACTCGAGCTACCACTTAACGTCTAAAGTCACTAATTAAGTAATTAATTAATGCCTTATCACTAACTTAATTTAATTTCACTAATTGCATAAATAATGGCACTAAATTAGGGACTTGAGACATTTCACCTTCACGCCTCAAAGTTACAATAAGGAGGAATAAAACAGCAATAGGTCTTCCCTAACCTAAGTAGGGGAAGATCCAAGACATTTTTATTATGTGTAGAGGTAACTTAACACCAGATGGGCCATCTCGCTAGTCCCGTAAAAACGAAACGTAGCTGAGGGAATCAGGAGGAATAAAGGAGCAACAAAATGCGACTTGGATCTTCCCATACCTAAGTCCCCTACTTAGGTATGGGAAGTAAAAACTAAGTAGGGGAAGATCCAAGACTTTTTGCATTATGAGCAGATCTAACCACTTAACACCAGGTGGGCCATCTCGCTAGACCCGGCAAAACTAAAAGTAGCCGAGGGGATCAGAAATAAAAGAATTTTTACATACTTACCTTCCGAATTAAATGTTCTGAAACTATTTCACTCTCTGAAATCACTGTACTGATTGTTATATTATCAGTAAGTTATCTTTAAATACAATTTTATCTATATTTCGACTGATATACATTATTTATATATAATAATAAAGCTACAGTTTATTTGTTCGAACGCGCTAATCTTTAGAACTACCCGAATGGGTAGAAAAAATATTTTTGAATTTGTAGCCTAATTCTTGAGGGAAGTTGCAGGCTATTTACTTAATTGTTTTTTTTTATATTTAAAACTTGGATATATTTTCACATATTTTTTTTTAATTGTTGCACATTTCACACAGCGCCATCTAGCCCCAAACTAAGCAAAGCTTGTACTATGGGAACCAGACAACTGATAGAATACATATATACTTTATTTTCTAAATATATATACTTATAATATTAACACCCAGACAGAACAAACATCTATATTCGTCACACAAATGTTTCACCTGGGTGGGAATCGAACCCACGACAGAAGGCAGGGTTACTTACAATTTTATTATATTATTATTGTATGTCAAAGAAAACGCCGGGAGACACCGCGGAGCACAGCTAGTTTGTATATATTTGATAGCGGCTGATAATTTATTAAAATATTTTTATGTATTTCCTGCGTGTTATTGAATGATTAAAATTGTCAAATGCACTTTAAAATCAACAAGTCAGAATTTTTATTACATGATAATGGATAATTAATATTGTTTATTTATTTTTGTCTATGGGCGGCGGTCGCCACTTAAAATGGGGTGGGCCGTCAGCTTTATCTACACCAGAGTCACATAACTAACTGAACAATGCATGTAAAGCTTGCTAATAAGAAGTTTTTAAGTGACTAAGTAATGGAACCAGCAAATGCTCAACGACACACAAAATATCTTGTAATATCTTATTTCAGTATTTTATAATAGTCATAAATGTAACATAGACCTAAGTAGTAGTAGTATTATATGTATGTATTTGCAAAATAGTATGTTAGTATGTATATCAGTTGTCTGGTTCCCATGACACAAGCTATGCTTACTTTGGGGATAGATGGCGCTGTGTGAAATGTTCACCAATATTATTATTATAGATTTATAGGTATGGTGGCAGTACTTCCCAGGATGAACTTGTAAGTTCTACTGCTGCTAACTAGTAATTCTTAAACTACCTGAAGTAGGTCTGGGTCAGTTATCGAACTAGCTTCATTACGAGACATTTACCGCCATGATGCCAGACGATACGGGATGTTTGTACTCTAGTAGAAGGGATGTTCAACATTTTACATAAACATTTGATGATATTTTAATATTTACTCTAACCGTGAACACACACATATATTACAGCCATATTCGTTCAACATTATTGGCCTCACAGCTTAGTTGGTCCCCTGCCTTCGTCGCTGTAGGTCGTGGGTTTGATTCCCATCGCAGGACAAACATTTGTGTGACGAACATAGATGTTTATTCTGTGTCTGGGTGTTAATATGTTACGAAAAAAGTATATAAGTATGTATATCAGTTGTCTGGTTCCCATGATACAAGTTATGCTTAGCTTACTTTGGGGCTAGATGGCGCTGTCTGGAATGTCCACCAATATTATTATTACTATTATGAGTTCCAAATGTGTGACACCCCTGGCGGCAGCTGGCGCAGCTGCGAGCGACCGTTACGTCGCACGTGCCAACCCTTGTGACGTCACAACAATATGTACCCTCACAACTCACCTATAGGACTACTGTAAGAGAAATTGTGGTTACATCCATACATTTATACAAATAAATAAAATTGAAGTTTTAGAAATCAGAATTAATTTATTGCAGAACTGTTTTACATCAATAGATCTTAAAAATATATTTTACATGTTTCGTACAGTTTCGGACATACAATATTTTTTTTTTATTAAAAAACAAAAACAAGAAAATGTATAAAATACACTACGTACAAATTACAAAAAAAAACTTAACTAAATTATTTAGAAAGAAAGAAAGAAGAAGAAAGAAAAAGTTTTTATTGACTCCACAATAAAATATACATTTACAAAATAACAAATTATAGACCAAAAAACAAACAAAGAAAAAATTATACAAAAACATAAAAACAAATCTCAAATAAATATAAGCTATAACTAGTGTCCGGAGTCAATAGGCACCTAGCTCAGCATGTGTTACACTGGCGAGCAGTGCAACGCTGGTATTCTGCTAGGGCCTCGTTGAAGTGTTGACATCACGGCCAACGTACTTACGCATATATACAACATGATAAATATCCAAATATATAGGTAAAACTAATCAAAATAAAAATAATAAAAAAAATTGTTTAAAAATAAAATAAAATAATAATAATCTTGAAAAGTGTTTATAAATACAATTTTGATTGTGAATCGGTACATAATATATAATAGTGGATTGATAGCAAATTAACCAGCGGGTAAGTTCTAATTTCCCTCTTTTAAGCTCAAAAAAATAATAATAATTAAATTAGATCATTGCTTTTTGTAATTCAAGTAAATATTTTTTAATGGTTAGCCTAAATGTACTTTTTGTTTTTACAGTGCGAAAAGGAGGGGGCGTGTCATTCCACGCACGACTAGCCGCAAACTTCCAGGATCCTCGGAAGGCCATTGTCCTATGCTTTCCCGTAGAAAGAATGAAAGTGCACGCTCTGCTGGGATATTTGGAGTGTGCTCGAGCCCACTCAAGCTTTTCATATTTATCAAAGTACTCTGTGAGGCTGTAATATACTTTTGAAATTAGCCATTTCCTTAGGCTATTTTTAAATTTAATTCCTTCGAGGAGTTTTAAATCTAGTGTTTGTAATATTAAAATAACCACTTTTTACTAAGTGCATATGGATATATACACGGTACCTACATATACCAAAACAACATTTTTTACAATTTTTGTCTGTCTGTCTGTTTGTTCCGGCTAATCTCTGAAATGGCTGGACCGATTTTGACGGGACTTTCACTGGCAGATAGCTGATGTAAAAGGAGTAACTTAGGCTACTTTTTCGAGGGGTACAATAGGGGTGCGTGATAAATCAACATGTCCTAGAACTAAAAATTCGAAGACATGTGTCAAGTGCCAGAAAGGAGCCTCTTTGAGGCGCACTTAAAATACTTTCACCGCATTGGTTCGAGCGTACCAGTGAACTGATTAGTAGTAATGTAAACTAAATGTAACTTAGTATGAAAGTTGAAAGTGAAGAGTAAGTTGTAAGTTAGTAAGTGAAAATAAATTGAATTAGAAGAAAATATAATCGAATTGTTACAAGGATCTCGCTGCACTAACATCCGTTTTTTAAAGGATTTTTGACTCGTTATGGAGGGTCGGATAGGGTTTGAACAGGCGTCAAACTTAGCGATAAGTACGCGTGACCTTACGCTTTGATATTACGTAACCAAGCCATTTCTTCGTGAATTCTATGGAAAAAAGTAAATCATGATTTTGATCAAATTTATTTGTCATTCATTGCATCACGACAATAGTTGACTTGGCCGGGAATCGAACCCGTTTTGCACGCAGAAAAAAAATAACGACAAAAGTTTATACTGCAGAACAGCTGGTTCGAATTCCTTTGCACGGGACAGTTCGAGTTAAACTCATTGAACACCTTTATTTTGACCCAACGGAACTCCCCTCACCCCTCCAATAGGGGAAAATAAAGTTCATACACTTCGTAAAAAAAATATTAATAATCATTCTAAAATCTCATTGAAATTTCTACCCTAATTAAAGAGAATAAGGATCAAAATCGATTAACTCCGTAAGCCGCAAAAGACTTTTCGTAAAATGCCGTGTCCGATAACTTGTATGCAAAATATAATTGATACAGGATCTTATTTCAACGGTATTAAGTTTAAAATACAATGGCGTGTGTTTTTAATTGAATGGTGGTAGTAGCGCGTGCCATGGGGTGCGCAAACGCCGCGCCATTTCCTATTTCTGTTTAAAAATGGAATAATATCTGTGGCAGTTGGCATTTGACCGTTGAACTGAACGCACGTGTTTTGGATTGACTTTTTTTTAAATAAGTAATAATAAAAATATAAATAAATAAACAGTGACATTATTTCTGTTAATGTGACAGATAAGTGTAAAGAAATTGGTAGTGTGAAATATAAAATATACTACGCATTAAAGTGTTTGTGAATTATTACTACTGTGATCTCTTATAACAAATGTGTCCACATAATAATATTAAATAACAAATTAAAAAAACGTCGTAAACTGATTATAAAATTGCCACAGAAACGTTAAGATGTGAATTAAAGAAAAGTGTTAAAAATGGGACTTGAAAATAATGCGATCAATTTTCCTCCATAAATATAAAACCTTTTATATCGAGACTCAGGACATCAAGTGCAGTTGTGAGACTGTGAACCATAACCGTTCCAGTTCAGATATAAAGGAAGCATGGTTAAGTGCACACAGACTGAACAATAATCTAAGAAAGGCCCTCTCTTCAACATAAAAGACAGTGAACTCCAGTCTCTCAAGTTATACACCCCAGGATATTAGGCTATAAGAAAGGATACCTTGGTTTACACTTAATAAAACAGTAAATCTTTGATAACTACGAATAAGACTACGAAAACTTCGATCTTTTGTCAAAATTTCTCAAAGAAACAAATTTTTCGACGAACAAATTCCTCAAGATGGATTCTCCAAAAATTGTCTACAAATACTACTCAAACCCAGCCTTTTGTGCTCAGGAAGGCTTCAAGGGCAAACTGATATCACCAGAAAGGCAACGGATGCCACCGGTAGGCGCCAACTCGCCGAGAATACCCGAATGCAGAATCCTTAGAACCGATATATCTGACAATCCGTTGAGGATGTCTCCCGCTTCAAGAACGAGAGAGGAACCGCCGGAATTGCCACCGAAACCGGCGAAATTCCGACAGTTCCAACGACAAGCGTCGTTGGTCTACAAACCTACTAGACAAGTCCGGTGCAGGACTAGAAGTGAAGATTTAGAAATGGCACAGATCCGGCAAAAGAAGCACAGGTACGAAAGAAACGCCGAGAGCGACGATGGCTTAGAAGACAGCAGACGGCACAGATACGAAATCATACAAGACATGGATGACATAGCCGATTACTCTCCTACCAAAAAGAGGATAGTGCAAGCGGATGCCAGCGAAATAGAGGAATACAACGTTGACGGACCAGACGAGCATGAACTTAAGGAGATACCGACGGAAATAGTGAAGACAGTTAATGGTAAAACGCACAGATACGCAATAGTACCGCTAGAAGACGACGACCTTGAACCTAGAAGGCAGAACGTTACCTTCTCGTCGACGAGAATGTCACAGAAGAATCTAATTGCAACCCAGAAGCTTCACGAGCTTCTGTCGACGCCGAGAAAGCTGAAAAGCTACGCCAGCCAGCCGTCTGTTCGCATGACTCCGAGCAAAGACAGTCCCCGATTCACAACTCCTCAGAAGATGATGTCCAGCACACCGACCCATGGAGTCAAACCTTCGAAGTCATGTGCGAATTTGACCAGCAGGAGTCTGGCTACTTCGCCGATTTCCCCGAAAGCGCAGCAGAAACTGAACTACGGATTGCCTGAGTTTGAGAGAGACGTTTTTGTGACTAGTCCTAGAGAGAGGAGCTTTGATGAGAGAGATTTCAGTAGGGACAGTCGGAGGAGTTTTGACAGGAGGAGTCAGAGGAGAGACGTCAAGACTACCGCTGTTATAGTGCCTAGGTGAGTTTTTAAAACATACGTATTCTTTGTTAGGTATCTGTTTTGCTGTTTGCTGTAGCAATGCTGCTATCAGTATCTATGTTTTGTATTATTATTTGACTGGCCTCATAGCTCAGTTGGTAGTAACCCTGCCTTCTGCGCTGTAGGTGGTGGGTTCGATTCCCACCCAGGACAAACATTTGTGTGACTAACATAGATTTTTGTTCTGTGTCTGGGTGTTAATCTGTATTGTATTTATGTATTAAAAAAGTATATATGTATTCTAACGGTTGTCTGGTTCCCATAGTACTATTATTTTATTTATTTATGCTTAGTTGGGGCTAGATGGTCTGTGTAATTTTTTTTTAATTGACTGGCTATATTATTATTATATTATATTATTAATGCTTGGCGGCATAAATGGTATGGCGGCAGTACTTCTCCTACTCTTGTAAGTTCTGCTGCTATAAAAGTAGACAAAGCTTTGCTTACCTTTTAGATAGAAAAGCGATGTTTTTTTAAGTGATACAGTTACTGAACGAGCTGACGGCCCACCTGGTGTAAAGTGGTAACCTCTGCCCATAATAACTGATGTGACTTGGGTCCTACTAAGTACGACAAGACCCAAGTCGCATCGTATGCGCCCGTAACTCAGAGACGTGTAGGTGGAATGTCTCATGTGCCTGTAATTCTGTTGTAAATGCCTAATACATGTTTTAAATAAATAAAGTAAATAGTGATAGGTAGTGACTGGCCTCGCAGCTCAGTTGGTTAGTAAGTCTGCCTTCTGTGCTGTAGGTCGTGGTTCGATTCCCACCCAGGACAAACATTTGTGTGAGAAACATAGATGTTTGTTCTGTGGCTGGGTGTTGATATGTATTATATGTATGTATTTAAAAAAATGTATATATGTAGTCTATCAGTAGTCTGGTTACCATAGTACAAGCTATGCTTAGTTTGGGGCTAGATGGCTGTGTAAATTGTCCACAAATATTATTATTAAAACATAAAATTATGTTTATGTGTTCCGTCTACTTTCCAGGGTTGCCCCACAACCACCTCCGTCAGAATACTCTGAAACCACTTACAAGTCTATTTCGATTCTGAAGAAGGGTGCGACTGCTTCGTTGATCATTGCTGCTATCATGCTGACTATGTGCGGAGGCGTTGCCACTGGGCTGAGCTTCTACATGATGTATGCTGTAAGTATCGCCATGATTGGTTTTGAACCCCCTATTGTTTGGTTTAAAAGTTAAAGGCTTGAGGATGTTGTTCAGAATATGTTCTGAACTATTTAGAACTTGTTATGTCTTCTTCGTCAGCCCCACTGAACTCTAATAGGTACCTGAGAAAAACCCCCTCTCATTTTGTTTCTCTACTCTCATCTGTCATCTGTCCGTGCGTCCTCAAGATCTATTTATATCTCATTTTGAATTGTTCTAACTTTGCCGCCTATGGCTTTAATAATGTTAGGTACTATAAGGTATCTTTTCAATACAGCATGTACGAAAATAAAAAAATAAAAAAAGGATATATGCCTGAAAAATTTAAACAGGCAATGTTTGAAACATGTCTTTTGCTATTCTATAAGTTTAAGGCGCTCTATACTACCAGTAGGTAGTACAGAGCTTGGATGCTTTTTAGTTTTACTGAGCTCGTCTGGGAATAAAATATATACCTAAATAATTTTATTTCAAAAACCAACAAACCTAAGCCCCATTTTGGACCCCCTAGAGGTCGAATTTCCAAAATAATGTCTCTACATTCCTTCTGTAGGTTTTCGGACAGTAAATCTGGACAACCTCTTGATTATTCTCTTGATTATGCATTTGTTGAGTTAATTTAATGATTTTATGTGTAGCTAAAGTTATTAGGAAAGTCTAATTCAAAAACTATTTCCATATAATTCATAAATATGCTTGGAAATGATAGAGGAGATGACAGTCTGCCTCTGCAAATAACAACAACAATATTAGGTAGTTAAATCCTCTGTGCTCCGCTAGTTAGGTATGCGCAGATAAAGTCTCATCGCGTTTTGTCCCTGAGACGTGAATTTGAAAGTTACCTATCGATATGACTTCATTTTCCAACCCTTACCCTTCCCTAGCCCTTCCACTACAACAGGGAAATGCAACCAATAAAATAATGTTTGCGTTAAAAAAGTAGCTGGCAGTACTGATCCCTCGGGGTAACCAGCGCTTGCAAAAGTATGTTTTAATTTAAATTACTTTATTTTCCAGCTGGGTCGTCGCTACTACCTAGATTTTGGCGTGATGGCCGGCTTCACTTGCTTCCTTCTGGGACTGCTGGGGCTTAGAGCAAGAAGAGGCCAGCTGCTGCCGAATAGAAACTATATCTCAGGTAGGATACTTTCTGGTATTCGTCGTCTTTTTTTTAGAAATGACCACTAATAAGGTTTTAATTTGTTTTTTTAATCCAATGAGGTCGTGTAGGAGTAAGTACCAATGAGGTCATGTACCTATGTATCAGACTGTGACTTGATCTGAAGTGAACACACAGTTCGCTATTTTCACATTCGCTATTTTTTATTGATTTACTTGCGGCCCGTCACGGCTTCACGGATAACGTTATTTTATTTTATTTTATTTTATTTTTACATTGGTATTAACGGCTTCAGCTCATATTTATGGGATAAATATCACTACTACTACTACTACTACTACTACTACTACTACTACTACTACTACTACTACTACTACTACTACTACTACTACTACTACTACTACTACTACTACTACTACTACTACTACTACTACTACTACTACTACTACTACTACTACTACTACTACTACTACTACTACTACTACTACTACTACTACTACTACTACTACTACTACTACTACTACTACTACTACTACTACTACTACTACTACTACTACTACTACTACTACTACTACTACTACTACTACTACTACTACTACTACTACTACTACTACTACTACTACTACTACTACTACTACTACTACTACTACTACTACTACTACTACTACTACTACTACTACTACTACTACTACTACTACTACTACTACTACTACTACTACTACTACTACTACTACTACTACTACTACTACTACTACTACTACTACTACTACTACTACTACTACTACTACTACTACTACTACTACTACTACTACTACTACTACTACTACTACTACTACTACTACTACTACTACTACTACTACTACTACTACTACTACTACTACTACTACTACTACTACTACTACTACTACTACTACTACTACTACTACTACTACTACTACTACTACTACTACTACTACTACTACTACTACTACTACTACTACTACTACTACTACTACTACTACTACTACTACTACTACTACTACTACTACTACTACTACTACTACTACTACTACTACTACTACTACTACTACTACTACTACTACTACTACTACTACTACTACTACTACTACTACTACTACTACTACTACTACTACTACTACTACTACTACTACTACTACTACTACTACTACTACTACTACTACTACTACTACTACTACTACTACTACTACTACTACTACTACTACTACTACTACTACTACTACTACTACTACTACTACTACTACTACTACTACTACTACTACTACTACTACTACTACTACTACTACTACTACTACTACTACTACTACTACTACTACTACTACTACTACTACTACTACTACTACTACTACTACTACTACTACTACTACTACTACTACTACTACTACTACTACTACTACTACTACTACTACTACTACTACTACTACTACTACTACTACTACTACTACTACTACTACTACTACTACTACTACTACTACTACTACTACTACTACTACTACTACTACTACTACTACTACTACTACTACTACTACTACTACTACTACTACTACTACTACTACTACTACTACTACTACTACTACTACTACTACTACTACTACTACTACTACTACTACTACTACTACTACTACTACTACTACTACTACTACTACTACTACTACTACTACTACTACTACTACTACTACTACTACTACTACTACTACTACTACTACTACTACTACTACTACTACTACTACTACTACTACTACTACTACTACTACTACTACTACTACTACTACTACTACTACTACTACTACTACTACTACTACTACTACTACTACTACTACTACTACTACTACTACTACTACTACTACTACTACTACTACTACTACTACTACTACTACTACTACTACTACTACTACTACTACTACTACTACTACTACTACTACTACTACTACTACTACTACTACTACTACTACTACTACTACTACTACTACTACTACTACTACTACTACTACTACTACTACTACTACTACTACTACTACTACTACTACTACTACTACTACTACTACTACTACTACTACTACTACTACTACTACTACTACTACTACTACTACTACTACTACTACTACTACTACTACTACTACTACTACTACTACTACTACTACTACTACTACTACTACTACTACTACTACTACTACTACTACTACTACTACTACTACTACTACTACTACTACTACTACTACTACTACTACTACTACTACTACTACTACTACTACTACTACTACTACTACTACTACTACTACTACTACTACTACTACTACTACTACTACTACTACTACTACTACTACTACTACTACTACTACTACTACTACTACTACTACTACTACTACTACTACTACTACTACTACTACTACTACTACTACTACTACTACTACTACTACTACTACTACTACTACTACTACTACTACTACTACTACTACTACTACTACTACTACTACTACTACTACTACTACTACTACTACTACTACTACTACTACTACTACTACTACTACTACTACTACTACTACTACTACTACTACTACTACTACTACTACTACTACTACTACTACTACTACTACTACTACTACTACTACTACTACTACTACTACTACTACTACTACTACTACTACTACTACTACTACTACTACTACTACTACTACTACTACTACTACTACTACTACTACTACTACTACTACTACTACTACTACTACTACTACTACTACTACTACTACTACTACTACTACTACTACTACTAATTATTATTACACACTACATAAAATACTGAATAAGATATTACAAGATGTTTTGTGTGTCGTTGAGCAGAGCGACATCAGATACCTACAGAGATTTTATACTTAAAAGTTTAAACATGGGGCTACAAGAAACTAAACATTTTTTTTACATTTTTTTATCTCGTTCCAGGCTACATAGTGCTGTCTTCATTCGCCCTCCTCAGCGCCTTCGGCCTCCTTATTCTGCTCACTGTTCAGCCGAAGCCCGGGACAGCACTGAACGACATCACGTCAGGCGCCGTGTGCGGCGTCAGCATTCTGTCACTTTGCCTCGCGTCAGCTGGCGTGCTGACTTCCTACTGCTGTACCAAGGATCCGCCGGATAATAGAGTTGGGAATGGGAATACTAGATGGTATTAATACTTTGGTGTGTTGATTGTTTATTTATGTATTCATTGCACATGTAGAACTTATTACTAAATATAAATAAGTACATCTCATGTACCATTGTTGCAAACAACAACTTTATAACGTTTAATACAAAATTAATGAAGTTGTGACTGATAATCTTTATGTATCTTACTACCATTTTAAATGTGAATGTTTGGACGCATGTTTGTTACTCAGTCACGCAACAACGGCTGAGCGGATGTAGATGAAATTTTGGCAGACATAGATTATAGTCTGTAATAGAACATAGGTTACTTTTTATCCCGGAAAAATTTACGGTAGCCCTGGGATGACTTATACATTGCGGGGCGCAGCTAGTAAGGGAATTTTTTAATCACCATCAAAATTTATATAATTGGTTTTTATAACATATATTGTCATTTCCTTAAATATAGATATTAGACATTTAGGTAAAAAAAATACATGTCATTTTTTTTAGATTCACTCTATACTTATACCCATTTTTTTTAATTCGAGATAATATTTCTAAGCCATCCAGTGTCACTGTCAAAGAGACAACCCAATGATAGCTATAGATGGCGCTGTGTGAAATGTCCACCAATTTTTATTTATTTATTTATATAATGGTGAATAAACCTATTCTTTTCTTGGATCAAGTTTTACTGGTGATCCGCGATTTGCTACGATTTACAATGTATTTTAATAGTAGTTTAAAATATTGAGATTTCTTTAGGAGATATTCTTCCAGAATTTATATTCTGATTCTGCAAGAATGGTGTTCTGGGCAGACAAAAAAACGGATATTCTAAGCGATCACTTAGTGACTCTACGTAGTTTCTATTTGACCTACCTAGCATTAATGTATTTATGGGACTGGCCAGTTCTGAGTCTATACTTATGAGTAGTTTTTATTGAAGTTTGCTCCTTAAGAATCGATTGTATGTATATAAACCGCGGTACGTGTGAATCAATTGCTAGAGGAAAGTTTTGCCAGGAAAACCTCAGGGTTTTCCTGGCAAAACAATGAAAGAGCTGTAGACGTATTCACTGCTACTTTCCCATAACAGTGTTACCCGCAACGTGAAATGCGGCATATTTAATATATTATCTGCTTAAAAGGACTTTTGTTGTGAAAATTTAAATAGAAGCCCAATCGGTGTTAACAACTTGAAAATTTAAAAATAATAATTTATTGAATTGTATATTTTGGATTTATAACACTTAGCTTTTATAATAGCCTAATAATATATTTTTGATAATAACTACGAACACAGGATTCTTATTCTAGTATAGGTATATAAGCTGGTAATTTCATTTTTAAATTATTATTAGTGTTTAATGGAAAAATTTGCCTGATAAATTTAGACCTTATTAGATGATTAGGCATACTGAATTCCGCGTTTTGAATATTGAATAGTGTAATAAGGAGTGTTAGAGGTAGTGAATGTAAAACTGAATCTGAATCTATTTACGTGTCTTTACGGCTGTTATATATTTAAATAAAAGTTTATAAGTTTAATAATATTGTTTTTATTTTGTATACGTTATTACTTATTTATTAAACTGAGCGAATAGCTTAGATGACTAATCTAATACGCAGCTGTAGGACTTGTGGGGAAACATTATGTTCTACATGTGAAGTATCAAAGCAAACAAGTATCTATACAGGACATGTCATTATGGGCTATTTATGCTTCAGCTAGGAAATGAATAAAATAATGGTCTCAGCTTGTTACAGAATAATGGATATGTGCGTATAACGGAACGTAATTTTGACTATAATGGCAACGTCAACTAGTGTCAACAATACGTCAAGTACATTTACAGTGTTACAAGAGTAATTTTTTTTATGTGATGTAGGTGATAGAACGAGCTGACGACCCACCTGATGTTAAGTGGTAACCGCCGCCCATACACAACAGCAATACCACTCAAGTCCTCTCCACCAAAGTACGAGATGACTCAAGTCGCATTGCGTTGCGTCCATCACCCCGAGACAGGGATGTTACGTCTCATGCGGCTGCAATTTCACCGGCACCCACTCCCTTCAGAACGCAGCAACACGAGTGCATCACTGCTTGCCGGCAGATTACCAGGTGTGGTGACAGTACTTCTCCGGGCGAACTTGGCACAAGTTCTACTGCTACTTTGGGTTGCTCCTTTCGCACCACCCGGGGGACACGTGTAGGGATTCAAAGGGTTATCACCTACGGACGCGCGCAATGTGGGCCCCCAAATGTAAGAACTACGTATGATACTACTCATGAAGACTGTCATGTATGACTGTTTTGAGGGCAATCCTCAGAAAGAAATTAACATTAAAAAAATAAGACTTGCCGACGCCGCCGCCGACGCTACCAATCAAAAAGTATGCTGGCAACACTGAATATCGTTCCAAGACCAAAAGTAATAGCATCTTGTTTTATCGTTAGTCGTTGGATTCATTAATTTATTTAGCTGTTCTTGTCTCATGCTAAATATTAACGATTTTGTACCCTTATGTCCAAAAGTCCGTTAATCACATTCTAAAAGGGGGAATCACCGGAAAAATTAGCTTGTAAATTGTTTCTGAATTTGTTTATTGTATGAAATGTGTTTAAATAGGGTGAGGTCTTGGTTAAGTGCGATCGTTAGTTATAGTTTGGTTTATGTTTGTCCTTATCTTGGTGGTGGTAAGTTTTGTTAACATTTTGTTCGAAACGTTCAGCGTAAGCTTAATAAATTTCTCAAGATGGAGTCATTTATTTGTGGTGGTTCATCTCCGCGGAATCTGGATTAGATACTCCTCTACCATGTATGAATATATAAATATTACATTGCTATGACATGTGATAGAATGTAATATGTTTTAATACTAATAGTTTTATTAGTAATTTTTATTTGACTTGAGATACAATGTAATCAGGGCATAGTAAATGATGCCATGCCCATTTCTGCCGCCAAGGTAACGCGTTACTGTGTTCCGGTTTGAAAGGTGTGGTTGCCGGTGAAATTACAGGCACATGAGATATTCCACCATGTCCGTCTACAATGTGACTTGTGCCTTGTCTAGTAGGGGAGGACCCAAGTCGCATCGGTTGTTATGGGCAGAGGTTACCACTTAACACCAGGTGGGCCGTCGGCTTGTCCCGTTTTTGCCATGTTTACTCTGCATAGCATCATAGGAACATATTAATTAACTAGCTGTTGCCCGCGACTTCGTCCGCGTGGAATTCGGTTTTACGCACCCCAGTTTTAACCCTCGAAAAAGTAGCCTAAGTTATTCCTTGTTACATCAGCTATCTGCCAGTGAAAGTCCCGTCAAAATCAGTCCAGCCATTTCAGAGATTAGCCGGAACAAACAGACAGACAAACAAAAATTGTAAAAACAGTGTTGTTTTGGTATATGTACCGTGTATACATCCATATGCACTTAGTAAAAAGCGGTTATTTTAATATTACAAACAGACCCCCAAGTTTTTTTTTTTTTTAAGAATAAGAATAAGAAACGTTTATTGTGAAACTGTGAACAAAAAGATCTTAATTTAATATAAAGTATCAACAGTTTGTCCTCTCGGACATAGAATAATATCAGTAAGGTACAAATTGAGAACATAGAGCAAATACCAAACGACAAAATTATTACAACTAAAGATAATTTCGGAAGAAATCTACAATTGTATTTTTAACATACTAAATTAAACTTAAAATTAAGTCGTATCATAATATTCCTTCAAATTATAGTGCACTTTACTTATCAACCATTTTTTTAATTTCTGTTTGAAAATATTTCCATTTAGTTGCTTTAATTCTACGGGCAAGTGGTTGTAAATTTTAATGGCTGTTATATACATACTTTTATAAAATTTTGTATTGTTTATTTGTGGTATGCATATATTGTATTTATGTTTTTCACGCAATTTGTCTGCACGAACAGATTTAACATTAAAAAAATAACTTTGATTTCTTTTCACAAAAATACATATTTCTAAAATAAATAGACCTGTTACAGTTAGCATATTATTTTGAACAAAAACATTTCGGAGTGAGTCAGTATTTTCTAAATTATAAATAGATCTCAAACATTTTTTCTGCATTATGAAAACTGATTGTACATCCACTGAATTTCCCCAAAATATAATCCCATAACATAACTGAGGAAAAACAAAACCGTAATACGCATTCTTGGCAACTTGCTTTGAGGATACATTGCTGAGTACTGACAGTGCATTAGCGTATTTAGATAAAGCTTTATTGACTTTATTAATGTGTGATTTCCAGTTTAGATAGGCATCAATTTTAACGCCCAGAAAGTCTATTTCACTAACTTCATGGATGGTGTTGCCATTATAGTTAATATTTAAATTTAATGGTGGTGTTTTGTAGCTTTTAAATCTCAAGATCTTTGTTTTATTTATATTTACCTTTAGGTTTAGATAATATAGCCAGTCTATTATATTTTTAAGTGTAGAGTTAACTTCTCTTTCAAAATCACTAATAGTATGATTTTCCTGTGGAATAAATATGGTGGCATCATCTGCAAACATTACACATAAGTGTCTTGTTACTTGAGGAAGTTTATTTATATATATTAAAAAAAGTAAGGGACCAAGTACACTGCCTTGAGGTACCCCAAGCTTAGTGTTTTCGAAACCAGATTCTATTCGTTCTATAGTCTTTGTTTTTTTATTATATCTGTTTAGTACAGTTGATTGAATTGATTGATTTATTTGTAAAATCTGTAAAATTTGTAAAATTGTAAAATCCCCTCGAGTCTGATGTCGCTCTGCTCAACGACACACAAAACATCTTGTAATATCTTATTTCAGTATATTATGTAGTCATACATGTAACATAGATCTAAGTACTCAGATTGTTACAAGGATCGTTCCCACAAAAAAAAAAGGAAGCCCGCCGTCAGGGGTTCTAGATTGTTCTTCGCCATGGAGGGTCGCATATGGTTTGAACAGGCGTCAAACTTAGCGATAAGTACGCGTGACATGTTTTGAATATTATTGACGTTTCAAGCCATATTCTTATGAATATGGAATAGTTTGACTTTGACTTTTAGATAATTTTATGATATGTCAATGTAAATGAATATTCAGACAGGTTGCTACTATAAAAGTAATTATAATATAAATAAATACAAGAATAATATAAATGATTGTAAATAATTTTCTGATGTTTAATTTATTGGTAACCAGTTAATTATAAAATAAACTTTTAGTAAAATCCAGCTTATTCTTTAGTAGAATTTGGTAAGTTGTCACCTATGTTACAGTAGAATTTTGTCCATTCAATTCTGGTCATACTGACCCCGTCTCATCTCATAGTAAAGTAAAGTAGTCTTCTTTTACAATTGTTTTTAAACAAATTGAGTTGTTATTGATAACAGATTCTAATTGAAACATTTTAACAAGATGTGTATTTGATAACAGTGTTAACTGGACCGTTTAGTGCGCACTCAGTGCTTGATAAAATATGCATTTCTTGTGTGTATAATTTGTTATTTGTTCGAAGTCTTGAATAGTAAGTCTTTGTGTATATATTTTTACGAATTTTCTACAATTTATTACTATGGCTCTAATTAAAAGTATTTAATGAACTAACCGTGTAGATAATTTAGAACGAATACATGGAAATCGAAAAGCAAAATACATTTCGGAGGTCATAACATCGTTGGTCAGAAGAGTTTTATCAGTTCTGGCTTTGACCCACCCAATTGGTTTCGAAATTCAATTTTATGTTCCGAATGGGATGTGGAATTCAATTAGGTTTCTTATCTTTTGTAAACTATTTGGTGACAATAATTTTGTTTTGTTTATTTCCAATATGTATTATCATTAGAAATCATTGTTTTGTATTCCTTAAAAACATGAATGTCCAAGCTACTGTGAATGAATGTAAAGATTTATTATAATCTTTTGTATTTAGAACAACAACTATATTTATATGTATGTATATTTACATTAAGACGATGCTATTGCAGATAATCTATACATATAATAAAATTGTAGAAAAGTGGTGTCTGTACAATGGAAATATATAAAAAAAAAGTAGCAGGGGTTGTTATTATATCGATGCCGAACCCGAAATTGTAATTAATATTTTTTTTGTCTGTTTGTCTGTGTGTTTGTGCACGCTAATATCAGAAACGGCTTATTCGATTTAGATACGGTTTTCACTAATATATTGTAGTAAGCTTCACTTAACATTTAGTGTTTATTTCATGTCAATCGGTTCATAAATAAAAAAGTTATGTCAATTTAAAGAATCACGGCGAACATTTTTAACGTACAGAGTACGTACTACACGCCTCGCGCCTGAGCGTCCGTGGCTATATAAAGCGCGCTGAGAGCCGGCGCGCCGCTGCCATAAGGATTCAGTTATTCAAAATATGCTGCCCGAAAAGTCACTATTCCACGCGAACGAAGTCGCGGGCACAGCTAGTTTAAAATAATTCTAGTGTAATATTTCTACTTTTGTATTATACTTATCTAAGTGCATATATTTATGTCGAAAGATGAATAAATGAATACAATACAATACAATACAACTATCTTTATAAATTGTCAAGTGTGATTCTGATAGTTTCATGAACCAAAGAGTTTTTATTATTTATAATTTAATTACATTCAATCATAATAAATTCATGCAATCTAATTGTGTCACTGGGTATGTAATGACATAATGTGTTTTTTTTTTGTTGGGATAATGCTGCTACTTGCCTTTGCCACATTGATGAAAGAAGTTTAGAAACAAACTATTGAGGGACTTACTGAGATTAATTACTGTCACCATACCCATTTCTGTGGCCAAGTATTAGTGCACTAGCTGCATTGCAGTATAAAGAGTGTAGATGCTGGTGAAATAAGTGTATATTGTCTTCGTGTGATGGGTGCACGGGTTATGATTTGGGTTTTCCTATATTTAAGCGGAGGAGCTGATTTGAAGTTATTATTGGAATCCCCCTTTACATCTGGTAGGATAATGATCCTAAGAACGGTAAATATATTTACAAGAATTTGCCCCATTTATAAATAAGGAACTATACAAAACAAACTAATGACTTAATTATGCAATAAATTGTCAACAGATGGTATATTTAAGTAAATTTAATCTATATTTTCAACTAATTATGTTTGAAGATAGCTTTAAACAACTTTATGTTGAAGCGAACAATATAATAATGTATTGAGTTTCTCTAAACGGTTGCTATTTCTATGTTTCTCCACTTCTTCTAACGAAACCAAGTAATGGTTTTACTAATGGAAAGAATGATAAATTTGATTTGAGTATACAATTAGTAAATTTTTTTTTGGCTGAAACAACAGTTTTGTTCAAAAAACTGTAACTTAATACTAATAATAATGTGCTTAGCAGAGTATTTCTTACAAGGGCTATTATACAAAAAAAAAAATTACCTGTTTATGACTTTTTTTTTTAATTGTTTATTAACAATGCCCCTTTACTTACTACAGAACTAACCTGACATACATATTCTAATTTACTGAATCTATATGTAATTTAAATTATAGTTTTTCTGTTATGATTGCATGTAAAGCCGACATAGTCAAGATTCTCCAAGTTTTCCTAAGGGTGAACACAGAATTGTGACATATATTTATTAGTTTTTTTTCAATATAGCATATAGTTTTGTTTATGTGAATCTAAATTACAGTTACAGGGTCCACGATGGCGAACCGGAACCCACACTACCGAGAGGCTGCCGAGTCTCTACTCAGCAGCGTCAACTGCCCACAATATAGGACTTTAAGTAAGTATTATTATATTTTTTGACTGGCCTCACACCTCACTTGGTAGTAACTCTGCCTTCTGCGCTGCAGGACGTGGGTTCGATTCCCACTCAGGACAAACATTTGTGTGACGGATATAGACATTTGTTCTGTGTCTGGGTGTTAATCAGTGATCTGGTTCCCATAGTACAAGCTATGCTTAGTTTGGGGCTAGATGGCTTAACTTTTTATTGTATGTTTTCATTAAAGTGACTGTATATATTTTCAGCTCATTCGCAATCGATAAACCTAGTCGCAGATGACATAGTGGCCGGGCACAGGCCTGATGGCAAGATGTCTACGGTCAGACGTTTCTTCTGTTTGTTTGTCACGTTTGATCTGCTGTTCACAAGTCTTATATGGCTCATTTGTGTTATGGTGAGTGACGATTCAATATAATATATTTTAAGAATAAGAATAAGATATGTTTATTGTGAAACTGTGTATAAAAGTATCATATTTTAATATAAATAACAACAGTTTGTCCTCTCGGACATAAAATGATACCAGTTGAGACATAGAATTTGAGACGAAATTTCAAACTATGTTTTAAGAAAAATTTAAGAATGTTAAATTAAAATAAATAAATAAAACTTACCATCATTAATTTCTTTTCTTAGCTTAGTGCCCGCAAATAAAATATTTTTCTTTCTTTCTTTCAGATGAAAGGCGAAACACTGGAACAGATATTCGACAGAGAAATAATACATTACAATATAAAAATATCATTATTTGACATAGTGATGGTGGCTATAGCTAGGTTCACAGTACTATTATTATTCTACGCATTATTATATATTAATAATTGGAGTGTTATATCTGTGAGTATATATTATTTAATTCTAAGTTTTATACACTAGGTCAGCCATCTACTTATCATCTATATTCGTCACACAAATGTTGGTCCTGGGTGGGAATCGAACCTATGACCTACAGCGCAGAAGTCAGCGTTACCAACTGAGCTGTGAGGCCAGTAGCTAGAAAAATATCCACCGGATTCTATAAAAGATACAAGAAAGTACTAAATATATTTATTATATATTATTTATTTATATATTTATTTGTTTCAGCTTTCAACGGGTGGGACTTGTGCATTTATGATTGCAAAAGTTTTTGTATTTGACGTGAGTGTTTCTTTAATTTAATTTACTTAGTTATGTGATACAGTTACGGAACGAGCAGATGGCCCACCTGTTAGGTAACTGCCCATAACAGGCAATGCGACTTGGGTCTTCCCCTACTGTCGACTCGTATGCGCCCGTGGAAAGACGTGAAGGTGGAATGTCTCATGTGCCTGTAATTTCACCGGCAACCAGACCTGTTTATTAAATGATCTTTGTTAGTCGAATAAATGATTATTATTATTAATTAGCCGAGATTAATACTGTTACTTAGTATCTGAAAGGTAACAATTAATCCTGTGTCTCAGGTGACAAAACTAAACGTACATTTGTAGTGCTGCAGTAACATCTTAATCATGGATGCTTATACATGAAATTGCAGCCGCATGAGACGTAACATCCCTGTCTCGGGGTGATGGACGCAACGCAATGCGATTTGAGTCATCTCTTACTTTGGTGGAGAGGACTTGAGTGGTATTGCTGTTGTGTATGGGCGGCGGTTACCACTTAACATCAGGTGGGCCGTCAGCTCGGTCCGTCACTAATCTATACAAATAAATAAAATTGAAGTGTCTGTTTGTAATATTAAACTAACCGCTTTGTAATAAGTGCATATGGATGTATACACGGGACATATACCAAAACAACATTTTTACAATTTTTGTCAGTCTGTCTGTTTGTTCCGGCTAATCTCTGAAATGGCTGGACCGATTTTGACGGGACTTTCACTGGCAGATAGCTGATGTAACAAGGAGTAACTTAGGCTAGTTTTCCGAGGGGTAAAATAGGGGTGCGTGATAAAACCGAATTCCACGCGGCCGAAGTCGCGGGCAATAGGTAGTTTAACATAAAAAAAAACATGTTGTATCATTTCCACAGTGGCCCAACGCAGCTCAGCCAGTGTACGAGGTTTTCCTGATAATGACGTCGTTCGTGCTCGCTTGGGGCGAGGCCTGGTTCCTGGACTTCCGGGTCCTACCCCAGGAGTTGCAGGCTAAATACATACTCGAGTCCATAGGTAAGTTTACTCAAGGGTGGATCCAGGGGGGGGTCATGGGGGGTCATGACCCCCCCCCCCCCCCTGGGCTGAGTCCATTACCTAGGTGGACCAGTAATTAATGTAAGAACCTTCAATATAATTAGATACAGTAAGTACTTTTAACGTACATTAATAAAATACCTACGTTTTACTTGTATCTGTGATTATAAAAATTAATAACTTCTTGGGTGGGAATCGAACCCACGATCTACAGCAGAAGGCAGGGTTACCAGCTGAGCTGTGAGGCCGGTCAAACTAAAGGGAAAATTACCCTTTAATTATTGTGTACAGTTCAACATAGCGGTGCGCACGAGCGGACCCCCCTTATCTCCCCCCCCTCCCAAGTGGGGGGTGAGTCCACTGTGAAGTGGTTCTCGCCAGTCGAGAGTGCGGAGTCGAGTCCCGCGCCGCACCGGACACTGATACTCACACAGGAACAGGTAACAACTCACAAACACTCATACATATTTTTACCATCTAGCCATTGAACTTATGCCAAGTACGTCCGGGGAAGTACTGCCCGTTTCTGCCGCCAAGCAGTAATACATCAATGTTTCTGTATGAAAGGTGCGATTAATTTTTTTCACTTTTACTTTATTTAATTTACGTGTTTACTGTCGTATTATAAAATCGTGATTTTTTTAAAAACGGGTTGTTATTAAGGCTTTTTTTTATCGTAATCTAATTTAGGTAGTACTGCATTTTAAACGACTTTAGAAGGAGGAGTAACTAAATTATATTGTATTTTTATGAGATCTCCGTCATTTATAAACCCTTTTGTATTTTACAAGCTTTTATTTAACTTGCAATGTACTTGTTTGTTCGGGTGGAATCTTCCAACACAATTTTGAAGCAGATATCTTCAACCAATTGAGCTGAAATTTTGTATACACGTTAAATTTGAATGACAATGCATGGTTAGCTGTGTGACGTCATTCTAAATCCAACATGGCGGAATACCCAAGATGGCGGACTAGTTATTTTCAATGCACTCCTACAATGGGTACCAAATGAAAGGGCTTTTTCTCTTTTAAAGAAAAAAAGCCCTTTCGATGCCCTTAAATAAAAGCTTAAATAAATTAATATACTTTCTGATTGGCTTCATAGATATTTCAACAAATCGGTTCAATTGTTTGGTTTTTAAATCATCTGGAGGAATCATTCTCGTTCATTGAAGTCGGTATTTTCGTTTTGGTAATTGTAGTTCAAAGTTAGTTCATACTTAACTAAGTATGAACTCATTATATTAACTCATTATATGGTAATGAACTCATTGATAGTTAACATAAGTTGCAAGTCCAAATGAATAAAACGAAATATAAAAATCTGAATATTCATATTATAGCATTATGTTCCCATTTACATATTTCATTGTAATTAGATGCGCGAGATAGTTGTCTGAATTGAACCCCGGACCTGAGTCACTGCTTTCCGCATTGACATTTCCATGTGACATTGATATATGCATACATAATGTGTTATTATGTAGTCCACGGTCAGATAACTGAACAAGACAGATCGCTAAATAATAAATATAATAAATTAATAAATATTTGTGAACATTTCACACAGCGCCATCTAGCCCCAAAGTAAGCTAAGCATAGCTTGTGGGGGAAGTACTTAGTTGTAGGCAGAGGTTGCCGCTTAACACCAGGTGGGCCATCTGCTCGTTCCGTAACCTTATCCATAAAGAGCTATAGTATCTTTATATTTAAAGCTAATGTACACTTTACGCTACCTGTGTAAATACTACACTATACGCAACATGTTTTTACTGCACTATACACTACATGTTTACTTACAAATGTTTACTTACTACACTATACACTACATGTTTATTTACTATACTATAAACTACATGTTTACTTACTACATTATACATTACATGTTTACTTACTACATTATACACTACATGTTTACTTACTACATTATACACTATATGTGTACTTACTATACTATACACTACATGTTTACTTACTACATTATACATTACATGTTTACTTACTACATTATACACTATATGTGTAGTTATTACACTATACACTAGATGTTTACTAACTACAACTATAGACTACATGTTTACTTGCAACATTACACACTACATGGTTTCTTACTACATTATACATATTTACTTACTACACTATACACTACATGTTTAGTTACTGCTCTATACGTTACGTGTTTACTTACTGCACTATACACTACATATTTACTTAGTACACTATTACATACTACGTGTATAAAGAAGTAGAGAAACATTTCTCGAAGGCGATTTACAAATTGCGTCACAGCGGAAACTTTCAAGTCCGCTATCAAACCGTCAGTGAGCTAGGTCAGTTTTTGTGTCGATTCTTGTCTGAGTAATTTATTGGTCGTTTATTGAGTATATTGGGGTCAATTGGGGTCGATCGGCGCTTTTGAATATATCGACTAGATATCGTGAGGATTAACTGAAACTCGAACGAGAGCATATTTGCATCATTCAATGACACATTTTTTGCTAAGCAATCACAAAATCTATACAAATAAATAAAATTTAAGTGTCAGTTTGTAATATGTGTAAGATGTATACACGGTACATATACCAAAACAACATTTTTTTACAATTTTTGTCTCACCGTATGTCTGTCGGTCTGTCTGTCTGTCTGTCTGTTCCGGCTAATCTCTGAAACGGCTGGACCGATTTTGACGGGACTTTCACTGGCAGATAGCTGATGTAACAAGGAGTAACTTAGGCTACTTTTCCGAGGGGTAAAATAGGGGTGCGTGATAAAACCGAATTCCACGCGGACGAAGTTGCGGGCAACAGTTAGTATATATATATATATATTTTAAAAATATTGGTGGACATTGTCACACCAGCGCCATCTAGCCCCAAAGTAAGCTACATAGCTTGTATCATGGGAACCAGATAACTGATATAATACTTATATACTTTTTGAAATATAAACATACAATACATAACACCCAGACACAGAACAAACATCTATGTTCGTCATACAAATGTTTGTCCTGGGTGGGAATCGAACCCCCGACCTGCAGCGCAGAAGGCAGATTACTACCGACTGAGCTATGTGAGCACGTAAATATTAATGTATGTACATTTGTTCACCAGTTTCTGAGTAATCATACTTGACCTCTGTACCTTTGTATGATAAGGTTTAGTATATACTTTGTTCACTGATTTAATTTGACCGAATTAAATGATATTATCTCTCGACGATGAGAAATTATTGTTACCAGGATAATGCCCGCAAAAAAAGGAATTCCTCCTTTAGGGGTTTCTTGCCGTTATTCCCCTAGAGAGGTCGGATAGGGTGTGAAACAGGCGTCAAACTCAGCGTTAATTATGCGTGACCTTATGTTTTGAATATTATTTATGTTTCCAAGCCATATCTCTTAAGAGTTCTACGGAAATAAAGTTTTTGACTTGACTTTCTTTTGAGTTATAATATATATTTTTTTGTTTTCACTGGCCTCATAGCTCAGTTGGTTAGTAACCCTACCTTCTGCGCTGTAGGTCGTGGGTTCGATCCCAACTCAGGACAAACATTTATGTGACATTTGTAACATTGATGTTTGTTCTGTGTCTGGGTGTTAATATGTATTATATGTATGTATTTACAAAAGAAAAGTATATAAGTATGTATATCAGTTGTCTGGTTCCCATGATACAAGCTATGCTTAGCTTACTTTGGGGCTAGATGGCGCTGTGTGAAATGTCCACCATTATTTATTTATTTATTTTATTTATTTATGGTCTATACTCACTGTTTGAAGTTCATAGTTCACGAGCGTAATTACTTGATAGCAAAAAAATGTTGACTTTATTGCACTATACGTAATATATAATGCAAAAAAGTAATTTATACAATGGTATAATATATAATAATAATATAATATGGTGGACATTGTCACACAGCGCCATCTAGCCCCAAAGTAAGTTAAGCATAGCTTGCATCATGGGAACCATACAACTGATATACATACTTATATTTTTTTTTTTACATATTAACACCCAGACACAGAACAAACATCTATATTCGTGGGATCGATTCCCACCCAGGACTAAAATTTGTGTGACTACCACAGGTGTTTGTTCTGTGTCAGTGTTCATTTGTATTATATAAGTATGTATATCAGTTGTCTGGTTCCCATGATACAAGCTATGTGGGGCTAGATGGCGCTGTGTGTATTGTCCACCAATATTATTATTCCTTACGGAACTTCAAATGGAGGGCTATTCCTTCCAGGTTCATCCTAAGTATTAATTACTTTGTGCAAATCCGTTATTACAGATTCAAATGCAAATAAACGACTAAATTATAAAAAAAAATGTCGCATGCAACTGGGTCTTAAAACATAACCTAAAATAGTTTCCATATAAAAAGTATGATAAAGTACGATGTTAAGGTTTTATAAGGATGTACATATGTATATCTTATGTTTTTGCAAATATTTCATTTAGGGTAATAATAATGATATGTACAATTAAAATATATTTAAATTAAATACTATCAGGATAACATAAATAACAAATGATTTAGATGTTTTCAATGAGATTTCTTTATATTATTATTAATAATAGTCTATTGAACGTCTAGACTTGTGTATATACTTAAGCCATTGTATTCCTTTATAATTGATGTATGATAACATATCTATTGGCTTGCATTGCATTCTGCGATAAAATACCGATGCACTTGCAGTTCAATCACCCCCAAAGACAATAACCCAATTTATTCCGTACTAGCTGTTGCCCGCGACTACGTCCGCGTGGAATTCGGTTTTATCACGCACCCCTATTTCACCCCTCGGAAAAGTAGCCTAAGTTACTCCTTGTTACATCAGCTATCTGCCAGTGAAAGTCCCGTCAAAATCGGTCCAGCCGTTTCAGAGATTAGCCTGAACAGACAGACAGACAAAAATTTTAAAAAATGTTTTTTTATCCATATGCACTTAGTAAAAAGTGGTTATTTCAATATTACAAATAGATACTCCAGTTTTATTTATTTAAGATAATTAATTATTATTTGTTTTTGTGTATTTTTATGCATTCATTTTAATTGACGTTAAATTTAATTGATATGTTTTTCTAAAATTTAATTTTAATACTGTTTCGTTTTTATTTTAGAATAATTGTGTGTATGGGTCCATTGTCACCTGAAATAAATGATTTATTATTATTTGCGAAGTCAGGTAGGATTTCTTTTTTTGTAAATTTTTATTACTATGTTTATTTTTCGCTTATAATACCATAAATTCTCAACAATGTATGATATTGATGTGTTTTTTAAGCTATTGCATAGCTTCTATCGCGGGCCTTGAGCGTGGAGACCGAATCCAGAAATTCCGTAACGAATAAAACCTAACACCCCCCACTCCGACCGGCACAGCGGTGATACTTTTTAGTTTTTCCATCTATCAATAAATACCAGAACTTTTAATGACTTTTTGAAATATCACGCGCAATAGCTTTACCGCGGCAGTCTCCGAGAGCCACACGTTTTTTTTTTTATTATTGATATCTTTATGTAAACAATATCACTTGAAAATAAAAATATTTTAAACAATCCATGTAGGTAGACTTTCTGATAATAAAAAATTAAACTCAGACTTTATCACTAGATTATACTTTAAATCATCCACATCGATATATTTTTTATTAATTATCCAACCCTGATAATGCACTAATTATCTGTATTAGTTACCAACTTTTAAGAGCAGTAGAACTCACGCCAAGTTCGTCCGGGGAAGTACTGCCACCATGCCCATTTCTGCCGCCAAGCAGTGAAGCATTCGCATTACTGTGTTCCGGTTTGAAAGGTGTGGTTTCCGGTGAAATTACAGGCACATGAGGCATTCCACCTTCACGTCTCAGAGTTGCGGACGCATACGATGCGACTTGGGTCTTGTCGTACCTAGTAAGGGAGGACCGAAGTCGCATCAGTTGTTATGGGCCGAGGTTACCACTTAACACCAGGTGGGCCGTCGGCTCGTTCCGTAACAGTATTACATAAAAAAAAAAAACTAGACATTTTGTAAATCAAATGTAGGTCTTATTAACATGATTATACGTTATATATATTATCTATCTTAGTGGAAGGTTTTTTGATTTAATCAACCACGATATAATGCACTAATTATCTCTTATAATTAATACTGTTATATACGTAAATCGTTAATCTTGGCTTAACCTTATCTTACGTTACTAATTGAGGATTTACTGGAATGACTAATATTTTTCACTGGCTTCAGCAAATGAGGATATATAATAATTTGACTGGTCTCATAGCTCAGTTGGTAGTAACCCTGCCTACTGCGCTGTGCGTGGGTTCGATTCTCGAGATGAGAATCCAGCTTAAATTATTTTATTTAAAGATTCCCCAGGACAAACATTTGTGTGACGAATATAGATGTTTGTTCTGTCTCTGGGTGTTTAATATATGTATGTATTTACAAAAAGTATAAAAGTATGTATATCAGTTGTCTGGTTCACATGATACAAGCTATGCTTAGCTTACTTTGGGGCTAGATGGCGCTGTGTGAAATGATCCACCAATATTTATTTATTTAATTAAATACATTTATTCTCTTCCCCACATTTTGTAATCTCACTGGATTATTAGGGTTTTCACCGATACTTACACGTTTAGTATTTAAATGGTATTTTTTGAATAGTCCTACTAATATTATAAACGTGAAAGTTTGTATGGATGTTTGTTACTCTTTCACGCTCAAACGGATGAATGGATTTGGATGAAATTTGGTATCAAGATAGCTTATATCCTGGATTAACACACAGGCTACTTTGATCCGGGAAAAGTGCAGTGTTCCCGGGGGATTACTTATTCACCGCGGGCAACAGCTAGTATTTTATAAATATAAATAACAGATACGCGGGCCTTTACACAGCCGATAGGAAACAATTTTAATAAAAACTTAAACAAAAAATAAAGGGTCGTATTCATCGAACACATTTGGAGAGTCAAAGAAACCGGTCGTCAGAACTGAGTTACCTGACCTTGCAATGCGGTGTACAGAACATTTTACCGTTAACTTTTAGAGTTATCCTCAGTGCGCGGTGTACTTTCGTAGGGCGTGTGTCGTTTTCAGTTGGCTTATTCAGATGTGTATTTCAGTTGCAATCGGTAACTGAAGATTATAAGTTTAACAGTTTTTCAGTGCGAGTAATTTTAATTGTAATATTTTAGGAGTGTTTGATTCTCATACTTATTTGCACGTGTTATTTAAGTAACTTTTAAGTTTATTTATTTATTAGTGCATTTTTTTTATATAGTTACGGAACGAGCCGACGACCCACCTGGTGTTAAGTGGTAACCTCGGCCCATAACAACCGATGCGGCTTGTGTCTTCCCCTACTAGGCACGACAAGACCCAAGTCGCATCGTATGCGCCCGTTACCCTGAGACGTGCAGGAAGGTCTCGTGTGCCTGTAATTTCACCGGCAACCACACCTTTCAAATCGGAACACAGTAACGCGAAGTCACTGCTTGGCGGCAGAAGTGTCTGGGTGTTAATTTGTATTATATGTATGTATTTACAAAAGAAAAGTATATAAGTATGTATATCAGTTGTCTGGTTCCTATGATACAAGCTATGCTTAGCTTACTTTGGGGCTAGATGGCGCTGTCTGAAATGTCCACCAATATTATTATTATTATATTGAAGATATTTATTGCATAAGAAATTGTACGTTTTGGTATTAAATCTAATCTAATTAGTGATTATACAAAGTATTTACCTACTGAAGTAAATGAGTTAAACTCCTGATAGTACTTAGATACAGCAGACGACACAAGTGTTACCAGAACTAATTAAAATTTTTTTTTTTTTTTACATATATACATACATATATCCTACTAATATTATAAACGTGAAAGTTTGTATGGATGTTTGTTACTCTTTCACGCTCAAACGGCTGAATGGATTTGGATGAAATTTGGTATCAAGATAGCTTATATCCTGGATTAACACATAGGCTACTTTGATCCCGGAAAAGTGCAGTGTTCCCGTGGGTTGACTTACTCACCGCGGGGAGCAGATAGTCACTCATAACTGTATGTCAATGCCCTTTAAACAGGTGGTCATAATACGAATGAATTTTGACTCGAAATTGGTGTAAACGAACTCCAAAATCATTTGGGCATCTAAATTCAAAGGTGACCTTTAAGGCAGTAGAAGGTCAAGCCCCAAGGTTTAGGGTCAAATCGTAAAATACCTTTTTTTTGTGAAATACAATTACGGAAGGAGCCGACGGGCGCAGATGCAGAACTAACATCTATATTCGTCATACAAATGTTTGTCCTGGGAATCGAACCCACGACCTGCGCAGAAGGCAGTATACAAAAGCAATACGTTGATTCATTTACTAGTAATTCGAGTGAACTTAGTAATAAGCCAAAAACACGAAGCTGATATCGTACGTAATTTTAATTCATGGGTAGAGCGAATGAGCTGACTTATGTTTATTTGACCCAAATAAAGGAACAGGTCATTGACTTCATTACGTTTGTTGTTCCGAAATTAGTGACAACGGTGGGTCGGTATTGGGGTCAAGCTATAGAACGTTATCCAGCTATTTCTGTTTCATACAAACATAAAAGTGATAATTTTAATAAAATTATGTATAATAATAAATAAAATAAAAATAATGCTTCAAAGCTTTATTGTACTAACCATTATGTCAATAAATGAACTTTATTATTATTATTTATTGTGACTTTAATTTACTTTTGTATGATACAAATTCTTAACATTACTAGAGAGAGCATTGAGTACTAGAGTACTAGGGGCTTAGGGGGTTGAAAAATGCAACCCTACGTTTTATACACTGAAAAATGTTTTTATGTAGGGTTTTGTATGTCTGGTCTAGATCTTAAACCCCCGATTAGAATTTCTGTCTAGAACTTTGATAGATACTTATACTTCATTAAACGACGCGAATTCATTAAAAAACCCTTACAAAAATAACGGAAAACACTATGTGATAGACATAAGTCAAAATAAAAAACTTTATTTCCATAGAATTCACAAAGAAATGGCTTGGAAACGTCAATAATATTCAAAACATAAGGTCACGCGTACTTATCGATAAATTTGACGCCTGTTCAAACCATATCTAAAACATACTGTATGAACGAATGTGACTCACAAAGCACTGCATTAGCTTTGTTACTATTTATTACTGGCTGTTGCTCGCGACTTCGTCCAACATCAGCTATCTGCCAGTGAAAGTCTCGTCAAAATCGGTCTAGCCGTTTCGGAGATTAGCCGGGACATACATACTTTTTTTTAATTATATGTTACTTATTACATACCGAGAGCGTGATGGTCTAGTGGTACTGCCCCCGAGTTTCAATCCGGAGTTCGCCGGTTCAAATCCCGATTTGCACCTATGAGTTTTTCGGGCTGTGTGAACTTGGCACCCGACTTTGTAAAAATTGATCTTTTTTACGTTTGTTTGATAGATTTAGGTTAGTAGTGGATAGTAGTAAAACTAATTTCGTTAGTAGTAAAGCCAAAAAAAAAAAAAATTAAAAAAAAAAAATGGCCCCCCATATTTCAAAACATAATTTTTTCCGACTGTTTATTATAGGAAATGGTTAGTAGAGGATTGAAGTGATTTTTTTTTCGTTTGTAGTTACATAGAAACTGAGGAAAAAAAAAACTTGAAAAAATCATAATTTTGAACACGTTCTTTACACCATAAATTCATTTAGAAATCTGTTTGACGACTACTACTAACGTTGAATATGACAGAGAGATGTTCCTAGAGGTTAGTAGTGAACTAATTTTCAATTGTAGTATGACAAAAAGTGATCACAATCGATCTGAATCAGAAAATCTTCATTTTCACTGTTTCTGACTGGGATTACGTCCGGTCTATGGACTATACGACTACTACTAACGTTGAATATGACAGAGAAATGTTCCTAGAGGTTTGTAGTGAACGAATTTTTTATTGTAGTATGACAAAAAGTGATCACAATCGGTCAAATAGAGAAAATCATCATTTTCACTGTTTCTGACTGGGATTACGTCCGGTCTATGAATTATACGACTACTACTAACGTTGAATATGACAGAGAGATGTTCCTAGAGGTTTGTATTGAACGAATTTTTTATTGTAGTATGACAAAAAGTGATCACAATCGGTCAAATAGAGAAAATCATCATTTTCACTGTTTCTGACTGGGATTACGTCCGGTCTATGGACTATACGACTACTACTAACGTTGAATATGACAGAGAGATGTTCCTAGAGGTTTGTAGTGAACGAATTTTTTATTGTAGTATGACAAAAAGTGATCACAATCGGTCAAATAGAGAAAATCATCATTTTCACTGTTTCTGACTGGAATTACGTCCGGTCTATGGACTATACGACTACTACTAACGTTGAATATGACAGAGAGATGTTCCTAGAGGTTTGTAGTGAACGAATTTTTTATTGTAGTATGACAAAAAGTGATCACAATCGGTCAAATAGAGAAAATCATCATTTTCACTGTTTCTGACTGGGATTACGTCCGGTCTATGGACTATACGACTACTACTAACGTTGAATATGACAGAGAGATGTTCCTAGAGGTTTGTAGTGAACGAATTTTTTATTGTAGTATGACAAAAAGTGATCACAATCGGTCAAATAGAGAAAATCATCATTTTCACTGTTTCTGACTGGAATTACGTCCGGTCTATGAATTATACGACTACTACTAACGTTGAATATGACAGAGAGATGTTCCTAGAGGTTTGTAGTGAACGAATTTTTTATTGTAGTATGACAAAAAGTGATCACAATCGGTCAAATAGAGAAAATCATCATTTTCACTGTTTCTGACTGGAATTACGTCCGGTCTATGGACTATACGACTACTACTAACGTTGAATATGACAGAGAGATGTTCCTAGAGGTTTGTAGTGAACGAATTTTTAATTGTAGTATGACAAAAAGTGATCGCAATCGATCGGAATCAGAAAATCTTCATTTTCACTGTTTCTGACTGGGATTACGTCCGGTCTATGGACTATACGACTACTACTAACGTTGAATATGACAGAGAGATGTTCCTAGAGGTTTGTAGTGAACGAATTTTTTATTGTAGTATGACAAAAAGTGATCACAATCGGTCAAATAGAGAAAAACATCATTTTCACTGTTTCTGACTGGAATTACGTCCGGTCTATGAATTATACGACTACTACTAACGTTGAATATGACAGAGAGATGTTCCTAGAGGTTTGTAGTGAACGAATTTTTTATTGTAGTATGACAAAAAGTGATCACAATCGGTCAAATAGAGAAAATCATCATTTTCACTGTTTCTGACTGGGATTACGTCCGGTCTATGGACTATACGACTACTACTAACGTTGAATATGACAGAGAGATGTTCCTAGAGGTTTGTAGTGAACGAATTTTTTATTGTAGTATGACAAAAAGTGATCACAATCGGTCAAATAGAGAAAATCATCGTTTTCACTGTTTCTGACTGGAATTACGTCCGGTCTATGAATTATACGACTACTACTAACGTTGAATATGACAGAGAGATGTTCCTAGAGATTTGTAGTGAACGAATTTTTTATTTTAGTATGACAAAAAGTGATCACAATCGGTCAAATAGAGAAAATCATCGTTTTCACTGTTTCTGACTGGAATTACGTCCGGTCTATGAATTATACGACTACTACTAACGTTGAATATGACAGAGAGATGTTCCTAGAGGTTTGTAGTGAACGAATTTTTAATTATAGTATGACAAAAAGTGATCACAATCGGTCGGAATCAGAAATCTTCATTTTCACTGTTTCTGACTGGAATTACGTCCGGTCTATGGACTATACGACTACTACTAACGTTGAATATGACAGAGAGATGTTCATAGAGGTTTGTAGTGAACTAATTTTTAATTGATCGATTGTGATCACTTTTTGTCATACTACAATAAAAAATTCGTTCACTACAAACCTCTAGGAACATCTCTCTGTCATATTCAACGTTAGTAGTAGTCGTATAGTCCATAGACCGGACGTAATCCCAGTCAGAAACAGTGAAAATGATGATTTTCTCTATTTGACCGATTGTGATCACTTTTTGTCATACTACAATAAAAAATTCGTTCACTACAAACCTCTAGGAACATCTCTCTGTCATATTCAACGTTAGTAGTAGTCGTATAGTCCATAGACCGGACGTAATCCCAGTCAGAAACAGTGAAAATGATGATTTTCTCTATTTGACCGATTGTGATCACTTTTTGTCATACTACAATAAAAAATTCGTTCACTACAAACCTCTAGGAACATCTCTCTGTCATATTCAACGTTAGTAGTAGTCGTATAGTCCATAGACCGGACGTAATCCCAGTCAGAAACAGTGAAAATGAAGATTTTCTGATTCCGATCGATTGCGATCACTTTTTGTCATACTACAATAAAAAATTCGTTCACTACAAACCTCTAGGAACATCTCTCTGTCATATTCAACGTTAGTAGTAGTCGTATAGTCCATAGACCGGACGTAATCCCAGTCAGAAACAGTGAAAATGATGATTTTCTCTATTTGACCGATTGTGATCACTTTTTGTCATACTACAATAAAAAATTCGTTCACTACAAACCTCTAGGAACATCTCTCTGTCATATTCAACGTTAGTAGTAGTCGTATAGTCCATAGACCGGACGTAATTCCAGTCAGAAACAGTGAAAATGATGATTTTCTCTATTTGACCGATTGTGATCACTTTTTGTCATACTACAATAAAAAATTCGTTCACTACAAACCTCTAGGAACATCTCTCTGTCATATTCAACGTTAGTAGTAGTCGTATAGTCCATAGACCGGACGTAATCCCAGTCAGAAACAGTGAAAATGATGATTTTCTCTATTTGACCGATTGTGATCACTTTTTGTCATACTACAATAAAAAATTCGTTCACTACAAACCTCTAGGAACATCTCTCTGTCCTATTCAACGTTAGTAGTAGTCGTATAATTCATAGACCGGACGTAATTCCAGTCAGAAACAGTGAAAATGATGATTTTCTCTATTTGACCGATTGTGATCACTTTTTGTCATACTACAATAAAAAATTCGTTCACTACAAACCTCTAGGAACATCTCTCTGTCATATTCAACGTTAGTAGTAGTCGTATAGTCCATAGACCGGACGTAATCCCAGTCAGAAACAGTGAAAATGAAGATTTTCTGATTCCGATCGATTGCGATCACTTTTTGTCATACTACAATAAAAAATTCGTTCACTACAAACCTCTAGGAACATCTCTCTGTCATATTCAACGTTAGTAGTAGTCGTATAGTCCATAGACCGGACGTAATCCCAGTCAGAAACAGTGAAAATGAAGATTTTCTGATTCAGATCGATTGTGATCACTTTTTGTCATACTACAATTGAAAATTAGTTCACTACTAACCTCTAGGAACATCTCTCTGTCATATTCAACGTTAGTAGTAGTCGTCAAACAGATTTCTAAATGAATTTATGGTGTAAAGAACGTGTTTAAAATTATGATTTTTTCAAGTTTTTTTTTTCCTCAGTTTCTATGTAACTACAAACGAAAAAAAAAACACTACAATCCTCTACTAACCATTTCCTATAATAAACAGTCGGAAAAAATTATGTTTTGAAATGTGGGGGGCCATTTTTTTTTTTTTTTTTGGCTTTACTACTAACGAAATTAGTTTTACTACTATCCACTACTAACCTAAATCTATCAAACAAACGTAAAAAAGATCAATTTTTACAAAGTCGGGTGCCAAGTTCACACAGCCAGTTTTTCGATTAAAAGATTTATGTGCGCAATACCACGTTCTCAAAACGGTGAAGGAAAACATCGTGTGGAAACCGTCATGTCCTAGAACTAAAAATTCGAAGACATATGTCGAGCGCACGAAAGGAGCCTCTTTGAGGAGCACTTAAATTCCCACCACTGGTTCGAGAGAACCAATGACTCTAAAGATGACTATAGAATAGAATTGCATATTTCATATGTATTTACTAAAAAAAAAAAACTTTACAAACATAAATCACTATCATTTATTTGTAAAGATATTAATTATTTTATCGAATCATTTGCATCCTAACTAGCCATCAGATAATCAATCAAAACAGGACTTTGGTCCCCTCTCTGTGATATCTAATTGGTACGTTAGCATTTTGCCTTCGAGTGTACAGAGCCACATGATTTATACTGTACGTTCAATTGATTTTACTTCAGTTTGTGATCGACTGTCGCGGAGTGCGGACGTGTAGGGAATTAGTGCAGCATTCATTCGAATTTTACAAGTGTTTGTAAAACGTTGAAAGTAGTAATTTCATTGCTTTGCCGTTTGAAGGGTGCGGGTATTACAGTCACATGAGATTTTGTGTCTTTAGTTCTCGGGGTGACGTCTTCAGTGCCCGTTGTGGGCCAATTTTCAAATTAAAAGCATCTTTGATTCTCGATATAAAATTGATATATATAGAAACAACAATTTATATTTTCAAAAAAATTTCCTTTATTAATTTTGGACTAACATTTATTTTGCAATGCAATTGTAATAATTAGTAATTGCTTTGCAAATATGTTTCGTGTCTCACACAATATTTTTGAACTGAAATGTTAGTTGTTTTTTTATTTCTTAATTCTAATTTAAAAAATAACTATTTGTCATTTGTATTTAGTTGTTTTTTTACTGAAAATAAGTTTTAATTCAATTTTACATAAATAATGAAACATTCATTTTAAAATTTTCTTGATTCCTTTACATAATAACGTTGTCACGTAGACGTGACATGTGATGAGCATATAGTCGCCATTGATTTCCCATAATTCTTAATGTAGTGATACCATGAAATTGAAAAATCACATATGCATTTTAATAGGAAAGTTAGTTATTTCCTCCTATTCTTAAAATAGATTTGAATTCTCAAGTATGAAATACCTTTTATTTTATTTTCATATAAGGTCTAAAATAAACGCAAAATTTTAAGTGAGTTTTCTGTTCTATAGACGAATTAGTGAATAGTTTCAATTGGAATACTTTTAATATCTTTGACGAAACAAAGTTAACATTTTGCGATTGCAAATATTACAAACTATAACAAGCGAAAATATTACACTTCATAGCGAAATAATGTAAACACTTTTCCGCCACTAAATGAATTAACCTAAATTAACAGTAAAAAAAAATTACACACGTAAATAAGAAAATCCAATTAGGAAAAAAAGACGTTTTGTACGAAACCTCTTAACACCGGGTGGGCCAACTGCTCGTTCCGTAACTTTATAAACCACTCACAAAAGATTAATTTATAGCATTACCAAAAAAAACTTGAACCCTAAAACAAGGTGGAAAGTAGGTTCAACACAAAAGTGACCAACACTAATATCGGAAGAAACGACAAAGTGTTAAAGTGTTCGTAAACGCAGTGACAAAAACAGTGATTCAAAAATGTCGTCTCCAAAAGCTCTGCCATCCGGCGAGGATTTCAACGAGGTGGAATTTCAGCAACAAATAGAGGCAGTCAAGGAGGCCACCACACCTGACGAGTACGACAGGACCCTCGACAACATCGGCTCTACAGTCGCCAAGTGGATGAGGCTCATATTCAACCGGGATACTACCAAGGAGGTCGAGCCTGTTTGGTTGAGTGTGAGTGTTTTTTTATTAGCAATAACCTAACATTTGACCGCAATCTGACCTGATGTTAAGTGACGATGGGGTCTACGAGCGCCTAGAAGTAACCTATACACTCTTGAAGACCTCCAGATTATAGTTATCGGGAAATACAGACGCAGGCAAGGAGTTTCACTCTTGGACTGTCCGCATTATGAAAGTGGAAGCAAAACGCTTCGTACGGATGTGAGGTAATTTGACCAAGAAAGGGTGACGCGATGCTGTACGTCTGGATGTAAAGTGGTAGAATGGAGATGGGGGAATTAGATCGTGCTACTCACCGTAATGTAACTAGAATACCAAAAGACTGGCTTATATGTAGTTTATGTTGCAAAGAACACCTTCCACAATTAGACCCTAGACAGTGCCGAGGGTTAAAGTAATTGTCAAGACAAAGAGTAAGACGAAGTAAAAAGGTCATGTTGGAATAGGCATGTAGGTCATGTTCACGAAAGAATGTAAATCCCTATTTTCACCCCGTTAGAGGGTGTAACGGCCTCCAAACATAGCAAATATTAATAAATATAAAAAAACAAAAATATAAAATATAATTATATATAATCGTTGGTTTCGGAGATTACCCCCTACGTACAAACTCAGGCCTCATAGCTCTTGGTAGTAACTCTGCCTGCTACGCTGTAGGTCGTGGGTTCGATTCCCACCCAGGACATACATTTGTATCACGAATACAGATGTTTGTTGATGATGTGTATGTATTTATAATATAGGGAAACGTAGTCTATCAGTTGTCTGGTTCCCATGATACAAGGTATGCTTAGTTTGGGCCTAGATGGCGCTGTGTGAATTGTCCATTAAAAACCTTTACCTCTATATAATATTAGTGCGGTGTTGTGTTCGCAAATGTTTGTCCTGGGTAGGAATCGAACTCACGACCCTCAGCTCAGAAGGCAGAATTACTACCGACTGTCTATGACGCCAGTCTCTACTAGACTATACTAGGCAGTCAGGTAATCTGTAATTTCCTCTGTCTTAGTACTGAAGGCTGGACAAACGCTTAATTCAGTGCGATGATTTTATTTCAATTATTTTATACATATTTAAATGTCAAGTGCATACATTAGACATTGAAATTAATTTATACAAAAAGTAATATATTTATTGATTCAATTAATTATCTCCTAATTAAATTAATTTTGTATTAATTTATAACTGTCAGTAAATTAAAATGATTTTTAGAATGCATTGGTATTTGTGATTTGAATGTTTTTTTTATGTTGGTGTACATTTCACACAGCGCCATCTAGCCCCAAAGTAAGCTAAGCATAGCTTGTATCATGGGAACCAGACAACTGATATACATACTTACTATAATATACGTTATTTTTGTAAATATATACATTAAAATATTAACCGAGACACAGAACAAACATCTATGTTCGTCACACAATTTCCTGAGTGGGAACCGAACCCACGACCTACAGCGCAGAAGGCTACTACCAACTGAGCTGTGATGCCAGTCATGTACATCGATTGTTCGGTTTCAGTCCCAAGTGGGTCGCAGTGGGTCGTTTGTTATCTGAAGTACAATGGTGTAGACAACTCGAATTTTATTCTGTTATCAAGTTACTGAATGGAATTATACAGAACTAGCTGCGCCCCGCGGTATTCCCCGTTAACCCACGATAACACTGCACTTTTCTGGGATCAAAGTAGCCTATGTGTTAATCCAGGATATAAGCTATCTTGATACCAAATTTCATCCAAATCCATTCAGCTGTTTGAGAGTGAAAGAGTAAAATTTCCATACAAACTTTCACGTTTATAATATTAGTAGATATGGAATTATATTATTGTATTGTGCATGTACTATTATCTATTAATATATCCAATTATCTAATATAACTAATCTTATCATAATGAACTAAAATGTTAATAATTAAAACAAATAGTAACCTAGAATAATGAAATTCCTGTGCCATAACAGGATTTATGTTTGTATCCTGGTGTCTGGTGGTGGCCTTGTGACTGGCCTCGCAGCTCAGTTGGTTAGTAACCTTGCCTTGTGAGCTGTCGTGGGTTCGATTCCCACCCAGGACAAACATTTGTGTGACGAACATTGATGTTTGTTCTGTGTCTGGGTGTTAATATGTGTTTACAAAAAAGTATATAAGTATGTATATCAGTTGTCTGGTTCCCATGATACAAGCTATGCTTAGCTTACTTTGGGGCTAGATGGCGCTGTGTGAAATGTCCACCAATATTATATTATTAAATATATTAAGATCTTTGTAAAAACATATTGCAATAAATGATTTTAATTTGAACTAGCAGAAGGCCCACCACTATCCGTGACGTGCAATGCGACATGGGACCTCCCCTACGGGAGGTCCCATGTCGCATTACGTAGGTAATGCGCGAATATTTGTACTAGCTGTTGCCCGCGACTTCGTCCGTGGAATTCGGTTTTATCAACCCTATTTTACCCCTCGAAAAAGTAGCCTAAGTTACTCCTTGTTACATCAGCTATCTGCCTGTGAAAGTCCCGTCAAAATCGGTCCAGCCATTTCAGAGATTAGCCGGAACAGACCGACAAAAATTTAAAAAAATTGTTTTGATATATATACCGTGTTCATCCATATGCACTTAGTATAAAGCGGTTATTTTAATATTACAAACAGACACTCCAATTTTATTTATTTGTATAGATGTGTATACGTTTGTTCACAGATAGACGAATATAAGTTAATGGCGCATGAAAGTATGGTGAATTCGTTTCGTGTTATCAACCTCCCTAATTGGCACGTTGAGAAGAAAGGCACGCAGAAAGGAGACGTGGTCGAATCCAGGTTAGTTTTTAAACACTCTTTTGGAACGAGCCGATGGCTCACCCTTTTTTAATGTGATTCGGTTACGGAATGATTCTGCCCACCTGTTAAAGGGTAACGGCCCATAACAACCGATGCGACTTGGGTCTCCTACTAGGTACAAGACCCAAGTCGCATCATAGTAACTCTGAGACGTGTAGATGTAGTCTCATGTGTCTGTAATTTCACCGGCAACCACACCTTTCAGACCGGAACACAGAAACGCAAGCGTCACTGCTTGGCGGCAGAAATGTGTATGGTGGCAGTGCTTCCCCGGACGAACTAGGCGTGAGTTTTACTGCTCTTAAAGGCTTAGTCTCTTAGTTCGTTTCTCCTAATGTTTTCCGTCACCAGTTTGAGAAAGTGCACATAAATTGTTCAAATACAAAAAAAATACAAGATTCGAACTAGCGACCTCAGGATTGAAACTAGAATTGTGTAGCACTGGATCACCACGGCAGCGGGGAATCGATCCCGATACATCAACTTCACAACGGTGGCTTTATGCCAAATAGTGACTAAATATCAACAAACATCCTGGGTCGGAATCGAACCCACGATCTCCAATGCAGAAGACAGAGTTACTATCAACTGAGCTTGACGGGATAGTCCGTACATTTTTGTCACGTAAAGAAATGATATATTTTACATAAAAAAAATATTTTTGTTTGTCATTTGATGTATTATCTGTTTTTTTTTTCAGACAGACCGAATTTGGAAAGGTTTACAGATTCACTGTGAGTTTTCTTTTTTTTAATTTATTTTAGCTCTGATTCGTTATATTATTTAAAAAAATCCATTTTTTTTTTCTCGTTAGCAGTAAAACTTCCAGCATCATCACACACATGTTTATCTCGGGCGGGAATCGAACCCACAACTGCAGATGGCAGAATTACTACCAACTGAGCTGTGAGGCTGTGAGAATTAATATATTGTTCAATTAATTATTTTATGAATTATCAAGTAACTTAATTCTGGAAGAAATATTGAGTTAATATTGGAAAGAGATAGGATAAGCTCACCACTGATCACGTCTATCTTGCCACTATAATGTGACACGCATTGTAAAGATTTGCCCGTTGAGGCTGCCTACCCTTTATGAGGAAGAAGTATGCATGTGTGTCCTTTCGTACATGATAAAATTACCGAACGAGCAGATGGCCCTAGTGGTGTTAAGTGGTAACCTCTGTAACAAGTAATGACTTCATTCATCCCCTACTTAGGTACGACAAGACTCAAGTCCTGTCTTATGAGCTCGTAACTCTGAGACAAGCAGCCGCCAAGCAGTAACGCATTCGCGTTAGTGTTCCGGTTTGAAAGGTGTGGTTGCCGGTGAAATTACAGGCACATGAGACATTACATCTACAAGTCTCATAATTACGGGGGCCCACGATGCGACTTGAGTCTTGTCTTACCTAGTAGGGGAGTACCCGAGTCGCATCGGTTGTTATGGGCAGAGGTTACCACTTAACATTAGGTGGGCCGTCGGCTCGTACCGTAACTGTATCACATGAAAAAATATATATAATATAATGTATAATATAATATTTCAGGGTGTAGTAAACTGTCCAGCGAAATATCTTTACGAAGAGTTCAAGGTCAATCTAACAAAACTCCCAGAGTGGAATCCTACCATATTGAAGAGTGAACTGATAAAGGTATGTACTGTTCGTTTGTTCGCCTCACAGCTCAGTTGGTAACCCTGCCTTCTGCGCTGTAGGTCGTGGGTTCGAATCCCATCCTGGACAAACATTTGTGTGACTAACATATTTATTTCATTTCACACAGCGCCATCTAGACCCAAGGTAAGCTAACCATAGCTTTTATCATGGGAACCAGACAATTGATATACATACATATAGTAGTATTTTGTAAATACATATAAAAAAAACATCTATTTTCGTCACACAAATATTTGTCCTGGGTGGGAATCGAACCCACGACCTACAGCGCAGGGTTACTACCAACTGAGCTAGTCACATATTGCCTACACATTCTGTGGATTACCGGATTATTTAAAATGGTGCTTACATATAATAATTTTTTATTTTATTTATTTTGGTCTTATTATTATGTTCCAGGAGATAGATTCGGAGGTGGATCTGTCTTATCAGATAACAGCGGGCGGCGGGAGGGGCATCATCGCGCCCCGCGACTTCGTTATACTGAGGAAGAGCGCGAAGCTCTCGCAGACCGGTATGGGTGCCCAAGGGGTCACATACATTTAGTACAGGGGTCACATTCATTTGTTACAAGGGCCACATTTATTTGATACAGGGGTCACATTCATTGGATACAGTGTTCACATACATTTGTTACAGGGGGGGGGGTCACATACATTTGTTACAGGGGTCACATACATTTGTTACAGGGGTCACATTCATTTGTTACAAGGGCCACATTTATTTGATACAGGGGTCACATTCATTGGATACAGTGGTCACATACATTTGTTACAAGGGTCACATACATTTGATACAGTTACGGAACGATCCGACGGCCCATCTGGTGATAAGTGGTACCTCGGCCCATAACGATCTATGCGACTTGGGTCGTCCCCTATGGTTTTTTAATTGTAGTAATACGAGTGTTGTGGCCTAGCGGTGAGAGCCGAGGTTTAATCCGGTGGTTGCCGGTTCAAATCACGACGTGGGCTAATGAGTGTTTTCACCAAAAAAAAAAACATAAAAATTTGTTATTATTTTCTTTTGGCAGACATTGTCGGAACGAAACATAATAATTGGATATAATTATGTACATCAAAACATTTTTAAAACATTACTCTTAATTGACTTTTAAAAGCAGTTTTACCCCTCATTCTCAAATATATATAGAAATAAATAAAATTGGAGTGTCTGTTTGTAATATTAAAATAACCGCTTTTTACTAAGTACCTACATATGGATGTATACACGGTACATATACCAAAACAACATTTTTTTACAATTTTTGTCTGTCTGTTTGTTCCGGCTAATCTCTGAAATGGTTGGACCGATTTTAACGGGACTTTCACTGGCAGATAGCTGATGTAACAAGGTGTAACTTAGGCTACTTTTCCGTGGGGTAAAATAGGGGTGCGTGATAAAACCGAATTCCACGCGGACGATGTCGCGGGCCACAGCTAGTTTTAAATATATTTTATTTGTGAGCTAAATTTATTTTTTACTATGACCTGATTTTCTTAATTCTTAATTGTGAAAAATGAGTCCCTGAAGCTCTGCCTACCCCTTGACGTGAATATTTGTATACCATCAGACTGACCTTTGGTAGTATCTCTGCCTGCGCTGTACTGATGTGTGTACTGATTTGTTATCCAGGTGAGGTCGTGGATTCGAATCCGCACAGTTACATCTGCAGCGGATTAAGCGTCACTTGTCCGGGATACCCGCCAGCTAAGGATATGGTCAGGTAAGCACCGGTTCGACGTGGGAGATCACGGGAATCCCTCCTTTAGGGGTTTCTTGGCCGTTCTGCCCCAACACAGTCGAATACTGCACGGCTCAGTTTAATACCTAATAAACTTAGCGATATGTACATTAGTATTGATTACTAATTGAATTTTCCAAGCCATTTCATACATCAGCATATAGACAAATGATCTGAAGGTAGTGGGTTCGAAATTATATATATAATTATATAATAATTTATAATATTATTTAATAATTTCTTAATCTTACAATGCTTTGTGTGTGATATTTTGTATTTTGTATTTTTGTATTTTGTAATATGGACTTGTTCCTAATAAAATTTATTATTTATTACTATTTACCATGAGCAAGAATCCTTGTTAGAGGAACAAGTAAATGAGATACAATTTTGAAAGAAATAAAGGAGCTTACTTTCTTTCTTCTTTCTAGATAAAGTTTTGTATTGTATGGGTCACTTTAATTCCATTCCAGGGGTCACAATAAAGTGGGTTGTTGGTACCTGAAGCCGAGGACAGTGGCGACCCCTGACGGCGGCGCGGAGGAGGAAACAGTGTTCCAGTGGCTGATGTGCTGCGACCTCAAGGGTGAGTGCAACTGTGTCACCGGGTGGAATCGAACCCGCGACCTACAGCCGCGAAGGCAGAACCGCCAACTATGACTGGCTTTAAAGCTCTGGTAGTGACTCTGCCTTTTGCGCCTAGGTCGTGGGTTCGATTCCCACCCAGGACAAGAATATAGATGTTTGTTCTGTCTGGGTGTTAATGACAGTTATGTATGCATTTACGAAAAAAGTATTTATGTATTGTATCAGTTGTCTGGTTCCCATGATACAAGCTGTGCTTAGCTTACTTTGGGGCTAGATGGCGCTGTGTGAAATGTCCACCAATATTATATTACTAGCTGTGCCCGCGACTTCGTTCGCGTGGAATAGTGACTTTTCGGGCAGCATATTTTGAATTAAAAATGTTCGCCGTGATTCTTTAAATTGACATAACTTTTTTATTTATGAACCGATTGACATGAAATAAACACTAAATGTTAAGTGAAGCTTACTACAATATATTAGTGAAAACGGTATCTAAATCGAATAAGCCGTTTCTGATATTAGCGTGCACAAACACACAGACAAACAGACAAAAAAAATATTAATTACAATTTCGGGTTCGGCATCGATATAATAACAACCCCTGCTACTTTTTTTTTATATATTTCCATTGTACAGACACCACTTTTCTACAATTTTATTATATGTATAGATTATTACTATTATATTAATGAATATAATTTCTCAATATATATTATTATTTTCAGGTAAAATCCCCCAATTCGTGTTGGATGCAGCATTCGCAACTGTAATGTTGGACTATATAAAGCACGTCAGAAGATTTGTGAGTGAGAGCAAAGCCGCGGGAAAGTTCTAGTTAATCCGCCATTTTGTTTCAAATCTGCGTGTTCACGAAACTGTGCAAGTGTTCCTAACGACTTGGGCGTGTGTCTTACCTAAGTAGGGGAGGACCCACTTCTTGTTGCTTTTACGGGTAGAGTGGGCCATCTGCTCGCCCTCCACAAGTTCCACAGGTATAAGTAAAAATACACAAGCAGCATGAAATAAGTTCTTTAACATAAATACATGAGAATTATTAGCCATTTTTTATTTAAGGTCAGTGACCTTGATTTTTAGGGCTTTTTCCTTTAAATATTGGTGGACTATTCACACAGTGCCATCTAGCACCAAAGCAAGCTAAGCATAGCTTGTATCATGGGAGCCAGACAACTGATATATATACTTATATACTTTTTTTTTGTAAATACTTTACGTATAATACATATCAACAACCAGACAAAGAACATCTATATTCGCCATACAAATATTTGTCCTGGGTGGGAATCGAACCCGCGACCTACAACAGAAGGCAGGCTACCAACTAAGGTTTGAGAGTGTCAAGTGTCGATTTTGTGACGTCATTTGGGGTTTGATGGATTTCAATTTCAGCTTTATGAAGAAACAAATATATTTCAATAAATATTTGTCTTTTGAAGTGAAAGGTCAGATGCTTTGTAGAGAAATGTCAGTGACCTTTAGTGTTTATGACCTAAGTTAAGTGTCAGAGACCTAATATAATATCTTATTCCGTGACAAAAGACAAAATCTATCAGAATACTTTACCATTATTTCTGAAGTCATTGACCTCAAGGAGGTCAATGGCCCTGAAAGCCAAGGTCATTGCCCTTTTAGTGAAGTTAATTTTACAGTCATATTTTTTATCAATTCTGGTACAGTTGTTTTACCAAATAGTTTTTAAGTTATACCTATATAAGCTATGTCATAAGGGCTTTGCTTGTGATAAACTGATTTATATAAATTTTATATAAAAAGAAAACACATTGTCTTAAGGTAATTGAAATAGTGTATTTCATTTATACATAATTTTACCTAATATGAAATAACATTAAACGTATAATTGTTTTTTATTAATAATTTTGACTATATATTAATTCCTGGTTAGTGTAATTAACAATACTGAGTTATTACATACTAAAGACACATCTGGTTTAGCTCGGCTGCATTTAATTCACATATTATTTACACAAATCGACTTCGTTTATCGCTCATTCTCTTAGTGAAAACTGTATCAAACTAAATCTGGTTTAGAAGAAATGAGCGAGGAAACAGACATAAATAAAAAATGAAAAAAAAATATCTGTATCTTTTATTTTTATTTTATAGACAAAGTCAAAGTCAAAAACTTTATTTCCATAGAGTTCATAAAGAAATGGCTTGGAAACGTCAATATTATTCAAAACATAAGGTCACGCGTACTTATCGATAAGTTTGACGCCTGTTCAAACCATATCCGACCCTCCATGGGGGAATTGGCAAGAAACCCCTAAAGAATGGCTTCTTTTTTTTCGCGAGCACGATCCTTGTAACAATCTGAGTACTTAGACTATGTTACATTTTTGACTAATTAATATACTGAAATAAGATATTACAAGATGTTTTGTGTGTCGTTGAGAGATAGATAGCGACTTTTTTTATACTGTTTAGAGTAAAGTGGGAATTATTGTTCCCATTCTTATTAAAGGAACTTCAAAATATTTTGCATCCAAGTCAAATCTCTCACACACTTAAATGACAGTGGAAAATATTTTTTTGCATTTATTGTAAACAAATAACCAGCATTCAAGTAGATATAATTTAGATAATAACAATATTTTTGTGAAATTAAGTTTTAATATTAAGTCCGAATTAAAATATATTCAATTTGTACTGTTTTTGAAAGACTTCTTTTTATTATTATAATTTCAGATTAATTCAATATTTCATCGTGCTAGAATTGCTAGTGCATATATAGATACATATATTGAGAATTGTATATTTATTATCTATCTTATTATATACAAATATATATACAATTCTCTTTTGTGATGTAAATTACATTAGTTTTTATATTCGACTAGATTTGTTCCCCAAATGATTTTTCAGTTGCATTTTTCATCTGTTAGACGCCATTCTAACGGTGTCACGGAACGAGCGGATGGCCCACCTGATGTGAAACGTGGCCCCCTTCCATAACAACAGCCTAAAGTAGACACAAGTCATATGCGCCCGTCACCGGAGGCTTGAAACGTGTCTCCTGTGCCTGTAATTTCACCGGTACTTGATAAAAATCCTAAACACTTAATAACCCACCGTCTGATAAACTGAGTCTGTTTTGTATTGTCTGAATTGAAAGCTACATGAGTTTACTACAACCCTCTTTATTTTTTTTTAAAAGAAATTATGTAGTTTATTATTTTTGACAAATTAAATAATAAATACTATAATTTTGATTCTCTACGAACTATTATTATATATTCCCATAATAATGTATTTTAGAAAATTCAAATGACTACCCATGTGTGTTACTAGAAACAAAAATAATGTAATGATCGACCCTATTTTTTATTTGTCCTTAAACGGTACGGAACCAAAAAAAATCTAATCTTGTTCATAAATCGTTTCTTTGTAAAGTTAATATAAAACACTGTTAATGCTTAAGCGTAAATTAAACAAATTTTGTACTGGTAACATTTGTTTTATTTCTTACTTCTAAGTTGAAATATTCGTGAATATTTCAAACAGCGCCATCTACTAAAGCATAGCTTGTACTGTGAGAACCAATACTTTTATATTTTGTAAAACCATACATATTAACACCCAGACAGTACAAACATCTACCTATGTTCGTCGTACAAGTTTGTCGTGGGTGGGAATCGAACCCGCGACCAGCGCAGAAAGCAGTTACTACCAATTGAGCTGTGAGGGTAGCTATATGATATCACAATTCTGTATGCTTATGTTCAGAGCAGACTGACGGAGTACCTATTAAGTAGGTGACACAGAGCAGTAGAACTCACGCCAAGTACGTCCGGGTAAGTACTGCCACCATGCCCATTTCTGCCGTCAAGTAGTAATGCATTCGCGTTACTGTGTTCCAGTTTGAAATTGCCGGTGTAATTACAGGCACATGATACATTCCACCACACGTTTCAGAGTTACGGGCACTTGGGTCTTGTACCTAGTAGGGGACGACCTTTGTCTACCTTAAAATTAGTCATGTATTTATTTAAAGTTATATTTGTATAACATCACATGATCAAAAAAATTAAACGTTCGAATCTTCAATTAAAAAGTCTGACTGTATAACAAAAAACATATTTTATGTATTGATTTATGTTTCATAGCATCCATTTTTATTTGTATTCCTATGTACATGTGACGCCATCTGTTGGCAACATTTGAAACTAATAAAAAAGTTTGAGGGTAGATGCGGAATAAGTCATATTTTTACTCCTTGTTACTATCGGGTAGTTGTGAGATTAGTAACGCAACCGAGGGAATGCGAGACACATCTCAGCTCGCAAACTGTTAAAAGTAAGTTTGTGGGCCCACGTTGCTCGCGTCCGTAGATGATAACCCTTTGAACCCCTACACGTGTCCCCCGGGTGGTGCGAAACCCAAAATAGCAGTAGGGGTTGTGCTAAGTTCCCCGGAGAAGTACTGCCACCACACCTGGTAATCTGCCGGCAAGCAGTGATGCACTCGTATTGCTGTGTTCCCGTGGAAGGGAGTGGGTGCCGGTGAAATTGCAGCCGCATGAGACGTAACATCCCCGTCTCGGGGTGCAACGCAACGCAATGCGACTTGAGTCATCTCAATTTCATTCAGTCAGTTACAATTATTAAAAGAATTCAAGAAAAACAAATTCAGGTTTCACACAATAATGCACATTGCAACCATATAAATGATTCAAATTAACAAAATTAAAAATACACATACATTCAGAGTGAACTGATTTGGCTTCATAAAAGTGCAATCCGTCTCACTAGAGTTCAGGCAACTAAATTTGCTTAGCAGGTACTAATAGCGGTTTAAAATCATACTGTGGTCTGGCCAATTTGCTTATAGTGAGCTCAAGAATAGAATTACAATTGCTATTTGTAATGAGCATCAAACGCTAGCGAAATTCCTTTCAAAGTTAAGACCTGGTGTTTCAAATGGCGTTCAATATGAAGCGTTTTATGATAGTACAAGTTATATATAGTTAGACATACATTCGTTGCTACTACTAATCATGTTCTTAGCTCTCGAGCGGTGAAAGTATTAATTAAAGTGCGCCTCAAAGAGGCTTCTTTCATGCAGTAGACATGTCTTCGAGTTTTTGTTTCTAGAACATGTTGGTTTATTCACGTAATTTTTCTTTACCGTTGAGAATATTTGGCAGATAAATTTTCAAGAAAAAAAACAATGTGACTATGGCAAACGCCTTCGAGCGAAGACAGAAGGAAAAAAGTGAAATAACTGGTGCACGTCAAGATTTGAACCAGCGACCTCCGGTTTAGAACTGGTATGTATCACTAGGCCACCACGCCTTCACCTACGCTAGTTATCTGTGATTCCCAAATGCAGTCCAAGCACCGCTCTTCTGCCTGGAAACGTAAGTACAGGAAACTCTGGTATGCAGGCTTGTGCCAAGTTCGTGGAAGTACTGACACCATACCTATTTTCCGACAAGCAGTAACGCATTCGTATTACTTCGTTCCGGCTTGAATGGTGTGGTTGCCAGTAAAATTACTGGCACTTGAGACATTATTAATAAATTAATAATTCACGTCTCAGAGTTACGGGCGCATACGATGCGACCTGGGTCGTGCACCTAAGTAGAGGAGGACCCAAGTTGTATGGCTTTGTCGCGCTTAAAAGCACGTTTTATTAAATAAATAATTGGACAGTTCCGTTATACGTGCTACCGATTAAAATGATTCGTTGCTACTGAGCAAAGCGCGGCCATCAATGCAGTATTTATAGGGCGCGGCGGGGACTGCACCCGGCCGTACCCCAGTGAGTCGATTATTATAAATCTGTCGACAGTATCGTCCGGGGAAGTACTGCCACCATGCCCATTTCTGCCGCCAAGCAGTAACGCATTCGCGTTACTGTGTTCCGGTTTGAAAGGTGTGGTTGCCAGCACGATACATTCCACCTACACGTCTCTGAGTTACGGGCGCATACGATGCGTTGGGTCTTGTCGTACCTAGTAGGGGAGGACCCAAGTCGCATCGGTTGTTATGGGCAGAGGTTACCACTTAACACCAGGTAGGCCGTCGGCTCGTTCCGTAACTGTATCACAATAAAAAAAATGTGAGCCGTCACGGGACGCCTGGCAGATGTGAAACATCGACATTATTTTGTAAGAAACTAAGTACCCCATCACTAATAATGTTTATGATTTGTCGTAACCTTGAACGGACCAATCAGCGCTCATGCCGTGGCGACGCGTCGCCAAGCTTGAAATCGGTTTTACGTGCGGCTATAGATGTTTCACATCAAAATAAGTACTATGATATCTTCTAAGATATTCATTTTAATGATATGCTGTAAAGGGAAATTTTGATCTTAATTAAATGCATAACTTAACTTACGCATGTAATTCTCTGTTTTTAGAATTACACATTAGATATACATATGTTGTGATACCCACTTTTGGGAGAAGACGATGGCTTCCGAAATACAGTTTTTAATTGGTTCGGGAGCCAAAGGCTTCAAAGCAATTGTTTTTACAATGATGGTAAAACAATAAAGATGAAAGATGAATTGGATGGGGATTATTAATGTATTGTTTAAAATAACTTCGTAAAACCCATTATTTTACAGTATTATGTAAAAGATAGACCAGACCTCGTTTTGAATGGCTACCCTTGGTTATCCCCTTAGGAGATGGACGTTTACCATAGGACTTTTCTGTAGACCTATTTAAGATATACAATTCGGTAATACATTATTTTGATCTGTCTCGTAAGGTTTAGCCAGCGTTAGCAATGTAAGCGCACAATATAAGTTTTTTACGACATCATTACAAATATTTTAAATTCTCGGCATTTCTCGATTATAAAATGAAATGTATTAGGTACACATAAAAATCCGAAAAAAGACTTTAACTACAGTGAAAACCGTATGAAAATCCGTTGCATTACGAGAGATTTCCTTCTTTTTTTCGCGAGCACGATCCTTGTAACAATCTGAGTACTTAGATCTATGTTACATTTAACATAATATACTGAAATAAGATATTACAGGATGTTTTGTGTGTCGTTGAGCAGAGCGACATCGGACCCGAGGGGATTTATCATTTATATAATCATTTACAGTGTAATAAGCTTTATTTAGTAGACCCTTTTTATATAACTGTAGGTAATTATAAAAAATTATGACTTATTTCTATGTAGATGTTAAACTAATTTTACTTATTAGGTATATGTGTAAACACAGTCGTGGTGATGTTTTGTACTCATTCACGCTAATACTCATGGACTGCTTTTTATATATATTTTATAGTGTTAAATGGTAACCTCAGCCCATAATAACCGATGCGACTTGGGTCCTCCCCTACTTGGTACGACAAGACCCAACTCGCATCGTATGTGCCCGTAACTCTGAGACGTGTGGGTAGGTGGAATATCTCATGTGCCTGTAATGTCACCGGCAACCACACCTTTCAAACCGGAACACAGTAACGCGAATGCGTTACTTCTTGGCGGCAGAAAGGGGACGTAACATTACAACATAAAAAAAATACACCCGCGCTAGGATTTCTTCGCAGTTGGCAAACAATTGGCAGCTGAAATAGGTATGGGGCAGTACTTCCCCGGAAGAACTACGTAATCATTCCTTTCAAAAGCCTTTCTTTTGTGTGATCTCAAATGTCTTCTAACTTTTTCATTTACCGCCAATTTTTTTCCTCTTATTGGTACATGGGGGGGGGATATACTGGATTCGAAGTCGTTTTCTATAATTTTTAGAGTTCCGTAGGTTAATGACAACACCGGAACACACACTCATAGACTAATTGCACTATATTATTGGTTACAAAACTATAAACTTTACCACATAACAAATTTTTTGTTAGTTACGCATTATTCAATGTACCTATTTGTTTCTTAAAGAATGAGGAAGATAGCCCTGATGATAAGGATAATCTGTGCCCGTAACAAAAAAAAATACGTGCTGGGATCCTCCCCTAGGTTCTATTCTTTATTCTATTCAAGTCACTAGTCCTCTAGAACCAGTGTGGTGAAAGGATTTTAAGTGCGCCTCAAAGAGGCTCCTTTGGGAGTTGACAGATGTCTTCGAATTTTTAATTTTTGACATGTCGGTTTCCTCAAGATGTTTTCCGTCATTGTTTTGAGAACGTGGTATTGCGCACATACATTTTCAATCGAGAAACTTATAGGTGCACGTCGGGATTTGAACCGGCGACGGATTGAAACTCGGGGTCAGTACCACTAGACCACCACGCTCTCACAAAGTTACGTACGGGAAGACTACAACGCATCATATGCACTGATAACTTCAAGCAGTGTTTAAATTCATCAAATCGTATGACCTTAAAAAGTGAAAGCTAGCCACGAGCCAAATCAACGAAGGCATCTCACCAAAAGAGAGAGATAGGAGACCTTGTTCTATTTACTTATACATAGCTATATAAATAATAAATAGCGGTTCTCTGTACGGTAACGCTAACTACTAGTTAACCAACCAAAAAAAACCCTAACTCAAAAATGGTTTCCTCTCAAAATCAGACTGAATCAAACCAAGATCAGAAATCTTCCAGAGAAAATGGCCGTCTCAATCCCATCAGACTACAAAATGAAGAAAATGACCACAAAGCACATGATTATAGAAGCTATGACGGAACTCAACAGAAAGAAAGGAGTATCATTGCAGGCAATCAAAAAGTTCCTTAGCGAGAGATACAACGTTGACATAGAACGAGTTAATTTTCTCATTAAGAAGTGTTTGAAAGCAGGTGTTGATGACGGCACTTTCACACAGGTCAGGGGCATTGGAATTTCTGGCTCCTTCAAGTTGACAAACGTCAAGGAAAAACTCAAGAAGGAACCCAAAAAGAGCCCAGAGGAAACGAAAACAGAAACAGAAAATGTTAAGAAAGAGGTCACCGCTAAGGTTAAAGTTCTGAAGAATCCGAAGACAGCTGGTAAGGAGATAAAGAAGAAGATCACCATAGAAGAAGGAAAGCGGTCGAAACCAAATAACGAAGAGACAGAGAATGTTAAAAAGAAATCACAAATGGATACCAAAATGGCGAAACCGAAGAATGATAAATTAAAAGCGTCGAAAGACACGAAGACACAGATGAAGATAATGCAGACACCGAAGAAGAAACGAGCGGCCATGGCGAAGAGGAAAAGCTTAGGGTCGATAAAACGACCAAAAATGAAACCGAGCAAAAATTGAAGAATGGGACTCAAAATTAACATTGAATTTTTAACAAATGTGAATAATATAATGTAAATGATGATTATGTAATGAAGATAAATATGAAATATTGACAATTAACGTAAAATTTTGTTTTATTCTCTTTTTTAAATTATCTTTTTTTTAAGCTATTGCCTAGCTTCTATCGCGGGCCTTGAGCGTGGAGACCGAATCCAGAAATTCCGTAACGAAAAAAACCTAACACCCCCAACTCCGACCGGCACAGCGGTGATACTTTTAGTTTTTCCATCTATCGATAAATACCAGAACTTTTAATGACTTTTTGAAATATCACGCGCAATAGCTTTACCGCGGCAGTCTCCCGAGTGCCACACGTCTTTTTTTAATACTTGTGTCATTTTCGTCCAAGGACGTACTGCCACCATACGTACTTATTATAATACCTACGCATAAGTGTAGGTTACCTTACTGCTTAGCGTAAGAAGTTTGTTTACGGACCTATGTAGTTAGTATAGGTATATAGTTGATTGTTATCTTATATTTCATACTTTATCCCAATTTGGCTTGCCTCACAGCTCAGTTGGCAGTAACTCTGCCTTCTGCGCTGTAGGTCGTGGGTTCGATTCTCACCCAGGACAAACATTTGCCAGACGAACATAGATGTTTGTTCTGTCTGTGTGTTAATATGTATTTACAAAAAAGTATATATGTATGTATATCAGTTGTCTTGTTCCCATGATACAAGCTATGCTTAGCTTACTTCGGGGTTAGATGGCGCTGTGTGAAATGTCCACCAATATTTATTTATTTACATCGTTAATTTGTATTTTTACAGCCACCACTGTGATTTAAATATTTCCTATTTTATGTTTATGTCGCTTGCCCCCCCAAATAAATACTATTTATTTCTTCTATTATCATTACTTCTTAAAACCCTTTTTAGAATATCAGCAATCAGTTTCCCGTAACAACGGGAACCCTGAAGACCCTTATCAGACGGTAATGAAGTTTTAGCTCGTTCACACAACTGGTCGCGGGTTGACAAAGCTTTCATACTGACTTATCCACAACACAGGGAATACTTGTGTGGACTAATGAATTTCTATTGTAGGTAAATAATCGTGATGTGACTGAATTAACTGTTCAATAATGTTATCACACTTTTTTTTTTAATGTAATACAGTTACAGAACTAGCTGACGGCCCACCTGATGTTAAGTGGTAACCTCAGCCCATAACAAGCGATGCGGCTTGGGTCTTGCCGTACCTAGTAGGGGAGGCTACTAGGTACGGCAAGACCCAAGTCGCAACGTATGCGCCCGTAACTCTGAGACGTGTAGGTGGAATAATATATGAATAACGTATTATTATTATACTAGCTGTTATCGCGCACCCCTATTTTACCCCTCGGAAAAGTAGCCTAAGTTACTCCTTGTTACATCAGCTATCTGCCAGTGAAAGTCCCGTCAAAATCGGTTCAACCATTTCGGAGATTAGCCGGAACAAACAGATAGACAGACAAAAATTGTAATAAATGTTGTTTTGGTATATGTACCGTGTATACATCCATATGCACTTAGTAAAAAGCGGTTATTTTAATTTTACAAACAGACACTCCAATTTTATCTATTTGTATAGATTTATTAATGTCATGTACAAAATGGCTGAACTATGTATTTCGTCAAAGAAACTATTAATTAATTTATAGTCATGTAAATTGCATTCGGCGGGTCGGATCGCTAATAATAGGCATTCCCAATAGATCTATACACAGTATAAAACAAAGTAGCTCCCGCTGTCTGTACGCTTAGATCTTTTAAACTACGCAACGGATTAGGTATAATGCAGTTTTCAGCAACAGATAGAGTGATTCAAGAGAAAGGTTTATACGTAAACTTTAGTATTTTATTTATTACTAACTGAACTGTGAATCTAGTCACTTTTTGTTACTTCGCTTTATCACTTGCTAATAAAAATATAAAAAAAAAAAAAAAAATTACAAAGCTAATAAAATAATAAATACATCTATTATATTAATAGAAGGTGGTTACAGCCCATTTCTGCCGCCAAGCAGTAACGCGTTCGCGTTACTGTGTTCCGGTTTGAAAGGTGTGGTTGCCGGTGAAATTACAGGCACAAGAGACATTCCACCTGCACGTCTCACAGTTACGGGCGCATTCGATGCGAGTTGAGTCTTGTCGTACCTAGTAAGGGAGGACCCAAGTCGCTTCGGTTGTTATGGGTCGAGGTTACCACTTAACACCAGGTGGGCCGTCGGCTCGTTCCGTAATTGCATCACATAAAAAAAAAAAGATAAAATTCCTCTACATAATTGTTTTTCTTGAGTAATAAAGAGTTTATATCTAAATGGAATTAATACGATTCATTCCAATACATTTCCACTCGCTCACACACCCACTCGCGGATGGATACTAAAACTAAAGCACTGATTACCGAGACTAAAATAACAGAATAATTGTATTTAAACCGGATTTGAAAGGTGGTTAAATGCTTTCATTCTTTTTATTTACCACGTTCACAAAACGGTGAAGGAAAACATCGTGAGGAAACCGACATGTCCTAGAACTAAAAAGACAGTCGAGTGCACGAAAGGAGCCTCTTTGAGGCGCACTTAAAATCCTTTCACCACACTGGTTCGAGAGAACCAGTGACTCGAAGAAGATGACTTTAGTTTCCCACTTAAGCGGTACCTACCGCATACTAATAAATCTAAGTAGCGATGATTAGTTAAATGGTTATTCTGTTTTTATTTTCTTTGATACAGTAACGGAACGAGCCGATGGCCCACCTGGTGTTAAGTGGCAACCTCTGCCCATAACCGATGCGACTTGGTGACCCTACTAGGTACAACAAGACCCAAGTCGCATCGTGCCCGTAACTCTGAAACGTGTAGGTGGAATGTCTCATGTGCCTGTAATTTCACCGGCAACCACACAGTAATCAGTGCCTAAGTTTTAGTTTCCATCCGCGAGTGGTTGTGTGAACGAGTGTAAATGTATTGAAATCAATCTTTTAGGTTTTAGGTTATTATTATTATTATTATCTATTATTATAGAAAATTATTTATTGCTCAATAAAAACAAGTATATAGGCGAATTTAATCTATTAATATAATAGATTTAATTATTATTTTATTTAATTAGACACAGAACAAAAATCTATGTTCGTCACACAAATGTTTGTCGTGGGTGGGAATCGAACCCACGACCTACAGGCAGAAGGCAGGGTTACTACCGAGCTGTGAGGCCAGACGAATGATGTCATTCGATGCGCAGAACTCATTTTTCATACAAGTGTAGATGCGCGAACTTTCCCCCACTCCGCCGACTCGTGTTCAAGTTGGCGGGAATCATACTTGACCGGCCTCACAGCTCAGTTGATAGTAACTCTGCCTTCCGCGCTGTAGGTCGCGGGTTCGATTCCCACCCAGGACAAAAATTTGTGTGACGAACAATGATGTTTGTTTTGTGTCTGGGTGTTCATATGTTTTTATAAAAAAGTATACCAGTTGTCGGGTTCCCATGATACAAGCTACGCTTAGCTTACCTACTTTGGGGCTAGATGGCGCTGTGTGAAATGTCCACCAATAATGTTAATTTTTGATTTACCTAGTTTGTTTGTATGTTTTTATTTTATATTACGTAATATAATTCCATTTTTGTATCTTGTTACTCTTTGTTACATTCATTGCCATTAATAATATAACATTATAAACTGAGCTGTCGAAGGTAAAGGGCCTCTAGCAGGCAAGTATTCCCTATACCAGCCTCATTAAATATTATTAATATATTTTTTTAATCAGGCAACACAACATTAGTAATACTTACACGTATTTAAGTGATAATAGCTGCTCCCGGTGGTTTTACAATCAGTGTATAATGAATTCCATGTAATTTATATCTTAATGCGTTATTTTCTATTCATTGCTTGATGGACTCGAATGAGTTTGTGTTGAAAATCGTAAGTAATACCTACTGACAAATCTAGCACAAAGATACTTACAACGATGAAAATAGAACAAAATATTATTAATTCAACACAAAGCTAGGCCCAAATAACATGAATAATTTTAAAATATAAGCCGCCATTACACGTCTCACATCGAAACGGACAACGCTCTAATATCATCCTTAGCAGCTATTCATAAAGTTGACTACAATATGCAACAATTGTTTCCAAGACAGTTTATGCTCAGTTTAATTTAAAGACGAAAAAAAACGCTATCAACTATCTCTTTCCGTCGCAAAGAATCGAAACCACGCAAGAGGGAGGCGAGCTATAATTTATCTTGGCGTGTGTACAACATCTAGGGTATAATAAGGTCATGGAACGTGTTTGAATTTCGAAACGCTTTTTGTCCAATGCCGTGCATCGTTATTCAACCTCCTTTCATTGGCTCGAGTCGACTCGTACCACGGGCGCAAAGGTTCGTAAAATCAATACCGGGAACGTGATATTTGAATGCGTTTTGAGCGATACTGTCGTTGTGCGCTGTCTTTCGGAGTTTTGTGGTAGCGGGGCCACGGCCTGTGTCGAGATCTTTCATATTATTCGCGCAGCGGCCATGTCGTGAGGAAGATGTCCGTGCGCGCTGTTGTGCTGAGGATTATCCATATTTGAAGAGGTTGACGTCTCGTTATTACAAGGGTAAGTTTTTTGTGGGTTTATTTAGTTTTGTGTGCGTGTGTTGGTGTAAAGCTGGCGTTTACGATAATGTTTCTACCGTTCACTGCGCGTCAGACACGGAATATACATTTGTCTGTGACGTCACAGTTTGTTTTGAAATGATCGCAGTGCCATTTTGATTCTGTTTGCAACTGAATTTGACATTACTTATATGTGCTGACAATAAACATTGTATGAAAATGTCACTACGAAATATGGCCCGAGTAATAATAAAAGTGTACTCTTGCACTAAATTCAATGCAATAAGGTTCAAAATGTTTTTTTGTGGTTATTTGTATTGAAATATCTGAGTATAATCGTAGGCCGTCTCTTTCTAACAACATGGCGGATGCCATGCCTCTTTCTCTGTTTCTCTTGTGTATATTAATAGATATCTTGGTATCACGGGGTTTCTGTTCGCCCTACTTTTTTGATATGGATGTTACAAGATGGCGTTTATCGATATCGACACTTTTAAATATTACTACTTTAATACCGTTAATATAATATTACTTTAAGGTTTTTAAATTATAAGGTTGTTTTGTAAAGTTCTTAGAGCAGTGAAATAAGCCTAAAATAGTAATAGGGTCACAAATGAGAAAGATAGAGAAAGTTCGGAAGTAGATTAAAACGTAAAATACATTATTTTAATGTCACAGTTAAAATATCTTAATAATTTCAGAGACAGGCCTCACTTGGTAGTAATTCTGCATAATGCGCGGTCGTTAGTTCGTTTCCCATAAAGGGCAAACATTTGTGTGACGAACATAGAAGTATGTTTTGTTTCAATCGGATGTATATTAAGTATTATATATATGTACTAGCTGTGCCCGCGACTTCGTTCGCGTGGAATAGTGACTTTTCACTTTTCTTTATAACTGAATCCTTATGGCAGCGGCGCGGCTCTCAGCGCGCTTTATATAGCCACGGACGCTCAGGCGCGAGGCGTGTAGTACGTACTCTGTACGTTAAAAATGTTCGCCGTGATTCTTTAAATTGACATAACTTTTTTATTTATGAACCGATTGACATGAAATAAACACTAAATGTTAAGTGAAGCTTACTACAATATATTAGTGAAAACCGTATCTAAATCGAATAAGCCGTTTCTGATATTAGCGTGCACAAACACACAGACAGACAAAAAAAATATAATTACAATTTCGGGTTCGGCATCGATATAATAACAACGCCTGCTACTTTTTTTTTATATATTTCCATTGTACAGACACCACTTTTCTACAATTTTATTATATGTATAGATTAACAAAAAGTATACATGTTTTATGTCAGTCGTCTGGATCCCATAGATATTACAAGATTAGATGGGACTAGATGGCGCTGTGTGAAATGTTCACCAATATTTATTTATGTATGAGGCGATGCAAATACAAGAAACAAAATGTTAAGAGTTATATCACACTCATAAATGTGATCAATATAAATGTAGAATAAATAAATTATGTCTAGATAGATATCTCGATAAAATACATTTTTTTTGTAAATACACATAAAATACATATCAACGTTAACAGAACAAAGATCGGTGCTCGTCACTCAAGTATTTGCCCTGGTGGGAATAGAACCCACGATCTACAGTACAGAAGTCAGGGTACAAACTGAGCTGTGAGACCATTTCAAAGTAATACGTTGTTTCAAATAAAATAATAATTTCTTTAAATAAATAATCGATTTTATAAATTCATCGACACTATCCCATCTCTAACGAAACAAAATTTCTTTCTCCGGTAAAAAATACACTCCGACCCCAGCGGCTGCGGAACCCACACGTTTTAGGGTACCTCCGAACGAATTTGAATCTTATACCCAACAACTTAAAACGCATTTTATTACAAATTACAATTGTTAATGCAAAGTCTGCCTTATATAGGTTATTATATAAGGTTGTTATTACATTAGCAAACCTTATATCAAAGCCGTGTTGCTTAATAAGTCTATTTTCAAGGGAATCCTTTGATTTATCGTCGTATTAAATCGACGAAGGGAACTTTGAGGCTGGTTGAGATTAAATACTTTCGTCATCCATTAATTTTGACTCATTTACATAAACTTTACATATTTATGACAACATGGTCGAATAATTGAGACTCTATGTTATGTGGTGTTACGGAACGAGCCGATGGCCCACCTGCTCTCATGCGGTAACAAATCATTAGCACTTGGTTCTTCCCCTACTTAGGAAATCGACCCAAGTCATCATATGAGCCTATAAATCTCACATGAGGTGATGTCTCGTGTGCCTGTAATTTCACCGACTACCTGGCATACTGGTACAGTAACGCGAAAGCATTTCTGCTTGGCGGCAGTAATTGAACGGATTTTCTCTTGATCGTGACGCAACATTGAATATTAATTAATTTTATAAAAAAAATAAGTGATACAAATATTTGAGGATAAGGAGAACTTTCAACCACACTTTCCTTCTCAAATACACGTTCCTCCTCAAATACACGTTCCTCCTCAAATACACTTTCCTCCTCAAATACACTTTCCCCTTCAAATACACGTTCCTCCTCAAACACACTTTCCTCCTCAAACACACTTTCCTCCTCAAATACACTTTCCTCCTCAAATACACTTTCCCCTTCAAATACACTTTCCTCCTCAAATACACTTTCCTCCTCAAATACACTTTCCCCTTCAAATACACTTTCCTCCTCAAACACACTTTCCTCCTCAAATACACTTTCCTCTTCAACCGCACTTTCCTCCTCAAATACATTTTCCTAATACTTACTAATTTTAATAAAACTTCAAGAGTTCAGTCACAATTTGTCATTTTTTATTGGTTTCGATATATCGACGATGTTAAACGCATGATCACGAGGAAAGCCATCACACCTACCTCTGCGTCGAGCAGTCCGGTTGCCGGTTAAATTACAGGCACGTGTGACATTACACCTACACATATCATAGTGACGGGCGCAAGATCCCAAAACGTATTTTTGCTTGACAGAGGTTACAGATCAGTTTGGCAATCTTTACTTAAAAATCTGTAACCAGTGAAAATACTTAAAACAATTTACTACAAAAGAAAAGTTTACAAAACAAAGATTTATTTATAATATGGAACCGATATTTTTTTGTTAAGTCTTCGTATTCTTTTTATTTACTGGCCTTGCAGCTCAGTTAGTTAGTAACTCTGCCTTCTGAGCTGTAGGTCGTGGGTTCGATTCCCACCCAGGACAAACATTTATGTGACGAGCATTGATGTTTGTTCTGTGTCTGGGTGTTAATATGTATTATATGTATGTATTTACAAAAAAAGGTATAGGTATGAGTATGTATATCAGCTGTCTAGTTCCCATGATACAAGCTATGCTTAGCTTACATTGGGGCTAGATGGCGCTGTGTGACAATGTCCACCAATATTTATTTCTTTTATTTGTAGAACAAAGGCGGATCTGCAATACAGTAACTCTACAGTAGAGCACTTTAAAGTGTTTTTGAATTAGTGTGTGATGTGATATTTTGTAACCGGCTAGTCCTATCATCGTCAAATTTGGATAATGTAAAACTGTAATAAGATTTTCTATGATATTTAAGGTCGATTACAACATAACAAACTAAATTTGAAAAAAAAAAAACCTTTGTTCTACGACTATGACGAAGTAACTTTCGACCTTATTTTCCTCTAATTCCTCATTGCTAAACAAACTATATAAAAAAGAAAATTTTCTTATGTGAATCTTAATTTACTTAAGTTACTTCCTTTTCAAGAATCAAGTTACAAGTTCAAGCGTTGAGGGGTAACAGAATGGTGGCGTAGTGACCGCCCTTCAATCCAAAGTTCTCGGGTTCAAATTTGGTGTAACCGTGGTTTTATAAGGTTCGCTTGAAAATCTAACATCGGGAATTAAAATTTAACATACATGTAATATTTAGATATACCACTACACCATACCACACCAAGGGTTAGGCAGAAAAGAAAGAAAAAAAACATTATGCTTAACAGAAAGAAAGAAAATCTTTATTAGTAGCTATTAAGATACAGTCTAGTTCGTAAAGTTATAATTACCTCTATTACAATTAAAAATAGTTAGGTACTTAAATTACTAACTTAAAACTGTTAGTTATAAGTTATTAATTTAAGTACACCCAAAGGTTTGCTCCAGCTAGCGAAAAAAGGAAGCCGTCCTTTAGGGGTTTCTTGCCTGTTCTCCCCATGGAGGGTCGGATAGGGTTTTAACGTCAAACTTATTGATAAGTACGCGTGACCTTATGTTTTGAATATTATTGACGTTACCAAGCCATTTATGAATTCTATGGAAATTAAGTTTTTGACTTTGGCTAGGGCTCAAACCCGGTATTCCTGACTTTGAAGGTTTGATCACCTACCAGCTCTAACATTGTGCGTTGAGCAAAGCCCGTTAGTCAAGTCATTCACTCACGCTTTGAAATTTTGGTTCAAAGCTATTTCGCCTCACGATGTTTTCCATCACCAATTTTTTTATGTACCTAATAAAATTACGAGACAAGCAGATGGCCCACTTTGTGTTAAGTGGTAAGCTCAGCCCATAACAAGTAATACTACTTGGGGCCTCCCTACTTAGATACGACAAGACTCAAGTCGCAGCATATGCGCCCGTAACTCAGAGGCGTGAAGGTGAAATGTCTCATGTGACTGTAATTTCATCGCTAACCATACAGGAACACAGTAACGAGAAGTATTATTGCTTGGCGGCAGAAATGTGTATGGTAGCAGTAATTCCCCGAAGGAACTTACCATAAGCTGTTCTTCTCCTGCTAAAATATGATTAAAGAGGAAAAAATAATTACTTATATAAAAAAACTTTTACGTTCTAGATGCAGCAACAACATAGGGAGCATGCTTCACAGACGCCTATTCAATTCTCGTAAGTATTCTCATATCAGCTTGAACAAATTAACCAGATATCTCAGTCCCTCACCGCAGCTTGACATGCGGCAATAGCGGCAATATAATATAATTGATAATAAAAAACTATCTGCCGTCTTTACCGGTCCTTCTGTCACAAGTCATGATAGGACTCAGTTAAATGGTCCTATTCACCTAAGGTACTGAATTCAACATATCAAATGTTATTTGGGAAACAGCTCAGTCTGTCAATGTTAGTATTGTTTAGTCAGATAAACGGCACAGTAATATGGGGAAAAGGAAAAGGGATTCCACAAGGCTCTCTTCTAGAGCCTCTACTATTTATGATCGTTGCTATGGACCTGTCAAACGCCTACCATGGAGCTACGTACAAAGCCCAACAGTCATAAAATTAAAAAAAAACCTAGACTACTTACCTCTTAAACTTACTTCACAGGAACCAGCCTCAGTTACAGCAGTCCATTCAGCCGTCGATGCAACAAATTCAGACGTCGATGCACTCAATACAGCCGTCAATGCAGTCAATTCAGCCGTCGATGCAATCAATACAGACGTCAATGCAACCGTCAATGCAGCCATCGATGCAGTCAATACAGACGTCAATGCAGCCGTCGATGCAATCAATTCAGCCCTCGATGCAGTCAATGCATCAAATTCAGCCGTCTATGCAGTCAATACAGCAGCCAATGATGCTGTGTCCCGTGCAGTTTGTGTATGAAACTCAGATGCTGATGCCGCAAGGGAAGACAGGTGAGTCACACATTTATTTGCTACAGAGCCGGTACAGTAATAATAATAATATCTTTATTTCTACTTAGTATTAAATACATTGGCCCATATAAATAGATACCTTAGTGACTAACATACATATGATAACTTAAGAATACAACAAATGAAAGGGATTTTCTTTCTTGGCAGCTTCCCTAAAGCTTCGGTAAAAGATCCCATCAGGCCAAAATCCAGGATCAAGGATCACATCCTTAATCCTCCAGTAATTTGAAACTCAATTTGTATTGATCACACCTCTTCATCAATGTATGTTTTGATTCAAGATTAAGATAGACATAATGAGAAGAATGAGAGAATTACATTAATTTCATAAAATTTCTCTATTTTAGATGAGCAAATACAACATAATACGACATTTCCACAAAATACATACATAATCAACGTGCAGAACCCACCACCTTGGATTCAGAACCGAAATATGAACCAATTCGTCTATATGCCACAGCTAATGCAAAAAAACATACAACCTTACGTGCAACAGAATATAGTCCAGAATCCTATGTTTATTCAGCAATTTCAACAGCCGATGCCGGAGCAGGTTAGAATGCAAATACCGAATCTAATACAACACAATACAGTTCAAAATCCACAAAACGTTGTACAAAATACGCAACACATGATGAGGCTGTCACAAATGGAGATGAAACAGGATAAGATGCCACTCTTGACTCAGATATTACAAGAACAGACGAACCAAGGAGTGCGAAAGTCAAACCAACCGATGCAGAACGACACACAACCGATACAAATGATGAGACAGACATACCAGAACATAAGACCACAAATGCTTACAGTCAACCCGATGCCGTCAAATCATAGTTGCGCACATCACACCCAAGCGCAAGTGCCGAACGTTTCACAGCCTCAAATCATCAGTGAAATCCCACCGTACATAAGAAACCAATTCCCTGAAGGGCTCAGTGTCAAAAGCATTTATAAACCAATCCCAATGACGATGGTTAGGCCTAACGAGTACCTACAAAACATAGCACCAGCGACGACTATACCGAGTAACGTCCCGACTTTAATGCCAAAACTCGTCATGAGGAACACAACGACGAACACAGATAATAGATATATTTACAAAAGGAAATTACAAAACGCTAAAACCGAAACAGATAACGCTGCATACAAAAAGCACTGCACGCAACTAGAAGAAGACACGGCCAAATTACTATGCAAAATGAAAAGTGACGCTATAGCTAACAAAAAGAAAATGGATACACAAATGAACAACAGTGTTGAAAATAACGCAATCCGTGAAAGACTGGAAGATAAACCTATTAGAAATACTGTGTATGTGCAAGCTAGGGGTAGAGTTAGTGAATCAGTCGCGAACGAAATCAAGAACAATACTAACAAAAATGAAGTAATTCAACACGAAAACAGCAACATGAGACAACAACAGACAACAAATGAGACGGAAAACAGTTGCGAAGTAATCGAAACAAAGAACAATGAAAACAAAGAATCTAACAAAGAAATTAAACCTGATATTGACAGAAACTCTCCAATAACTGCAATAACTGCTCCAATAACTGTTAAATCACCTAAAAAAGAAACCGACATAGAAAATACTGTTAGTAACAATCAGGTTGAAACGCCAAAGGTCGAAACGAAATTACCAGTGAAGGAAAACATCGACATAGAGGAAAAAATATCGCAATTCGTTTTGACTCACGTCCTAGATGGCCATATCATTCAGGAATCGAATATCCCATTTGCTGTAAGTGACTTATTCGTTTATCTGCAACACACATTTACAATAAACATAGATGCTTAAGTACAAAGTAGAAAGTATAAATAAATTAACTAGTTATTAATTAATTACTGGCCTCACAGCTGGTAGTATTTCTGCCTTCTGAGCTGTAGGACGTGGATTCGATTCTCACCCAGGACAAACATTTGTGTGACGAGCATTGGTGTTAATATGTATGGACAAAAAGTATATGTACGCTATTAGTTATGGTTCCCATAGTACAAGCTATACTTAGTTTGGGGCTAGACGGCGCTGTGTGAAAAGTTCACCAATATTATTATTAAATATAACTAAGCAAACAAAATAAACAATCCTAATCCTAACTAATATTATAAATGAGAAAGTGAGTTTGTTTGTTGCACTTTCACACCTAAACCGCTTAATCAATTATGATGAATTTTAATATGGAGATAGATGGGACTCCGGAGACAGTTTTCTATTTTACCCCTCGGATTAGTAGCCTAAGTTACTCCTTGTTACATCAGCTATCTGCCAGTGAAAATCCCGTCAAAATCGGTCCAGCCATTTCAGAGATTAGCCGGAACAAACAGACAGACAGACAAAAAGTGTAAAAAATTTTGTTTTGGTATATGTACCGTGTATACATCCACATGCACTCAGTAAAAAGAGGTTATTTTAATATTACAAACAGACACTCCAATTTTATTTATTTGTATAGATGTATTTGTGACGACTCCGTATTATGTTCCAGATAAAGAAACCGTCTAAATCACCCAAAAGGCTGACTTCACACAACAATACGGGAGAGACTGAAGTGTCCTTTGACAGTTTGAAGGAGACTACTAAACCTGATAATGAGATTAAGAATACTGTGCCAAATACTACATTAGATAGCGTACAAGATGAAGTCACAACAATGCACAATGAAGGTAAAACATTTATTTAAGTGTGTTAAATGTGTTTATTAACCGTCCTATCCATCCAAAGGTTTCATGGAAGAGATTGCTTTCAGTGATAATGCCACCCATGGAGTGTCCTATTTTATATTATTAAAAAAGCCTATGTTTATAGATCAAAGACTGGCTGAATAGACTGAATATGAAAAGACCGAAAGAATAGCTATAAATATTATATAATATTATCTGTGGTGCCTCTAAATAAAAAAAAATTAAGGCACTAGCTAATATAATAAAAGCTAAAAAAGCTAACATATAGCTTAAAGAATACGCCATTGTTGAGATCAAAAGCAAACTGATTTATTTCTAATCTACCCACATGGTACTTTACAAAAACCAATCATATACAACATACCTCCCTCATTAACTTTGAAACAATCAAATATCAATTCCAAAAACAATATCATACTACTAAACACAATTTACAGCAATGAACAACTCAATTATTTTAGACAATCTAATCAGTTAGATATTGGTATCCCAATTATATCAGGCCACAGCTCAGGGTCTGGTATTTGAATGGGTACTTCCTCTACAGATGTTTGAGAATCAGAGTCATTATTCAGTCGCTCCCTTGATCCATCACCAAGTAGTTGTGGTGCTTCAGGGTGAGTTGCTCTTGTCAGTATCTGGTCGGCATGCCGCCGATGCAACTCTCCACCTTCCGTCCTCACCCTGTATGAGCTAGGACCCTCTACAGAGTCTACAGTGGCCCTCTGCCACTTTTCACCAGGTCCATACATGTGTATCAATACAGGCTGGCCCACCTGGAATTTCCTCAGTAGTGGGCGTTGGGAAATTGCTTCCAACTGTGTATCAGCATGCGTCGGTGCATTGTCCGGGTGTAGTCTCGATATAGCCGTTCTGTATTTTCGACCATTCAGTAACTCTGCCGGCGTTTTACTTGTACTACAGTTGGGTAAAGTTCTTAAATAAAACAAAATCTTTGTCAACTTTTCTCCCCATGGCATTTGTGAGTTTTCAAATTTCTTCAGTTTATTTTTAAACGTTTGTATTGCTCTCTCCACTTGGCCATTTGTGGCAGGATGATATGGGGGAGAATATAAATGTCGGATCCCATTTTTGTTCAAAAATGTGTTAAACTCAGTGGAGCTGAATGCTCGTCCATTATCAGATACCAATACATCTGGCAAACCTTGGGAAGCAAAAATTTTCCTTAAAATCGTGACCACTGCCCCACTGCTCATCGACGGCACGATTTCTGCCTCAAGCCACTTACTGTAGCTATCAATTAAAACCAAGAAGGTCTTACCCTGAATCGGCCCAGCAAAGTCCACATGAACACGGATCCATGGCTTGTCAGTGGGTATCCAAGTCTGTGGATCTTTTGGTGGATTGTTCCTCACCAACTGACATTGTTCACACTCTGCTACAGTAGCCTCGATTTGTTTGTCCATGTCGGGCCACCACACATATCCCCTCGCGTACGCTTTAGTCAGTACTATGCCCGCATGCGGGGTGTGTAATAATTTCAGTACCTGGCGCTGAAGTGACGCAGGCACTATGACTCTGTTACTCCATAGTAAACAATCTTTACTTTGCGAAAGAGCCTCTCTTCGTACCCAGTACGGCTGTAACACTGGGTCCGTATTATGGTGTGGCCAACCATGAAGTACATGAAACATTACCTTCTGAAGTACAGGATCTTTTTTAGTATCTGTTGCAATCCTCCCGGCATCTAAGTTCCATCCCTCGGGTAGCTCCTCCAGCAATAAAACATCCTTAAGGGGTTCTTCCCATGTCCCTGAGCCAGTCGGTGCTGTCCATCTGCTAAGGGCATCCGCATTCCCTATTAACTTCCCAGATCTGTACTTGATTGTATAATCGTAGCAGCCAAGCTTCAATGACCAGCGCAGCATCCTTGGTGAAATTTGATCTGGAATGGGCTTCTTTGGGTTGAAAATTCCAATCAAGGGTTTATGATCTGTTACTATACAGAATTTTCGCCCAGATAAGTAATCATGAAACTTTGCCAGCCCAAACATAATTGCCAATGCTTCCTTATCAAACTGTCCGTAGCGTCTTTCATGTGGCTGCAACGTGCGGGATGCCATCATCACCGGGCGTTCCTGTCCATCATCCATCACATGAGCAATAATAGCTCCCAATCCATACTCTGATGAGTCACATATCAGAAGTAAATCTCTGTTCAAATCATAACCAACTAATGTGAGGTCCGACGAAATTAAATCTTTGACCACATCAAACGCTTTTTGTTCTTTTTCAGACCAACACCACTGCCTCTTAGATTCCAATAATCGGTACAATGGCTCCAACAATGTAGCTTTATCTGGTAAAAATTTCTCATAAAAATTATAGAGACCCAAAAAGGCGCGCAGAGTCTCTTTGTTTGTCGGGGCCGGTTTCTCTTTAATTTCTTTCACCTTTGCAGGAGATGGGTGCAGCCCTTCAGCATCTATCATATGTCCTAAAAATGTTATACTATCTGAGGCAAAAATGCATTTCTTAATGTTTAGGCGAAAACCCATTTCATTCAGCTTTGACAATACTGCTCGCAGTCTCTGGTCATGCTCCTTAATATTTCTGCCCATTATAGCTACATCATCAAGCAGACAGGCCACCCCTTCCATATCTGCTAGGGCAGACGACATCAATCTTTGGAATATACCAGGTGCTGCATTAACCCCAAAGGCTAGACGGTTCATCTTCATCAAACCGAGGGGAGTATTTAATGTGAGCAGCTCCGCTGTTGCACTGTCCACCTTCAGTTGAGTGTATGCCTGCTTCAGGTCCAACTTACTAAATATTCGACCACCAGTCAACCTAACGAAGGCCTCAACAGAAGTTGGTAGAGGGTATCTGTCAACATCTATGTTTGCGTTCACAGTAGCACGGTAATCCCCACATATCCGGAGCGAACCATCGTCCTTCTTCACTATTCTTATAGGCGTAGCCCATTTAGAATATTTAATTGGAGTTAGCACACCGTCTTCAGTCATTCTGCGCAGCTGTTCATTGACTTGTTGCATAAGAGGAAATGGCACCGGCCGAGCTTTAAAGAATCGAGGAGTAGCTCCTGGTTGAACATGCAGTGACACCTCTGGGCCCTTATATACTCCGAGTCCATCCTTAAATACTTCTGGAAACTCTTTAGCCAATGGTGTGATTTTATCTTCGGACCAACATATTCCAGATACTGAGATACGTAGTGCATTGAACCAGTTCCTTCCCATCAAACTTGGTGTATTTCCTGATACTACCAGCAATTCACACTGAGCTTCTTTGTCACCAAGTACCACCCGAACATGTGTCAATCCTAGCACCTTAAGTGCTTCCCGGGTAACGGTTACCAATTTCACATTGGTTGGGATCAACGGAGGAGGCACCTGCCACAGTCTGCTGTAGGTTATCTCTGATATGATAGACCTTGATGCTCCTGAATCTACTTCCATTTGTAAGTTAGCTCCATCAATAGTCACTGTTACTTTAATTGGTGGTTGATAATTTCCCTCATAGCACTGGTAAAGGCCCATCATCTCTTCTCCGTTGTCCGGTGAATCAACTGCACTGCTTTGTGCATTTTCTTGTACTTGATGCATCTTTTTAGATTTATATTGACATGCTGCCGTAATGTGGCCAACCTTCTTACAGTAAAAACATCTGGCTTTTACAAAGGGACAGCGTTCACCAGTTTTATGTTGTCGGGTACAGTGTATACATCCCACCGACTTAATTCTTCCAATATCCATTGGTTCAGTAACACTTGTTGCTGCTTGAGTTTGCTTGGACGCGGCTGCATCAGAAGGGTACAAATCTGGAAACGTCGCTTGATAACTGAGACAACTTTGCAAGATCTTTTCATATGTGAGATCCTTTGTCTTCAGTAAATCGCGCCTCAGACGTTCATCCCGCACACCCAATACTAGCCGGTCTCTCAACTGCCGTTTCAAATCCAGAAAGTTGCATCTGGCCGCGAGCGAACATATCGCCGCCACAAAGTCCTGCACGCTTTCACCCACTAACTGTGATCGTCCATGAAACTTCCCTGTTTGTACAATTTCGTTCACTTCCGGTTCATAAAATTGGTCCAAAACACTAATAATTTTTGATAAAGGCACGACCGTAGGACGCAAGGGAACAAGCAACGATGCAATCAGCGCATAGGTCTGCTTGCCACATTGCGACAAAAACAAGGAACGCGCTTTGTCTACGTTCGTGTCGGCGAAACCTGCCGCGTCGAGAGCGCACAGTAAAAGTTCTTTATAGTCACACCACTTATCAGTTTTTGGGTTAAACTCTCCCGGAAACACAATATTTGCCACATGGGAAGCCATATCGTCATGAATTCATTTAATTTTCCGCAGTCGCCAATAAAGAATACGCCATTGTTGAGATCAAAAGCAAACTGATTTATTTCTAATCTACCCACATGGTACTTTACAAAAACCAATCATATACAACATAGCTAATATAGGAAAATATAATTACTTGAAACGTTGAACTGTCTTGTCTCAGAGTTACGGGCATATTCAATGCAGTTGGGTTTTGTTGTACCCGAGTAGGAGCCAATTCTTATTGCTTTGTTTAACGGGCATAGGTTACCATTTAGCACCGAGGAGGCCATCTGCTTGTTGCATACATTTTAGAACCAGTGACTCGAATAGATAGATAGATAGATTACTTGTACTAAAACAGCTTTTGAATTTTATATAATGACTTAAGGCTTATGCTAAGGTTATGAATTAAGTGTCCCTTAGCACATGCCTTGGTCGCATCACTCCATGCGAAAATAAGCGCCGTGCGATAGGTAGGTAGGTAGATAGGAAAAACTAAAAACTCAAAGCATTCAATTTTATCAGTTTTTTAAGAGTAAGGAATATTCCGGTGTGCAAACAAATATCTTAGTTTTTTCCGAGTAGCGGGACGAAAGTCTACAAAAATATACCCTTAGAAAATATACAATTGAAAATGTTTATTTCAGCCTTTTGTTTTTCTTGACCACAAACAAAAAAAATATGTCATCAAAATTTAGAAAATAAATCACACAGCTTTTTTGTCTATACAAATATGAATAAAATTTTCTCAACCAGAAATATGATGAATTTTTTTCTATTTTCTTATTCCTTTACTTCAAGAAAATATGATCTTATTTTGCAGTTTCCCTTTGATTTGACTGAATTTGTACTCACCTGATTATACCTAAGGACCTTACCTTATCATTCCACATTGAAATACTAACATATTTGTTATTTTCAGATAATCCATTTAAAAATATCAGAAGATCCACTGTCAAGCCTTGGACGGTAAGTTATATTTCGTTGTTTCAATATAACACATTTTTAACTGTGACCGTTTGCACTGACGTGAACAAAACATTTGCAAATGTTAAACTCTGTTTTCCGTCAATGTATCGACCTGTGTACGCATTGTGACAACTTGTAGAAGCAACTTGTTTGTTTGAATAGTTTCATACAAGTCTTACAACTAATTTTTTAGAATGTTTCTATGGCAGTTTTAATACTACACGATTTGTTTATAACACTTAAACAACATGTTTCCAACATAATTGGATGATAACACTAATAATATTTACACAACATGTCATAGACAAGTTTAAAAACAAATACTTCAAATGTCATCCATGTCAAGTCTATTGACAGACGTATGTTTTTATTCATTCCGAATGTAACCAACGACGAAATTTTTATTTATTTATTTATTTAATTTACATTGACATGTTTAATGTTTTTGGTGCAAACCTACAGTTACAATGATTATGTTGCCAACCTACCCGAACTAATTTTAGATTCACGTTTTAAAATACTCGGACCTAGTGAATGAAAACAGTTAGATACACACCACAGACAGGTTTATTAAAGTTTATTTACTAAAAAGTCTATGGTCAAAATATTATTTCAATGGAATTCATAAAGAAATGGCTCGAAGACGTCATTTAGTAGGTAAATTAAAAATATTAAGATCAAGCGTACTATAACTTTCTGTGACCAAGTGATTTATTATCTGTACTTGTTATTTTAGTACTCCAACTGTATGGCTGTCAGTTTTTGACAGTATTAAAGGAAATAAAAAACAATTTTAATGTATCACATGACATATTGAAAATAAATCCAAAGTGCCAAAGTCACGTTCTTTTTTTTTTTTTACTATGATAGCCAGTCGTATACAACCATAAACAAAGGAATACAGGTTTTTTGATTCTCTAATTTTGGTTTGGCCGAAATAGGTAAAAAATATATTTATATAAATGGTCAATCGTATTTATAGCTAAGTTTCTCAAACTAAATTTAATTATTTATTATCTGTATTTGTCATATTTGTATCGTGATGGTTTACTTTGACGATTAAACTTGTCTATGGATGCCTCGCAGACGCCAGTTTATCATACTGCCGCGCCGGCCTTTAACTAAAAGACCGTTAAGCCCAAATTGTTGTTTTTGAGATATGTTCAGAGAACTCAACGGCCTACAATTTTTTTTTATATCTCTGGAACTAATTATAATTTAAAAATGTTTCTTATACAGAAAGATAGAGAATTTTGAACTTTATCGCTTCATATTAAAAATTGAACTGAAAAAGTAAAAAATTCATTTTGTTATTACCGTTATATTAGTACCGTATAGTAGTTTCTTAAACGTTTATTAAAAAGCTGTTATTTTAGCACTACATACAAACACTTCCATTGTATTTATATGTATAGATGTAATACTCGTCTATTTTCATTCCCAGGGTTCTGAAAGGACATGCGTGATATTAAATACTTATATGATTAACTTAAGACTGCTTTACAGCTCAGTTGGTAGTAACCGTGCCTTCTGCGCTGTAGTTCGTGGGTTCAATTTCCACCCAGGACAAACATTTGTGTGACGAATATAGATGTTTGTTTTGTGTATGGGTGTTAATATGTATTATATGTATGTATTTACAAAAAAAGTATATCAGTTGTCTGGTTCCCATGATACACTTACTTTGGGGCTAGATGGCGCTGTGTGAGATGTCCACCAATATTTATTATTATTATGATTTATTATATTCGTATATTTATTTCCAGGTGTCTGATCTGTTCGCCCACCTTCACAACCACAACTGGGCGGAAACCGCCCAGAAACTCAGGGAGGAAGAGATCGACGGGGAATCCCTACTCCTGGTGAACAAGGAACAACTCCTAAACGTCAGCATCGACGACTTACACGCAGAAGTTATCTGCTCATTCCTCGACTCAGTTAATTGAGACTGCTTCTGTATCTCAGTGTTAGTATCTCTTACTATTACCGCCACTTGCTTTGGAACCAGTGAAGTTTAAAGTGCGCCCCGAAGAGGCTCCTGTACTTGACACAATTCGGAACTTCCGTTCACCATATACGAACGAGTGTCTTTTACTGTTGCTACTACTCGTGTCGCTGGCTCTGGAACCAGTGGTGAAGTCTAAAGTACGCCTTGATGAGGCTCCTTTCGAGCACTTGGTTACTCCAAATTTGGTTCATACACGAATAAGTTTGAAATTGCTCCATCTGTCGTCTGTACTGAGAAGCAAATGGTCTCAGCGCGTTGCAAGATCGGAAGCACTACTATGTAGTACAAGGAACCGTTCAGAGATGGCTTTGTATCAACCGATCAGCTGATAAGTCCTGGAACGCGCAAGCAAAGTTGCCTCTAAGTTTACCTGACAGCTCAATGATAGTAACTGTGTATTATGTGGGACGTGGGTTCGATACCCACGCAGAGTAAATATTTGTGTGACGTGCATATTTGTTTGTTCTGTGTATTGATGTTATTAAATATATGTTTTTACAAAAATAAATGTACATAAGTATTCTATCAGTTACCTGTTTCCCATAGTACAAGTTATACTTTGGGGGAAGATAGCTGGATTATGTTATTAACAAAAAAAGTTAGTTCTTAGCTGCAATCCACCGTCATTAGGTATTAAAAAAATTGTCTTCCCATTTCTTTGGATTATTTTAATATTTTTTTATTTTTATTTTAATACATATTTATTTCGTATTATGTATTGCATTTACGGCTTACTTAAAAACGTTACTTAGCGATTGTTTAGCTAAGTATTGTATTGTCCTTTTCGACTCGACCTGTGAGAATGTAAGTTAAGTCTGAGTTGCGGGTGCACACGATGCGACTTGGGTCTTGTACCTTAGTAGGGGAGGACCCAAGTCGTATTGCTTGTTATGGGTAGGGGTTACCACTTAACACCAGGTGCGCCAACTGCTCGTTACTTATAAAAAACTCACAAGGTGAAAAGTGGATCACTAAGGCTCTGCCTGCCCCATCGCGGATAAAGGCGTGTATCTACGTATGAATAGATTTTGCTCATTAGATCCTATACAAAACTAATGTATAAAAGTTTTAAAAAGCGATGTGTGATATTGTCTATTTGAATTTTTATGTGTATAAAATATGTAAGTTTGACTGACCTCACAGCTCAGTTGTTACCCTGCCTTCTTCGCTGTAGGTCGTGGGTTCGATTCCCACCCAGGATGAACATGCCAAGTTCGTCCGAGAAGCACTGCCACACCCGTTTCTGTCGCCAAGCAGTAATTTCCCATGACTGTTTTTTTGTTGGAAAGATATAGGGCGCATAATGCGACTTGGGTCTTACCTACCTAGGTAGGGGAGGTAAGTCGTTATGATTGTACCACAGGTTACCATTTACCATTGCGTGGGGCATCAGCGCGTTCTGTAAATATATCACAACAATTTGGGAACTGCCACAGCTCTGTATAGGCGGCGAAACATGTTACATTAAATAACTTTTAGAAATGTATAGTTTTTAACCAGTTTTAATCGACGCGCCATTTCTCTGTTTAATTTTAACTGCCCTTTGCAATATATCCTGTTTATGTGTGTTTTAATTGTATTATTTAAAAAGTAATTTGGAAGGTTCATAGCGACTGACTCTCTTTACTCGTTGTTTTTTTTAACGCGGATACGGCGATGGACTGCAACTTAAACATATGGACCGAACTGCCCACTCAAACATATAGTCCGAACTGCTCACTTAACCATATGGTCCGAACTGCAACTTAAACATATGGACCGAACTGCCCACTCAAACATATAGTCCGAACTGCTCACTTAACCATATGGTCCGAACTGCAACTTAAACATATGGACCGAACTGCCCACTCAAACATATAGTCCGAACTGCTCACTTAACCATATGGTCCGAACTGCAACTTAAACATATGGACCGAACTGCCCACTCAAACATATAGTCCGAACTGCTCACTTAACCATATGGTCCGAACTGCAACTTAAACATATGGACCGAACTGCCCACTCAAACATATAGTCCGAACTGCTCACTTAACCATATGGTCCGAACTGCAACTTAAACATATGGACCGAACTGCCCACTCAAACATATAGTCCGAACTGCTCACTTAACCATATGGTCCGAACTGCAACTTAAACATATGGACCGAACTGCCCACTCAAACATATAGTCCGAACTGCTCACTTAACCATATGGTCCGAACTGCAACTTAAACATATGGACCGAACTGCCCACTCAAACATATAGTCCGAACTGCTCACTTAACCATATGGTCCGAACTGCAACTTAACCATATGGTCCGAACTTCAACTTAAACATATGGTCCGAACTTCCAACTTAAACATATGGTCCGAACTGCAACTTAAAAATATGGACCCAACTGCAACTTTAACATGCGGACCGAACTTCCAACTTAAACTTATGGTTAGAACTGCCCACTTAAACATATGGTCCGAACGTCCAACTTAAACATATGGACCGAACTGCCGACTTAAGAGATAATTTTATATTCGTTGCCAACCTTTTAATTAAAATGCTTGTAAAAACATGCGTTTCATAACTGAATTTTACGTTTAAACTGTGAATGACTGGTTAATTTGTAAAAATTGTAAATATAAAGATATAGAAATTGTTATTTTATGTCTAAATTTATTCATTAAATGTTAAAACTAAATAGTTGTTTTATTTTTAGTGCGGGTGGTTTTGGGGGGGGGGGGGTCAAGCAAGTTAAGGGTGGATCAATGTGAACAAAGTGGGCCTCAATGAGGCTCCTTTTGTGGTCTCGACAAGTCTTCGAAATTTTGTTCTAGGATATGTCCGTTTCCTTACGATATTTTCATCGCTTTGAGGAATTTATTGCGTATATACGGCCTACTAGGGCCCTAAGGTAAGCAACGCTATATACCAATTGTCTGGTTCCCATGATACTATTATGAAATTCTTAAACTAACAGGAAGCTACATTCCCTGAGTGATTCAGGGATATTTTATTCTGATGATTAGTTCCATTTTAATGCTAAATTAAAACAATTATTAAGTGCTAACAATGTTAATGACTTTTTGACGATTTCAAACTATGACCGTTTAATATTATGAACAATTGACATAATACAAATATAAGGTAAAATTAATTGAAACATTTAATATATTTAAGATTTACATCTGTGACATACATTCCGTTTAAGCAAATAATCTTTATCTTTATCTATTAGTAGATACTTTACCCATACATCTTTTTTGTAAGGTCTCTTTAATAACATGTCATAATTTTTTCGAGTGTGAAGCCGGGTGGACCGCTAGCGAATAAAACACCGAGTTAAGTTACAAAATGTATTTAAATACAACAAGTAATTCTTACAAAATAATATTGATTACGAACAAATCTGCCGTCCTTTAACTAAAAGGCCGTTAAGCCCAAATTGTTGTTTTTGAGATATGTTCAGAGAACTCTTTAATTCCTTTTAATTGAGTCACTTAACGGCCTACAATTTTGTGTATATCTCCAAAACTAATTATAATTTACAAACGTTTCTTAGACAGAAAGATAGAGAATTATGAACTGTATCGCTTCCTATTAAAATGTAAAAAGTTACATTTCTGAGGGTTAACGGCTTTCTAGTTAAAGGACGGCAGAATTATCTATATGATGATGATGAAAACAACTTTGTAAAAATATTGAATAAGTAAATATAATGTATATAAATATAAATAAATATTGGTGGACATTGTCACACAGCGCCATCTAGCCCCAAAGTAAGCTAAGCATAGCTTGTGTCATAGCAACCAGACAACTGATATACATACTTACATATTTTTCTTTTGTAAACATATACACCCAGACACAGAACAAACATCAATGTTTCTCACACAAATGTTTATCCTTGGTGGGAATCGAACCCACGACCTACAGCTCAGAAGGCAGGGTTACTACTGAGCTGTGAAGCCAGTCAGTATAACTAGGGGGTGATCCGTTTGGGGTCTCGCGGGAACATGGATGTCTTCCTAATGTTGTCCAGTCCGAGGTACAGCATCACCACCCTCTCCATACCGATACCACCCCCTGAAACGTGAAATATTATTAGACCGGCCTCACAGCTCAGTTAGTAGTAACCCTGCCTTCTGCGCCGGAGGTCGTGGGTTCGATTCCCACCAACAAACGTTTGTGTGACGAATATAGATCTAGAAATCATTAATGACAGTCCTCACAGCTCAATTGATAGTAACTCTACCTCTTGTCGTGTTGTAGGGCGTGGGTTCGATTCCCACCCAGGACAAACATTTGTGTGACTAACTTTTGTTGTACGAAATGTTTGTTCTGTGTCTGGGTGTTAATGTTTTATATGTATTTATTTACATAAAAGTATGTATAGTATTCTATCAGTTGTCTGGTTCACATAGTACAAGCTATGCTTAGTTTGGGGCTAGATGACGCTGAGTGAAATATCCACCAATATTATATAATATAAATATATATTATTATATTTAACATATTTTATAAAATATAATATATAGTTACCTGCGTGCGGCGGGCATCCCAATCTGAAGGACTCGATGTAGGCGGCGATCTTGCTTATATCTGTTTACAAAATAATAATTGTCAGTTTGTTTACACAAATATATGTAAAATATTATAATAGAGAGAGAGAGAGAGGAAGCCAAAAATAAGAGTGAAGATATGTATTTACTGGCTTCACAGCTCAGTTGGTAGTGACTATACCTTCTGCGCTGTAGGTCGTGGGTTCGTTTCCGACCCAAGGCAAACATTTGTGTGACGAACATTGATGTTTGTTCTGTGTCTAGGTGTTAATATGTATTTACAAATTATATCAGTTGTCTGGTTCCCATGATACAATATTATTATTATATTATTTATTCTATGCTGGTTTTTGTTTTGATAAAGACAAGTCATAAACATCATCTATATATTAAAAAATACTTTAATTAAGGTAGAAATCATATTATTTTTTATTTAAAGTTTTATTCAGTGTATAAAAAATGACTAGTGCTTTTTTGCCCTATTACCGGGGCGGGAGTGGCAGATTAAGACTATCTATCTATTCGAGTCACAAGTTCTCTCGCACCAGTGTGGTGAAAGGATTTTAAGTGCGCCTCAAAGAGGCTCCTTTGGCACTAATAATCATAACCTAAGACGACTAAACCTATCTCATGAGATGTTTCTCTTTCTGTGGTTTATATACTGCGTCGAGATATGAGATAATGCGACGTGGCTGGTGTGGTAGATCAGTGTAGTGTGTAGGTGGTACCTATGGCGTGGTGGCGCGCCCGCTCGGTGAGGTACTCGGGGTCGTGGATTCTCTGCGCTCCGCTCAGTATCTCCTCACCGCGCATAAACATGTCGTACGAATTAGACGCTTTCTGTGAACAACATTATATATCACAGCTCAGTTGGTAGTAACCCTGCTTTCTGCGCTGTAGGTTGCGGGTTCGATTCCCATCCAAGACAAACATTTGTGTGACAAACATGGCCTCACAGCTCAGTTGGTAGTAACCCTGCTTTCTGAGCTGTAGGTTGCGGGTTCGATTCCCATCCAAGACAAACATTTGTGTGACAAACATGGCCTCACAGCTCAGTTGGTAGTAACCCTGCTTTCTGAGCTGTAGGTTGCGGGTTCGATTCCCAAACAAACATTTTTGTGACGAACATAGATGTTTGTTCTGCGTCTGGGTGTTAATGTATTATTATGTATTGTATTAACAAAAAAGTATATCAGTTGTCTGGTCCCATGATACAAGCTATGCTTAGCTTACTTTGGGGCTAGATGGCGCTGTGTGACAATGTCCACCAACATTATTATTAACTAGCTGTTGGCCGCGACTTCGTCCGCGTGGAATTCGTTTACCACGCACCCCTATTTTACCCCTTGGAAAAGTAGCCTAAGTTACTGCTTGTTACATCAGCTACCTGCCAGTGAAATTCCCGTCAAAATCGGTCCAGCCATTTCACAGAACCACCGGAACAAACAGACAGACAAAAATTAAAAAAATGTTATTTTGGTATATGTACCGTGTATACATCCATATGCACTTAGTAAAAAGCGGTTATTTTAATATTACAAACAGACATTGTATACATACCGGGTTGTTGGGATCGGGCATCGTGTAGAAGGGTCTGACCGCGAGCGGATACTTGTCCAGGATATAGAAATCCGTGTCATACTTCGCCTTCACCAGTCTTCCTAGGAGCTTCTCATCAGGAGTGGAAAGGTCATCTTCCTCACCGACAGACACACCTGGAAAATTATATATTATGTGATAGAAATATTAAATGAACTTAGAAATGACTAATCTCTATGTTTTTCCTAATATGTACCTTATAACTATACAAATAAATAAAATTGGAGTGTCGTGTTTGTAATATTCAAATAACAGCTTTACTAAGTGCAAATGGATGTATACACGGTACATATACAAAACAACATTTTTTTAAAGAAAAGAAAGAAAGATAGAAAAATATTTTATTTGTGGAACTAAGCTCACAGCTACACAGAACATAAACAGAAGACACAGTTACCTAACTAAATATCAATCATATATATTAAAACATTTTGAATAAGCCTAGTTGCCACAAAAAGGACTCTTTTACAATTCTTGTCTGTCTGTCTGTCTGTTTGTTCCGGCTAATCTCTGAAACGGCTGGACCGATTTTGACGGGACTCTCACTGGCAGATAGCTGATGTAACAAGGTGTAACTTAGGCTACTTTTGCGAGGGGTAAAATAGGGGTGCGCGATAAAACCGAATTCCACGCGGACAACAGCTTGTAGCGAATAAATGTTTGTCTGTCTGCTTGTTTGCCTATAATCACAAAAATACACTAAGATCTTATTTACCAGCCTCCTTTAACATTTGCACTGCCTGCGGGAACTCGAGACGAAGCGGGGGGTCGAGGAACTTGAAAGGCTCAACCTGGTACTGATGGCCCACCATCGCTATCTCCGACGCGAACCTGTCAATGGTATTGTGTACTAATTAAATACAATAACATGGTGGGACATCCCACACAGCGCCATCTAGCCCCAATTTAAGTATAACTTGTATGCGAACCAGACAGGAGATTGCAGCCGCATGAGACGTAACATCCCCGTCTCGGGGTGATGGACGCAATGCAATGCTACTTGAGTCATCTCTTACTTTGGTGGAGAGGACTTGAGTCGCATTTGACTGGCTTCACAGCTCAGTTGGTAGTAACCCTGCCTTCTGCGCTGTAGGTCGTGGGTTCGATTCCCACTCAGGACAAATTTATGTGGCATTTGTAACATTGATGTTTGTTCTGTGTCTGGGTGTTAACATGTATTATGTGTATGTATTTACAAAAGAAAATTATATAAGTATGTATATCAGTTGTCTGGTTCCCATGATACAAGCTATGCTTAGTTTACTTTGGGGCTAGATGGCGCTGTGTGACAATGTCCACCGATATTATTATTATTGTTGTTGTGTATGGGCGGCGGTTACTACTTAACATCAGGTGGGCCGTCAGCTCTTCCGCCACACGAATCACATAAAAGACTAACTAGACTAACTAACTGATAGAATACCCATATTCTTATTTATTGCAAATACAAACATTTATGTTCTACACACTGTGTCCTGGGCGGAAATCGAACCTGCGACCTACTACAAAGTACAGAAAGCCCAGGCAATACTAACTCGTCTCTCAGCCCGCGGAATATATCCGTGAATGTTTCAGCGATTGTATCAAGGACTTCATGATAGTGATGCTTGAAGGACATCTCCAGGTCTAGACCGACGAACTCCGTTAGGTGGCGGTGCGTGTTCGAATCCTCCGCCCGGAACACAGCGCCCACTGTGAACACCTGGAATCAAACAAAGAAAAAAAATTCAAAACTACCCTCCGATACCGAAATGGGGAGTGGGGAGTGCAGAGTGCGGAGTGAGTGGAATCTACATTCGTCAGACAAATGTTTGTCCTGGTTGGGAATCGAACCCACGACCTACAGCTCAGAAGGCAGGGTTACTACCAACTGAGTATGAGGCCAGTCGTATTAGTCACACAAAAGTTTGTAACGGTGTAACGGTCAGGAATCGAACCCGCGACCTACAGCGCAGAAGGCAGAGTCACCACCAACTTGGAATGTACTTATCTGTATTATATTGACTTGTAATTATTATTATTAATAAAAAACTATGAACTATGAATGTCAAAATAGTACCTTGTCGAAGTCAGCAGCGATGGCCATCTGCTTGTAGAGCTGCGGCGACTGCGCGAGGTACGCGGACGACTTGAAGTAGGATACTGTGAATACGTTGGCACCGCCCTCAGACGCAGCTGATATAATCTTCGGCGTGTGAATCTCCACGAAGCCTGAAAACACATTTTTATGGTGATGAATATTAGTACGACCGTCTAGTTAACGTTCTTTCTGATAACAATGTATATGTTGTGGTGAGAAAATTCCATAGGACTGTGCCAACTAATGTAAAATGGCATGCTTAATCCATAGGGCTGCGCCAACTAATGTCCAATGGCATGCTTAATACATAGGGCTGCGCCAACTAATGTCCAATGGCATGCTTAATCCATAGGGCTGCGCCAACTAATGTCCAATGGCATGCTTAATCCATAGGGCTGCGCCAACTAATGTCCAATGGCATGCTTAATCCATAGGATTGCGCCAACTAATGTCCAATGGCATGCTTAATCCATAGGGCTGCGCCAACTAATGTCCAATGGCATGCTTAATCCATAAGGCTGCGCCAACTAATGTCCAATGGCATGCTTAATCCATAGGGCTGCGCCAACTAATGTCCAATGGCATGCTTAATTCATAGGGCTGCGCCAACTAATGTCCAATGGCATGCTTAATCCATAGGGCTGCGCCAACTAATGTGCAATGGCATGCTTAATTCATAGGGCTGCGCCAACTAATGTCCAATGGCATGCTTAATCCATAGGGCTGCGCCAAATTATGCCCAATGGTATTCCTAATCCATAGGGCTGCGCCAAACCATAGGGCTGCGCCAATTAATCTCCACTGGTTAATGTAATAGTTGTGATGGGTTTACCTTTGTTGGTGAGTATGTCCCGGAAGAGGCGACAGACGCCCGCCTCTATCCGGAAGATGGCCTGGTTGGCCGGCGTGCGCAGATCCAGCACTCGGTTGTCGAGACGCGTGTCTTGGTTCACGCGGATCCTTAGAGCTTCTGGATCCTACGAATAGAATAGAATATATTTATTGTCATAGACGAAACACATAACAAATCCTACTAATATTATAAACGTGAAAGTTTGTATGGATGTTTGTTACTCTTTCACGCTCAAACGGCTGAATGGATTTGGACGAAATTTGGTATCAAGATAGCTTATATCCTGGATTAACACATAGGCTACTTTGATTCTGAAAAAGTGCAGTGTTCCCGTGGGTTGAGTTACTCACCGCGGGGAATACCGCCGAGCACAGCTGGTCTATAAAAATAAATAAATTTGGTGTGTCTGTTTGTAATATTAAAATAACCGCTTTTTACTGAGTGCATATGGATGTATACACGGTACATATACCAAAACAACATTTTATAAAATTTTTGTCTGTCTGTCTGTTTGTTCCGGCTAATCTCTGAAATGTCTGAACCAATTTTGACGGGACTTTCACTGGCAGATAGCTGATGTAACAAGGAGTAACTTAGGCTACTTTTCCGAGGGGTAAAATAGGGGTGCGTGATAAAACCGAATTCCACGCGGACGAAATCGTGGGCAACAGCTAGTTTTATAATATTAGTAGAAGTATATAAAAAAGACGTGTGGCACTCGGAGACAGCCGCGGTAAAGCTATTGCGCGTGATATTTCAAAAAGGTCATTAAAAGTTCTGGTATTTATCGATAGATGGAAAAACTAAAAAGTATCACCGCTGTGCCGGTCGGAGTGGGGGGTGTTAGGTTTTTTTCGTTACGGAATATCTGGATTCGGTCTCCACGCTCAAGGCCCGCGATAGAAGCTATGCAATAGCTTAATAGTACAGTTAATAACATACGTCGTTCTTCTCCGGTCTGGCCGCATCTTCAACTTGCAACGGAAGCTGTGCCCTCGCTGCGGACACTACCCACACCTGCGAAGAAAGATATCAATCAATGTTGGTGGACATTACACACAGCGCCATCTAGCACCAAACTAAGCATAGCTTGTACTGTGGGAACCAGACAACTGATAGAATAGGTACATATTTTTTTTTGTAAATACATACTTATAATACATATTAACAGCCAGACAGAGAACAAAAATTTACATTCATCACACAAATATTTGTCCTGGGTGGGAATTGAACCGACAACCTACAGCACAGAAGGCAGAGTTACAACCAACTGAGCTGTGAGGCCTGTCGAAATATGTTATGGAGATTTTTAAGACTGTATATGGACTATTATATGAAATAAAATTATTATTATTATTATGATTACTATTATTATTATTATTATTATTATTATTATTATTACCTGTATGCCGGCCAGTTCGACTGCGCTCACTGTGCAGGACTCCACCGGCGTAGTGGTTTTGACAACAGTAGCCTGTATGTCCACTATGGACTCTTTTGTGATACTGCAACCAAATATTGGTTATATATTACGAGGGTGGGAACAAAAATTGATAAATTCTGTTTTCTGTTTCATCTCAGAAACCACAAATAAGCGATTTACTAAGGAACTGTCTTGTTTAAGAAAGGGATTAATATTAATGAGATAAATACAATAATTACTATGAGCGACAAAACCAAAAAAACCGACTTCATCTGCAATGAACGAGAATGATTCCTCGTCATCTGACATATTTTAAGAGCAGTAGAACTCTCGCCAAGTTCGTCCGGGGAAGTACTGCCACCATGCACATTCCTACCGGCAAGCAGTAACGCATTCGCGTTACTGTGTTCCGGTTTGAAAGGTGTGGTTTCCGGTGAAACTACGGGCACATGAGACATTCCACCTACACGTCTCAGAGTTACGGGCGCATACGAAGCGATTTGGGTCTTGTCGTACCTAGTAAGGGGGGACCAAAGTCGCATCGGTTGTTATGGGCCGAGGTTACCGCTTAACATCAGGCCGTCAGCTCGTTCCGTAACTGATGCAAACAAAAAAAAACCGTTATTTTGCTTTAAACTGCAAACTACTGTACTGATCAGGGGAAGTCAGGAGGTCAGGAGAAGTTAGGAGGCCAGGGGAAGTCAGGAGGCCAGGGGAAGGCAGGAAGCCAGGGGAAGTCAGGAGGTCAGGGGAAGTCAGGAGGCCAGGGGATGTCAGGCGGCCAAGGGACAACAAGAGTTTAACACGCCTGAGTGGCCGTACAAAAGAACTCACTTGCCAGTGAATTTGACCATCTGCTTGCTGACTCTCTTCTGGTCGTTGACGCTGACTAACAGCTGCACAGTGCTCGAGTTCTGACGGAGAACAGCGAAACATTGTTTACCTTTCGCCCTCGACGTTTGGAGACGGGCTGAAAATTAACAGTTTTTTTATATTGGTTGAAATTCCCACAGCGCCATCTAGCCCAAAACTAAACAAATACAGACTATGGAGGGAAGGCTGATGGTATTACTATGATGTATTATTATTAGAAGACGATCCTATACCTTAAATAGATAGAATAGTTTTTTTTTATTTAAGACAAAATATAAATTAACTATTTATTTATATTAACTATAAAGTTTGACACCTGTTCAAACCCTATCCAACCCTCCATGGGCAAGAACAGCCAAGAAACCCCTAAAGGAGGGCTTCCTTTTTTTTTAAAAGCTAAGTTTATCGGTGTGTAAACTAATCTTACCTCTGACCCAAACATCTTTCCCTGCCAACTTAACCCCCAAATCTTTGACATCTGTGTACACACGGTCCCTATTCTCGCCTGTCGACTGGATAAGCTTTAGGGTCCCGTAGAGCCCCTCAGAGTAGTCCGCCTCTGTGTCTCCCTGGGGCTGGGTAGTTGCTGCCTGCAAATAAGATTATGAAATATTTAATATCCACAGTCTTGGATCCTCCCCTACTTGTAGTGCAAAACCAAGTGTTTGCTATTACCCTAAGGCTAAAATAAAGGTTGAGGTGAATGATAAATATTACCTTGTGCTCTGCCTTCTTCTGCTGTTTCTCGGCAGCTTTGGCCGCCTTCTTGGCTGCCTTCTTGCTAGCCGCTGCATCCCCCTCTACAACCTGTTGAGGATCCTCCGATACCACCATTCTGGATCTGGAAAAAAGTATCAAAAAAGATTTTATTTTATAAATCTAAGAAATCTACCTCTTTCCTCAAAAACTTTCATAGTTTATGATCAACCTCCTTTTTTACCAACCTCATGAAGGTTTAAATTAAATTTGTTACAGTGCATCTAATTATTTTCAAGTGCTGTTAATAATTCTGTATAATATATATAATATATTGACTGGCCTCACAGCTCAGTTAGTAGTAACCCTGCCTTCTACACCGTAGGTCGTGTGTTCGATTCACACCCAGAACAAATATTTGTATGATGAATATAAATGTTCGTTCTGTGTCTGGGTGTTAATATATTTTATATGTATGTATTTACAAAAAGTATATAAGTATTATATCAGTTGTCTGGTTCCCATTCCCACGACCTACAGCGCAGAAGGCAGAGTTACTACCAACTGAGCTGTGAGGCTACAAACTTGTGCAAAATATTGTGACTAATATTTGAGGTTATTTCGTATAGAATAAGCCGGTGATATACATACACATAAACTCAATAATATTGTCAGTTGTTCTGCAACAATGTTCAGTAATTTAAAGAGTTAAAAACATGTTAAATGATTGAAATATTTACATACTGAACAGGATATTGCATCATGAACAAAAAAGCGCAACTTTCTGGTTTTTTTATACACTTTACTTACCAGAATTGGTCACAAGGTATAACAATTGAATCACTTTACACGTATGAGATGAGAAAGACCGCTTCCACTGATAATATATCAAATCACAATGAAATAAACCTTAAAGGTTATGTCCGATAAGCTCTAAGTAGGCTTGTAAAAATGTATCGATATAAAAGAATTTTTTTTTTTGTCCAACGTCTTATTTTACATCTCAATATTAATAACTGTTATAGTTTTTCCAGAATCAAGAATTTTTAGTATCAAAAATTTTTTTATATGCAGCTCAGTAGGTACCTTTTGCTACATATTTACACTGTATGATATGTTTATGCTTTTATGCTTCAGTAGGTACATGATATTATGTCTAGACATTGTTGTGTTGTGGACCAAGTTGGTGGAACTATTTCAGCATGACACCAGATATTAGTAGAGTAGATTATTTCATAGATATTTGTCGATATTTATCGACTTCATTTGTACATCTCTATTGTAAAATCAAATACGGTGTGACACTTACAGTGAGTGATTATAGTAAACATTATCGAATTGCTTGCCATAACTAAAAATATGCCCAGGTACCCGTCTTTTGACCAAAACGGTCATATTATTAAATTCTAAATTTGTTCTAGTTAGTAATTGATAAATATCCCCAGTAAAAAGAAGCCATCCCAAGAAAAAAAAGATTGCATTGGATGGAGTACTGCCTTCTTGATGGCAAATTTATGACAGAAAATAACGACATTTCATTAACTACTTTTATGTGATAGGTGTGTCAAAAACATCCCTTATATTTTCGTGTTCTACAAAACAACCCAAATATCAGAGCTATGCTTAAAATTTACTGTTCAAAATGACTATAACATCGCCGGCCCTTCTAACAGAGAAATTAGGGCAGGACATTAGAACCTAAAAATGCCGGTTTTTACGGCCAATGTACCAGGCATTCTCAAAGTTGGAGACAGGATCGAAATTGGAGGAAAAATCAAGGAAAATGCTAGAAAGTAAGCAACATTTTCATTTTCCCTTGTCATCAGCAAAGATGAGTTCCAAAACAAGCCCTCTATACTAGGTACTGCTAACTACATACATAATAATACACAAATATTCGGGAATCGTACGCACAACTAGTCCATTATTACGGTTTTTCTTAACCCTAGACGTCAGTAGCTCCACCGCGCGAATCACATAAAAAAAAAGGTAGGGGTCTACCTAAGAGCCTAATTTACCTCCAATGTTCTATTTAAATCAGAATGTCAGTGAACCTCTGCGCTCAAGAGGGCGAGGAGCCGAGAGACGTGGTCCTGCACTTCGACGTTCGGTTCCACAGGGACAACATCATATCACTCTCGCGGAAGAATGGAGTTTGGATCGGCAGCGGGAACTACGATACTAACTACAACATGTTTGTACCTGGTAATATAACCTTTTTTGTTTTGGTTGAATGACGAGACGAGTTGGCTGCCGATATTAATTATTAATTTCACTGTTCAATATCACCTTTGACAGGCCTCATAGCTCAGTTGGTAGTACCTCTGCCTTCTGCGCTGTAGGATGTGGGTTCGATACCCACCCAGGACAAACATTTGTGTGGGAACATAGATGTTTGTTCTGTGTCTGGGTGTTAAAATGGATATTTACAAAAAAGTATAATTTGTATGTATATCAGTTGTCTAGTTCCCATGATACAAGCTGTGCTTAGCTTTGTTGGCTAGATGGCGCTGTGTGAAATGTCCACCAATATTTATTATACTTGTTTCAGGTACAATTTTTCGAATAATTTTCGAAATAAAGGACACTGATGTCATTACAATCTACTGCCAGGGGAAGTTCCACTCCAATTTTCTGCCCAAAATACCTCTGGCTATGGCCAAGTACATCGTGGCCTGGGCGGACGTGGAAAGGATCACTCATTGCTATTTTAATCTAGGAAGCAAGGTAATTAGTAACTACATTTATAAGAGCGTGGTAGCACAGTGGCTCAGAGTTTCAATCCGGATGTTGCTGGTTCAAATCCCGACGTGCACCATATGGTTATTTTTCTCTTGCTAAAATTATGTGCGCAATACCACGACAGTTTCAAAACGGTGAAGGAAAACATCGTGAGGAAATCGATATGTATACAGATTTTTTTTTAATTTTGTTTTTAGTAGGGATCTTATATGCCAATTTACTGTCATATGCATTTATTATAAAACTGTTATTTTAACATTACATAAAGACACTTGAATTTTATTAAGCTATTAAAAACCAGAAACGACCGAATCAGAAATTCCGTAACGAAAAAAGACGTGTGGCACTCGGAGACTGCCGCGGTAAAGATATTGCGCGTGATATTTCAAAAAGTCATTAAAAGTTCTGGTATTTATCGATAGATGGAACTAAAAAGTATCACCGCTGTGCCGGTCGGAGTGGGGGGGTGTTAGGTTTTTTTCGTTACGGAATTTCTGGATACCGAATCCACGCTCAAGGCCCGCGATAGAAGCTATGCAATAGCTTAAAAAACCTAACACCCCCCACTCCGACCGGCACAGCGGTGATACTTTTTAGTTTTTCCATCTATCGATAAATACCAGAACTTTTAATGAATTTTTTAAATATCACGCGCAATAGCTTTACCGCGGCAGTCTCCGAGTGCCACACGTCTTTTTTTATTTGTATAGATGTATGTATTATTATTATTATGACTGCCCTCACAGATCAGTTGGTAAACCCTGCCGACTACGCTGTAGGTCGTGGCTTCGATTCCCACCCAGGACAATTATTTGTGTGACATAGATGTTTGTTCTGTCTGGGTGTTAATATGTATGTATTTAAAAAAGTATGTTATCAGTTGTATTGTTCCCATGATACAAGCTATGCTTAGCTTACTTTGGAGCTGTGTAAAATGTCAACCATTATTTTTATTAAGCTATTGCATAGCTTCTTTCGCGGCCCTTGAGCGTGGAGACCGAATCCAGAAATTCCGTAACGAAAAAACCTAACACCCCCCACTCCGACCGGCACAGCGGTGATACTTTTTAGTTCCATCTATCGATAAATACCAGAACTTTTAATGACTTTTTGAAATATCACGCGCAATAGCTTTACCGCGGCAGTCTCCGAGTGCCACACGTCTTTTTATTATTTATTTCATGACCTCAGACAGTGAGCGGGGACGAGGCGGGCGCCCCGGGCGCGTTCATGCCGCAGTCGCCGCGCCCCACCATGGTGGCAGGCGACGTCAAACGATGGTAATATTACTTTTATTCTAGAGCCCGTTCCACGAAAGAAGTCTCCTGGCTGTGGCGCTAGTATCTACGCAATGGCGAAATTTTAGTTGAGCTTTAAGTTAGTTCCTTTACCTGCCGCAGTACTTATTTCGTAGAACGGACTATATTCTTCCACTGGTCGTAATATCAGGTAAAATCCAATTCGGGTCTAGGGACGGGTGCCTGAGCACTGTGGTGTGACTCCTTGCTACTGGTTACGACCTTTTTTATATTTTTTTCAACATGTCAAAGAGTCTGGTCGAATGGAATTGAATTTGTTGCCGCACGAGTCACAGAAAAAAAAAAAGAATAATAAAGGGCAGGTTTAAACAGGCGCCATACTTAGCAACGAAAAATAACACAACACATGCTTTATCTGTACCGATAAATGAAATGAAAAAAGTTCGACGTTCAACAATTGTTTTAATGTATTATGTAGTCTTTATTGGCAGAGCTTAGGTTCATCCTCGCTCCTTACTAATTTATTCATATAACAAGCAATACCCTTGGGTCCTGCCGTAGGGTAAGACCCAAATCGCATCGTATATAACTCGCGTCCATAACTCTGAAACAGGTGAAATGTCTCACGTACATGTAATTTCACCAGCGACCACACCTTTCAAATTGGTAACAGTCAGACAGTAACGCGGATGCATTACTGCTTGACGGCAGAAATGGGCATGGTGGCAGTATTTCCCCGGACGAACTTGGCGAGAGTTCTAATGCTACTAAAAAGCTTTATCCCTGCAGTCAAAGAGCATACAAGAAGTCATCCCCCGGCTCACCCCGCGTGCAGTCCTCGAACGAGAGCTCTGATGAGGAGAAGCCGCGGACCAAAGACAGGTTCCTGTACGAGACGCTCATGTGCTCCCCGGAAACTAAGTTCGCGGACACAGTGAAGCGACGCGAAGACGCTTCTAGAAGTAAATATTACGAGGGCAAGTAGCATTTATTACTGATTGGCTACACAGCTCAGTTGGTAGTAACTCTGCCTTCTGCGTTAGAGATTGCACGTTCGATTTCAACCCACGAGATTTAAGATTCACATTTGTGCGAAGATTACTTAATAGATGTTTGTTATGTGTCTGAGTATGTTTGTATTTTAAAAACAAAACTGATTAAACCTATTTTAAATTTAGACGTTGACAACATAATACTAGAATGCTGGGTAGAGTGTGACATAAGTATGCAGCTTATTAAATTTAGAAAAATAACTATTAGTTCGAAGTTTTATTTCACAGACTAAACATAAATAAGCTCTAAATCAAATTTGGGGTAGAATATGAAACAAGTCGCAGCTTATTAATAAAAAAAAACTATTTGACGTTTTATTCCACAGATTAAACATAAATTGGCTCTTATTACTTTATTCTCAATTCAGATACGGAGACGGAGAAGAATGACAGCGAGGATTATTCAGAAGAGATCGCTTCGAAGAACATGGAGTCGTCCGCGGCAGAATCCGACATCTTGCAAGACTTGGGAATGAAGAAACGCAGGGGAAAGTTCCCTTTTGCGCACGTTGTAAACTTTGTGGGAAAGACAAGGAGAAATTAGTGCTGTGCTGTGGCGGCGAAGTGTTTTTACATTGGTGATTTTAATATTAAGTGCTTTTACATTTTTTTTGGAGTTTATATTATAATTAATTTAAAGTTGTTGTTAGTTTTATTGACTGGCCTCACGGCTCATTTGGAGTAGCTCTACCTTCTGCGCTGTAGGTCATGCGTTCAATTCACAGCCAGGTCCAACATTTGTGCGATAAACATAGATGTTTGTTCCATATTTGGATGTTAATATGTATGTATTTACAAAAAAAGTATATTTTATTATATCAGTTGTCCGGTTCCCATGATACAAGCTATGCTTAGCTTACTTTGGGGCTAGATGGCGCTGTGTGAAATGTCCACCAATATTTTAAATTTTCTCCTATAAATCAAGGATTTAAAATAAAAAACAAGATACTTACAAATCATCCTTTTAATTGAATAAGTACTTATTTTAACTTAAATAATATTCATAATCGGTGTACACCCGAAATGGTATTCACAGTCAATTAATTAAGTTTAAACTATGAATACCGGCGCTGGGAAAAACCCAGTCTTGAAACTATAGTGATATTATTTACCTTAAGTAATATATAAAGACCACTTTTTAAGCCTAAAAGTAAATACTTAAGTACTGGTAACTTAAGGATGTGATTTTGTTCGGCAGAATATGAGAATCAATCGCATACAACCATAGACAAAGTAAAACTTTTTTGCGATAATAAACAATCTAGTATTGTTTTGGCCTAACTAGACTCTATAAGGAGTAACTTAGGCTACTTTAATTAGGGTTAATTCCCATAAATGAATTTAACAGAGATATAGCTGCAAGCACAGCTTTATGTATATATACAATTTTAATTTATACAGTATACTCGTATATATAGTGAGTCAATTTGCCAACACAATCACATCCCAAAGTGGTACCCAAACAACCGAAGTGGACTATGGTCTAAACACTTGTGTCCACATATTTTAGTTTCACTAAATCACTTGGAATTTTTATTTAGTCATCACATATTTTTTTTGCACCTTTTTCTTTAGCACTGGTGACTTCTGAATGTCTCCGAAGGGGTCCCGAGGGGTCTCCTGTCGCAATTTGAGAGTAGGCCAGTAAGTATTTCCGTCACGTTTGTATGATAATACTTTTTACTTAGTTTTTCCAATTCACAATTTAATTTCTCTTTTTTTTTTGAATATTTTTTTGTGAAATAGCCTCATCTTTTATTTATGAATTTAAATCTCAACACGTTAATGAGTTGTTGAGAGTTTTTTATTTGCCATTTAAAGAAATACGTTTCTTGTTGTTCTTTCACAGCTTAAGATTTACAACACTTGTACTGAACTAATTCACAAATTTGATTCTTTGATTTGAATCAGTTCATTAAGAAATAACTCAGTTATTGGTTACTAAAGACCAGTTAGATTTTTTTATCATTTCACAATTTTCACAATCTAAGTAATTAATTTCACAACTTTAGATATTTTTGTCACTGTCCCGGCAGCGTTTCACAATTTGAAGTATATTTAAATATAAACAGATTTTACTTCACAGTTTTGAATGAGTATGTTTTCAAAATTTTTCACAATCTACGTAATTCGTTTCACAATTTTAGATATTTTTGTCACTGTCCCGGTAGCGTTTCACAATTGGAAGTATATTAAAATGTACAGATTTTAATTTTCACAATCTACATAATTCGTTTCATAATTTAAGACATTTTTGTCACTGCCCCGGTAGCGTTTCACCATTTGAAGTATATAGAACACAGATTCTATTTCACAGTTTTCAGTCAGTTTTTTCACAATGGAGTCAGTATATGACAGTGAAAAGCAGTGGTCCATTTTGACAGTGACAAGCAGTGGTCCACTTTGACAGTGACAAGCAGTGGTCCACAGTTAGGAGCCGTCTCCGAACAGTGTCTTGAGGTCATGCTCGTAGACCGCAATGAGCAGCATGATCCCGATGCCGCTGGCGAGCCCCATCAGCTGCAGCGCGCACTGGCACAGCGTACCCTCGTTGCTGTGCGACGTGCTTAGCTCCGGCATCTGAATATAAATATATATTTATAATAATTATTGGTGGACATTTCACACAGCGCCATCTAGCCCCAAATTAAGGTAAGTAAAGCTTGTATCATGGGAATTAGACAGCTGATATAATACTGTTTTGTAAATACATAGATATTAAAACAAACATCTACATTCGTCACACAAATGTTTGTCCCGGGTAGGAATCATCCCGACGGCTGCGGCGAGCAGCCAGCGCGTGCACAGCGAGCACGCCGCACACCATGCCTGTGAGGGCTGTCTATCCAGCACCGTACCACCATTAAAGCGCATATAGAACGTGGCAACATTCATTGTTACCATGTCGACGAGTGCGATGTAGAGGAACATCCCGGCGGCTGCGGCGAACAGCCAGCGCGTGGCGGAGGGCGCGTGCCCGGCGAGCACGCCGCACACCATGCCCACGAGGCACAGCCCCGACGACAGCACGTTGTACCACACGGCGCGTCTCACGGACATGCCCGCCTTCAGCAGGACCGCGAAATCACCTGCACACACACACACACTTTACATACATAATAAGTAGCCGTTGCCCGCGTGGAATTCGGTTATATCACGCCTATTTTACCCCTCGGAAAAGTAGCCTAAGTTGCTTCTTGTTACATCAGCTATCTGCCAGTGAAAGTCCCGTCAAAATCGGTCCAGCCGTTTCAGAGATTAGCCGGAACAAACAGACAGACAGACAGACAAAAATTGTAAAAAATGTTGTTTTGGTATATGTACCGTGTATACATCCATATGCACTTAGTAAGAAGAGGTTATTTTAATATTACAAACAGACACTCCATTTTTATTTATTTGTATAGATAATAATAAAATTGTACATTTCACACACCGCATCTAGCACCAGAGTAAGCTAAGCATAGCTTGTACCATGGGAACCAGACAACTGATATACATACTTACATATATATTTTTGTAAATACATATTATCGCCCAGGCACACAACAAACATGAATACTCGTCACACAGTTTTTTGTCCTGGGTGGGAATCGAACCCAAGACCTACAGCGCAGAAGGCATAGTTACTACCCACTGAGCTGTGAGGCCAGTCGACCAGTCGGCCAGATGTTAAGTGGACTCACCCAACTCGTGCGGTAACTCGTGGCACAGCACCGCGATTGCGGTGGAGAATCCGCCGGCAATATTAGAAGCGAACGCAGCACCTGAAATATTACAACAATACGTTTCAAGCATCTGCTTTCATTCTGCTTAGTTCATGAACAGTTAATACCCTCAATGGCATCTGCCATTGAGGGTATTAACTGTTCATGAACTAGAATCTTCTAGAATCTAGACCGTCCAAGAGGATGTTCAGCTGATGAAAAACTTCATCTACATATATTCTAGACTCTAGAATATATGTAGATGAAGTTTTTCATGTGATGAAATGGTTAAAATCTAAGTAAGACAAAGATATTTTTTGACTGACCTCACAGCTCAGTTGGTAGTAACTTTGCCTTCTGAGATACAGAACAAACATAAATGTCACATAAATGTTTGTCCTGGGTGGGGATCAAACACACGACTTACAGTGCAGAAGGCAGGGTTACTGAGCTGTGAGGCCAGTCAAATGGTGGAACATTAACATAGTTGTACGTCTCAAACATAACATTACCTGACTATCCGCCATGAAATAAAGTAATAGGAGTCCATGCAAGCACTTACCAATAGCCATTCCATCTGTGAAGTTGTGCAGTCCATCACCCATAATCACCATCCAGGCAACGGACGCGATGGAAGAAGGCGGCGCGTGTACATGCCCATGGGAATGTGAGTGGCCGTGGTGATTACGAGAATGTTCCCTGGAAACCATAAATAGAACATTTTGAAGGCTATTTCTATAACTATTTTCAGAAGTATATTATAAGTATCTTTAAATATTATAATTTTTTCTTTTAATATTACCACTTACAATCAGGTGGGCCGTCAGCTTGTTCTATCACCTAAATGACACTAAAAATAAATCGGAAAAATATAACGTAAGAAAAAGAAACTCACCTCAATATAACTGTATAACTGTCACCATCTTTCAGATCCTTAGCACCGTCCTCTTTATGTTTAATATTGTTCATTTCCACTAGAGCTGGCTTCTCAGATTTGAGTAGCCAGTCCCTAGCTGAGGGCTCCTCCTTAGCTTCAGGATTGAGAGCATTGGAAGACACCACACTAACCGAATTGTTGTGATTCTTCGCGTTTGGACTCGGCGGGATTTGACCATCTCTCATATGATGGTCGTCGTGTGTATCAGTATCGATTTCATCGTAGCAATAAGGATATTCCGAATACTTGTGTTTGCACGTCTTAGTAGTGGGATCGCTCTTTTCATTCTTTTTGAAGATCTTCGTTAGTGTGTTCGATGAGGAGTTAATGGGTGCTTTCGCCCCGCCAGAGCAGCCGCCGACAGTCTCGTCTTTCAACACTCTCACCCTGGACGGGAGTTTGTCGTCATCCAACTTCTGCCTTCTCTTCCTCCATTCCACGACAACCATCAACCCTTTCTCGGTGAAATAGAAGAACACTACCCCGAGCATAGCGGCCAGTCCCTTCCACATACCGTCGTCGTGAGACTCGCGTAAGTCTATCGCTGTTTCATGGCTTCCATGATCGTGGTCCATAGGACTCATCGCGTGTGGCAGCAGATGCAAAAGCGCATCCCCGCATAAAGTCCCAACGGCTAGCGCAACTAGGAATTGCAATATGTGGTTATAATAAGTCTTGTGCATGATCGGTATCACAGCTACACCTAACAGTCCACACGCACTGATAGCAGCTATACTTAAAGAAGAATACAACCAAACGGCGAACCTATTTTTGGTATAAGCATTCTCCACTTTAAATTCTTCGCCAGTCTTCTCCGTACTTCGTACGCTTCTTATTTTAGATTCTTTAACGCAGCCCGTGCGTTCAATGCTAGTGTTGGCTAGTTTTTGATATAGCAATATGGGACATATAGTTTGTAACGTATCCTCGGATATGAGATCGTCTGGGTCATAGTTGTACGTTTGGTCGGCGTGCCCGTGGTCGTGTTCATGTGGTTTTAACCTAGTGTTAACCGTTGTGATCAGTTCCTTGCTATTAACGCACTGAAATTGAAAAGATTTAAGAGTTTAGTACTGGGCTTTCCTATGTCACAATGGTCACAATGGAACGAAGGGGATATCTTAGGCATATCTTTGAAATCATATATATTTTGACAGAATGGGTGCGCAATAATTCTCACCAAACGGTGAAGGTAAACATCGTGAGGATACAGAAGAAGACAAGAAATGTGACAACAGATCTTCTGATGCGCACTTTTACCCTTTCAACGCCGGTTCGAGAGAGCTAGCGAAAGATGAATTAGTAATAGGTATATTTTTACAAATCAAGTTAAAGTACATAACTACAAGACATACTCAATAAAAAATACATAAATTAGCGACTTTAGGCCAAAAAAAAACAACAGGATACAGAAACATGGAGACATGCGTAAAGCGTAAAAATTGTCCGAATCTAATCTAATGACACAGTTAAGCCACCATACAAATGCAAAGGCTAATTGCTTGAATTGACTTAAGTCGAGGCTACCATCAAATACCCGTGAAACATATATTAAGGTACTAATTTATTTAACAGTTGCTGCTAGTTTGTTAATAATTTATTGGAATCTACTACTAGTAAGCATGTAAATCTCACTCGAAACCAGTTTGGCGAAAGGATTGAAGTGTGCCTCGAAGGAGCTTCTTACTTGCACTTCGCACGTGACTTCGAATATTTGGTTCTAGGACATGTCGGTTTTCTAATTCCTTCACTGTTTTGAGAACTTGGAATAAATTTGATTTTTTGATTTTGATTTGATTAAATAATAGTTTTTCTTTTTTTAATTTTGGAAAATTTTAAAAGGCACTTACATTTACGACTTCGTCCTTAGCGGCTTGGCCGTGAAAGTACCCCCTGCTCTCGATCCTCTCCCCACCTTCGATCAGATTATGAAGGTCCAGCTCTTCCAGCATCTTATTGAATCCTGTGAGATTCATCGTCATACTGCCAACATCGCCGTACTGTTGAAATATCTGCGCGATATACGTAGTGGGGTCGACATGTTTGACTTCCCTCTTCGATCTGTCAGTGGTGTACCCTCTTATTTTCTGTAGCTTCTGATTGTATCGCAGCCTCGACTCTATCTTTCGTTTCTCTTCCACGGCCGCTATGTGATTTGTCTCTAGTAGTCTTGGCTCGTATGTCACTGCTTCGCTTTTGTCTACGTGTGACCCGCAAGTGTGGGCAGCGCAAAGCAAGCAGAACATGCAAACTGTGACTATATGGTGAGACATCTTTATCTTATTCTAGTATAAGCTTATATATTAGTCCATTGGCTAGAGCATAGCCGTTTTTATCTGTGGACAAAGAAAAAACAATCTTAGTTATGATAAATGCAAAACTCAATACCTGATAAATTTTCATTCGCGTTTCTCATTTAGATATCGAGTAGAACTTAGCAATTTCAAACCTTATGATGTATTTTATAATGTTTCATTAATGGCCGTGAACAAATTAGTTCTTATGGATAAATTATCATGGCTCATACATAATAATGTATGACGGAAGTAATATATATCTAGATTTGCATTATATTGTTAGATCGACGACAAAAACAAGTGATTACATTTTATATCTTATTTGGGGGTAAAATGTTATAATAGACTAGATTAAACTCAGGAATAAGTGCCCTTCTTATTGATGGAAGAATTTTCAAAATCAGATCTGTAGTTAGTTTCAGATTACCTCTTAAACTAACAGTTTAACCGGTTCAAATGTTAGTTAAAATTTTTATTGCTAATTTCTTTAAATACAAATTTCCTCCCCGTATCTAAGCAACACATAAAATTTAGCTTATTCATAAATATAAACGATAGATGTCTTTTTCTTATCCGACCAAATCCAAAACTTATAACAGAAAAGGAAGTAAAACGAATTGGCTTAATTATGGCGAATATACTAGTAAGAACGAACTAAACTTTTGCAACCTCGAGAAAAACAGTGAGGTATAGTACCACCCGGCTACACTGGTTTTAACAGATTATAAAGACAATCGTGAGAGCTAGACGGAACGTGCTTCTAGGCTTCACGCCTCGTTAGGTCGAATCATTAATTTTTTGCATTCCGCTCACTATGTACCTCTATATTCTATTATTCAGATTGCTGTGACTATTGGTGGTAATGAAATGAAATTAAATAAATATTTATTGGGACACAGGTTGTACATAAACACAATATATATAACACATAATATAATATAACACATAATACACATATGTATGTATTTACAAAATAAGTATATAGGTATGTATTCTATCAGTTGTCTGGTTCCCATAGCAATGCTATGCTTAGTTTGGGGCTAGCGCTGTGTGAATTGCCCACCAATATTATTATTATTCACTTTTTAGCCGACTACGGCAGAGCCAAAGAATGTTACACATTATTTAAATACGACATTTTTAAATACATACATGTAATACATATAAACACCTAGACACAGGAAACACATCTATGTCAAATGTTTGTCGTGGGTGGGAATCGAACCCGCGACCTACAGCGCAGAAGGCAGATTTGCTACTGAACTGTGAGTCCTGTCACTTTACCTTAATATATTGTATTTACAGGATACAAACATAAATCCTGTTATATATTTTAACATGTATGTTCGATCGACATTTTTGTAACCGACGCTTTAATATTATGGAGTGTCAATCATAATGTTTCAATAGGCCGAGTACAGTCAAGGCAAAGCAGTAGGGCAAGTCCGAAGGTCCGACGCGCCTTGGGTCATTTTTCCTTGTTGTGTGACAAAATTTACGATCAACCTGTATAAATTAGTTTGAACTGTCGCTGTTTAAGTTTCAAAAATTAATAATAATAATATATATTGACTGACCGACTGACCTCGCGGCTCAGTTGGATAGTAACTCTGCCTTCTGAGCTGTAGGTCGTGGATTCTATTCCTACCAGGACAAACATTTATGTGACATTTGTAACATTGATATTTGTTGACATTTCACACAGCGCCACCTAGCCCCAAACCTAGCAATAGCTTGTACCACGGGAACTAAATAACTGATAGAATATATACTTAATGCATTTTGTAATAACATACATATAAAGATAGACAGATAACACAGTATTGTACATAAACACACAGACAAAGAACAAACATATGTATATATATATATATATGTTCAAATTTGGCACCTTTTCAAAGCGCAAAGCAACAATGATATTCTTCCTAATTACAGCCTAATTACGGGCTAAGAGATAATCAAAAATTGCAGTTGCAACTATTGACCCAAACAAACATACATACAAACATTGCAAGCTAAATAAAAGCTTGTATATATCCCCGAACGAACTCGGGGACAAAAATCTCTACTAGTATATTATTAATACTGATTTAACTAATCAATGACAAAATAAACTTATATGTTTGATCTTGAATTTAACTGTATTAATATTTCCGATGTGACATAATTACGACTGGCCTCACAGCTCAGTTGGTAACTCTGCCTTCTACGCTGTAGGTCGTGGGTTCGATTCCCACCCAGACAAACATTTGTGTGACGAATATAGACGTTTGTTCTGTGTCTAGGTATTAATATGAAATATGTGTATGATACTTATAAATACATATTAACAACCAGACATACAACAAACATCAATGTTCGTCACATAAATGTTTGTCTAGGTGGGAATCGAACCCACGACCTACAGCTCAGAAGGCACAGTTACTAACAAACTAAGTTGCTATGCCAGTCATGTTAATCATATAAAAAACAATAGCAGTAGCACTGTCAGACTATATACTGTGACTTGACAAGTGGTAAGTACTCAGCATAACGGCGTTAAATAAGCACAATTAGAGTGCGAAGTCAAGTAACGGAATAGAACAAACGGGGGCAGTGATTTTTATTTATTTATTACAGTCACGGAAAGAGCTGACGGCCCACCTGGTGATAAGTGCTAACCTCAGCCCATAACAACCGATGGGACTTGGGTCCTCCCCCAAGTCGCATCGTATGCGCCCGTAACTCTGAGACGTGTAGGTGTAATGTCTCATGTGTCTGTAATTTCACCGGCAACCACACCTTTCTGACGTGACCTTTTTTTTGGCGTGAGCGTGAGTTGCTCTTAAAATACACGTGGTGTTTCTATTTCTCCTATAGGGAAACTAGATAACTCAGTCAACTGATGTGGCGTTAAAGGTCAGTTCCTATAGACTGGCACAGAGCTCCGGCTGGGTTGAGCATTTGTGTGGTGAGCATATGCCACTTGCGACACAGGGAATCAGAAGGGAAAAGTGCATCAGTATGTTCGTTGGAATAGTGTTTCTTTTATGACACAGCTACATTTTATTTGAAAGTCAGGGGCGTTTTAACGACTTGGCGCGAAGTCTATAAAAGCAACGTACAGCAAAAGGCCACAACCCCCACAGGACTGGCACAGATATCCCCAGTGACTAACTAAACAACATGCATTTCAAAGCGCTTAACTAAATACAGGGTGTTTGTATTATGTATCACTTTGTGTTTTCAATAAAGACTTTATTATTTATAAATTATAAAGTTATTAATGCGAAAACTGCAAAAAACTTCAGTAGAAATAAATAAATAGGAATATAAATAACAAAATAAGTTTCTTTCTCGTAACTCAATAAGACGATGATAGCAATCAGCGTGACAAACAATGAGAGGAGTAACAAAATGAGAGGTGAAAACAAAAAGTAATTATATATAACGACACGCTTCAAAGTGCATTATTTCTAGGCCATTGGTTGTTTGGTAGACAAAACCTTGGAAGGGCAAGGTCAGCGGTTATTTACGTAAAACAGTTACATAATTTGGAGAATGCACGTTGCATGTCGACATTATGGTTTTTATATCGTCAGGTAATATCAACTTTGACTTCAAGTCTTGTCAACTTTGGAATGAGCTTCCTCCTGAGGTTTTTCCGCCGAGGTACAATATGGGCAACTTCAAAAAAAATGTAAAGAGGTATCTACAGGGTAGGCAAAGCATTGGCATCCCCGGGGACGCAAATGTCTATAGGCGACGGTAACCACTTAACATCAGGTGGGCCGTCTGCTTGTTTGCGTACAATTACATTAAAAAAATAAATAAAAAAAATCAACATACCTACACAAACAAAAAAATAACCTCATACCCGACATTTTAGTAGCAGCAGAATTTATGCCTAGTTCGTCCGGGGAAGTACTGCCACCATACCTATTTATGCCGCCAAACAGTAATGCATTCGCGTTACTGTATTCCCGTTTGAAAGGTGTGGTTGCCGGTGAAATTACAAGCACATGAGACATTCCATTTCGAGTTAGGTTAGTTAATAGTTACTCTTCACGTCTCAAACATATAATAATATATGATAATAATATTGGTGGAATATTTACACAGCGCCATCTAGCCCCAAACTAAGCATATCTTGTACTATGGGAACCAGACAACTGATAGAATACTTTTTTAAATACATACATACATATAATACATTCTAACGCCCAGAACAAACATCAATATTCGTCACACATGTTTTTCCTGGGTCGGAATCGAACCCACGATAGAGCAGAAGGCAGAGTTACTACCAACTGAGAGGCCAGTCATACTAACAGCAGTAATAATAACAAAATACTTTTAACAAAAACTGTAATATCACTTGTTATTTCAATGTTTCATATCACCACTTAACACAAAACAATTCACTAAATAACGTCCGTGCATTTTGTAACTACATCTTATCGTAACGATAAAATCGATAACGCCGTATAACGGCGTAATTGTGCACGAAATGTGTTGCAACCGCGACGATTCCACGTTCTCCATCTCAGTAAATATGTTCTTTCATAATTTAAAAGTACTCCTTTCGATTGTGAAAGAGTTTCTAGTCTTGTCTTGGGTTTGTTATAGAAACATTCGACTGTCTGACGGAATCCCCTCCTAAAGGGTGTTTTCTATTTCGCTTTTCAAACCGGAACACAGCATCACGAATGCATCACTGCTTGCCGGCACAAATGTGTATGGTAGCAGTACTTCGGATAGGGATTGAACAGGGTCAAACTTTCCGATAAATGCGCGTGACCCTATATTTCGAATATTATGTATTGATAAGAAATTTCTATGGAAATATTTATGACCTATTTTTTTGAATTATTGAGTTTTGACAGATAACCCAAGATAATACCTACCTTAATTTTTACAATTATCAAGAGGTAAGATTTGCAGGTATTTTTATGTGTATTTTTTTATGTGATACAGTTACGGAACGAGCCGACGCGACTGCCCATCTGGTGTTAAGTGGTAACCTCTGCCCATAACAACCGATGCGACTCGGGTCCTTCCCTACTAGTTACGACAAGACCCAAGTCACATCGTATGCGCCCGTAAGCGTCAAACTTAACGATAAGTACGCATGACCTTATGTTTTGAATATTATTGACGTTTCCAAGCTATTACTTTATGAATTCTATGGAAATAAAGTTTTTGATTTTGACTTTGACTTTATCTGTCATTTCAGGAGGTAATATTCTATGTTTAATTTATTAAAATTAAACATTTTGTCGCTTTAAAGGGGCGATAGTCACAAATAATAAATAATAATAAAGACATCTCATTCGCGTTGTATTCGCTAGTCAAATCTAAAACTATTATCATTTATTTAAAAAAAAACTATATCTTTGTCTAAAACTCTGAATAGATTACGAAGCTGTTTCAACTGGCATCAATAAAACATACAATCGACTGAAAATTGAGGAAACGGTGCATATTTTATGTGCTATATATAGCGTATGAGTCGTCGTTATACGGCGCGGCGTAACGGCGCGAGCGTGACGTAACGATTAGCGTCGTCCTATGTGCGAGCGAGACACAATGACTGACGTGTTTCAACATGGAAATGTACGGCGTTCGTTGGATAGAAAATGCTGCCGTCCTTTAACTAAAAGGCCGTTAAGCCAGAGAACTGTTTCTAATTCCTTTTAAATGCGTCACTTAACGGCCTACAATTTTTTTTATATCTTCGGAACTCATTATAATTTACAAACGTTTCTTAGACAGAAAGATAGAGAATTTTGAAGTATATAGCTTCCTATTAAAACTCAAAATTGACCTTTTGATGGTTAACGGCTTTCTAGTTAAAGAACGGCAGAATGTTATTTTACACGTATCATTTTAACGAAGAGTTTAACCTACTTCAGAAAAAGGAGGAGGTTCTTGAATGTTATATTTTTTTTATGTTTGTTCTCTCAGATATCCGTTATTTATAAACCGATTTGGAAAATTCTTTATTTATTTGAAAGGATATTGTACTTTCAGATTAGTCCCATAAAATTTACATACTAATCGGTTCATAAATGACGGAGGTATGAGTTACAAACAAAAAATATATTACAACCGAATTAAGAACCTCCTTTTTCTGAAGTCAGTTATAAATTAAAAACACGGCTACCCCAAAAACGCCTCAAGGAACGCAAATTTCCAAAAAAAAAAATAGCCATTGTCACTCGGTTTGACGTAAGTAAGTATTCTAATGTTACCACATACACCAATCCGTTTAGGAATCTAAAAGTTGTGTTGAAATAAAGAAACGCACATACATGAACACTGAAAACATTACACTCCTTTTATGGGCAGTCGTGTAAAATATGTGGCGTCTGTAGCAAAAATTGGTATACCCAGTAAAATGCTGCAAATCAGCTATTCTAGTATCACATATGTAAAGCCTTTAGATATATAGTATTACAATAACCTCACCTTTACCACGTTGAAACGACGTACACACCTTTAGAAGTTGACTTAACGAATTCGCAACACCGCTTCGCTCAACCGCCGTAACGGATCTGTCGTTAGTTAGGTCGTTACTCGTTGCAACGGCGCGGCGCGGGCGTCCAGTACACTTTTTGCAGTAATTAGAATGGAATGTACGACAAGTTTTTTGGACTTTGTACGCGTTCTTTAGATCTGCAGTGATTAAGCTGCTAATTTTTATAGTTATTTATGTATTTTTAACCGAATTATCGAGAAGAGATTCCACATACGTTAATTACCTTCGTCAACGACTGTCGTTACAAATAACGGGCGCTATTTAACTACACACAGGATATTGGGGATTTTAGTCTTCCAACTTATGTATTGTTCCACAGAATCGAAGGAGGAAAACCATAGGTGTTCTGACATTAAACAAGTTTGGACATCAATTTTTATTTTTTGCCTCCGCGGAAATCGTACTTGCGACCGGTTAGAGGTACTCGTGTTTAACACAGCTTTGCCGAGATGGGTAACTCTTTCAATGCACACAGTAACATAGAAGAAGACTGTATTATATCCTTTTGGTCAACTTGACTGTAAGTTTTCCTTTGTCAATATTCTATTGTGTTTTAATTTTTGATCTAATATTTTAGCATATTGTAATCTTAGCTTTCTATGTCTGTCATCAGAGATATTATCATAGACGACTTATAATCCTTGTCTTTTATAGATTATCCTCTAATTCGAGGCCGACCTAAATCTTACCGCTATGGGCAGGAAACCATTCAACATCCGCGGAGTAACTACGTTAAATTGTTTTAACTTGATAATCCAATTCCAATGTCAAATCCATACATTTAGCATTTAAATTAATAATAAATATTGATGAACATTTCACACAGCGCCATCTAGCCCCAAATTAAGCATTGTATTGTGGGTGTGTCCAGATAACTTATAGAAAAGAAAGACGAAAGAAAAACATTTCTTATAGAAAGTTCCTATAGTTTTTTGTAAATACGTACATATAAATACATATTACCACCCAGCCACAACAAAATATGTTCATCGCACTAATATTTGTCCTAAGTGGGAATCGAACCCATGACTTACAGCGCAGGAGGCAGAACTACCAAAAGAGCTGTGTGGCCAGTCATATAAGGTATGTTTTCTTTGTGTTATAGGTATCCGATTCTCAGTATCATATTCTGTGCAAGATGATCTCGAAAACAAAACAATAGATAGAGTTCTCTGAACGATTACTAATCATATTTGATACATGATGGTTTGACGCGGCATTATTTATAAAAGGCTGTTTGCGTCGTATCTGGAATGTTTGATTGAGCACGTATTTATAACTAGCTGTTGCCCGCGACTCCGTCCGCGTAAAAAATGGCTTAGAAATCACGGATGGAGTACTATGGCTTAGGATCACGCCTAAAGGAGTAGGCAGGGTCTCAATTTGACCACTTCCCCACGTTGGTTAACTTGTCGGGTTATCGTACTACAGTGGAAAAGTAGACTTGACAAGTGGTAGGTAATCTCATAGACTATTGTTTTTCCAAGAAAAGATCTTTGAAATTGAGTTGCGTTTAGAATAGAACAGGACAGTAGATTTTTCCCTAACACCACGCTATGGTTTCCTCACGATGTCGCCAGAAGTTCCAACTCATTGTAAGATTCGAACCCACGACTTTTCTATTCTATCCGAGTCACTGGTTCCCTCGAACCGGTGTGTTGAAAGGGGTTTAAGTGCGCCTCAAAGAGGCTCCTTTCGTGCAGTTGACACATGTCTTCGATTCTTTAGTTCTAGGACATGTCGGTTGCCTCACGATGTTTTCCTTCATCGTTTTGAGAACGTGGAATTGCGCACATAAATATTTAAATCGAAAAACTCTTAGGTGCACGTCGGGATTTGAACCGGTGACCTCCGGACCACTAGACCACCACGCTCTCACCCACGACTTACACTCCGCAAGCCGCTCAACTTAGTGTATATGTATTGTATATATTATCTACAAATTTTTTTTACATCTAGGAGCTCCCTGTATAATGAGATATAATACCATCAGTTATAAATAAAGAGAATGAAAGGGGTCAATTATTAGCAAACGATAATTAATAACAATAATTATTTAATAATACAAGAGAGATATTCTCGTTAACAAGCCCCACACTGTTCTAAGAACGGTGATTACAGATAAAGAATGATTTATTCCATCAACTTTTATATCTGCGTCTCGGTATGCGCAAAACATCAAAAACTTTTATACACAGACGAACCCTAGGATTCCATTTGTCGCAGGTGGCATATTAAGAATATTTCAAGTGTCCTGTCTGAAATTAAATCAGTGATTAAAGTCATCAAAGATCATGAAATGATATTTGAATCAATTAATAAATATAAATATTTATGTATTATGTTAATTTATATTTTTACATAATACTACGTTTTTTTTCTTCAGAAAATGCCGATATTGAACTGTTTATTATTTAAAAGTTCTCCAGAAATAGTCCAGACATTCAAGAAGACACCGAAAGTCTTGCTAAAAAAGAAAACTTAAATATTTTTTTACAAATATAATGCTTCTAAATTACTCGTTTCACTGGTTCTTTGGAACAAGTGTAGTGAAATGATTAAATAGCGCCTCCAAGAGGCTCCTTTCATACACTTTTGGATAAACTACATACTACATATTAGTTTCCTCACGACATTAGTACGTTGCGAAAGTATATTAGTACAATAAAAAAAACTCACCTAAGGTTGCGTCACCGCACTTCACAAATCCAATTCGTATTTAGAACATGCGCACGATTCGAACGGCCGCTACAGATAACGATATCGCGCGCGGCGATAACGCGCCGTTACTTTATAACGTAAAGTATTATAGGCGTGTCATAGATGATATATGATTTGTGTAGGTGGGACGCGGTGTACCAAATATTTAAAACAAAGTCGCTATCTGTCTTATTTCTTCTAAACCTAGCAACGGATTTTGATACAGTTTTCACTAAAAGAAAGAGTGATAAACAAGAAGAAAAAGAAAAAGATTTTTATTTACCTTACGAACTATTACACAATAAATTGGACTATATATTAATGCTAAGTGATTTATATTTTTGTGCGTAGCAGAGTACAAGGCAACATGGATTTCACACAGAATTTTTTTAAACGAGTCATATTAGTGTGTCATTTGTAAAGTTTTGTACAAAATGGCTAATATAAAGTGTTTTGTCAAAAAATTTGTTACTTCTACTTTCTCGCTAAGCGCACTCCTCATTTTCTTTATTAGTAAATTACACCCGTACGAAGAAAGGGCGGGTCGCTAGCGAATTATTATTATTAAATTTAGGATTACATTATTTTAGGATTTAGGTGGGCCGTCAGCTTGTGTGCCTCATCATACATATAAGAACAACAATTACTTAGTACCTTAAAAACAATGTCTTAAAAGTTTGAAATCTGAAATTTAAATTAAAACAAATCTCGAATGCGAGGTAAAGTTGTTAATATTACATAATGACATGATGGACATGATGTAATACTGACATACATAATATTATACAGGTTAGCAAATTAAACATGTTTTACTAGCCTCACAGCTCAGTTGGTAGTCTGCTTTCTGCACTGTAGGTCGTGGGTTCGATTCCCACCCAGAACAATCATTTGTGTGACGAATATATGTTTGTTCTGTGTCTGGGTGTTAATATGTAAATATTTACAAAAATAAGTAATGTAATTCAGTAGTCTGGTTCGCATAGTACAAGCTTTGCTTAGTTTGGGGCTAGATGGCGCTGTGTGAATGTTACATTATTATTATTAATTTGGGAAGCCAAAAGCCGGTTATCAGAGGGCATGTATTTGTTATTTTATGAAACTAGATTAGGGTAATGTATGAAGTAATGTTTATTGATAAGATATACATCTTCTGTGATTCATTTATGTTTGCCCTAATGTTATCAAAGTAGGTCAAACTTGATGTTTATCAATTGGATAGTAGACAAGACTAAGACTACGACCCCTCCTTATGTTTCAAACTAGCTGTTGCCCGCGACTTCGTCCGCGTGGAATTCGGTTTTATCACGCACCCCTATTTTACACCTCGGAAAAGTAGCCTAAGTTACTCCTTGTTACATCAGCTATCTGCCAGTGACAGTCTCGTCAAAATCGGTCCAACGCCATCTAGCCCCAAAGTAAGCAAAGCATAGCTTGTACCATGGGAACCAGACAACTGATATATGTAAATACTACTTTAAATAATAATAATAATGGTGGATAATTCACATATCACCATCTAGCCCCAAACTAAGGATAGCTTATACTATGGGAACCAGACAACTGATAGCATACATATATACTTTTTTATTATAAATACATACATATAATACATATGAACATCTAGACAGAACAAACATCTATATTCTTCACACAAATGTTTGTCTTCCGTGGTAAATGAACCCACGACCTACAGCACAGAAGGCAAAATACCACTGAGCTGTTAGGTCAGTATTAAATATAATTCTATAAGCAGTGATTGTGAACCAAAAACGAGTGAGACGACGTGAAAAAAAAACTGGATTCTATTTCCAGCTGTCTCGACGCAATCTCTCCGAAAATATCATTTGGCTCATAACGTGGCTCATAAATAAAGAGTTGCAGCAGATATTATTGGACAGGTAGGTATTTGATGCAATCCAACATTCATTATTATGTAAGTTTATAGAACCAATGCCAAGGAATAATATATACCTCACGGCTGTTGGTAACCCTGCCTTCAGCGCTGTCGTGTGTTCAATTCCCACCCAGGACAAACGTTTTGTCGTACATAGATGTTTGTTCTGTCTGGGTGTTAATATGTATTGTGTATGTATTCACAAAAAGAAAATTATTCTATCAGTTGTCTGTTTCCCATAGTACAATCATATATTATTCCCATAGTCACACAACATCGTCACACAAATGTTTGTCCTGGGTGGGAATCGAACCCACAACCTACGTCGCAGAAGGCAGAGTACTACCAACTGAGCTGTGAGGCCTGTACTATATACGCACAAAAAGTTTTAGCGTCCGACTGTCCTTCATCTGAGCAAAAACTGTTTGCAAGATCGGTTCATTGACCTCGCCCGTCTAGAAACTAGAAACTAGTTGACTGTTCAAGTAACATGAGTGCTTACTAGATTCCCGTGGATATGTTCTTAGGGAACGTACCGATACTAAGAAGAAAGAAAGAAAGATTATTTATTTTACCCATAAACGCAATATATTTTTTTTAGTGATGCAGGTGATAGAACTAGCTGACGGCCCACCTGATGTTAAGTGGTAACCGCCGCCCATAGACAGCTATACGACTCAAGTCCTCTCCAAAGTACGAGATGACTCAAGTCGCACTGCGTTGCGTCCATCACCCCGAGACGGGGATGTTACGTCTCATGCGCCTGCAATTTCACCGGCACCCACTCCCTTCGGAACACAGCAACACGAGTGCATCACTGCTTGCCGGCAGATTACCAGGTGTGGTGGCAGTACTTCTCCGGGCGAACTTAGCACAAGTTCTACTGCTACTTTGGGTTGGTTCGAATCCCATTCATGACAAATATTTGTATGACGAATAAAATGTATGCTGTGTGTGGGCGTCAATATGTATATATATTAAAAATACATACCTATATAAGAATTATATCAGTTGTCTAGTCGTCATACAAGCTATGCATAGCTTACTTTGGGGCTAGATGGTGCTGTGTGAAATGTCCATCAATATTTATTTTATATACTACTCACTGAAAGCTTGTATCTTTCGAAAAGTAATATATATAAACGTACATAAGATTATGATATACACAGTGAATGCAAGTCGTTTGCGAATTGACTATAATTATTGGTTATTGATCTCAATTATTAATTGGAACCAATCAAATGGTTACAACTTCATTCGATATGTTATCAATATCGTAGACAACACGATACCCCATTTTGAATCTTACCGCTCCAACATTAAGGTCGATAGTAAATTAAATGTTTTTAATCTTTTACTGGAAGCTTTTTCAGCAAGTGCCCCCTTACACACGGTTAACTTAAATTGATTCAATTCTGGGGAGTACTACAATTATTAAGTTTAAGTGATAACGAATAAAATCAACCATTCGTACATCATTAGAAGCCGTTAAATTACACACATCCTGTATAAAAATAATAATTAATTATATTGGTGGACACTACACAAAGCGCCATTTAGCCACAAAAGTAAGCTAAGTAAATAGCTTGTATCATGGGATGGTAACCAGACAACTGATATAATACTTATATACATTTTTTGTAAATAAATACGTATGATACATATTAACGCACACACAGAACAAACATCTATGTTCGTCACACAAATTTTTGTCCTGCGTGGGAATCGAACCCACGACCTACAGCGCAGAAGGCAGCGTTGCTACCAACTGAGCTATGTTAAATATGTATTTTATGTATTTATTTACAAAAATATATCAGTTGCTGGATCCCATGATACAAGCTATGCTTAGCTTACTTTGGGCCTAGTGTGAAATGTCCACCAATATTTATTTATAAATTAATCTACTTCTATTCTACTAATAATCTTAAAGTATTCACCCTAATTATGCACTCAAAACCGTATCGAAGAGAGAAGTCATGAAATGTGTATAACTTTAAAACACTTACCAACGTCCAAAACTGCGATCCAATAACAAAGAAGGCACCAAGGACCAGGAGAGGCAACCAGCACTAACACTGATGATGAAATCGAGAAGAACGACAATTTATACATTCAAATAGAGGAAAAACCGACCAATACGGAAGCAGGAACGATCAGTTTTTACAAATTTAATTTCAAACGCTCCATTAGGCAAATTGACGCCCTTTTGACGCACTCTATTGTCGTTTTTCAACTAATTCGATGTGACAAAAACTGTCACATTGGCGCGGATGTTAGATAGCGGAAACCGAAAGTAACTTTTGATAGTTTTTCAGATCTGTAGGTTTTTAGGTTACAGTTAGCTTTTGGTATCGATATTGTTACGTCGTGCGAATCTATTGTGCTACAAATGAGAGTGTTAAATTTGGAAGCATTAGTATCAAATTAATAATACGGGCCCTATGCCCTACCTTGAAGGACTCCAGTGTTTGTGTGTACCTATTTATTGAACTTCGGACATTGTTTTACCAGTGTATCGTGAAAGTAATTACGTAAGTGGTTGTCCTATACGGTTTTTTTGATTATTTTAGACGTCGGTTTTGTTATTTAAATTGTATGAATTCATATGAAAGCTTTAGTGTGTTCCAAATTATAATCAAGGCTATATTAGGTACTAGCTGTGCCCGCGACTTCGTTCGCGTGGAATAGTGACTTTTCGGGCAGCATATTTTGAATAACTGAATCCTTATGGCAGCGGCGCGCCGGCTCTCAGCGCGCTTTATATAGCCACGGACGCTCAGGCGCGAGGCGTGTAGTACGTACTCTGTACGTTAAAAATGTTCGCCGTGATTCTTTAAATTGACATAACTTTTTTATTTATGAACCGATTGACATGAAATAAACACTAAATGTTAAGTGAAGCTTACTACAATATATTAGTGAAAACCGTATCTAAATCGAATAAGCCGTTTCTGATATTAGCGTGCACAAACACACAGACAAACAGACAAAAAAAATATTAATTACAATTTCGGGTTCGGCATCGATATAATAACAACCCCTACTACTTTTTTTTTATATATTTCCATTGTACAGACACCACTTTTCTACAATTTTATTATATGTATAGATTTTGAAATTATATCACGTGAATCTCGGTGTATTTTATAGATATCGGCATAGTTTAGAGTCCTCTGAACAGGCGCAATACTTGACAATAAGTATAGAAATAGACGTATGAAAATGTTTCGTTACATTTATGTTTTGAAGTCTTTTTTTTAAGGTAGATTTTAGTGAGGAATCTCTCAGGCATCGGCTCTCGGCATCACTCAGGCACCACATTGCGCTTAGTTCTCAGTAACGTGCAAATAAATACACATGTGAACTTTTGTAGATTTATTGGAAGAGAAAGAGTGGGCGACGAATGGACTGTTTTAGATCGTTGTAAGTGAGACGTAATGCGTTCGTTTTAAGATGTAATCTTCCTCTGAAACTACAAGTATTTGGCTAGTACAGTGATGTCTAAGACATAATTAGATTGTTACTCACAATTTTCACTAGATACATATGATTCTACCAAAAGGAAGCCAGAGATTTTATTACTTGACTTCCCCATTCGAATGATTCATTTAACATATTTTGGCAAGTGTATTGGCGGTAATCCTATTGGGTCGGGTAACAGCGTAATTTGTCATAATGTCATCTTGGATGACGATATTTTCGATTAAGAAAAATTACACGAGAATAGACATTTTGAAATAGATCTTGAGCGAGGCGTTGAACTCTACGAATAGAATAATCATGTCGTCGATTTGTCGTGTACAAATAATTATTATTAATTTATTTCAGATGAAATCAGCGCTGCAAGTGTGGACTTAATAATAGACAGTTTGAATGGGCGTTATAAAAATTCTATTCCACGCGAACAAAGTCAATAAACGCATCCCAATGGGCTAATTCTGCCTTTAGGTTTGCCAAACAATTTTTTTTATGTGATAAAGTTACAGAACGAGCCGAAAGCCCACCTGGTGTTTAGTGGTAACCTCTGCCCGTGGCAAAGTAATTATTCTTGGGTTCTACCCTACTAATGCACAAGATCTAAGTCGCAACGAATGCGACCGTAACTTGAAGGTATAAAATCTCAAGTGCCTGTTATGTCACCGGCGACCACATCTTTAAGACCGGTAGACAGTAACGCATGTACTGCTTGGCGGCAGAAATGATCCTCAGGACTATCAACTCATCATTTCCATAGAATTCGTAGAGGTGGTTTGGAAAAGTGTATAAGTAAAATTCCAAATTAAAAACACGCGTACTTATCGCTAAGTTGGACGCCTGTTCAAACGCTATCCGACCCTCAATGGGTTAGAACAAACAAGAAACCCCTTCAAGAGTGATTCCTCTTTTTTCCAGTTCAGATCCCACAGTGGGACCGCAGCTCGTCTAATATTATGTAATGTCTTATACGAGGTCAGCCAACATCGGTCACGGCCCTGACTATCCGAGGTCACGATACAGAGAATTCATTATCGTTTTGTGTATCGATTTTATTTCCAACGTCTATGATAAGAGTGACGTTGTAACGAAATCTTTTCATGTGGTCAGTCAGTTCAAATACCGGGTGGATTCTCGGAGGGTAAAAACTTCGACAGCTAGTATAAAAACTATAGAAAGGCCAAGAAACCCCTAAAGGAGGGCATCCTTTTTTTTCGCGAGCACGATCCTTGTAACAATCTGAGTACTTAGATCTATGTTACATTTATGACTACATAAAATACTGAAGGAATACTGTTTTGTGTGTCGTTTATTAAAACGTTAAATATAATTTGGAGTACCCTCAAAGCATGCGACGTAGAGACGTACAAAGCGATATATTTTCAGCGCGGATTGCGTGATCACAACCGATGACGACGTTCCATCACCGCTACCCCACTGACGTACGCGCGCAACCGACACACCCACACGGCGATGTACAGCGCGATGCGATTATTCACAATTTGTTTTGGGAGATCAATTTCGCGATGGTATTACGAGCGTTTGTAGAATGGCGCTGGTGTAGACATAATTGGAATCGAAATCGGATATAACCTAAATTAGTAGTAGTAGTAAGTAGTAGTAGTAACCTAAACTAGTAGTAGTAGTAGTAGTAAGTAGTAACTATGCAAACTAGTTGTGATCCGCGGTTTCACCCGCCGTTTTCGTTGACATTATGTATATGGTTTAGTTATTCTAGGTTAGTTACTTAGTTTGGGGCAAGGCGATGTGTGAACACCAAGTCGCATCGGTTGTTATGGGCAGAGCCGACGGCCCACCTGGTGTTAAGTGGTAAACTTAACACCAGGTGGGCCGTCGGCTCGTTCCGTAACTGTGTAACATAAAAAACAAGCTTTTACAATATAGCAAGGTAAATAAAAGCTTGTAATAATTAAGTATCAATTTTAAAGGAGTTCTATATCTATTTTATCCGTGGGGACAGCAACTAAATTCTCGACGTCATTCCGCGTTTGACCTACTGCCGTTATCTGTACTTTGTCACACTAAAATAGAAAGATCTCATGCGACGCGTTATTTCTGTTCGGTTTTATTCTCTGATCTTGATTAATTGTACCATCCTTAGGTCCGGTCAGAAAACCAGCGCAGCACTGTCACCTACTAGCAGTTCCGCTTTAAGCTGAGACCAGGACTTATTTTGGCCCCACTAAATACTAAGTCAACAAGTCAGACTAGACACGACCTTCAGCAATGAAGATGCCGACTAAGAAGAAGAAGAAATACTAAGTTTATATTTATACTAGCTGTTGCCCGCGACTTCGTCCGCGTTGAATTCGATTTTATCACGCACCCCTATTTTAACCCTCGGAAAAGTAGCCTAAGTCACTCCTTGTTACATCAGCTATCTGCCATTGAAAGTCCCGTCAAAATCGGTCCAGCCATTTCAGAGATTAGCCGGAACAGACAGACAGACAGACAAAAATTTAATAAAATGTTGTTTTGGTATATGTACCGTGTATACATCTATATGCACTTAGTAAAAAGCGGTTATTTTAATATTACAAACAGACACTCCAATTTATTTGTATCGATGTATAGATGATATATATCAAGAAATGCACCTGGCCTACCTCAAGAAGGTCAGTTCTGATTAATTCATAAGGCTTATTTATTCAATGTTGCCTTTGTGTGGATGTGCAGGGAATTCTAATAAATGTAAGTGAAAGTACAATTTGTAATAGTTATTTTCTTCCACAGCCTTCAAAACGTTACTTGGGCAATTGATTAGTTAATGTTTTGTCATTCTGTGTCATGTATATCAATTTATATAAGAAAAAAGTAATAGTACTTAGCTAAACTTTGTTTTTATGTGGGATCGCTAGTATTTTTAATTAAGTCAATGTTTCTTTTAAGGGAAATTGTATGCGCTTTTATGATAAACTTCCTGAACATGTTACATAGCTTCTGACCCAGATATTTAAGACTTTGACTTTTTACTAATTCGATGATAAATCTCCATTCTGATGTTGATCTGCTTCAAACCAAATATCTCATAGTATCTTAAGAATTACAGTATTATGTTCTCGGTCTAAAATATAACAAATTTAATTAATTTAAGAATTGTTATACAAATCATGTGTATGAAATTAGTCTTTTCTTCCCCCATAGAGGTTCAGGTAGGGTTAGAACAGGTGTCAATATTAGCTATAAGTAGGTTTTATATTACTTACCAAATGACATTTCCGACGTAATTTTATGAATTCCATGGAAATTAAGGTTTTGATTTTGACAATTTTTTTTTTGCTTTAGTAGGGGATGACCCAAGTTGAAGTTTATGTTAGAGAGTAGCAGATACTGCTAATAATAACACCTACTACTAAGCTACTAGTTTGTATTCTTAATAATATAGCCTAAACGCAGTTTCTTTTTAAATATGTTTATTTATATTTACGAATACTATTACATTATTCAGGAATTATTTACTGAATTATAGTATTTACCAAGTCATAAAAAAGAAACGCTAGCAATGACTTGTCACATCTATATTCTGCAGTCACACTGTGGATCTGCCTACCATACATAGTATTCAGAATTTATACATAGTAGATACTAATTCTGAGGAATTATCGCATCTAAAAACTTTGTCAACAGTTGTTTCAACATGCAAGGCTTCCCAATGCAGCTCAAACTACCCCTTGAGCGGAACACGCGTGAAGACTAGTACGTGTGCAAGTAATATATAATTCTCACGTTTCAGTCACAGCATTGCAACAGCATTCACAGAAATAAATTGATATACAATATCATTATTGATACAACTATTTGTAAGAGATTTCGCCATTGTAGTAAATATTATGACTTCCGCGTATCGCCTACGTCAGTTTTACTTTGTTTATGAGAGATAACTTTCACTCTAAACGTACAAACAAACATTCACACCTAACTCAATGTGCGATTTTCATTAGGGGCACTTGTAGAATCTACGTTAGTGAGAAGACATACGCTGTTATTACCACATTTACCTGCGTAAACTTAGTAAATTCCTCACAATACCCCGGCTTTTTCAACACAAACGGCTCGTTTAAGCCATTATTTATAATATTTGCGAGTTTATGCCATCCGATACGGCTGGAAATCCGGCAACCGACCAAATAAAGACAACAAAATATTGCTATGACCATCACATTACTGACCTTTATCAACTTTCTCTGAGACTGAGGCGAGCTGAATCCTTCCAGTGATAAAGTTCACACAGCACAACACATTTATTTTTAATATATTAAGTCTTTTCACACAATTTTTAACAGTTTTGGTCAAATTTCTATAAATGAACAGAATGACACTCGCGCGGAGGCAGTGGGCGAACGAAACGCGTTTTAATCGCGTTTGGCTGATTGATGTTGCCAGCAATATTATGAAAATATTAACATTTCTTACTTAACGTTTCGTTCTAAGCATACTTCCGCAAATATTTAAAAAAACTTTTAATTTTAATGTCAAAACACATCAAGCCAGATGAGCGTTCCGTGAAATTGCTCACCCAGTCATCTCGTACTTTTCTAGAGCTAGAGAGGTATTATACGTATTGCGGTTGTCTATGTAGCAGTTACCACTTGAATGAGAATAGAATAGAATAGAATATAACTTTATTGTACACCTTAAGTGAAAATAAACAAATAAAAAACAAATATACTGCTGTAGACGACAGTGGTACAATGGGCGGCCTTATCGCTTAAAGCGATCTCTTCCAGGCAACCTTTGGATGGACAGGATATACAATACAACTGCTGACGGTGGCGTACATCAAACTATATTTATACATATCAACCTTTATAAATTACATAGACATACACACTATACTTAATACATGATACATATCAATATATATATATATATACAATACATAAACATACACAGAATACATAATATTATTATATATATAGGTACATATTATATGAGGTGGGCCATCAGCTTGTAACACCACTTAAATCACACAAAAAAGTTTAACCATCGATTGCCTTTGCGTAGCGGCAATAGAATAATTTTGATATATTGTTAAAATTTTAGCTTTTTTACAACGTATTATTATGTGAAAAGTTAAAGTAATTTGCATGCTGTTAACCAGAAACATGGCTGTATATACTTCATTTTATCAAATATCATCTGCTGTAACCTATGTTTCGCAAATATATGAATTAGAATTTGTTTCAGCGTATATTAAAAAGTGACTGATTGATCTTTATCTTGATTGATCTGTACTTGAACTTGATGGAGTTCTTTGATCATTCATATTTTTTTTTTTGTATGTAAGTTTAAATTATTATTGTATACCCAAAATGGGTGATTATATTGTAAGTGCCTTTTTATATTTATATACCTACCATCGTTGTGCACAGTTTATACAATAGAAATTACTGATTATGATTTGCATATAATTAATTAATTGATTGGAACGTTAAATTCTGGATGAACTGAAACATCAGTTTACTGTCATGTGCAGCAGTTATCATTGTAACTGTCAAAGTCAGACCAACGAAGCAAATTGTGCTATCGATTTTGCGTGTTTTTCGGGACTTTTATAATTTGTTGGAGATGTTACAGGCGTTTTAATTAGATAAACCTCGAATACAAAAGTATACAGAAATTTATCAAAATGATTAAAGCTATATTAGTTTTCAATAATCATGGAAAACCACGACTCTCTAAGTTCTACCAGTATTTTGTAAGTAAAAATGAATTTTATTTATATTTCGCCGAGCCGTTTAGATGAAAATAGTAGTCATGCCTCACGCCTATAATATATTTAATAAAATACCAGCACTTCTGGCTTATAGGCCAACCATATTCAAAGTTTGTGAATGGAGATTATTACTTCTCTATTTGTAGAATTCAGGGCGTTACTGAAAGTAAGAGCTTGGTGGCAGAGTAATACAGACTCCGAGCTATATGTGGCTATACCACATCCTCAAGGATGAAGGAAAACATCACGAGGAAACTGGCACCGAAATCTGGGACATCCATAGTTATTTAATCAAAACTTCAAAGTACTTCAACTGCATGAAAGGACCCTTTTTGAGACGCATTTTGTCCTATTACTTGGTTAGAGAGAGCCTTGGTGTTGACTTCACTTGTAGATCTTAAAGTACATTGTATTTCTCTGATTTCTGGCAGTGTCATCTCTAGGATTTATTGTTATTGCGCCATAGCTTAGTTGGTGGTAGAGCGTCATGGTGTAATTACTGTTTGATAATTACAGAATGAAGACATGCAACAGCAGATTATTAAGGAGACATTCCAGCTGGTATCCAAGCGGGATGACAATGTTTGCAATTTCCTCGAGGGTGGAAGGTAGAATAGATACAATATATACAAATAAATAAAATTGGAGTGTCTGTTTGTAATATTAAAATAACTGCTTTTTACTAAGTGCATATGGATGTATATACGGTACATATACCAAAATAACATTTTATATAATTTTTGTCTGTCTGTCTGTTTGTTCCGGCTTATCTCCGAAACGGCTGGACCGATTTTAACGGGACTTTCACTGGCAGATAGCTGATGTAACAAGGAGTAACTTAGGCTACTTTTCCGAGGGGTAAGATAGGGGTGCGTGATAAAACTGAATTCCACGCGGACGAAGACGCGGGCAACAGCTAGTTGTAAATAAAAGTATAATTACGTCTTATCTAAAAATGGCCTTTTTATAAATTGACACCAGAGATTGCATATAAAAGTATAATTAAGTCTCACCTAAAAATGGCCTTTTTATAAATTGACACCAGAAATTGCATATAAATAATAACATAACAAATAATTGCATATAATTGCATATGGAATCAACCTGTTTGATTGTGAATTATTTTTTATAATTTCAGTCTCATCGGAGGATCAGATTACAAATTGATTTACAGACACTATGCCACATTATACTTTGTGTTTTGTGTGGACTCCTCAGAGAGTGAGCTCGGAATTCTAGATCTTATACAGGTTAGTTTGAAAGAAAGAAAGAAAAATATATTAATTCCTGACAATACAGGATACAGAGAACACAAGACATTGAAAATGATGTTTGGTAGCACTAGAACTAAATGTTTGCACAGAGGTAGTTTTTTTTTTGTTATGTAGGTTATAGAACGAGCTGACGGCCCACCTGATGTTAAGTGGTAATAGTCTGTGTACGTTTTGGTCCCATAGACACTAGAGTATTGTATTATATTATATATGAGTATTTGGTGTTGCAGATGTCCATGGGCGACGGTGACCACTTTCTATCAGGTGGCCCGTTAGCTCGTCTGCTAGTTTTTAACATAAAAAAAAAAAAAAAAAAAAAAAAGAGTCACATACTTTGACTGGCCTTATAGCACAGTTCATAGTAACAGTGCCTTTTTCTCTTTAAGTGTTGTAGTTTTTTATTGTGTATATTTTCCTTATATTATCCTTTATTGTAGTAGTTTTTCTGCATTTTTGTTTGTAATTGTGCCTTGTGCTGAATAAATTTATTTCTTTCTTAAGTTGTGATTCCCATCCAGAACAAACATTTATGTGATGGACGTCGCTTTTGGACATTTCACACGGTACCATCTAGCCCCAAAGTAAGCCTTGTATCATGGGAACCGAACAACTGATATAATACTTACTACTAAAAGACTACTACTACTACATTGAGGGTGTGGTGGTCTAGTGGCCCCGAGTTTCAATCCGCAGGTCGCCGGTTCAAATCCCGACGTGCACCTATGAGTTTCTCGATTGATAGATTTATGTCCGCAATACCACGTTCTCAAAACGGTGAAGGAAAACATCGTGAAGAAACTGACATGTCCTAGAACTGATATAGAAAACTAGAACTAGAAATAAATGTATGTCTATGTCTATGTCTAACTGAAAATTCGAAGATATGTGTCAAGTGCACGAAAGGGGCAAAGTTCGAGAGAACCAGTGACTCGAATAGATAGATAGACTCACTACAAACATACATACATTCACATTTATATTATTCACTAACTTATTTGTATGATTTCCAGGTATTTGTAGAAACGTTAGATAAATGCTTTGAGAATGTTTGCGAGTTGGATCTGATCTTCCACGCTGACTCCGCGCACCAGGTGCTGGACGAGCTGGTGATGGGCGGGATGGTGCTGCAGACCAACATGGCAGATATCCTCTGTCGCCTCCAGGACCAGAACAAGATGCAGAAACAAGAGGTATTTTTGTGACATTTCACACAGCGCTGTCTAGCCCCAAACTAAACCTTGTACTATGGAAACCACACAACTGATAGAATACATATATAGTTTTTTTGTAAACACATACATATCAACACCCAGACACAACAAATATCTGTGTTTGTCGCACAATTGTTTGTCCTGGGTGGGAATCGAACCCACGACCTGCAGCACAGAAGGCAGAGTTACTACTGAGTGAGGACTGTCAAGAATACTTACATACTTTTTGTGTATAAATACGTATTAATGATGGTGATTATAAAGCTGATGTCCCACCGTATTTCAGGCGGGTATATCCGCGGCGCCGGCGCGCGCCGTCTCCGCTGTGAAGAGCATGAACCTGCCGCAGCAGTTGCGAGACATGAAGCTGCCCGACCTGCCGCAGGCCATTAAGGTCGGTTACAACTGTCGCACTGACGTTCTCTTCAATCTCCTTGAAATTGGCGCAGCCTGCCGGGATCTGTAGTGCAAGCTGGCCGGATCTTTGTAGCGCTGCCTGCTTGGATATAATAATAATAATAAATATTATTTAATTTCTTAATTCAGACAACAATAGTCCGTAGTCCATATATCCTAGACTAGCTGTTGCCCGCGACTTCGTCCGCGTGGAATTCGGTTTTATCACGCACACCTATTTTACCCCTCGGAAAAGTAGCTTAAATTACTCCTTATTACATCAGCTATCTGCCAGTGAAAGTCCCGTCAAAATAGGTCCATCCATTCCAGAGATTAGCCGGAACAAACAGACAGACAGACAAAAATTATAAAAAATTCTTACGGATCCCTAATTTTTTGAAAATAAATTATAGCCTATGTTACTCCTCGATAATGTAGCTTTCTATTGGTGAAAGAATTTTTGAAATCGGTTCAGTAGTTTCTGAGTTTACTTCGGACATACATACAACATACATACACCTTACCAACATTATCTCTTTATAATATTAGTATAGATTGTAGGAATATTTACTGGATGAAAGCTTATCTATGTTGTTATAGTAAGCTTCAAATTTACTACTAAATACGCGTTACATTATATTTTGAATATTACTTATTGACGTTTCCAAGTCATTTCTTTATGAATTCCATGAAACTAAAGTGTATAAATTTGGCTTGTGCGAATTAGGAGCTGTTTTCAGGGTAATAAGCATTAAGATTAAAAGCTGCACATTATAGAAAATTTATTTCCCATTCCAGGACCTGAAATTCTGACCAACACAACAGGGCGCGTTCCCTGCCCCCGTCGCCCTAGCATCGAACATAATATCCTCGATATACCCGCAAGACAAGTACACCAACATGCAGACCGACCCCACCAAGTCGGGACAAACTAAACAGTTGACCAACAAATTCTTCGGCTCGGAAACATTGAGCGCCAAGTTCTCCGAGAGTTTCTCAGAGAATTACCAACAAACTGAAGGTGTTAATTTTCCCGAATATGAGTGTAAAAATATGGAGGGTTACCAAGATTTGAGTGGCAACACTGTCGAGTATGATTATAGTGAAGTTAGGAAGCAGAGAAAGAAGAAGAAGAAGAAGAAACATTGAGCCGCACGTTTTTTTATTAATTTTTGGAACGAGCAGATGGCTTACCTAATTTTCGGAACGTGCAGATGGCTCACCTAACTTAAGTGGTAACTTATTTTCGGAACGAGCAGATGGCCCACTTAACTTACGTGGTAACCTCTGCCCATAACAAGCAATACGAATTGGGTCACACATCCCAAGTCACATCGTATGCGCCCGTAACTCTGAGACGCGAAGGTGGAATGTCTCACGTACCTGTAATTTCACTGGCAATCACACCTACGACAGTAACGCCGATGGTTCAGTGCTGGGTGGCAAAAATGGGTATGTTGGCAGTACTGCTCCGACTGCAGTAGAAACTGTATCAGTTGATTCGAGGGATTACTGCCATCCCCTGAGTGGTCTCACAGCTTAGTTGGTAACCTTGTTTTCTGCGCTGTAGGTCGTGGGTTCGATTCCCATCCAAGACAAACATTTGTGTGACGAACGTAGATGTTTGTTTTGTCTGAGTGTTATTTAAAGTACTACGTTATCAGCGATGCTACGCAATATATTTATTTTAACTCCGCAATAAGGGTCAGCTGCGAACATTAAACGCCATAATTTTGTAGATATATATTTTCTTAACATATTCAGCTAGAACGTTGATTTGATGCCTTAAAAAGATTTCATATTGTCGGCCATTATTTCAATTAAAATATGCCACGTTTATTAGAGAACGTGGTGGTCTAGTGGTACTGACCCCGAGTTTCAATCGCTGGTTCAAATCCCGATGTGCACCTATGAGTTTTTCGCTTGAATAATTTATGTGCGCAATACCACGTTCTCAAAACGGTGAAGGAAAACGGAAATGTCCTAAAACAAAAAATTCGAAGACATGTGTTAAATGCACGAAAGGAGCCTCTTTGAGGCGCACTTAAAATCCTTTCACCACACTGGTTCGAGAGAACCAGTGACTCAAATAGATAGATAGATAGATTAGAGGCGTTAAAAAAACGTCGCATTATATTATATTAATTGAATTTGTAAATGCTTGTGGGTGTTACTTCGTGCAATTATATCTAATTTATAAGAATATAAATATATCGTAATGCAAATGCAAGACGGGGGCGGCGTGCACATTAGTTTATTTACTGTAATATGCTACGTATTTAGTATATAAGAAATATATTTTATGTTAAACTTACTAAAGAGTTTTATTTTTGATGTACCTTAGTAGATAGGTAACACTAGAAAAAGTAAACCTATTACATTGGTTTGCTGGATGTGTTATAAAGCTAAACAGCGACATCTATATTTTAATTTGTCAATTGCTTTTAAATTTCCAGCGCCATCTAGCGGTTCTAGTTCGAACTAGATGACCTTTTGGTCAACCTGGGCCAATGTAAGCGGTTTGAAGATTGGGCAAGTGACTTCGTATAACAATTTAGTTCAGCCACTCGTCACTAGATGCCAGTAAAAAAGCCACAACAATATTACAGGTGGTTTTTTAATCATTAGGCTCTTTATCTCTGAAAATAATTGATTTAAACATAGTTCATAATAAAAATAAACTAGTAGCAAACAAATAGTGTTTGTTTTGACTTAACAGCTTAGTTCGTCCAAAGATTTAATGTATTGTTCGGCTACTCATCTCTAGATGGCAGGAGCAGTCTAGAAATAAAACGGTCAACGCCAAAATGTAAAGAAAATCTGGTCGATAGGGTGTTATGAAGAAGTCTGTGAATGAAAATGAAAATGGTTTCTCAGCAATACATTGAGTCCTTCATTCTGAGACAATGGTGTAACAACTGTCCTGTCTCTCCTATCACTGGTTCCCAACGAACATGCACTTAGTTCTGCTTCTAATGTGCCGTTGTAGCGAGAATCGGTTTTTTTATTTTATTTGATGCAGTTACGGAATGAGCTGATGGCCCACCTAATGTTAAGTGGTATCCTCGGCCCATAACAACCGATGACTTGGGCCCTCCCCTCCTAGGTATGATAAGACCCAAGTCGCATCGTATGCGCCCGTAACTATGAGACGAGTAGGTGAAATGTCTCATGTGCCTGTAATTTCACCGGCATCCGCACCTTTTAAAGACGAACAAACGCGAATGCGTTACTGCTTGGCTGAAGAATGGGTAGAAATGGTTATGGTGGGAGTGCTTCCTCTAACGAACTTGACGTATTAAGTTCTACTCAAACTAATGAGATGTGTTTTGGATAAACTCTCCGCAGACACAAGCTGTTAGTGTAAGAAAGGAGCCTCTTTGAGGCGCTCTTAAAATCCTTTCACCACACTAGTTCGAGAGAACCAGTGACAAGTATTACCAGTAGAGTTGGCCTCATAGCTCAGTTGGTAGTAGCCATACCTTCTGCGCTATAGGTCGTGGGTTCGATTCCCATCCCAGGATAAACTTTTATGTGACATTTGTAACATTGATGTTTGTTCTGTGTCTGGGTGTTAATATGTATTATATGTATGTATTTACAAAAGAAAAGTATGTAAGTATTATATTAGTTGTCTAGTTCCCATGATACAAGCTATGCTTAGCTTACTTTGGGGCTAGATGGCGCTGTGTGAAATGTCCACCAATATTTATTTTCTTTTTATTAGTAGTAGGGCATACTTCTCACGAGCACGCACATACATTTACTTAAACAACCCGGTAATATGTTCTCATCAAAGTAAACACCTTAAGTAGTCTCAGTACGACCGCAAAACCGACCGAATTTCTGACCAGGAAGTCGAACCCCAGTGCTGCGGTCGGCTGCCCGGCTTCCTTCCAAATGTTTAATCTATAGATTCGGTGACCCGTTAGACCAACTGTTCTGGAATTGTGTAAACAGTTTGTATACAATTTTCTGTGGTTAAGAATTTCCTCTTAAAAGTTTAATACGAGTGACTGCCTTGTATTGATGAGTTTACAACTAACCTTAATATTTAATTTACTTTTATTGTATTTTATGAAAGAAAATGGAGTTAATAATTCGATAGTGGCTGATATGGGAGTGTGGACACGAAGAAACTGCGCCTACCTTGGATATAGGTATTGGGAAAGGTTCATAAAGATAGAATAGAATAGAATAGATCTTTATTGTACACCATAAGTAAAAACAAGCAAAATAATGTCTATGTCTATACACTGCTGTAGACATAAAAGTGGTATAATGGGCGGCCTTATCGCTAAAAGCTCTATCCGAATTATTATTAATCGTTTTATTATTTATCAATTGTATCTTATTGATCAATCATACTATGTATTTAATGTTAGCTAGGTCTTGTGTACACATACAGCTTTATAAAAGAATTTTTAATGAATAAATTATATGATATTACTGTTAGACAGATAACTCTGCAGCGTATTAAATAAATAATTTAAGTAAGTGATAACTCATAATATTACGTATAAAGGGGGACGTGCTATGGGCGGCATTATCACCTATAATAATAATAATAAATTTATTCGTATTTATTACAAAAAACATTACGTCGTAGCACTTCAATAGATAACACAATAGTACTATCACGAGTGATCTCTTCCATGCAACCTTTGAATGGATAGGATCGAAAGGAGACACAATATTCTTACAACAGCTTTGCGCATACCTAATATAATTATTTGTCATTGTCAATGTTACGTCAAAATATACCCCGGGAGACTAGGACTGTAATTTCAACCCAGAGTGAAATTACGTAATTTCACCGGCTGTCACATCCTAACCGGAACGTGCATTACACTGATCGGAGGCAAAAATAGCAGTAGCCAGACAAAAGCACGGGATATTACCGAGTAATTGCAAATATATGGTTTGATAATCCTTCTTTGTGAACAGGTTGAAACTTTTTAAATTGTTAGGTTGGCAACGACCGGACGACACATTCGACCACTGCCATTACGGACGACATGTTGACCAGACCGCAGACTGACCGAAACGTCTTCCTACTAATATTATAAACGTGAAAGTTTGTATGTATGTTTGTTACTCTTTCACGCTCAAACGGCTGAACGGATTTGGATAAAATTTGGTACCGAGATAGCTTATATCCTGGATTAACAAATAGGCTATTTTGATCCCGGAAAAGTGCAGTGTTCCCGTGGGTTGACTTGCTCACCGCGGGGAATACCGCGGGGCGCAGCTAGTTGCAAATATATGGGTTAACAAACCATCTTTTTGAACAGGTTGTTTTTTTAAATTGTTAGGTTGGCAAAGACCGGACAACACATTCGGCCACTGCCATTACTGACGACATATTGACCAGACCACAGACTGACCGAAACGTCTAATTATATAATTGCGATCGTGCTTGTATGTTATAAGTAACTTTCGGTCTTTGTTGCATAAATTTAACTGATTAAAACGGCTGTTATTGAAATTATTTTATAAATAAAATATTGGTGCATAAAATATGGGACAGAGCCGCGCAGTATTGTTTATTTAATTTCACAAAATCCACAGATGTCAGAGAAAACATATTTTGATCTTTACTAATTCTTATATCTAATAATGGATTTAGGTACTTTATATAAAACTTAATCGTAGAGATATAGATATATTAGGGAGTAATTTTAAATTATGATCAAAGACAATTTTATCTTGACAATTCATCATAACACAATTATGATTATTGAGTTGGTAGTAACATATCTTCTCCAAAGCGTATATGGGGTTCAAATCCCTCCACGGATAAAATCACGTTTTATTAGTTATATTACTTATATTCTTTTTCATGTAACTTCATAATTATAGTAAGCGTTGTTTCGTTTGAAATATTTCAGCATTATTTTATTTTAATGTTTACATAATGGCAATTGGAACTAACGTACTAGCCGTCAAAATCTATACAAATAAATAAAATTGGAGTGTGTGTTTGTAATATTAAAATAACCGCTTTTTACCACGTGCAAATGGATGTATACACGGTACATATACCATAACAACATTTTTTAAATTTTTGTCTGTCTGTTTGTTCCGGTTAATCTCTGAAATGGCTGGACCGATTTTAACAGGAATTTCACTGGCAGATAGCTGATGTAACAAGGACTAACTTAGGCTACTTTTCCGAGGGGTAAAATAGGGGTGCGTGATAAAACCGAATTTAAGGCGGACGAAGTCGCGGGCAGCAGATAGTTACATATAAGTATATATTTAGTCTAACAAACAGTATAAACGAATTAATTTATCAAAATATCCATCTTATTAAAGAAACCCCTAGATATTGTCGCTAAGGGACCACCCATATGTAAAGGTGGGCCGACACTTGATTTATGGGAACAGGTAAACATAAAAAAATGTTACAAAGTCACCGAAACTATAAATTTGCCATTGTTGAGAAGGCGACAGTCAAAACATACGATCAATTGAGATATTTTTTCCCCAATTTTATTTTTGTGTGAAATCTTTTTGTCGTAAATTGTAATTTTAAGGCTTTTGTGGAAGATTGGCGTCTGTACTGTAAGAAAGAAAGAAAGAAAATCTTTATTTGTAGCTAATTAAGATACAATAGCACAATACTTAAATTAATAACATAACGTTAATACATTGATGAAACTGCGTTCTCGAAACTGTGATGAAAAACATTTTTATAATCATAATCATTTATTTCAGACAAACCACGTTAAAATTCCTTAGATTAAATCAAATTAATTCAAATCAAATTAATTAGGTAACCCAACATGGTTTAGAACCAATAATTCGAAGACGTGTGTCGATTGCACGAAAAGAGCCTCTTTGAGGCGCATTAAGAACCTTTCCCCACAATGGTTTCAGAGAATCAGTGCCTCGAATTAGGTAAGTTCAGTAAATTTTTATTTTGCAAAAGCTATTACATAGAGTATGTTATAAACAACGATAATAAATTTATAGCTCTATAAAGCCAAAGTACAACTACCCACTTTTTTATTTGTTTTTTTTTTGCGTTCTGATTTGGTTAAATTTACTTTTTTCTCTATTTCCTGTATTGTATAAAATGTTTATAGCTAAAAACACTAATAATTAAATTAATTTAACATGTTAGGAAGAGAGAAATCAACTAATAGGTAAAAGTATTTCAAACTTAAAAGGTGGTTTCTAGTGTTGTAATTTTTAAATATTATATTAAATTAAATTAACATTTTGAATTTATATTTATATTTTTATTATGATGACAGCCTCACAGCTCAGTTGGTAGTAGATAATCCTGCCTTCTGCGCTGGAGGTTGTGGGTTCGATTCCCACCCAGGACAAACATTTGTGTGACTAACATAAATGTTTGTTCTGTGTCTGGGTGTTAAATGTATTTTATTTATATATTTACAAAAAAGTATAAGTACCTACAATATCAGTTGTCTGGTTCTCATGATAGAAGCTATGCTTAGCTTACTTTGGGGCTAGATGGCGCTGTGTGAAATTTCCGACAATATTTATTTATTATTAGCATTTATTATATACTAAGTATTACAATTTTTAAAGTTTTGGGGGATACGATGCCCAAGCGCCGCCATGATGTTACCAGTTCTGACGGACGTTATTTATTTATATAAACGGGCCAAGCTATCGCGGTCGGCTAAGTTATTAACGGCAAACACAAAAGAAACACATTTGTAACACAACATAATCTCATTTCACATAACATCGCCCAAAATATGATTTACGATAAAAAAAAAACACAAAAGAAATGGTCTGTGGTAAAAAAGCATAGATAATATAGAGTCATCGCAGACCATAGATTATAATATGAAGTCATCCCGCCGCCATAATAATTTGGGTGAAAAACTATAATGGCGGCCTAATCTAAAATAGGGTGACAATGTTTTCATCATATTTTAACAAATATGTATATTTGGTTTAAGAATATTTTTATTATCTCTTTATAGTGTGATAAACAAATTAATTTTAATCAATATACATATTATATAAAAAAAAAGTTGTATATTTCGGCCATTACTTATTGCTAACTGTGCCACGCCAGGAACGGTAGCTAGTTCAAAATAAATCTGTGTCAATATTGTCTTTGTAAATTGTTGTACAATATATAATGCAATAAAATACTGAAAATCATTTGTTACCCTTTTGTAATTTCATTTTATACCTGATAGTCTTGTTTTTTAAAGTGTAAATCTCTTAAATAGAATTATAATTCAAATTTCTATTTATGAAAACATGGTCACCCTATTTCAATTTTGACAGACGGTACCTCGCCCATAGATAATTATTATTTTACCCAAAGTAAATTATAGTTCCATAGACAGAGAAATGGAGGCAGGCTTACCGACCAAACTACTTTGAACTCAACAGTAACTACAATTTAAACAATTTTGTACAATTTAATGACTTACTGTATGCTCTCCAAACAATTTTCTTATGGATTCCATGGATATAAAGTTTTTGACTTTGACTTTGACATTGTAATGATATTCTATGCATAATATTCAACTTTGTAGAACGGGCGTATTTTAAAGACACACTATGTACTTAATTACGCAAAACGAAAGTTTATCAATTTTTTTATAATGGTTTTTTGCAGTACAACTTATGCATTGTTTGCCCGGGGCAGTACTGACACCAGACCCATTTCTGCGGCCAAGCAGAGTTATTGTTCCGGTATGAAAAGTGTGGTTGATGGTAAAATTACAGGCACCTTTGACACATTCCACCTTCTGTCTCAAAGTTTCAGGCGCAGATGTGACTTGGGTTTTGTGCCTAAGTAGGGGAGGACCCAAGTCGTTTGAAACCGCTGTCTATCAGTATCGTTCCGTAACTTTATTATATAAAAAATACTATATTCTTTTTGTTTTCTGGAAGAATGTGTAAACGATTCGTCGCAGTGTATTATAAAAAAAAAAACATAAAAATGTGACATTAGGTAATAATGATTTAAAAAACAGTATCGTTTTTCAAGTTTAAAAGCCTTTATTTTTTTAACTGGCAATATATCCGTTTTTTTAATTCTTTTTATTGTATTGTATATTGTTATTAATTTATTTATTTCAATAAAATGTATATTTTAACATATGTATAAGTTTTTTTTTATCAATTTTATGGTTATTTTATGTTACTATCTCTGATATATGTAGAGATTATTACTTCTACTTCACATTGGTTTGGACCTTCATAATTTGATGGTCCTATATTTTGGGGTGAGGAAATGAGTCGGCTATAGTCATTAAAATGAGAAAGAAAGGGATGCACTACGTATTTTTCTAGTGAACCGTATGGGCGGCGTTTGTTTAGTGATTATAGTTCTGTATACAGGTTGATACATTTTATTTTGATTACAAAATAAATAAGAAAATAAGGCAGAGGCCTTCTGCCTGCGGTCGTGGGTTCGATTCCCTTCCAGTACCAATATTTATGTGACAAACATAAATGTTTGTTCCGTGTCTGGGTGTTATATGTATAATATGTATGTATTTACAAAAAGTTAAGTAGTAAAGCAAAGCAACCTAGCGCTGGTTTTCCGATCTGCCAAACTTTTCAGCAAAGAACTCTTTTGTTACCCTCTTTAAGTCCCACCACGTTCTTCACGCAAAAGAGGAACACGCTGTATCTTAGCTCGGAGCTGACAAATGTGATAATTCGGCATATCACGCACACAGACAGACAATGTAATGTTTTTATTTATTGCTGATAGTTATTAGGGTTCCTTTGTGAAATGGTGATTTAAAAACCGGAGTTAGTGGTTGGGTATACTTGCGCGTGATTACCTATTCTTTATATTGTTATGAGTTGGTAATATATGCCATCTGCGTTGTAGGTCGTAGGTGCGATTCCCAACCATGTCAAAAATTTGTGTGTCATACATATTTGTTATGTGCCTATGACATGTAATTATATGTAATTTATTTACATTAAAAAGGTTTTCTGACAGATTTCTGGTTCCCACTAAAAGCTATGAGTAGTTTATCCACCAATATTTCAATATTTATTAATATTCCAAGCCATTTTTTTATGAATTCTATGAAAATAAAGTTATTGACTTTGACTTTATTATTTAAAGTGGTAGTATATACAACTGATAGAATATTATATCAATATAAATTAATTCTTTCTAATATAAACTAATTGTAATATACATTATTTAAATATGTAGATAGATACATTAACATCCAGACAGAACAATCAGCTGTGTTCGTGACACAAATATTTTAGGTGGGAATCGACCCCGCGACCTACTATTACCTACTAGAGTTACCTACTATTAAATAAACTGAATAAAACCCTACGGAACCATATAAAGTTATATTATTCCTAATACACCTTAAATATTACCGTGAGAGTGAAATAGACGAATCTTTTTTTTATGAACCATAGATAATTGGTTTTCCGAGACGAGCCTCTCCCGCCTTATTACCATAGTGTCATTAGTTTTTTTTTTAATGACTTACGAGTGAGATGTTGATTGGATATCTTTTTTTATTTTATTTCTTTTTTTATTTTCTCGCTATTGGGTGTATGTATGATAGGAAATAGAAGTTTATGTACTCTGTAGAAAGTAAATTAAGTTACGCTTAAAGGTATCTTAGACGAATAATTATTATAACATTTGTGTGACGAATATAGATGTTTGTTCTGTGTCTGGGTGTTGATATGTATTATATGTATGTATTTGCAAAAAGTATATGAGTATGTATATCAGTTGTCTGGTTACCATGATACAAGCTATGCTTAGCTTACTTTGGGATGAGATGGCGCTGTGTGCGTTAACAATAAGCGTTATGTTTTTAAAAACATTACGCTTGTTGTTAAAAGTCGACTCTTTTACTACCCATCAAATTGACGTACCGGGGACTTTAAATAAAATCATTTGTTAAGGAGTAACTCTAAAACCTCACAAAAAGTTTTTTAGTTTTCACTTTTTTATTTAGTGACACGATTAATACTTAAGTATTCATATTTATAATACTTTGAGATGGATAATGTGGTGGCCGCGTGGTATGAACCACGAATTTAAATCGCCTACTCCCCACAAATATATCAGCCAACACTGTCTTCTGGTAATGACTAATTCTGATAGTCCAAAAAGCAGGAATAATCTAATCTCAACGAAAATTCCAACAAATATTGAAATATCTTAACAAGTCTGATGCAAGAAGTTCTAAACAATTTAATTTATTTATTTATTAATAAACACCAACATAATAAACTATACAATTCAAGGAAGAACGAAAGAAAAAAATTATTTTGTGTTACATCTGAAATAAAATGAGGTATAAATACAAGAAAAAGTGGCTTGTAACAGCAAAAAAGGCTACCACTCAGCATGTGCTGTATCAGTGTATCAGGCTGCTCAGCGCTGGTTATTAAAAGTTATAAAAATATTATTCATTAAAAGCTAAAATAAAAGTAACAACGAATTCATTAAAGAGAAAGAAATATATTAATTCAAAAAGTCTCCAAGAAACGCAGTGTTCCAAATGATTCCAAATTTAAAATTCGGTAGGACATTACCTTGTCACGTGCGGTTTTTCATTGGACCCGTTTGAAAAAAGAACGTACTTTTTTTTGATACACTTTAAGTCTTTCTTTTTTTTTAAGTAACCTGCCAGTAACTGGTTCGATATTTAAAATACGAATTATTGTTTATTCCTTTTTTATTTGATAACAAATTTTATTTGATTTCAATATGGCGGGTCTTAAGCTTCTTATGAAAGCTTTATTTTCACATTAAACTGGATTTTGATGATAGTTATTTGTGTGATACTAATGGAATCGCTTGCGAATTTGTGCGCGAGGAATTTGGTTATACGATATTTTCGTACAAACTTTGAGAAACAGTCTGAGCGAGTTTCTACATTTTGAAACAAACTTTGTGATTTTCAGATAAAGTATTGTAGTTTCAGGGATTTTTGTGATCAGTCAGCGAGACTCAAACCACTCTTTTATATGCTTACTTTTTTAATTTATTATACTTCGTCCCCAACCCGAAGTGGAGAATTTCAATAGAAATAAATATTGTTGGACATTACACAACTGATAGATAACATTTTTTGTAAATATGTACAATATTAACACCCAGACACGGAACAAACATCCATGTTCGTTGCACAAATGCTTGTCCTGAGTGGGAACCGACCCTACGACCTACAGCGCAGAAGGCAGAGTTACTACCAATTGAGGTGTGAGGCCAGTCTGATCGTACTAATTTTACAAACGCAATCATAAAGTTCTAAAAGTTACGAACAATAAAGTCTGTTTGGAACTTCTAAATTCAAACGTGTTCTAAATTCAAAAGTGTTCTAAATTTAAACGTGTTCTAAATTCAAACGTGTTCTAAAATTGAACTTGTTCTAAATTCGAATAGTATCTCGGAGCCGCAAAAATCGTCACCAACCCGAGCCGTGACCGGAACGGTTGCGACCTCGCGTCGCGTCCACGAATTCTTCGGGACCTAACAATAGCTTAGAATCAGTGGTTCTCAATTTTGGGCTTGAACTCCTTAATACAGCGTGGTGGAAGGATTAGAGTGCGCCTCAAAGAGGCTCCTTTCGTGCATTTGATATAATGTCTTCAAACTTTTGGTTCTAGGATATGTCGGTTTCCTCATGATAATTGTGAATTTTAAAAACATCTAAGTATCAGATTGGTACAAGGATCGTGCCCTCGAAAAAAGGAAGCCCTCCTTTAGGGGTTTCTTGTCTGTTCTCCCAATGGAGGGTCGGATAGGGTTTGAACAGGCGTCAAACTTAGTGATAAGTACGCGTGAATGTTGTTTTAAATATTATTGACGTTTCCAAGCAAATTACTTTATGAACTCTATAGATATAAAGTTTTTGACTTCTTTGAACACGGGGTTCGAACGGCAAACATTGAGTGCCACTGCCCGATGCGTATCTACGGGCTAATGGGCCATTGTCTCCCGAAAGCAGGAATTCAGAATGCGAGCTCCTTTCAAAATATAATTACGGCCATTTTACAAATGTCACGAACACATTATGTGAACATGTGGCTTTGATTTGTAGTTTGACGGAGTTTTTGACTGTACCTGTTAAAAAACTTTAAAGCGAGATTAGATTATTTGGGATTTTACATAACTAATTGATTCGTTTTACCCTTACAGTAAAGCTGAGTGTATTTGGGTCGTTTCAAAATGGGACAAAGTTAGGGAAACATAATTATATTAATATAATATAGGTAGAGATCTCCCCTTCGGCGTAGGCCTCCCTCAAGTCCCCCCACAGATTTCTGTCTCGTGCTGCTTGCATCCAACTTGCTCCTACTCCCGTAAAATATGTCCCACCATCTTTTCTTCTATCTGCCTTGTCTCTTTTCTTACACTAGGGATAGAAAAAGATGCTATGATTAAAAACTTTTTGTTTGTTGCCAGAAGAATCATAAGAATTCGAAATTCAAATTTATTCGAAACTCGAATTTATTCGAAATTCGAATTTATTTGAAATTGGAACGTCTCCCCGCGCGCCGCTCGCGGACCGCACACGTCGCAAATGCGCGCAATCTGCGATCTGGCACGTACACAGATTAGCTGTAGTTTGTATTGTCGACACTCCTCGCGAACTGAGTAAATGGCGTTTTATCATTTTAACAAGCTTTTATTTAATTTGCATGTTTGTATGTTTGTTTGAGTCAAAGTTTGCAAGTGAATTTTGTACCATTCTCGTAGCTCGAATAGGCTGAAAATTGATATTCATAAATGGCACCTGATGGTGATCTTTATCCCAAGGACACTTCGGACGCGGTTCTAAAGCTAGTAGGTATTCAATATTCATATATCTCGTATGATTTTACTTTACTCATTAATATATATATATCTTTATTTAATTTATTAATTAAGTAATATTATAAAATGTTAATTAAGATGAGGAAATTTATACTACAATATAGATAATGAAATGGGTTACGCTAAATTTAGTGATAAACCAAGTAAATATTAGAAACAACTTTCAGGGGCACAAAACAAACTAAACACACAATAATTGTAATAAATGAAATAAATAAACAAAAAATACTAAGTTTTTTTTTTATTTATTCATTTATTTCAGGTATCAGACAATTAAGGAGATGTTTTAATTTTGTAAATAGTAAATGCATAAATTAAATATGTATTTGGTTCACATAACTTGGCTATTAATCTTTACCAAGTCGGGGTTATAAAAATCAATCTATGTAAATTTATAATTAGTTCAAATAATTCACTTAAATGGTAGAACGGACCGCTAACTGTATATACAAATGAATCAAATAACAGTTTCCATTCAAACTTATGCTGAAACCGAATTTTCTATATTGATTAACATGATTAAAGTAAGAAAGAAAGAAAGAATATATATTTATTTGTCTCCATAGATCACGGCACATGACCAGTAGTTTTATAGAATAGAATAATCATTAATTGAAAAAGAAAAATACAAGAAAACTTAATATAATTTAAGTGAATTAATAAAAAAGTTGATTGTTTCTTCTGATTCTTGTCATGGTTTACAATATAACAAACCAATTATTTTATGAAAATAAATTAATATATTATAATTAATACCTAAAATATTCGCTGTGAATATCATAAAATTATTATACAAAACAGAATTAAAATTCCATGCAAAAGTAAACAAAAAGACAAAAGTAAGTTTTGCGTTACTGAAACCAGAATTAACTTGTACGGGGAAAGTATCGGTTTCACTCAAGTAGGCGATATATATTCACTTTAAATATTCAATCTGCTTTTTGAATTAAAAATAATGTTAAGTGTTCGGTTTCAGTTGTCGTTTTCTTGGTAATTTAGATATACCGAGAGTAACTTCAATTAGAAAAATTTGGTTCTCGTTTACGTGTGATATGAGTTATAAGTTTATATGAGTTTTTTATATGTTTTTGTTTAGTTTTTTGTGTTTATGTTTGTACAGTGTGTGTGAATAAATGTCTTCTTTCTTTCTAGTTATTGAATTTATATGCAACATTTCTACAAACAAAGGACACAATGGAACAATACGTATTTTTAGATTTATTCCCAAAAATTTTTGTCATCTCGTACTTATATTTAGTAATAGAACTAAATCACGCAATATTATATTATATTCCTTTGTATGGGCGTTTGTCAAACAAGCAATTTTGTAAACATTCTATAATTTAAAAGGCCTTCGTAAAAAAAAAGCTTTAAATTTGTGACATATTTCGTTGCCACTATTTTTCTGTTAAATTTCTCAAACTATTGGAAGGTACTTTGTTAGGCACTGAAAGTACGTTTTTGCTAACGTATAACTTTACCGCCTTGTGCCCGTGGCTTCGTACACGGTACAGTAATAAAATATAGAATTTGTTTTAATCTAAGCATTAACAACATAATCGTATATAATATTAGTGTGATTTTAAAAATAGAACTTTGCTCTTACACCCTTATACATTTTGCATAGATAATTAATTACACTATTTTGTGTAAATGTCACGCTGACATTCAAGTTCGCGCGCTCTCTGCGACCATAGATAAAGGGTTTATTTTTAAATCTCTATTCTTTTTATTGCAACCGTTAGGTTTGAGGAGGTTGCAATCAAAACGATATATTTAATGCACGCATTTATATTCGTGTCACATTGTAGAAACCGGAAGTACAAAGTTTTTTCATTTTATTATAATCGGCCTATCCTATAATGTTTTATAACATCCGGCTGTGTTACAAAATTGTTTCGGTTCAATAGTGGTTTGAATGGGCATAGACAAATGTTTTTTTAATAAAATAAGCGATTATGTGTTTTGTTCGATAGCGTATCTAAATGTGCATCAATTATTTAAATGACTGTAGCTTTAGCATTATTTATAAATGTATCTATTATGTGGTTTACAGTGGGCTAGGTCAAGGTAATACTGTACGGAAATAGCTAATTTTGTTTAGTAAATAGGTTTAATGCTCGCTAAAAATTTGAACTAGAAATGATAGAATCATTCAAGATGATAATTATATTAACTGATAAAATTAGTATAAGAAAGGAGCCGCTTTGAGGCGCATTGAAAATCCTTCCCCCAAGCTGGTTAGATGGAACCAGTGATTCGACTAGTATATTTCATATTTTTCGAGATTCGACTTGAGTATTGAGTATTGAGAAGTAGTAGAATTGAAAAATCTAAATAGTAAAGATTTTTTTTTTATAAAAAAATTATTAAATCTCTGGCTAGTATGCATTTTTCCGGGATAATAGCCTATGTGGTATTCCAGACTATAGGTATGAGAATTATGAGATAGCCATCTCTGTGCCAAATATCTTCGAAATCCGTTCAGCTGTTCCGGCGTGATTGAGTAACAAACATCAATCCATCCAAACTTTCGCTATATAGGTATACTAGTAAGATTATTTCATGTTTTATTTCGGAAAGATATTGTCAAATTATTTTAGCCTCTATTATCCCACAAGTCTCCTCCATGTCAAAACAATCAGGCGCTGCGCAAAACGCATTAATTTCACCTCCCTTTATTTATTTCTAGACCACCAGGTAACAATGAAGAAACCAACAATACTTTCAACATTACAACGCTTCAACGCCGACTTTATAGGACCGCTTTTAAAAAAAACTATGACCACAGACAATATGTCACTCGAACTGGCCGCTAACAAAGACGGCTATTAACGTCAAAATATTTTTCAAAATGAGAACGCGCCGCGCCGGGGGCTCGGCTTTGCGGACGCCGAAACGTAAAAGTGGATTTCAAATTTCGAACGTTTTTTTTAATGTTTTGGCACAGTTCGGCTTTTTTTTTAATCGTTATGGACTAAAGAAATTGTTGGGCGTGATTTGTTGGGAAAGGTTTTCATATTTATAGATACGAGTAGGTAGGTATGTATGGAAATTTGTTTTGTAAATCGTTATGGACTAAAGAAATTGTTGGGAAAGGTTTTCATAATGAAATGAAATGAAATGAAATGAATATATTTATAGATACGAGTAGGTATGTATGGAATTATGAATTGTCGTATCAAGAAGGGGAGGACCCAAGTCGCATCAGTTGTTACGGGCGGAGGTTACCACTTAACACCAGGTGGACCGTCGGCGTCGCGTCGCCTCATTCCGTAACTGTATCAGAAAAAAGAAAACCTACTTTTAAAATTAAATGTATGTAAATGAAAAGAATAAGTGAAGAGTAACCGCGTAATAGTTACCTAACCACATAAACCTGGCATTTATTTCAATAACACGTGTTCAAATATAACAAATAACAATGACAACAAAGGACGAATGCTATAGTACAACACTGACCACTTATACAAAAAAAACACGGTCCATCCTGACAGCTGTCATTCTGCCGGAACTGTCAAAGCTTTTGGCGCACAATTTAATGTTAACTTTTTAAGACTTCCAACCGCAAACTGACCGGTGTAATGACTGATATACAACACGATCGTATTGTCCAAAAACGAAAAACCAGATAAAACTGAGCCCCGGTGTGGTTTTAATCGTATTTATAAACGGTTCCTCTTAAACAAGTCGCTGAAACCCAAGTTTTGACAACGAATTCGATCTTTAAACACGGCAATTATAAGTTGAGCTCTAGCTTTGAAGGTTATGAAGGAAAATAGAGGTATTTTATATTGGATGTATAATGTGCGCGTGGAGTACTTAAGCTTTTTTTTTCAATTGTTTGACAAACAATGGCATACAAATAAGGTATCCTTTGAGTGATTGTTCAGAATAAATATTCAGACGTTTGCTACTGGTGTTACTTTGATGTTTTAAGAAGGTTCTGGAATAATAATTAGATATATCCTACTAATATTATAAACGTGAAAGTTTGTATGGATGTTTGTTACTCTTTCACGCTCAAACGGCTGAATGGATTTGGATGAAATTTGGTATCAAGATAGCTTATATCCTGGATTAACACATAGGCTACTTTGATCCCGGAAAATTGCAGTGTTCCCGTGGGATTACTTATTCACGTCGGGTAATACTGCGGGGCGCAGCTAGTTTACAATATTTCTTCTTCTTACATCTGAAATATTCTTAAGTTATAATTTTGTGTCATTTGGTATTTTTACATTGTTCTATTTTCTCAATTTGTATTTAACTGATATTATTGTATGTAAGAGAGGACAAACGATACTTTACATTAAAATAAGATCTTTCTACACAAAGTTTCACCATAAATATTTCCTATTCTTATTCTATATTATTCTGGACTTTGTCACAGAAGATAAACGAAAGAATGAACGAATTAAATGAATGTTAAAATTAAATAAAAACATTCGATGTAAGATACAGTACAAGGGGCGGTCTAACTGCTTTGAAACGATCTCTTCCAGACAACCAAAAATTTTATGAATAATAATTAAATTAATTATATGTATGCATTCACAGAAAAGTATATCAGTTGTCTGGTTCCCATAGTACAAGCTATGCTTATCTTACTTTGGGGCTAGATGGCGCTGTGTGAAATGTCCACCAATATTTATTATACCTACAATTAAATCCAATTTGCCGACAAAACCCCCACCAGAACAAACTTTAAAATTAAAATCAGAGTTTTCCCTTAACCTTCCCTTATCTGTAGTTTTCCAAACGTAAGATTGACAAGCCATCCCCTAAAGTTATTCAAGCCACGTGAAACAAGACAGGCCGTGTGATATTAACAATCACAGCGCCTCGCCTTCCGCCGGTGACTCAATACACAAGCGGTAGCGTTTTTATATATAATTGGACTTAACAGGACCAAATTAATTGGTAATTCGGCCTTCTGCGATGTAGGTCATGGGTTCGGATCCCAGCAAACACTTGTAGCATACAGATGATTGTTTCAGGTGGGTAACATATCTAATGTTGGTTTTAAATTTTTAATATACGTAATATTATTGACAGGTCTCACAGCTCAGTTGGTAGTAAATCGGTCTTCTGCGACGTAGGTCGTGGGTTCGACTTCCACCTGAAACAGGCATTTGTAAACCGTTTGTAAACTTTTCAGGTGGGACTCGAACCCACGACCTACGTCACAGTAGGCTGAGTTACTACCGACTGAGCTGTCCTGTCAATTATATTACATATTATCCACGCAAGAGAAAAAATCTTACCCACCTGAAACAAGCACCTGTATGCTACAAATGCTTGTAGTTTGAAGTTGGGAATTGAACCCATGATCTACACCGCAGAAGACCGAGTTACCAACTACCAATTAATTTTTACTATGACAAACATTTGTGTGACGAATATAGATGTTTGTTCTGTGTCTGAATGTTAATATGTATTTACAAAAGAAATGTATATAAGTATGTATATCAGTTGTCTGGTTCCCATGATACAAGCTATGCTTCGCTTACTTTAGAGCTAGATGGCGCTGTGTGAAATGTCCACTACCATTTATTTGTTATATAATCGCGACTTTTTACATATTATCCCACACAACGGGAAAATCCATTACACAGGGTGCGGCGGGGTATTCGTAAACTGCTTATTGTTAACACCCTCTATCTGCCCTCTTTGTTACCCTTAACGCTTAAGGGTGTGGTATGTTTTAGGTTTATTAATCGGATGATTCCTAATAATATTGTTGTTATTCAAAATGTCTGTTCAGAATCAGAATCAAAATCATTTATTTGCTTTATATTATTTGCTACTTTATAGTAAGAGTTTTAATTCTTTCTTTTTTTACTCCTAAGACGTGTAGGTGGAATCTGAAATGTCTCATGTGGCTGTAATTTCACCGGCAACCACACCTTTCAAAGCGGAATACAGCAACGCGAATGCGTTACTTGCTTGGCGTCAGAAATGGTTATGGTGGCAGTACTTACCCGTACGAACTTTGAATAAGTACTACTTTTGAATCTGACTTTTAAAAGCAGTATAACAGCCAAGTTCGTTCGGGCTGCCACCATGTCCATTTCTACCGCCAAGAACGCATTCGCGTTACTGTGTTCCGGTTTGAAAGGTGTGGTTGCCGGTGGAATTACAGGCACATGAGACATTCCACCTACACGTCTCAGTGTTACGGCCGCATACGATGCGACTTGGGTCTTGTCGTACCTAGTAGGGGAGGAAGTCGCATCGGTTGTTATGGGTAGAGGTAACTTAACACCAGGTGGGCCGTCGGCTCGTTCCGTAACTGTATCACATATAAAAACAGTTGTGAATTTTTTATGCAGATTCCAAAAATGGTCCCAAAATCACCCCCTAAAAAAAATCTCAATCTTAAATTTCAACCCCCCTAGTGTAAAACAATTATCGTGTCGTTACATTCGCGCGGCAGATCAACAGGGATGTTTACACCCTCTCCACTTCATATTTGTATTATTTATACAGATAAGCTGTTTCATGGGGTTGGGGGATGAATATTAACCACAATATCAATACGGATTGTGGTGGTTACACTCTTGGTTTTTGAGGGTAGGTTTCACGTTTTTTATGCAGTTGCGGAACGAGCAGACGGCCCACCTGGTGTTAAGTAACCTCTGCCTATAACAGCCAATTCAAATTAGGTCCTCTACTAGGTACGCTAAGACCCAATTCGGATCGTATGCGCCCGTAACTCTGAGACGTCCAGGTGGAATGTATCATGTGCCTGTAATTTCACCGGCAACCACACTTTCGTCATTAAAATTGCCCTGCTTTTCTATTTTATTCCCTGTAGGTTTCGATTGAATGACAATTATTAATTTCGAAGCTATATCATAAATATTACAAAGACGTAACGTTCAATCAAGCCATAGACATTCGCCATTATAAATTCAACTTTTTTTTTTGGCAAAGCGCGTCCTTTCATTCGACCAACAAAATGGCCACAATGCGAAATCACAAATTACTTGTACATTTACATAGGAAAGTGACAAGTTACGAAGCGGAACATTTGTTAGCCCCATTGTATTGTAAAGTATTATATCTTTTAGGGATGGGTTGATTCATTTTGAATTACAGTCTTGTTATTCGGCCGTCTTGTTTTTAAGTAAGTTCTTGTTTCGTATCTTAGTTTCTCTTCTGAAAATAAGGAAGATATACATCGCACTTAATTTGAAATGCTTGGAAATTGTATTTGTCTGTTTTTCATTAAAGATAATTCATATATTTATAGTAATAACACAGATATTAATACCCAGACAGTAAAAACGTCTATGTTCGTAACATAAATGTTTGTCCAGGGAGGGAGTCATTACCAAATGAACTGTGAGGTAATTGAAGCAATTCATTCGATAGCTTTTTCGTAATTATTTTTCGATTTTATAGCTTGTGATATAATAATTGTAATATGAATATTTGGTTCGAAATAAATGATAAATAATAATAAATAATATCGAAACCAATGTGTTTATTCTGTAGTTAAACATATACTTTTGGATAAGTTTGTTATGAAATTCATATTCATTTTTTATTATAATAATATTTACTTTTGAGAGACAAATATGCGTACTATATTACCCAGATATGAACAAGAACAAGATTGAACTTACTAGTGCAAGATTCATTTCCAGTCATTTTCGGGGCGACTGACATAACCCCCTCACTATCATCCTTATTTATATTTATACATTTTACGTATTTGGTGTGTACTAACAAGATGTTTACGCGCGGCCGCCTCGTGTCAAAGTGCCGGCCGAATCGTTGAATGGCCTTTATAAACTTTTTTGCAACCATAGACAATATTTTTTTCTTTTCGGCAAGAGGCGTTTGACATACACCCAACAGTGCGGTAGGTAACGTATTGTTACCTCGGTAATCGGATGTTGAATTGTGATTAAATAAGATGGAAAATTGTCGTTTTGAGTTTTAAATTGGATTTGAAGTTTTTTGTGTGTTAAAATTTCGTTAAAGTGGTTTTAAGCTTCAGTAACTTTGTGTTGACGCAAAATAAAAAATATTATACATCGTATTACACAAAGCTTATAAATAATTGGGTTGCGAAATATTTAAATAGAAAATAGTCACTACCTTTTTCTGTCTGTACTCCGCTAACTCCTTCCAAACCACGCACCAGATTTTTGACACGGTTTTCAGTAATAGAAAGAGCGATAAACGAGAGAACGTTATGTAATTTAGAAATAACGTGCATCCATGCGAAGCCGGGGCGGGTCGTTAGTAACAAAAGCCTGTGTTATCTGTGTCACTCGTAAAATAAAAGTCCGGTCAAATAAGTTTCATGACTAGTGTCAGCGAAAAATCTGTTTGACAAACTCTTTTACCCAATAAGACCTTCTTTCGAAAGATATTTCAAATATCGTGATATTACCCCGAGAACTTAGTCAGCGGCGGAATCCAATATCGTTCTTTGCCGACTGTCAAAAAAGAAACTTGTCCACAGAGAAACCGCGGGAAAGCAGTTGGAAGCACGTGACGCCAAAATGGCGGCGATATTGTCTTTTTGCAAATGGTGGACATTTTCAGAACGTAACAGATGGACATTATGGGAGATTATTTTATGTCTAACCGCATTGTACTAAGGCAAGCAGTATAATTTATAATAGTTAATACTGTGACTTCTATTAACTATAATACTACTTATATAAATTATGCGCACTGCTAGATGTATAATATACTAGCCAATAATTTAATGGCGTCAATGTTTTAACAGTTTATTACTGAGTCAATAGTCACATAAAAATGATATAATATGAATAAACTCTTTGTAAATTCCAAAACATAAAACAAAAAACATTACAAGGAAGAAATAATAATAATTTAATTTAATTTATTTTAAAATTTAGATTTTCATCCATTTTGTTAGTACTTAAAGCAATTATAATTTAAACCTATGTTAGATAACTTAATAATATTTCACATTCCATAATCAATTCACTTAAAAATGTCAAAATAAAATAAAATTTGGATATATAATTTTACACAAATAATGCTGCTTATTTATATATCAATATCTACTAAAATTAAAACTTATATTTATGAACTGTAAAATTGCGCAAGGAGGTATTACCTATATGTAGATATATGTGACCTCTTTGCTAATAGATGAAAATGACATGGAATTCGCCATAGATTCTATACAATCCTTTCACAAGACAGAAACATAAAAATACGACCAAAAAACACGTAACATATAGATGCAATATTATTACCAACTATCGACGTCTACGAATGATTATTTAATAAAATCTATTTAACAATTCGAAAATTCAATTTCAAAACCTCATCATAGATTATCAACCTCATTATAACATGCGGCGTCCTATCGCAACATCATCATCACATCAATAAAAACATCCCCTATCTAAGGGATGAGACCACAAAAACACCAATAACACTGGCGGAATGCAACAGCTGCCGTGTGCCGGAGTTATGAAAAAAAAATACTCCGCTCCCATTGGTCGACACGAAATGGCGGCAACATTACACGCATCTGTCGTATTGTCTATGGGCAATAAGGTTTTATGTAACGTTGTTTTATATTGCTTTATAAAAACGACTTGTATGGATTTAAACACAAATCATTTATGTGATTAATTGATATTCTAACTAGCTGCGCCCCGCGGTATTCCCGGTGAGTAAGTCAACCCACGGGAACACTGAACTTTTCCGGGATCAAAGTAGCCTATATGTTAATCCAGGATATAAGCTATCTTGGTATCAAATTTCATCCAAATCCAATCAGCCATTTGAGCGTGAAGGAGTAACAAACATCTAAGTTTATAATATTAGTATGTAGTAGTCGAAGTAACTCGAAAGTAAATATACTCCCGAAACAGTAACGTGAATGCGTTATTTCTTGTCGGCAGAAATGGGTATGGTGGCAGTATTCCGGACAAACTTTGCATAAGTTGTACCGCAACTTTTAACTGTAAGTAAAGAGTTAAAATAACCAGTTAAATTAGACTTTTCATATTTTATTTTATATGATCCCGTGAATTTTTAACTACGAGTACATATTATACATAATTAATAAATTACACTTAATTATGGCAACAAGTGTATAATGAGGTAGATTGCACCTCGCGGCGTCGGTATTGCAATTAACTGAACTTAATTTATTATATAACGTATATTAACTCCGATATAACTGCGTTAAATATTTTGTATGAAAGGTCAATACATTTTAAGTAATTGCATTTTTTTGTAATTTTATGTACTGCAAATTATGTATAGAATATCTTATTCCTTTCTAAGAATGTAATACAAATAAATAAAATTGGAGTGTTTGTAATATTAAAATAATCGCTTTTTACTAAGTGCATATGGATGTATACACGGTACATATACCAAAACAATTTTTTTTTCAAATTTTTGTCTGTCTGTCTGTTTGTTCCGGCTAATCTCTGAAATGGCTGGACCTATTTTGACGGGACTTTCACTGGCAGATAGCTGATGTAACAAGGAGTAACTTAGGCTACTTTTCCGAGGGGTAAAATAGGGGTGCGTGATAAAACCGAATTCCACACGGATGAAGTCGCGGGCAACAGCTAGTATTATTATATGTATGTATTTATAAAAAAAACTATATAAGTATTATATCAGATGGCGCTGTGTGAAATGTCCACCAATATTATTATTATTCCGTTCCGAGAATATTTAGAAAATTTATTAATAACACGCGTATTTTTTATGTACTTAAGTTACGGGGCGTAGAGATGGCCCACCTGATGAAGTGGTTACCCCTGTCCATAACAATTCACTCAATCTCTCAAATATGACTCGCATGCTCAATGTCGCAAACGTTTGTCCTGTGTGAGAATCGAAGTCACGACCTACAGCGCAGAAGGCAGAGTTACTACCAACTGAACTGTGTGGCCAGTGTAATGGCTATCAGTCAATATGGTTTGCTATTTCACATATACTTAGAAAAACCATTTGAAAAGAATTTCCTTCGTAAGGGATCCCCTTTCAAAAGAGCTCTCTTATTTGACGTAAATTCCCTGCCTTTAGAAACCTGATAGGTAAGACATTTGCATATTGAAAAATAGTTCGGGCCTTTATAGTTTGTTTTTTGACTGGCCTCACAGCTCAGTTGGTAGTAACTCTACCTTCTTCGCTGATTCATGGATTCGATTCCCATCCAGGACAAACGTTTGTGTGACGAACATAGAAGTTTCTTCTGTGTCTGAGTGTCAACGTTTTATATGTATGTATTTACAGAAAAGTATGTATGTATTATATCAGTTGTCTGGTTCCCATAGTACAAGCTATGCTTACTTTGGGGCTAGATGGCGCTGTGTGAAATATCTACCAATATTATCATTATTATTCATAATGTTTCTTTGTAAATTTAATTCCTTAGGGAATCATAATTTTGATTTTATTTTGAGAACTTCACTTTCTACAACTTCAAAAGCTTCATTTGGAATTGATTACTTGAAAACGAACCTACTACCCTGATGTTTGCTGTAAACTCTCACCGCCGCGCCGCGACTCGTAAACTCAATATTAACATATAAATTGTTGTTTGTCCGCGTGTCCCCGATACGGCACGGAGGGTAGATTGTTTGGAATATATTACAGGTATGGTAACTTTTGGTAGCAATTTTATGACAACGATATAATGGAGTGATGTAATGAATTGTCGGGAGTTCAAATTAACTGATTTTAAAGAAAATGAAAATTTTGCTGCTCAGTTGGTAAGAGATTTTTCCTGCCCTGATTTGAATGGTGTTACAGCTCAGTTGGAAGTAACCCTTCCTTCTGCGCTGTAGGTCGTAGGTTCGATTCCCACCCCAGGACAAATATTTGTGTGACGAACTTCGATGTTCGTTCTGTGTTTGGGTCTTCAAATGTAGGTATTATATGTATTTACAGTACAATCTAGCCCCAAAGTAAGCTAAGTGTATCTTATATCATGGGAACCAGACAATTGATAGAATACATAAATATTTTTTTGTAAATACATACATATAATACATATCAACACCCAGACACAGAACAAACATCTATGCTCGTCACACAAACATTTGTCTTCTGTTGGAATCGAACCCACGACCTACAGAGCAGAAGGCAGCGTTACCAACTGAGCTGTGACGCCAATCGAAAAAAACTTTAATTAAATTGCCACAAGCAATTAAATGCTACATAATCAATGAACATCAAATGGATATAAACCATAGACAAGAGAGTTTTCAAATATTAATTTACGAGCTACAAAATGATAAAGTGATTTTGGTCACGCCATCTGCCTTACTTCAGAACTAGAGTTGCCATTGTCTTAAAACCTAAAAGCCGGACACACCAGCTTGTTTAGCCGGACATTTGAGTTAAAAAGCCGGACATCTTTAATTTATATATTATATATAACAAGAAAATTTATTTTTTAAGTAAAACAATGCTTTTTCCAACATTTACCATAAAATTTGATTAAATTCTAATGAAACAATAAAATTGATTGAATTAATCTTGTTAGATAGATAGATAGACAACTCTTTATTGTACACCACACAGACACATACAAATAAACAAGTTAAAAATAATTTACAATACATGTGACGTACAATCGGCGGCCTTATTGCTTAAAGCAATCTCTTCCAGGCAACCTTTGGATGGACTGGATTAAAAAAGAATGATTTGGGACGGTGGTGTTAAACAAAAGATAATATTATATCAATACACTTACATATCAATACTTACAAAGTAAACACATAAAATATTAAATAAATATCATACATACATACAAATATTAGAAAGCATTTCTAAGACGACAAGGACAAGAAGTGTTTGTGCAGCAACGTTTTAAATATAGGCAGTGATTTCGCACTTTTGATTTCGTTGGGGAGATCATTCCAGAGGCGAATAGCTTGTACAGTAAATGAATTGCCGTAGAAAGACGAAGAATGAGTGGGAATTTGAAGTTGCAAAGCTTTAGTCGAACGTACTGAACGTGGATTGGAAATATGGAGGTACTCGAAACGCTCCTTGAGATAGGGTGCAGTGATTGGATTGAATAATGTACTGTACAAGAGTGAGAGAATATGAGTATTCCTGCGAAGGCGGACGGGTAACCACTTGAGTTTATTACGGAATTCTGATATGTGATCGAACTTGCGCAGGCCAAAAATGAACCTGATGCAAACGTTTTGGAGCCGCTCAAGTTTATTGAGTAACATTTCAGTGAGATCGGGATAGCAGGAATCAGCATAGTCAAGTAAAGGAAGCAAGAGAGATTGTGCTAATGTAACTTTGGTGGCTGTTGGTAAAAAGTTCCGCAACCTTCTCAAAGATGCAGCAGTAGCAAAAATTTTTCTACTTAGTTCAGTCAGATGATGTGCCCATGACATTTCTGTATCCATAACTACTCCCAAGTTCTTCACTGTCTCCCTAAAAGGTATGGGTCTACCATCGAACACAACTAGTGGGAGAGTAGTCCAATCAATACGACAGGTCATCTTAGAACTACCGATTACGATAACCTGAGTTTTGGCCGGATTTACTGTGAGACCAAAAGTATTGCTCCAAGCAAGTATATGTTCGAGATCATTGTTGATGTTTTGAATCCCTAGTTGTATTTCGGATACAGGGACTTGGTTATAAATCTGTAGATCATCTGCATAAAGGTGATAAGAGGAAGAAAGTGAATTAGATATAGAGTTTATAAAGATAGCAAAGAGAAGAGGAGAAAGCACGCCGCCCTGAGGGACACCAGCAGTTAAGTCGCAACACGATGAAAAGTTGTTATCAATACGAATGCGTTGCTGGCGTCCATATAGGTAGCTATGAAGCCAGTCAATTGACGTTGGAGATATGTTAAGAGAACGAAGCACACCCAGAAGAATATCGAAGTCCACATTGTTGAAAGCGTTACTAAAGTCAAGTAATGACAGCACAGTCACATGACCGTTGTCCATACCCAGACGAATATCATCGGTGATCTTGGTCAAGGCCGTTGTGGTACTATGTCCACGACGGAACCCGGACTGGAGCGGATTTAAAAGGTTATTACTTGTAAGGAAAGTGGACAGTTGTTGATGAATAAGTCGCTCAAGTACTTTAGAGAGAAACGGAAGAATGGAAATGGGACGGTATTCAGAAAAAGAGGAAGGATGTAATTTTTTAGGTAAAGGTATGACCTGCGCACTTTTCCATATTTTTGGGAAGGTGGCAGAGGAAACGGAGTAGTTAAAGATGTGGGTAAGGATTGGGATGATTTCATCGAGTATGGGCACTATCATATTACGACTAATGCTGTCATCACCCACTGCATTAGATGTGATGGATGTGACGTTTCTCTTAACATCACAATCAGTGAATTGACTAAAAATAAAAGGAGGATAATCAGAGGCTGGAGTTGACGAAAGATTCCTTAAAGTGTTAAGCTTGGTAAGACCATCAAAGCTAGAAGAAGAAGTGAAATATTGATTCAAGGCGTTGCGTTGATATCCAAATCTTTAGGAATACCATCAGTACGTGATTTTCCAACCCCTAATGTTTTAAGAAATTGAAGAAAACTTGTTTATACCAAAGCATCGAAAAATATAAAAAGGCTAAATTTTAAAAGTTTATCTAATTTGGCCGGACACGTAACCAAAAAAGGCTTTTTGGTCTGAATATGTCCGGCTTTATCCGAACGCCTGGCAACGCTATTCAGAACCAACCTCATTGTTATCAAAATCAATATTTATTATAAATAAAACAAAATAAATAAATATTGGTGGACATTTCACACAGTGCCATCTAGCCTCAAAGTAAGCTAAGCATAGCTTGTGTCATGTAAACCAGACAACTGATATTATCACCAATAAATACATGATATAATTTTTGTAAGTCTATTCGAGTCACTGGTTCTCTCGAACCGGTGTGGTGAAAGAATTTTAAGTGCGCCTCAAAGAGGCTCCTTTCTTGCACTTGACACATGCCTTCGAATTTTTTGTCTGAATTAAATACAAATGATGGAATGAATAATATGTATAAATTAAATCTAATTTTAAGCTATTTTAAGTATATAAAATATTTTTCAGAAACGATTTGTTAATTTGTTTTTAATAAATATGAAAACGGCGGGTACAACCGCGGGGCACAGCTAGTCGATTAATAAATTAAATATTTTAATCCAACCCCATTCTAACTAAAGATTCACACAAACGTACCCTCCTAAATATTATAAGCCATTTCACAGATAAAAATGAACTAAATATATTCACTCTGTAACATCACGCCCTAATTTAATAACAAGGTTTAGATCCTCGAGTACTTTAGACCCTCTCGAGCCCTCCAGTGGGTAAGGGTGGGGTCAGACTGATAGCGTTATATCCAGCCAGGAGTCGCTGGCGCTTATTTTGTGTGTCCAATATAATGTGGGGGCCCAAGTTGATCGCGAAAATTGAAAAAAAATGTCCAATGAATAATAAAATTAAATGACCCTTTGAATCCCTACACGTGTCCCCCGGGTGGTGCGAAAGCAACCCAAAGTAGCAGTAGAACTTGTGCCAAGTTCCCCCGGAGAAGTACTGCCACCACACCTGGTAATCTGCCGGCAAGCAGTGATGCACTCGTGTTGCTGTGTTCCCGTGGAAGGGAGTGGGTGCCGGTGAAATTGCAGCCGCATGAGACGTAACATCCCCGTCTCGGGGTGATGGACGCAACGCAATGCTACTTAAGTTATCTCGTACTTTGGTGGAGAGGACTCGAGTCGTATTGCTTTGCTCAATAGCTCAAAAGGCAGGGTTACTACCAACTGAGCTGTGAGGCCAGACAAATCTGCATCTAAATGAAATCCGCTATAGCTCAGTTACACTCACCCCGCCTTTCTGTGTAGGGGAGATGTGGGTAATTTGTGATGCTGCTGGCTAATTGTGTCGCAGTTGTCACCCTGGGGGCATGCTCCAGATGATATATTGGTTGTATCAATTGGGTGACATTATTTTGTTAGGCGTGTGAGTCTGTTAAACGTTGTGGCCTAGTGGTACATACAGACACAGAGTTATCTAATTTGTAAGTGATTACATTGGAATAGATAAGTTTTATAGATAATTATGGTGGATATTTTAAACAGTGCCATCTAGCGCCAAAGTAAGCTAAGCATAGCTTGTATCATGGGAACCAGACAACTGATATACATACTTATATACTTTTTTTGCAAATACATACATATATTAGGTCGTGGGTTTGATTCCCACCCAGGACAAACATTTGTGTGAGGAATATAGATGTTTGTTGTGTCTGGGTGTTAATATGTATGTAAATACAAAAAAAAAATAAGTATGTATATCAGTTGTGTGGTTCCCATGATATAAGCTATGCTTAGCTTACTTTGGGGCTAGATGGCGCTGTGTGAAATGTCCACCAATATTATATTACTATATTAATAAACATATTCAAAGTAACCGTATTTATGAGACCAAAGAACACTCAATAGTTCTTTACCAGACAAAGTAATCAATCCACTGAAACTCTATTCACAGAAAATGATAACATTTTACAAAATAAAATATCCTAAACCTCAGCATATCGTTATTAAAGTACAGACAGACTCACAATCTTAATTACATATACGCAAGCCCTCACACTCGACCATCGAAACGACAAATAAAAAGAATGCAACACCAAAATATAGCCATACCCTACCTACTTTATAACCGGCGATAACGAACTAATCTAAACCCTTACTTAACCACGGGAATATTTAAAAAACAATAAAATTCCGCCGTCGTCGGCTTCGGCCAAGGAGCCTTGTAATAAAACAGTTTAATTTATACCCCGGCAGACCCCGACAGACCCCGACCCAATAACATTCAGACAACATTATAAGTCGTATTTTTTTTCGAACACATAACGTCGCTATATAAAACTAGCGTTCGAAAAAAGGTCGATGATGAGGTAACGGGGAGTCGTTGCTTTTTAAAACGCCGTTTCGTCGTGTGTGGTCCGTTTTACACGTTTGTAGCAAAATAACCTTTCTGCTGTTGTAATAGGTTCTAATTTAGTGTGTGCGGGTCGATATTACATTTTCCAAGGCTTCGGTATGCATTAAAAATTGAAAAAGTTTTTCAATTGGTTCGGTAAATTGAACTGAAAGTATGCGATGATTTTAGTGTATGCTATTTGTTAGAATTAACAACATCAGAAAAAAAATGATGTATGTATTAACTTTTTAGGTCCATTATTTCGTGCCAAAATCCTGTTAAAGGTCTGTTTGACTTCAAAGTCAAAGTTGAAAACTTTATTTCCATAAAATTCGTAAAGAAATGGCGTAGAAACGTCAATAATATTTATAACGCAAGGTCACGCGTACTTATCGCTAAGTTTGACGCCTGTTCAAACCCCATCCGACCCTATGGGGAGAACAGTCAAGAAACCCCTAAAGGAGGGACTTCTTTCTTTCGTCAGCTTCTTCAGAATTATACTGACGATAAAATTAATTCAATACTTGAATTAGATTTTTTCAGGGCACAAAGTAATGAGTCGTATTTGCTAAAAAAATTGCTATAATCGTGAATTATCTCATTTACATCACTGGCGTCACAGCTCAGTTGGTAGTAAACCTGCCTTCTGCACTGTAGGTCGTGGGTTCGATTTCCACGCTGGGCAAACATTTGTGTGACGAACATAGACGTTAGTTGTGTCTGAGTGGGAATCAAACCCGCGACCTACAGCGCAGAAGGCAGGGTTACTACCAACTGTCAGGCCAGTCGCTTTAATTACACGTGACAGACTGCATATATATAGTCTTGATTTAAATATATGAAATGTCCGAGTGCTTAGCGACCATTAAAACAATTATTTTGAAGCAAAAAGCATGTAATTTACTTACACGCTATCTCTTCACGTTACTTAGTACATAAATATTTTTTTAATAGTCGTTTACTGTATGACTTAATATAGTGTGCAATCAGTCTTCCGAGAATAAAATTCTTAGTTGGCTTTTTGTGTCTTCATTAGGGTAATTACTAATTACGTTTTCTTAGTAGGTAAGGAGAATTAAAAAAGTTTCGTAGCTTACAGTTTGAACGGATAACATTTTTAAAATGGCCACTCAAGTATTCGTTCTTATGTATTCCCGGGAAATATATAAGTGCAAATTGTGTAAAAAGAAAATACATAAGCAAAGATAAAATTGCCAAGAATCATTGTCTCTTCCGTTAGTGGTCATTTTTTGATTTTCAATAATGATTGTGGTTGAATTTCGACCATTCGGCCGAACATAGTTAGCATAGGTAAATAATTTATCTATTTTTTTACTAAGATTATCAATAGCAAACTTATATAAATAAACTAATGCTAGAGGTAGCATAATTTAAAGTCAGTAGCCAACACACCACAGGCTAAAAATATTTTTTGATGCTGCTACAGTTAGTCAGTATTCTGCCAAAAATACGTATAAAAAATATTAAAATTATAAATTTGTTACTATTAACTATTTATTATTAGATAAAAATTTTAGAAAGTGTAATACTTAAGCCAATTAAGATTAGCCAAATATTGATTAATACTATGCATTTTACTTACTGATCGTTGCGCTGCATTTTGTTGATAATACTATATAAGCATACTTAGTACACAGAACGCAGATTACTATATAAAATAATATATATTTAAGCATTTAGAACACTATAGAGAAAAGGAGGCATTAACCAAAAATTTATATACAGGTTGTCCGGTAATGAATGGATAACCTTGAAATGGGTCTTAGTAGAACTATTGGGCATTCGGAAGAAAATATCAAATAAAAAAAAACCAAGTAGTATCAATAAAACAAAAAAAAAACAAAACATCGATATTATTAAAAAAATACATATCTTTATACTTGGTTTTTTTTTATTTGATATTTTTTTCCGAATGCCCAATAGTTCTACTAAGACCCATTTCAAGGTTATCCATTCATTACCGGACACCCTGTATATAGTTTTGCTGAAAACATAATTATACTGGCAACTATTTTGCACTTTCCACAACTACTCAATATGCATGGAAAATATCCAATTATCACGCCTTAGACGCGAATCAATTATCTTATAGCAAGTACTTAAAACTCTATAAAAGATCCTATAAGTGTATAATAGCCTATAATAACCGCTATTTATCTATAATCTGTAGTAATAGCTTTTAATAAGCACTAAATTGGAACGGAAAAGTGAATTAAGTGTTTATTGGCAGAGTTTTTATAAAAAATAAGTAAAGACAGTCACGTAAAGTAGTTAAACAAAAACTTATAAATGGGATTATAAATGTATTACATACTTCTTAGAGGCTCAATTCTTTCTTTGACATTTTGCCTTGAAAGAAAGAAAGAAAGAATAAACATTTATTCAGCACAAGACACAGTTACGAAAAATAATGTAGAAAAAATAATAAATGAAGCCTACAAGAAAAAGGATAAGCATGCAAAAGATTCACATTAAAAATGCACCAAAAAAGAGACCTTTCTAAAAAACATAACTTATAAAGTAATAAAATTACAAAATAAGTAAAACAAATATTAATCAAAAATACGTTGTGCCTGGTGCCGTAAAGGCTCAGCTCTGCATGTGCTGGGTGTGTTTCACTCAGCGCTGATTTTCAGCCTTCGTGTTGAGAACACATTGGTAACTAAATTTTTCGCACAGGACCAAAATTTGTGTGATGAACATTGATGTTTGTTCTGTGTCTGAGTGTTGATATATATTATATGTATGTATTTACAAAAAAAAAACTCTTTTTTAGTTTATTTACCAAATTAAATTACCAAAACAGAAAAGTATGGTTATAAGCAACTAAAAACCACAGAGGTTTGTGCTAATGCTACTTAAGATAATATAAGTATGTATATCAGTTGTCTGGTTCCCATGACACAAGCTATGCTTAGCTTACTTTGGGGCTATGGCGCTGTACATCCACACAATTCAAACCTAACCTAGTAACTCGCTTAGTGTAGACAGAGGGTAACTTTAGCTTGACTTCTCATTATTCACATTAGCCGAGCATTATTATTAGTATGATTAATCATTTGGTCCATGAGGCTGGATACCAAAGTATCCAACCGGCTAAAAAGTTTAAAAGCATACATATAATATATTATTAAAACTAGCTGCACCCCGCGGCATTCCCCGCGGTGAGTAAGTCAACCCACGGGTACACTTCACTTTTCCGGGATCATAGTAGCCTTTGTGTTAATCCAGGATATAAGCTATCTTGATACCAAATTTCATCCAAATCCATTCAGCCGTTTGAGCGTGAAAGAGTAACAATTTTTTTTGTATGGATGTTTGTTACACTTTATAATTAGTAGGAACTTTCACGTTTATAATATTAGTAGGATTTGAAACCGACATGTCCTAGAACTAGAAATTCGAAGTCAGGTATCAAGTGCACGAAAGGAGCCTCTTTGAGGCGCACTTTGAACCCTTTCACCGCATTGGTTCGAGAGAACCGGTGACTCGAATAGAATATAATCATTTTTGTTCTAACAGTACAAGCGTATTTTAAATTATTCCCTTAACGTAACCTTTTTATTTCTCAAAGAAATGTTTATAAGCCCGCCGCGCGGCATTATACTTAGGGCCCGGCATGTTTTCCGTGTAAAAAATAAAATATTTTGACAGGTAACAACAATGGTTGTTTTCAAAATGGTGGTCTCATGCCGCGCGCTTAGGCCGACGCGACGGTGTGGTGTGCTCATCTATACAAATATATTCAATCGTTGTGTCCGTTTGTAATATTAAAATAACAGCTTTTTACTAAGTGCATATGGATGTACACGGTACATATACCAAAACAACATTTTGTGCAATTTTTGTCTGTCTGTCTTTTCCGGCTAATCTGTGAAATGGCTGGACCGATTTTGACGGGACTTTCACTGGCAGATAGCTGACGTAACAAGGAGTAACTTAGGCTACTTTTCCGAGGGGTAAAATAGGGGTGCGTGATAAAACCGAATTCCACGCGGACGAAGTCGCGGGCAACAGCTAGTTTGAAATATAGCGTTACCCGCAAGGTGAAAAGAGGCCCATTGCTGTGCCTACTCCTTCGCTGTACCCCAGGCGTGAATCTATATATGTACCTATGTTTAGAAAAAACTACTTATTCCAACACATGAGACATTCCACCTAACCGGGCGCATACGATGCGACTTGGCTCTTGTACCTAGTAGGGGAGGACCCAAGTCGCATCGGTTATGGGCAGAGGTTACCCCTTAACACCAGGTGGGTTCCGTAACTGTATAACAAAAAAAAAACTTCCTAATCAAAAAATCTCTCATTGGTTATAGTTTGGTCTCACGAGCTGGGCCAGTGATTGGGAAGAAGGGTGGGGCGCGACTTCCTGAATGCCGCTATCACTCCGCTACCGCTACCCTCTCCGCTTATGTCCGAACCCTACCCCGAACACCTTGGATTATTTCCAACACAATTTCTAGCTATCGAATACCTAATTAACTCCCGGGGTGGTAACACGAGACGCCATATTGGTTTTTGAAATCCAAATTTTGATTACGTGCATTCACGTTTACTGTTATGGTAAATTGAGTATTTACATGATAATGTGGGTTGATAGCTGGGTTTTTTTTTTTCATATATCTTGAGTTAATAATTATCTGTATCCAGGGTTATTAGTTATATGATAATAAAATGTTGAGGGTAATTTCTTTATATACCAAAACATATTTGTTCGACTTCTGGAATTTTAAGGCTGAAAAAAAATTTGGAATCTCTAAAAATAACTGCGTTTCTTGCGAGAACGTGGTGGCTCAGTGTATGTAAGCCTTTCTATCCGGAGGTCGCTGGTTCAAATCTCGTAAGATTTTTCACTTAAAAAGTGTATGTGCGCAATACCACGTTTTCGGAACTGTGAAGTGGAACATCGTGAGGAAACCGACATATCCTAGAACCAAATAAATGTGCACGAAAGGAGCCTTTGAGTGAATCATTTCGCCGCACTGGTTCGAAAGAGTCGGTGACTTGGGCTCAGTTGGTGGCAGAAATGGGTATATTAACAGAACTTCTTCTAAGGACTAAATATATATTTTATGAGAAAATAAATAGTTTTTACATTACTATCCCGGAAACTAAACTTTCCTTTTGCAGTCCGAACTACGGTTAGACTTTATTTTTCTTAAAAAATATACCTACGTAGTCATTTTATACCTCCAAATTAAATGATTTTATTTTGCTCCGTATGTTTATTTGCATGGCATTATACCATGACAGGTCTTTACCAATTAAAAAAGTAGTCGTATTTATTCTTAAAAAAAAAAGTGGTTTGCAGCACAGGCACTTTAGATCCAGACATAGAATATGGCATAATAACATGGCTAGTCTTTGCAGATTAAAAAAAGTAGTCATTTTATTCATCCAAAATAAAAAAGAATTGTTGGCAATACATTTAGGATTCAGACGTAAATTTGTATGACATAACAATAAGACATTGCCAATAAAACAAATAGTTACATTTTATTATAGTTATTATTTCCTCTAAATTAAAAATATTGATGGCAACACAGGCGCTCTAGCTCGTCGGCATAATAACAAGACCAGATTTTGCCAATAATAAAAAAAAAAAAACACCTGTTAATCGATTTTCCGCAAAAGTGCACACAAAAATACACTTTGAAAGTAACTAAGTAATTTTACTTGTCATTGTTGATTTTGAACGGAAAAAAGTATGGTGGTCGTTCTAAAGAAACCACGATTCATTAGGAACGGCCGTGTCGGATTGCGCGACTGTGACGAATTTAAACGCATTGAAATTCGAAAACGTCTTTATTTTGGTTGGGTAAGGTCTATTTTATTTGGCAATATGAGGTACCTAATTCAGGTAAATAGTGTTGTGCTACAAACAAATTACACTAGGTAATCTATACGGAAATTCATATTTCGGAATTTACGGATTGTGTTACTCGTGTCTCTCCATCTCTATCTCTCTCTCCAGTGAGCTAAAGTTGTAGAGGACTAAAGCATACCTCCAATACGCTCCTTTATGCACTTGGTCGTAGATACTCCGTCGTAGATACTAGAAGTTTGTTAGGGTCGTTTTTAGAAACTAAGAAATATGACACTCAATAGTAAAAAAATAATTGCCAGATCAGAAAATACTGGTTCATACAACCAGTATTTTTGATTTGGTAACTATCCTGGCCGGAATTGAAGCCCTGATACTTAAGTCTTAGGTGTTTGCTCGGCCATTACGCCTCCGATCACATCAGTGCTTACCTAATTGTTTATGCACAATTAATTTTAACTATGTGATTTAGAATGCAATGACTTCAACTTCTTTCTACAGACAAGGGCAAATATAATGATTATTATAATTTTATAGTAAAACTGTATTTCTTTTAAAACTTCATTATCATAGTGTTTTTACGGACATATTTAAATTATACATATGAACGAATATAAAGATTTGCATCTTAAATAGGTAGGTACCTATTGTTTGATGTTATACTTTTTAATAAGTACACAGTTATACAACACTTTTTTTCTGTAACTTTTTTTGTCATATTAATGACAGAATAAACTGACGGCCCACCTGATGTTAAATGGTAACCGTCGCCCATACACAACAGCAATACGACTCGAGTCCTCTCCACCAAAGTATGAGATGACTCAAGTCGCATTACATTGCGTCCATCACCCCGAGACGGGGATGTTACGTCTCATGCGGCTGCAATATCACCGGCACCCACTCCCTTCAGAACACAGCAACACGAGTGCATCACTGCTTGCCGGCAGATTACCAGGTGTGGTGGCAGTACTTCTCCCGGCGAACTTGGCACAAGTTCTACTGCTACTATTTAACTGAAGCAATTCGTTTACGGAACTCTACGTCCCAACACTATCCTACGAGTACCGACTGCGTCACGAATCGCGCCAAAATATTGACGTTCGTTTTGACAGCTCCGCGAACTGTCACCGCACGTCGCCGCCATAGATAAAAGCATGTTTTCGGCGTCGCGAATCCGTTCTATTCAACCATTGTAAAACCTTTTTTCTCAGGTGAGAATAAATAGTTTTTGTTGATCTTTTTGTCGTATTGTTTGTGTTATGTACTGCCGTGTTTAGCGTTACGCGTGCCATTCTCAATTACGAGGGATTTCTGTGATAATGTTTTGACCGCGGATAAATTCTTCAAGAAATAGTGGAGGCGGAATTGTATTATTGGGTTGCATTTAGGTTCTCCTTTAGGGGTTTCTTGACTGTTCTTCCCAATGGAGGGTCGGATAGGGTTTGAACAGGAGTCAAACTTAGCGACAAGTACGCGTGACCTTATGTTTTGAATATTATTGACGTTTTCAAGCAATTTTTTTATGAATTCTATTGAAATAAAGTTTTTGACTTTGCTTTTGACATTGCCGCATCGGTGCGTAACAGTCTCTTACTTCTATATATACGAAACATATGAAATCGATTCGCTGCTGGTGCGACATATGACATCACTATTTAATATAGTTCTACCCTTAAATAAATAATGTCTTACTTTATAGGTAATCGAATATGCATTTTAAAATATGTAAATCACTTCGAATTTGTGAAAAAATGTCATAAATAATTTTTTTACGGAATACTTATGAAATATGTACCTTCAGCTCGTACGAATAATTCCATAAATGTTGCAATATTTAATATGTGTGGGAACTCTTTGGTACAATTCCTCACGTAGATATAGTCTATGCAAAAATAAGACATTTATTCTGAATAATATCATACATTCCCATGAAACTACTGTTGTTATATCCATCATAAATCTATTCACGATAAACTGAGCCATGTGAAATAACAAATAATAAAAGTAATCGGAAAACGCAATTAAACTACGTTTGCGTTTTATTACCGGCTGGTGAAACGCAGCGGTTTTATTATATGCCAGTGGTCAGAAAAACGCTGCGTTTTTATTGCGAGAGCCTAAAAAAACGCGAAGATTTATGTTTTTTTTTTTTTTTTCATAAGTTGTTTAGCCTTATAAAAGCAATACTGATATAAAATGTGTTCTCACCTCAGACAGTAACACTTATGTATAGCTCGTCCGTGGAAGTACTGCCACCATATCTGTTTTTGCCTTTTGTACTTGTCAAGTCACTGGTTATGTCGAACCAGTGTGGTACAAGGATTTTAAATGCGCCTCAAAGAAGCTCCTTTTTTGAACTTGACACATGTCTAGAATTTATGGTTCTAGGACATGTCGGTTTCCTCGCGATGCTTCGAGAACGTGGCATTGCGCACACAAAAAAAATCTCATTGGTGCATGTCGGGATTTGAATCAGTGAGCTCCGGATTTAAATCCGGGGTCAGCACCATGCTACCGTCAGTCCTAAACGCATAGGTAATCCTATGTTCTGAATTGAAAGGTGTGGTTACCCGTAAAATTACAGGCACGTGCAACGTTCCACTGTTACCTATGTTTGAGTTAGGGGCGCCATAGTTACGACGCGATTAGGGTCTTGTTCATATCTAAGTAGAGGAGGACCTAAATCGCATTGCTTTTATTATGGAGGCTACCGCTTGCCATTAAAAACTTACAAAATTACTTTTTGAATACAGGTTTTTTCTTACTGCATCCCTTTGGAGACATGAGACAAGGCTGGTAATAAGTATCTTAACAATGGTAAGACAGTACAATTACCAGTATGCAACCAACATTAATTATCCTGTCGTTAAATATGAGATATCTAACGTACTCAAATGTAATGACCTTACCACTTGTCCCGTCTACGTTAAATCCCAAGCACTCTTCACGAGTTCTATTGCTTTTTAAACATAACCAAAGAATAACCACAGAGTCTTAATACCTCACAGGCGTTAAAAACCGCAGTGCGCGTATTACGCGCGCATTAAACCCAGTGCGTGGAAAACTTCACGTAACCAGTTGTAAACTGAATAAAAATATGGCCGCAGAAACCAAAACAGTTTAATTATAAAAGCAACCAGAAACGCGGACCACACACGCAGCTCATTATAACTGGATTCATAATAATTATATTCAGGGCTTATAATTTCGCGCGCTTGCCTCGCGAGAGTTAAAAAAAAAACAAAAATTAAAACATAACTTTAGGTTATTAATGTGTCAACAACTCAATTTATTGCAACGAGCCGGTGCCGCCTTCGGCGCGGGAATTATCAGCCAATGACGTGCGACCTCCTTGTTACGGGCGCACCGACGGAACTAACGTCGTCTCCTTCTGGCGTTCCAATCGCCAGCCTAAAAAAGTCTTTCTACAACACAACCTTTCCCCTTTTCTCGTGCACATGTAGTGAGGAAGGAGGTCTATCTAATTTGGCCTTTTTGGTAGTAATGAGGTTTTATCCAGAGATGACATTATTAATTTATGCATGGCCAGTGTTTTTTTTTTAATCGGAGCTCGGCAGTGATTACACACGTATTGAGCCTGGCTCGTTCATGATTGCGAATTGTGATTATTATAATTTTTGTATCTGCGTTGATATGAAAAACGATGTGTCGTGAAATTATTTAGTATCTTATCGGATACGTTTTGAATTTTTGTGATGAGAATTATGGGCAGTACAGATTGTAAATGAAATATATAAAAGTGCGTCGTTTGATTCGTAAAGTAGTGAAACGACTTCGTAGGATACAAAATTGTCATGCTGTTTCGTAGACGCTGTAGGAACTCGTAGACCTACGACGTAGTAGAGTAGACGTAAAAGTTTATTAGATGCAATTTGTATTTAGAAAGACAGGTTTTTGGGTCTTAATGTTTACTGGTAGGCGTCACAGATCAGTTATAGTAAACCTGCCTTCTACAATGTAGGTCGTGGGTTCGATTCCACACCCAAGACATTATATTTGTGTGACAAACATACATGTTCGTATTTTGGGTGGGTGTTAATATGTATTATAATGTATTTACAAAAACGTATATAAGTCAGTATCAGTTATCTGGTTCTCATGATACAAACTATAGCTTATTTTGGGGCTAGATGGCACTGTGTGAAAATGTTTACCAATATTTTGAAAATAAGTTTTATTGGATAGCACAAGTAATATTTTAAATGTGAAAGTAAGTTTGTTTGTCTGTTTGTTATGTTTTTACACCACTTGTTAGGGCAGTTTAAGCCCGGGGATAAAGAGTAATTTTTGTCTTGGTACTATGCGAGCAAAGGTGACATTAAGTGGTACTTTCTACACAGAACAGTATGATCTGGGTCCTCCTCTAATTACGTTCGGGAGGAGACCTTACATGCTAAGTTCGCCCGGAGAAGTACTGCCACCACACCTGGTAATCTGCCGGTAAGCAGTGATGCACTCGTGTTGCTGTGTTCCGGTGAAATTACAGGTGAATGAGACGTAACATCTAAAGGACTTGAGTCGTATTTCTGTTGTCTATAGGTGGCGGTTACCATTTAATATCAGGTAGGCCGTCAGCTCGTTCCGTCACATAAATCAGTATGTAGGTATGAATGAGTAGTCCAATCGCAAAAGGGGCTAGTTAGGCTAAAACTAAGTTCTAGAATTTCTAGATAACGCAAACACTTGTATAATAAAATAAAATAAAAAATATATATCTCAAAGTTCCTCCATACAGGTTTTGAAATCACACATATACAAATACAATTACATATATTAATAAGTATAAGTTTATGTATGTTTTTATGCGATTGGCTATTCTCATAGTCAAGTAGAATGAGACTTCGATAGTATTTTGACTTTATTTTGAATTCGCCATGTATCTATTAAGAACTCACAATTAACACTAATTCGCATCCGTTCAAAAATTTACTAAGCCATTTTTGCAGATGGAATACATAAAAATTCTATAGAGATTTTCCCTTCTCCGTTTTGTGGTGTGGTAAATTTACCAAGTGAGAGACTCATTAGTGTAATCTACCACGGCCGCCACGCTCTCAAGTGCTTTAAAGTAGAAATTATATAATTTTTTGTCTGAGCGTCGCTGACTTCCCGGTGTTAACGATCACAAATTAAGTTTTTGAACGAAGCGTATTCGAACGAAACAAGATGGCCGCCCCGAAATATAGTTTTTGTTGGCGGGTAATTATGGAGGTGGTCCCTACAGTGATTTAAGTTCATAATGGTGAGAGTGAAATAAAAAAATATACATATTAACTTGCCTACGGGATATTTTGTTCATTAAAATTTACTTCCTAAGTTATTTACACCAAAACATATGCTGAGTTGATTTCGGTGTAATTTTAACCTTGGATACCTACATTACTTAGTTTACATTATAGTTATATTGGAAAATGGTAGCTGCGGGAAGGTGTTTACTTACTTATGGGAAAACAATGGCGGCGAAAGCATAAGTCAAAGTCAAGTCAAAGTTTCCAAGCCATTTCTTTATGAATTCTATGGAAATAAAGTTTTTGACTTTGACTTTGACTTTGAAAGTAAATAACTTTTTTCATAGCATTTGGTCACGCGTAATTACACAAAAAAAATTAACGAACATTTCACGCAGCGCCATCTAGCCCCAAAGTAAGCTAAGCATAGCTTCATGCTAAATTGATGCTGAATCAAACTATTTATTTGTATCAAGAAACCTCCTTGGAAGGTCTCAACCACGATGTTCTGTCGGAAAGCCCATGCTAATGGTGGAATGGAAAACGAGTCTTTAGCTTACGGGAAAAAAAAAACTTTAAATTTTGTTTTTATTCCCGTGAATCGACAAACCGACATTACAAAATAACGTTGACATTCAACAAAATTCTTCTCGGAATAAACCAGCATTATTAAAAGGCATAAACAAAATGTAACCAAAATTACGATCCGATTAATACATTTATTATGGCGGCGTCTCACTCCGGCGTGTAGGTGCGTCTCGCTCTAACTAGGGTCATTTTGACTCCGCGCGAACGCATGAAATTAGTCCTGCTTTTTCATCTCCCACCGACGATTTGAATTTGGTTTCGGTTTTAGGGTTCCGCTGGGGAAAATAACTAACTAAAAATAGTGTGTTGGAATTATGCGTCGTTAAGCGATTAGTAGGTAATTAAACCGACATGTTCTAGAACTAAAAATTCGAAGACATGGTGTCGAGTGCACGAAAGGAGCCTCTTTGAATTTAACTTTTATGCACACCCATTGTTTTGGCAAATAAATGTATTCTTATTCTCTGTTATAAGTACCAGTGGTGTCCGGGCTATGATTGTGAAATTTTATTAATAAATGTAATTTTTAACTTAAACTTAATTTTACTTTGTTTACATACAGGTACACATATTAGGGGTATATTTTACCCACTCTAGACCCTTATTGGTTTCTCGAAGTGGGTGGTCAAAGTGAGGATCTATTGTGGTGAGAATGGAAAATGTGGATCTTTTTATTTTCTTTGTGCATCCGACAACAGATAGGCAATTTTAGAATCATAGTATCAGTAGTACTTATGCCAAGTTCGTATTCACGTTACTGTGTTCCAGTTTGAAAGGTGTGGTTGCCGGTGAAATTACAGGCACATGAGACATTCCACCTTCACGTCTCAGAGTTATTAACGATAAGATCCGACTAGGGTCTAATTATAGCTAACTAGGGGAGGACCCAAATCAGTTTCCTTATTATGGGCAGAGGTTACCACTTAACACCAGGTGGGCCATCAGCTCGTCGAAAGCAACTTAATATTTATTTTGATTTTTATATTATTTCTATTTATTCAATTGGACTTGTCACTTACTTTATGAATAAACTAACTGCGCCGCGCGGTATTCCCCGCGGTGAGTAAGTCAACCCACGGGAACACTGCACTTTTCCAGGATTAAAGTAGCCTATGTGTTAAGCCAGGATATAAGCTATCTTGATACCAAATTTCATCCAAATCCATTAAACCGTTTGAGCTCGAATGAATAACAAACATCCATACAAATTTCACATTACAATTTCACGTTTATAATATTAGTAGGATTAATTATGAGCGAATAAATTCATTGTACGGAACACTCGAGATGCGAGTAATCTTGCACCTAATAACACTTTTTATTTTTTATAACCACCTCGAAGGCGAATGGGAGCCGCCATATTGCCTGTTTTTTTTTAATTATCTGTTTCGGCCGGCACTGCCCGGCACATGCACACACCCGTGTAAAAAGGTTAAATACTTTTTGGTGCCATTTAGGGATACGATTTTATCATATCCTCGGCTCCCTGGTATAATCTATTGTAATAAATATGTCTGTAGATTAGAAAGATTTGTGTGTAAAATAAATAAATTAAGGAGCTGGCAACATTTATTTGAGTATTTTAATCTTGAAACAGTCCGCTAGCGCAATCACAAAAAGCGACAGCTGATGATAAATAATTTGAATTTTTTTCATAAAATTTATTGTAATCCTAACTTACGTATCAATATAAGAAAAAAGGTAGATATTGCAAAAAGAGCAACTAAGAGTAGAGTAGAGTAGAGTAGAGTAGAGTTTGTAACAGATCCCTGAAGAAGAGATAATTGGTAATATTTTTAATTATAAACAATTTAAGAGAAAATTCAAATTTAAGGTATTCTAAATTTACATATTTAGGTAAGTAGAAATCTTTTTTCTTAGCGTGTGCTCATAATAAGAAGTATCGGAAACCATTATATTAAAATCTTGTTTAATGGCTACTAATACTAATAATAATTACAAAAATAATGTAGATTTTTGTAATTAAGAAACGACATAATGTATAATGAGTTACATTTTGCAGTAGATTATGTTAATTGAAAATATTGATCGGCCAATTAATAATGTATAGCCGAATGTAATGAAGTAGGTATAATTATAGATATTATCAAACATAATATTTGCTTTCAAATAGTCAAATTAAATGTTGGTTTCATTTATTTGTAAATTTTGAAACATAGAATGATTATTTATGATTTGTTTTTATAGTTTCGGAAAAATAACACTGCCTTCTGCACTGTAGGTCGTGAGTTTGATTCGCAGCCAGGACAAACATTCACAACATTCACTCAACTCACGTACCTATATAGTAGATTTGTTCTGTGCGTGGGTGTTAGTTTGTATTTGGATCCTACTTATTTTCAAAAATGTATTATTTTACATTTAGTTTTCGATATTTTTCCATTATCTGAACTAGATAAGGATGAATAAATTTAAAAAAGGTTTTTCTTCACTAGGATAGACGGTTTACATCACAAGCATCTGTAATTTCACAGCACCATCCTTAAAACAGGAACACAGCATAGCACTAATAAAATGGTGGGTATGGTGTCAGCACTTCCAAGAACACTGCGCACACACAGATATCAACTGGTATTAAGGCTTCTATAAAACATCAGTGGGAACCCACATTTGACCGAACAGCAAACACGCCCCCGAAAATAGATTAAGAAAAATGTTCCCGGATTATAAAATATGATTCCGCCATTTTAGGGTGCAGTGGGGTGACCAAATGTTTCCTAGAATTTTATTACCATTAGAGCTGTTCAGATCGTTCACCGATGGCGTACAACTGCGTACAAAGACTTAATCGAATTTTAAGAGCAGTAGATTTCACGACAAGTTTGTCCGGGGAAGTACTGCCACCATGCCCATATCTGCCGCCAAGCTGTAACGCATTCGCATTACTGTGTTCCGGTATGAAAGGTGTGGTTGCCGGTGAAATTACAGGTACATGAGACATTCCACCCACACGTCTCAGAGTCACAGTAAGCTTGGCGTCAGAAATGGGATGGTGGCAGCACTTCCCGGACGAAGTTACTGCTACTTCATACTTATTACTAAATTTCAAGGCATTAAAACAAAGCATGAAGCAAATAAATATTTGATTTGATTTGATTTGATTTGAAGACCGGAGGTTTGGGTCTGTATGTTGTCTAATCAATCGTCGTGTACGGACAGACAGCGTGGTCGCCCTACGCACCATGAGAGAAGCCAGGTGGCGACACAATGCCGCCCTCCGCGCGCTTTTGCCCTTTGTGTACTAATGTACTGTTTATTTATTAAAAGACACGAAATGATAGCCTTGTTTACAAATTGGAAGCTATCTACATCTACTAACACTTATACATATATATGACGGATGTATATATAAGTATTTACATAATATTATAAGTAATCGGGTTACTGGCTCTCTCTTGTGTGTGAGAGGCTTAAAGTGGGTCTCAAAGAGGCTCCTTTCGAGCACTTATTTATTTTATTATTAATCTTCTATATTAAAATGGCATAATTTTTCTCAATGTTTTATTGTTAAAATCATATCTATATACATAGTAAGTAAGAATCTGTTATTGGCATTAAGATTTTACTTATTAATAATAATAACAGATAAATTGGTGAACATTGTCACACAGCGCCATCTAGCCCCAAAGTAAACTAAGCATAGCTTGTATAATGGGAACCAGAAAACTGATATACATACTTATATACTTTTTTGGAAATACATACATATAATAGGTACATATTGACAGCCAGACACAGAACAAATACCGATGTTCGCCACACAAATGTTTATCCTGGGTGGGAATCGAACCCACGACAGCGCAGAAGGTAGGGCTACTACCAACTGAGCTGTGAGGCCAGTCGACTGTAAATTTGTATCAAATTGATTCTGGTTCTGTGACAATAAATAAATAAATTAATATTGGTGGACGTTTCACACATCGCCACCTAGCTCCAAACTAAGGATAACTTGTACTATGGAAACTAGGTGATTGATAGAATAAATATATACTTTTTTGTAAATACATACAAACGAAATACATATTAACACAGACACAGAACAAACAACTATGTTCGTCACACAAATGTTTGTCCTAGGTGGGAATTGAACCCACGACCTACAGCTCAGAAGGCAGAGTTACTAACCAACTGAGCTGCGAGGCCTTAACACGCAATATTAAAAAGTACCTACTAACTGGAGCAAACTCCTTTAAAACATTTTATTTCCCCCATAATTAGTTCCCCTCCCGTAATCAAACCTCTTTCACGACAGTTTACTTTTCGCAGACCTCCATTACAATTACGCTCGCTGTCCCCATTATTTTGTAATTGAACCTCTTTGTTGCGAATCCGCGCCGCCATTTTGTCTGTCAGAGTGACAGCTGTCAGATTTCCCGCGCTCGTTAGTTTCCATCATGACTTCCGTTTTTGTATTATGACAATGCAGATCAAATAATTATTTTTTCCAAGCAGTTGAGTTCTTTTCCACAGTTCTTCAGGAAATACTATTATAGCGGGTATGGTATTTGCGCTGACGACGAAATAATTTCGCGACTTTGACATTTATTATATAATATACATACTTATAAACAAACGTGGTGAAAATAAGAGCGTGGTGGTCGGTTCTCTCGAACAGGGGTGGTGAAAGGATTTTAAGTGCGCCTTAAAGAGGCTCCTTTCGTGCACTCGACACATGTCTTCGTAAATCTCTGAAACGGCTGGACCGATTTTGACGGGACTTTCACTGGCAGATAGCTGATGTAACAAGGAGTAACTCAGGCTACTTTTCCGAGGGGCAAAATAGGGGTGCGTGATAAAACCGAATACCACGCGGATGAAGTCGCGGGCAACAGCTAGTAATAAATACAAATAAACAAAGGCCTCTAATACGTAGATCGTGAAGATAATTCGCACTTATCATAAACTTAAACGTCTAAATACTGTTTGGAGTGTAGCACTACCTATTTAGTAAAAGACATGTCATTGTGTAAATTCTCGCAAATTATACTTTATTACAAATGATTATGTATGGAAATACAATTTGATAGATATCTAACGTGTAGTAACCATGTTCTATAGTTTATGTTTATAAAAATTGTTTCTTTTATTTTTGGGGGTCAATTGGAAAACAAGGTTGCAGAAAAGAAAATTATTTATTTATTTATTTAGACACACCAACAACAGATACATAATTATACTGAAATCTTATTTTACGGTTTTGGCTATTATTGTTATTATTATTTTTCGCTTTTTGTTTAGTTTTTTTTATGACAAGCTTTAGCTACGCCAGAGGAAAACAATATCGACTTTATTTAATTAATAAAATTTACTAGTTTTTGAAATAAAGGTTTTCATTATTATGATTGCTTTTTATACTGGCGTTACATCTTTACTTATATTACTCTAGAATTTCATATTCACCTTTTCTACACAGTACAGCAGTTCATTAGATCTGGGAGCTGCTCTAAATCCCGGTCTCACGAACAACGCAATATGGTCGGTGGTTGCAGAATACAGCCAGAAGCAACAGTGCCTAACATACAGCCCCAGCCTGACTCGCGCAGTCCTAGGACTCGTTGTTCGCTTCACCAGGCGGACTACCGTGTGTCCGTACCACCAGAGGTCCTCCACAGATTAACCTAGCTAACATATAACAAATTCACAGTTCCTTAGACTCGAAAGTTGTGAAGTAAAACTCGAAAAATGTATTTTATTTGCCTTAGTAATTGCATACATAAAATCACGCCTGTTTTCTCGAGGGGTAGATAGAGATACGGTTATCCGCATATCCCGATCCTAACTTAGCTTCATCCGATTTCATTATAATAATAATATTGGTGACATTTCACACAGCGCCATCTAGCCCCAAAGTAAACTAAGCATAGCTTGTATCATGGCAACCAGACAACTGATATACATAATTATTTTTTTGTAAATACATATACAGGGTTACAGGAAAAGTCGTGCTAGATCCGTTAAGGGCGTGGAGTACCCATCATTTCTGACTTATTTCACTATGAAACACCCTACCCTAAACTTAACCCTTTTCGAGATATTCGACTTTTAATTTTTTATTGAATAATGCCGATTTTTAGGCTACGAAATTTATTTTTGTTTATTTTGTGTATCTTATTATTATTATTATTGCATTTTTACATGTGTAATAAGATGCTTTAGGACATCAATCATTAAAATAGTGCATAAGTTAATTGAATAGACCGTAGTAGACAAGTGAAAGTAAAAAAATAAAAAATATATTAGCAAGCTTATTTTTCTCTAAGGGATATCTAAAAAAAATATTATGACACTTGTTCGGCAGATATTTTTTAAAATATCTACGTTTCATCAGCTATCTAACGAGGTCTAACAATCTAGGGTTTGTATTACATTTCGTGGAAAAAAGTAGTTGTGTCTGCGCAAGCTCGTAACGAATACATAACTCGCTACCCCGGTCGTCGAGTGCCGGATGTGGCCTGTTTTGACAGAGTTTATCGAAGACTTAAAGAAACTGGCTCTGTTTTGAGACGAAATACAGACATGGGAAGACCACGAATTGACGACGAAGAACAGGACAATGAGATAGTGCAACGCTTTCGAGCGGATCCGACTACTTCCACTAATATTGTTGCCCGTGATCTGGGACTTTCGCAATGGAGAGTGTGGTTTACAGTGCATACTGCTGGCCTATACCCGTACCATTACACGCCGGTACACGTTATTGAAGAAGGAGACCCCGCGAGAAGATTGGACTTTTGCAGATTTATGCTAAATGCTGACGTAGAAGACCCAGATTTTCTAAGAAATATCTTGTGGACGGATGAGTCCAAATTTGATAAAGATGGCATAACCAACTATCACAACGTCCATTACTGGGCCCCAAAAGAACTAAGGAATCCCAATAGGAAAAGAGTGAAAGGGTCCCAACGAAGATTCAGCGTGAATGTGTGGATGGGCATTATCTCTAATCATTTGATTGGACCTTACTTTCTCCCGGATAATCTAAATGGGGAAAGCTACGAAAATTTCCTGAGAGCAGACTTGAGTGATTTGCTGGATGATCTGCCACTCAACCTGATCAGGGACATGTGGTTCCAACACGATGGCTGCCCTGCCCATTTCAGGAGAAGTGTCAGAGACTGGCTGGACACAAATTATCCAAACAAATGGATAGGACGAGGTGGGCCGTTGCCATGGCCAGCAAGAAGTCCGGACCTAACCCCCATGGATTTTCATGTATGGGGGTGCATGAAAAGTCTTGTGTACAGCGAGCCGAATCCAGTTTTGTCTGTGGAAGACTTAAGAGAAAGGATTGTGGATGCAGCAAATAAAATGAGGACCACGTTGACCACTGGAGTAGTGAAGACTGGTCTCCGTAGAAGGATGCGACAATGTTTCAGAAATAGAGGCGGCCATGTTGAACATGAACTGTAGAATAAGAAAAAGTTGTGTGAAAACCTTTAATAAATGACATTTCATGCATACCTAATGTTTTATTTTACTTTTTAGGGCTAAGTATAAATTTTCTTCTCCACTGTCGCCTATGAAACTAATTTTTTTCCAATGCATTTGAATAAAACCCTAGATTATTATACCTCGTTAGATAGCTGATGAAACGTAGATATTTTAAAAAATATCTGCCGAACAAGTGTCATAATATTTTTTTTAGATATCCCTTAGAGAAAAATAAGCTTGCTAATATATTTTTTATTTTTTTACTTTCACTTGTCTACTACGGTCTATTCAATTAACTTATGCACTATTTTAATGATTGATGTCCTAAAGCATCTTATTACACATGTAAAAATGCAATAATAATAATAATAAGATACACAAAATAAACAAAAATAAATTTCGTAGCCTAAAAATCGGCATTATTCAATAAAAAATTAAAAGTCGAATATCTCGAAAAGGGTTAAGTTTAGGGTAGGGTGTTTCATAGTGAAATAAGTCAGAAATGATGGGTACTCCACGCCCTTAACGGATCTAGCACGACTTTTCCTGTAACCCTGTATACATATCAACACAAACAAACAAAATAAAATAAATAAAAAATAAAATAAAACACCCAGACACAGAACAAACATCTATGTTCGTCACGCAAATGTTTGTGCTCGATGGGAATCGAACGCACGACCTACAGCGCAGAAGGCAGGGTTACAACTGAGTTGTGAGGCAAGGCTAAAATATTTTCATACATTATCCAAACTTGAGCTAATGTTAGTATTACTACGGAACTATTTTCACAGCGCGTCGTGTGTGGTCCGACTTTACGATCTCCACAGTTAAGGAGAAGGCATTTAACAGCTTTCTTTGTTTAATAAAATAAAATAATTAATTTATTTATTTATTTTAATTCAATAAACACGGATTAACTAATTACATCTACTGAATACATTACAAATATAATACAATTACAAATACAAGATGATTCTTACTATTAATAAATAATGTGAATGTCAAATACATGAATTACACAATGTCCAAAGAAAATCACAAAATGAAACAACTTAAAATTAAAGATAAAAAAAATAATAATAATATGAAAGCCCAAAATATAAATCAAAATTAAAAAACACATACACATACATAATAACTTCTCTAACCAGTGTGGTGAAAGGATTTTAAGTGCGCCTCAAAGAGGCTCCTATCGTGCACTGTGTTCCCGTGATTAAAACTATAATAGTAAATATTTTATGATTTATGATTTGTTTATTGTTACTGTGTTCCGGTTTGACAGGTGTCGTTGCCGGTGAAATTACAGAAGTCTCAGAATTAATTCTGAGACGTTCCTACACGTCTCAGAATTAAGGGCGCATACGATGCGACTTGGGTCTTGTCGTACCTAGTAGAGGAACCGAGTCGCATCGGTTGTTATGGGCAGAGGTTACCACTTAACACCAGGTGGGCCGTCGGCAAATTATATAAACAAACCTTCCTAGTTTATCGCTCTTACTAATTTCTCGACAGGTCCTGGGTGCGATTCCCACCCAGGACTCGTTTTTTCGGTTGTGGTGTTAATATATTTACAAAAAAGTATAATAGTATTCAATCAGTCGTCTAGTGCCCATAGTACAAGCTATGCTTACATTATATTCAAGCTATGTATGTCCTTTTATTTGTTAAAATATTATTGTGATGACAGAAATAAAAAAAATAATTAAGTAGCGCTGTGTCCACCAAATATTTTATTGTTTATTATTATTTATCGGATTCAACCTGAGACCTCCGGATTGAAACCTATGGTCGATACCACTAGGCCACAACGCTCCCTCGCGTTTGTAATTGTAAATATTTCCCTCTCCTTAAATGCTGCGCGCACGCAACTTCGCGGCTACCGACCGCCATTAATTTATATTATATATATTAAACATAAAATTCTGTGGTTTTCTGGTGGATAGGAATGGACAAAGTAACCGATTGCATCGAAGTTTGTTATGGTATATATATTATATATGGTATGGTATATTCTTATTTTTTTCATTTTATGTCATTTCAATGACGGTACGAGCTGACGGCCCACCTGATGTTTAGTGGTAACCGCCCATACAAAACAGCAATACGAGTCAAGTCCTCTCCATAGTACGAGATGACTCAATTCGCAAAAATAATGAATAATTTTGTCTTCATGTTTTTTACCTGAATGAGTTATGGAACAAGCGGATGGCTCACCAAAGGCAAATAACAAAATCTGTATGACCTAACTCTCTCTCCCTCATCTTAGTGGGGGTGGGAAAACCTAAATCGCACAACATTGCCTGGCCTCAAAGCTCAGTAGTAACCCTGCCTTCTGCACTATAGGCCGTGGGTTCGAGTCTCACCGAAAACAAACATTAGGTAGTGTGACGAACATAGATATTGTTTCTTTTTTTTTATAACTTTTGCAGTAACCATCGTATTACTGTAATTTGAACGTGTTTATTATTATTATTATTTATCAATATTGAATCAATTTCATTTTTAGAGCAATTACCGCAACTTTTGTGAGGCTTATTGAAAGTTCGGAGAAAAAAAATGACTACTAGAATTACTAAATCTAAGCAGAAAATATGTCAGTGCTGATATACGATATAAGAAATAAGAAATGTTTATTATGAAACTGTGTGTAAAACGATCTTTTTTAATGTAAAGTATCAACAGTCTATCCTCTCGGACATACAATAATATCAGTTAGGTACAAATTAAGAACATTGAACCAAACGACACAAAATTATTATAACTTAAGAATATTTCAGACGTAAGACAAAAAAATAATTAAATACTATTTTTGCCGTACAAAATTAAACTTAAACTTAACTCTCATCATAAATTAAAACTAATACAAATGAAGTAACAATCAGTCGAACGTAATCGAGTGACGAATAATACAAATAAAACAATGGCAGCGTACAAACAGATTGACAGCTGACACACGTGACAGGCGTTTAGGCGGGAAGCTCGACGCCTCGTTAGCCGCCATGTTGGTATGCTCTCTTGTCTACTGTCCTTTAACTAGAAAGCCGTTAACCCTCAAAAGAACAATTTTGACTTTTCAATAGGAAGCGATACAGTTCAAAATTATCTATCTTTCTAAGTCTAAGAAACGTTTGTAAATTTATTATTTTCGTTTATTTATTAATTTATTAGTTCCAGAGATGTAAAAAAAAATTGTAGGCCTTCAAGTGACGGATTCATAAGGAATTAAAAAGAGTTCACTGTTTTTTTTTTTTTTTTTTAAATACGATATACTTGCATTTGACCGCAATCTCACCTGATGTTAAGTGACGATGCGGTCTACGATGTAGCATGCGCGCCTACAAGTAACCTATTCACTCTCCTCTTGAAGACCTCCAGATTATAGTTCTCGAGAAATAGACGCAGGCAAGGAGTTTCACTCTTGGCCTGTCCGCATTATGAAAGTGGAAGCAAAACGCTTCGTACGGATGTGAGGTAATTCGACCAAGAAAGGGTGACGCGATGCTGTACGTCTGGATGTAAAGTGGTAGAATGGAGATGGGGGAATAAGATCGTGCTACTCAGCCGCGCACTCACCATAATGTAATCTATAGAATACCGACGACATATCTCATAAAATAACAATTTCGGCTTAACGGCGTTTTAGTTAAAGCACGGCATTATTTGACATTTGACACTCGTGACAGACATTTAGGCGGGAAGCTCGTCGCCTCGTTAGCCGCCATGTTGGTGTGTCAGTGTCTGTTGTCATTGTGTTGTCTATGGTTCGGCGCCGGGTCAGCGATCGCGGTAAAGATTATGCATTCGACACCGAAGTACAATTAACATAATTTTCATATTGTTTTCTGTTTTTCTTAATGTATTATTTGTGTTTGTGAATGCTTGTAAGTTGCGAGAGATTTATGCAAGCAATTAATAAAATAATTGGCGTGCAGCATTGTACACGTGGTAAAATGAAGCTTAAAAAAGCGCGAATGGGAACTGTCAAACTTAATATATGAAAAGCAATAATACATTGACGTTTTCGAGCCGTTACTTTATCAATTATATGGAAATAAAGTGTCTGAATGTGACTTTTTGACATCTAAATGTAATCATACAGCGAACAATATACGTTTAATATCAATTTTCAATAAAATAAATTAATATTGGAGGACATTTCACAGCCATCTATCCCCAAACTAAGCAAAGCTTGTATTATGACAACTGATTGAAAACTTATACTATTATGGTTTTTTATAAATACATACATATAATACATATTTACACCCAGACAGATCAAACATCTATGTTTGTCACACAAATAGAAAATCGAGGAATGGGAATCGACCCCACGACCTACAGAAGGCTGTTACTACCAACTGAGCTGTGAGGGCGGTCAAATCAAATGTTTCTTATTTGAGTTATTAAATATTTATAAGAAACTAGCTGTTGCCCGCGACTTCGTCCGCGTGGAATTCGGTTTTATCACGCACCCCTATTTTACCCCACGGAAAAGTAGCCTAAGTTACTCCTTGTTACAACAGCTATCTGCCAGTAAAAGTCCCGTCAAAATCGGTCCAGCCATTTCAGAGATTAGCCGGAACAAATAGACAGACAGATAAAAATTGTAAAAAATGTTGTTTTGGTATATGTACCGTGTATCCATATGCACTTAGTAAAAAGCAGTTATTTTAATATTACAAACAGACACTCCAATTGTATTTATTTGTAAAGATGAGGACATGGTAGAAAAATCATGAGGGATATGTAAGATGACGATGTAACTTAGAACAATGCTTAATAAGCATAAGTGCAAGTGTCAAAGTGTTACAACTCCCACTTACAATATATACAGTGTACAGTGTACAGTGTACAGTGTACAGTGTACAGTGTACAGTGTACAGTGTACAGTGTACAGTGTACAGTGTACAGTGTACAGTGTACAGGCACTTACAAAAGTTATTTGATACAAATAGAAATATTCTTTGTCGTTCCATAATTTGCTTTTTTGAAGGCCTACGCCAAAGACGCGACTTCTACCAACGTTAAATTTATATTTGTTTGTAATATTATTTAGGTAGTAGAAATAAAGGATTTTATTTATTTATTTAATTTGCTTCTTATCTAACATTTTAAGTTAAATAATTTTTAGGACGATTTTTCTTTTTTATATTTTTGGCTTGTCTTGTAATGTGGGTACATATCTGTCTATCGAGTCACTGGTTTTCTCGAACCAGTGTGGTGAAAGGATTTTAAGTGCGCCTCAAAGAGGCTCTTTTCGTGTACTCGACACATGTCTTCGAATTTTTAGTTCTAGGACATGTCGGTTTCCTCAAGATGTTTTCCTTCACCGTTTTGAGAACGTGGTATTGCGCATATAAATATTTCAATTGATAAACTCATAGGTGTACGTCGGGATTTGAACCGGCGACCTCCGGATTGAAACTCGGGGTCACTACCACTAGACCACCACGCTCTCTGGTACATAGGTAATTAGGTAGAAGTAGTAAGTAAATAAAAATAAATAATTATTGGTTGGACATTTCACACAACGTGATTTGAAGCGATTTGAAAACCAACCTACTGAAGCGATATAAATGAAATTTCTACGTGACCAGACTAAAAGTATAACGTTTCAAACACAAAAATAATCTTTCAAAACGGTTTATAAAGCAGGGAGACAACAAACATTAAAAAAATATAACTAAATTGAGAACCCCTTTTTCTGATGTCGGTTAAAAGTATATACTAGTTTGCACTCGAAAGTACCAACACTGCGGGTAAGTACCTACGCACATCGGCTATTGTACTTTAATTTATTTACTTTCAATGACGTTCCATACTTTAGACTTGCCGACGGTAGCAAAGTCGGGCCAAATGCATATTGCATCTTTTTGTATTTAAGCCGACAATGGGATAAGTAGGTATGTTTTGAATAGCTTTGAAGCGACTGGCACCACAGCTCAGTTGGTAGTGAGCCTGGCTTCTGCGCTGTTGGTCGCGGGTTCGATTCACACCCAGGACAAACATTTTTGGGATGAACATATGTTTATTCTGTGTCTGGGTGTTAATATATATATAAGTATGTATTAACAAAAAGTATATAAGTATGTATATCAGTTTTCTGGTTCCCATGATACAAGCTATGCTTAGCTTACTTTGGGGCTAGATGGCGCTGCGTGAAATGTTCAACAATATTATTATATTATATGGTTTTGTGATAAAAAGCCTTGTCGTGTCCCTTCTAGGCTATCGCATCTAAACATATTTAGAAATACAACTACACACTACTTTGTACAACATATTAAGAATAAACCTCTCAATAATGTCTTAGTGAGTGTATAACTCAGAATACTTGTGATATCTTTGTAGTGTGTAGTTATGTTATCAGATATTCGATCTTATCTATTTTCTATAATCTCCAAGGAGTTCTTATATAACTAATGAAAAGCAAACTTCTTGAAATAGTTCATGACAAAATAGGTTTGCCTCTGATTAAGATAACCTCCTTAGTGTCTGAATATGTTGTTAGGAAATTCCCGCAAATAAACCTGAAGTAAGATGAAATGAGAAAATGGCTGCGCTAACCTAACCTACACAGGACAAATCCATCAAATCAAATTACAACATTCAATTAGATACACAAATAAATAAATTCACAACCATACAAAAACCGTGCCATTTTCAACGATATCATACATATCTATTTCATATCCAACTTAATTATCAGTTATTATGTTATAATTTATATAAAAAAAACGTGTTTTGATCAATAATTCATCAAGATGGCGGCCTGTCTATCAATATAATAATTCTGTCAAACTTTAATTGAAATTCTGTAAACGTTCCGAGCAGTATTATTGATACATTACGAGCCGCAAAAGAGCCATAGCAATTTACAGCTGCATTACAAATCTCTACACAGCCCACTGAACACACAATCAGGTTATATCAATTGACGTGTTTCTCTCTCCCTCTACAAAGCTGAAGCGACACAAGTCGAAAAGAGACGGGTTTGTTTCGGCTGACGCTGCAAAAGGCGGGAAACGCCTACAAAACGGACGGGGAAGGGAAAAAAGCTTGTTTGTTCAGGGGCGTGTCCCCTGTCTGCATCACCGGGCGCAGTCACTCGGCCGCCGTCGCCGCGCGCAGTCTCACGTCACCTGTCAAACTGACGTTTCAATCTGACAGTTCAGAAAAACTCGACAGTGCGCTCAATAACGACATCGTCGGATTGAGAAATCATGATAAACACGAATTAAACGATAAATATTAATGCTGTGTCAACTGCGTATATTCAAATAGTCGTGTATTAAAACTGTTTTTTATGAATTCAAATGTGACTGTATAAGTTGGGACAATAGTGTTGTGATCGCCGATTGGGACAGAAGATAAGCTTTGACAGCTGTATAATGGCGTTCGAGGACCGTTGCAGTCCTAGTCAGGCGACCAGCCCCGGTCCTGTGTCGAGTCGAGTGCCCGCGCCTCACGACATACACCAACAATATCCAGCGAGTCAGTACACTTGCACCACCATCGATTCAAGGTACGAAAGATCACCGACCATTGTGAAAGTCCAACCCAACTCTCCTCCGCCGAGTCCACACCAAGAATACTACTACAGACCCGAAACGCCGGACGTCAAACCGCAAATCGGCGAGCAACGTTACGAGAAGCAACCGGCAACGATAGCATTCTCAATCAGCAACATACTCCACCCCGAGTTCGGTTCGAACGCTTTGCGGAAAACGAACAAAATCGAGGGGCCAAAACCCGTCGGGCCTAACCACAGCATACTATACAAACCTTACGATCTGTCAAAACTGTCAAAGAATGACAGCTCGGCGCGTTCGAAATTCAATTTTGAATATTTGAAATCGAAGGAGGATGAATTCAACTCGATACCGCCGCTGGGAGGGTTGCGTCAGACTGTGTCGCAGATTGGCGAGAAAGATAGAGATGTTCCGAAGGTTGTTGAGGCGCAGAAGAGGCCTGATTCAGCTAGTTCCATGGTGTCGTCGACTTCTAGCGGGGCGCTGTCGACGTGTGGGAGTACAGATACTAACAGCCAGAGCGGTAATCCGTCGCTGTGGCCGGCTTGGGTGTACTGCACCAGATACAGCGACCGACCTAGTTCAGGTTAGTATTAATAATTGACGTACATTATTTGGTATGCCTTCTATCTATGCCAAATGATTTAATTCTTTAGAAGTTAAACTAACTTGGAACCTTTATGTAGGTATATTTATTATGCCAGGCCTCATAGCTCAGTTGGTAGTAACCCTGTTTTCTACGCTGTAGGTCGTGTGTTCGATTCCCACCCAGGGCAAACAGTTGTGTGACGAACATAGGTGTTTGTTCTGTGTCTGGGTGTTGATATGTATGTACATATTTACTAAAAAGAATATAAGTATGTATATCAGTTGTCTGGTTCTCATGATACAATCTACGCTTAGCTTACTTTGGGGCTAGATGGCGCTGTGTGAAATTTCCACCAATAATTATTTATATATATTTTTTACAATATTGGTATAGCGATCCTGTCCGAATGATTTTAAATGATGGATTATATTAGAATTCTTCAATACTCAAGCGTCTGTTATTTCTGATCTTTAATACTTTTTACTTCTTGGACATCACTACAGATTATAAACCTAAAGTATCATAGTTTTTTTTGTTTTTATATCGTTTGGGTGGTCACCGCGGCATTCAAACATGTAGGCCTAAATATTGAACGATTATCGCATTGTACAACCTGTTATAAGAAACAATCCTTATTGTTTGCATTTACGTGATTCTTGCACATTATCTGTGGTTAGCGCTGTTTTATTTTGTTTTGGATTTATGTCCTTTTTCAATCATTGTTTTTAAATATATATTTAAAGTATTTTAATGGGATATATTAACACATTAATATTGTAATGAAGCTATAAAACAATAAAAGACGTATTGGGACATTATAATGCGTGAATATTTTTTAATGTGTATCCAATCTAATTTGAATAAATCTAAAAGCAAACACACCGTGACCAAAACATTTATTTTGTTATTCTAATGTGTGTTGACATACACACAGTCAGTTTTACAATTCTAAACGTTGTTACTTTTTCATTTATTTTGAAATGGGTCGAATACGTTTGACATTTATGAGATTTGATAAGGATCTTTGGTAGCCGTGGAAGGAATGAAAGGTTTATTGGCTTCGATTTTCATCGAATCGGCTACAAATTAGGGTCGTAGGTTCGGTTTCCAGCCGGGGCAAGCATTTGTTGAATAGTATAAAATAGTTTCGCAGTTTTGGTACATTTAAAAGAGTTTATAAGGCTTTTGCACTGACGACCTGACCTGATGTGTGATAAATTGATCTTCGTGCTATGCCACCTGCAACACAGGGAATCCTAATGCAGTGGTATGAGTCTCTAATACATTACGTTGTTTGCTAAAAATAGAAAATTCTTACGAACAATCGTTTGTAAACAGTCATTTGAACTATTAGTATGAACGCTGATTAGTTTTTAAATTCACTTATTGCAATTATCACATTGATGCAGAAGCGTGCACAATGGCTGACTGCTAAGGATTCCTGACAATTCAAAGGGCGCCGGTTCTCATCCAAAACAAACGCCCAATGAGTTTCTCGTACTTATAATACTTTTGCGACATGTAGGATTCCAACACTCAATCAGAAGGTCGTTGGTTCTCATCCAAAAACGCTGGCACCAGTGTGTTAACGTACTTTCTACTATTCTCAGAACGGTAATGGTAAACATCGCGTCGAATATATACTAAGTATACAATCAGGATTAAGTTCGCTTATATTATCTATAGCTCAGCTCATTCTTGTTTCTCAATTGTTGTTTCAATATCTATATAGCCATTGTTTCTTTCATCGTTTTAAATTATATAAATGTTGATTATATGTAAATCTTTCTACAAATAGGGCTTTATTAGAGCACAATTCAATAAATGTTGTTTTTAACTCCGGATTTATTGGTCTTTGTATGTTAATTATCTTACATACCGTACTATGTACGATCTAAGACCCCACGAAGACAAATATAACTGTAATATCCCGTTTAGTTCTATTTGGTCTGTGAGAAATCAGTTGTGAATGTATAGAATGATCTCACTGCTCAGGTAGTAAGTCGCCTTCTGTGCTGAAGGTTGTGGGTTCGACCACCCAGGACAAATTTAGTTTTTTTTCTCTGCTGGGTGACGATATGTATTCCTATTATATGTATGTAAGTATTACTATCAGTTGTCTGATTCCCATACAAGCTATGCTCAGTTTGTGGCTAGATGGCGCTGTGTCGAATGTACTTACATAATAAAAAAAGAAAGATATGGTAGTCAAATCATTCATATTATTATCAGAACTAAGTGATGTCTACGGACAATATTCATGCCCATAACAAAGTACAAAGTTTGTGGAACTATTTTAAGTAGCAATAAGATGTAGTACCTACATACTACGAGGCTTTATGTTAATAAAAAAAACAAAGTTATACATCTCGGAATAACATACAAATTCAAAAGCGTAGTCGCCGGCCTCGCAAGATGGCGCGCGCAGATGACAGCTGTCAGTTTGAGATGAGTGACTGCAATTTGCAATTTTCTTTTTATGGCGCTTCGGAAGTTCTATGTTAGCGGGAAATCACACAGTTTACCAATAGACGTTTTAATTACGTTTGTTGTAACAATTTGTCATTATTTGTATAACAAAAATGGCAGGCTAATGTCTATCTGTCGGACAGAATGGGAGCAGTAGTGGTTTTTTTTTATAATTCGTGTTTTTATGCTTCCTGCTAATACAGATTATATTCGTCACTTAATAATGGTCACAAAAGTTTCATACTAATAATTACTTACTGATTCTTATATTACTACTTGTACTACTGAACTCTGACTATACTACTACTTATACTACTGAAATCGATAATGCGAAGCCTTTCAGTTTCTTATAAGATTAAAATAAGCATTGAGGAACAGGAAATAACAATTATGTCTGTCAATTTTTGGACGTAACAATGCCAAATCTAATAAGTTTAACGGATTTTCGAATATGTACTTATTGACTTCTACAATTTTAAAACAATACATTGACGATATATTGTATTGTATACGTTCAGAATAATTAACATTTTTGTTTTATGTCACTTATTCACGCAGTGACATTGATGTTGGCAAGACAGATGCCAGTTATAATAAAGAAAAAAAATGCTTGACAATTTACCTGTCAAAATGTCGCCAAATGCATCGTCCATAGACAATATAAGTTACGGTAAATAATATAGGTAATAACTATTTTCTAATATTGCCATACGAAAAAAAAGTAGCTTACAAATATAACAAATTAAATCCTGTATCGTGTCTGAATGTATTGTAAAATTTTATTGCCGAAAATAGGTAGATTAGAATTATTGTTGAAGTATTTGGAAATCAAATTGATTAACATCAGAAGCGTAAAAAGTTATTCTTATTAGTATATATAATATTGTATAATAATTCTATTAATAATCTTATTCGTAACCAATTTGTAAAAGTATTTTAGCTTATAGTTTATTCCAGCTTCGGGCTAAACTTAAAAGTAATGTTGAATTTCAATAATTTACGCAAAGTACTAACCGCAGTCGCCTTAACGAGATAACTGGTTTCTTAACAAGCCTACCAACCTACTAAAACGAATAAAGTAAGGGAAAAGATGACAACATAATTATTGAGGCAAACGTTTAAAATTGATATGTATTTTGACGCATTTAAAACTTTAACCGCATACAAATAAGGGACATAACTGTATATAAATTGGATGTACTTAGCTCTACCAAAAATGGTGTTAACTTAAGCTTTTAAACATTTTTGTAAAATGGCGAATGCAGAAGTCGTGCGAAGTCAATAAATACTTTATTTCGTGCCAACAAGGTTTATAATCGATTTAATGTGATTATTGATTAATTTTGTCGAAGCCCACGAACAGGTGATGTGGATAATGGTACAATTTAACTGTAATTATTTTCGCGCCTTTTTCTCACCCGCCATATTGGCGTACGTAATCGCCGCCATGATGAAATTATAATTATATATTGCCGAGTTAATTGGTGAAAGTGGATAATAAGGTCGAATTATTGTATCTTATCGATTTAATACTTATTGGTGTTAAAATAATTTATCTAGACTTTTATTATGTGCAAATACTGAATACCAGAGATTGATTCATTTAATTATGTGATAGTAGCGACTCGCCCCGGCTTTGCGCGTGCGCAATTAATTTACAAATTATACAGACAAATGTTCCTCGTTTATCGCTCATTCTATTAGTGAACAATGTATCAAAATCAGTTGCGTGGTTTAGAAGAAGTAAGCGGAGAAACATACAGACGACAGATAGCTAGTTTGTTTTATACTATTTAGAGAAGGGAAGGAACCTATTGAATAATGTTTACTTAACCAGTCATTAATATGCCCTGCGTACGGGCTCTTACAATCAACAGGCGATAATATCAAAGTTGCTCGCGTCCGTAGATGATAACCCTTTGAATCCCTACGCGTGTCCCCCGGGTGGTGTGAAAGCAACCCAAAGTATCAGTAGAACTTGTGCTAAGTTCCCCCGGAGAAGTACTGCCACCACACCTGGTAATCTGCCGGCAAGCAGTGATGCACTCGTGTTGCTGTGTTCCCGTGGAAGGGAGTGGGTGCCGGTGATATTGCAGCCGCATGAGACGTAACATCCCCGTCTCGGGGTGATGGACGCAACGCAATGCGATTTGAGTCATCTCGTACTTTGGTGGAGAGGACTTGAGTGGTATTGCTGTTGTCTATGGGCGGCGGTTAACACTTTTAACATGAGGTGGGCCGTCAGCTCGTTCCGTCACCCGAGTCACATAAATAAGGCCTGTAATTTCACTGGCTCCTCTAAAAACCTCAATACCATTGGAATCGTGAAGCAGCTACGTCTAATTACCGCAGTGGGTATCACTCGACCGTTAAGCGAAAATTATTCAATTAACACGCAAACTATTAACAAACAAACAGTTCTTGTTTGGTTTTTTGTATCACGTAGTGTTGGGGTAAAACTGCGGTCTTGCAGTCTTGCAGTTCCGGGGTCTTGGGGTAGAACTGCGGTCTTGTAATCTTGCAGTACCACGGTCTTGGTAATGAATGTTATAAATTTTAATAAGGCAATAGTTTCAGGCAATGAAACTAAAACAAAACTTAAAAATAAAAAGTTCAATACCTATGTTATGTACCTATAACATCATGTATGTATTCAGTATATTATATAAGTATGTATCATCAGTATGTATAAATCAATTGTCTTGTTCCCATGACAACAAGCTATGTTTACCTACGTTACTTTTGGGGCTAGATGTCTCTATGTGAAATATCCACCGATATTATTTCTTTATTCAATAGAAAAAGTAACTGTTGCATTTCTCTATAATTATTATTCAGCCTTATTTTTATTTCGTAACTCGCACAAGACCGCCAAGATCTCTAAAGGTCAGTCTTGTTGTTTTGTTAATATCAAGACTGCAAATCCCACCACTAGTGATACTTCATAGAACCGTCATTATTGCAACGAGTCTATCGTTAAAGAATGTATCAATGACGGTTAACTGGTCCACAAATGTATGTGAACGGGTTCCGTACATTTTATTCTATTATTTTATTGCATTCAGAACTATATAAAATAATAAATATAATAAATGTCCACCAATATTTTTTTATATTTATTATTTTATAGAGCGATAAAATAATAAATATAAAAAATAAAAAATGTCATGTTTTCCAGTGTTCCCCGCGGAACCCTATATAAATACTTGCGCCATGATCCGTACAAAGGATGTCCAAAAATGGCGGAGTTTATAGGCCGAGTTTTGAGTGACGGGCTATTAACCACATACTGTAGATAAGTTACCAACTTAGTTACGAGATCGTCACTGCTTAGTGGTTAAGTGAAGCGGCTTCCAGTCAAAGTTTGCAAATTTGAAATTGCAATTTTTAATTTCATTTAGGTGATAGAACGAGCTGACGGCCCACCTGATGTTAAGTGGTAACCGCAGTCCATACACAACAGCGATACAACTCAGGTCCTCTCCACCAAAGTACGAGATGACTCAAGTAGCATTGCGTTGCGTCCATCACCCCGAGACGGGGATGTTACGTCTCATGCGGCTGCAATATCACCGGCACCCACTCCCTTCCACGGGAACACAGCAACACGAGTGCATCACTGCTTGCCGGCAGATTACCAGGTGTGGTGGCAGTACTTCTCCGGGTGAACTTAGCACAAGTTCTACTGATACTTTGGGTTGCGCCTTGCACCACCCAACTTAGGTTAACTTAGGCTACTTTGATTAAGGTTAATCACAAATCGTTAAAAATGACTAAACCACTTAACACAAAGCAGGCGAAGCCACATAAATCTAGTATTTATATAAATACTACCTTAGACTTTCACTACGCAAAGCTATTTACATTTCGACAAGAAATAAATAAACTTCACCAAACAAATGTTTGTCCTGTGCGGGAATCGAACCCACTTTTAACAGAAGACCGGGCATCTACCGATTGAGCTTGTGTGAAGATGAAAGGTGTTACTACTATACATTTTTTTTACATAAGTCGGGACTGAGTTATGTGCGTTTTTATAACTGAATAGTTTTCTTTGTGTTCATTTCCTGATATATTTATTTTTAATATGTAATTATGTAAATGAAGAGAATAAGATTATTAACACCTGATTTTTCCATATATGTAATAATTAATTAATTAAAATATCTCTCAATGATAAATGTTTAATATAGAAATCTAGATTTCCTTCAGTTTTTTACTGTATTAATTAAAAATAATTAATCAAGATATATTTAAGGATTCGTTCTTATTCTTTGACTTGGATGAATCTGTGGGTAGCAAAGGGGTCACGGGTTCGATTTTTGTGTGATAAAGTTCCGAGCGAGCAGATGGCCCACCTGGTGTTAAATGGTAATCTCTGCCCATAACAAGCAATACAACTTGGGTCCTCCCCTACCTAGGTACAACAAGACCCAAATTACATTGTATGCGCCCTTAACTCTTTGATGTGGAGGAATGTCTCACGTGCCTGTAATTTCACCGGCAACCACATCTTTCAAACTGGAACTATGTCGCAAATGCATTACTGCTTGGTGAAATGGGTATGATGGCAGTACTTATGTGGACTACGTTGGTATAAGCTAGATATTTATTTATTTGTACAAATGTGTAAATATATCCAAAACTAGCTGTTGCCCGCGACTTCTTCCGCGTGGAATTCGGTTTTATCACGCACCCCTATTACCCCTCGGAAATGTAGCCTAAGTTACTCCTTGTTACATCAGCTATCTGCCAGTGAAAGTCCCGTCAAAATCCGCCCAGCCGTTTCAGAGATTACCCGGAACAAACAGACAGACAAAAATTATAAAAATGTTGTTTTGGTATATGTACCGTGTCTACATCCATATGCACTTAGTAAAAAGCGGTTATTTTAATATTACAAACAGACACTCCAATTTTATTTATTTGTATAGATTATTTTGTAATTAATCCAAAACCAAGAACAGATAATGCACATATATAATTACGTCGCAGCGTGTCACTATATAATTAACGAGATATCGATAAAAAATGTATCGATAAAATGAATTATTGATCGGCAAGTCGTTACAACACTATTTACCGAGAAATGGCCGCCGAGTCGATGTTTTTGTTGTACGGAATTCACTAATAGCTTGATTTAGGCCGTCTGTCTGTTTGTCAAATATTTTTAGTGGGTACTTAGTACTTTTACTGCAAAATATAGTTAGTTTTTGTCCAATTGTAATTAGGAAATTTTTATTTTTCATAATAATAATTAATTTAAAAAAAATGTAACGGAAATAGTTTTTAGAACGACGCCATTAATATCCATTTCGAATAAAAAAGAAATAAATTAAAATATCTACAATCATAATTATCTTGAAAACCAGTAGAACTCACGCCTAGTTCGTCCAGGGAAGTGCTGCCACCATGCCCATTTCTGCCGGCAAGCAGTGACGCATTCGCGTTACTGTGTTCCGGTTTGAAAGGTGTGGTTGCCGGTGAAATTACAGGCACATGAAACATTCCACCTACACGTCTCAGAGTTACGGGCGCATACGACGTGACTTGGGTCTTGTCGTATTATATAGTAGGTGAGGACCCAAGTCGCATCGCTTGTTATGGGCCGAGGTTACCACTTAACACCAGGTGAGCCGTCTACTCGTTTCGTAACTTTATTACATAAAAAAAACACTCTACTTGGTTACTCCATTATTATTATAAATTAAATAAAAAGAAAGATTTAAACAATTACATTATCACTGGTAGAATGCACAAACCATCCACAGCCATTAAGAAAATTAAAAACTAAATTGTAGAAACATCTGTTTATGGTTTCATCCAAGCTCATGGTTTCCGTTAGAAGAGAGCGATACGCTTATAGCCACAAGATGAAAAGAGACAGAGCTTGAATAGAAAATTCACCCACACCCTATAATCTTCGTCTATAACGTACCCACGAAAATCAAAGAAAATCAATTGTAATGCGTACACTATACTACCATTAACCTTCCACATTCTAATACCAACTCTATTTCTATAGAGAAACGGTCTAAAATCTATAAGAAACATGTAGGAAATTTCGTTCAAGCCACATAGGAAAGTGATTTCTATTCGTTTGAGATAAGGTTGATTTAATAAACGGCAATGTTTTTGGAAATTAAATACACGCATTGAATACGTAATATTGTAACATTGATGCAGGATTGGTTTGATTGTGGATGTGGCATCCAATTGAGAAAATGTTTTTAGATGGTTTACACTAAAATAAACTTTGGTTGACCTTTAGTGAATTTAATATACAGAATTATAAATTAAAATTGTACATTCACGGTGTGAATATTATTAAATTATGTAAGATATTCGCATCTGTCGTGTGGGTAGAAAAATATCCAGCAAATAATACTAGTAACATCCTTATTCATTCAATGGAGCTATTATTGCCATATCCTACTTAAAGAACATAAAAATTTATCACATCACATTTATAGGGCAACATCGGTCGGTAACCGCAAAAACTGTGTAAGTCAATTTAACGAAATTAACGTAAGGTATATTATTTCGTTTTAATATGATTTGAAACAATTCGCACTTGGTTGTGGTTGCAATAAGAGAATGAGTGACATTTTATTTGCTGAGCTGAATATTACTAGTGTCGGAAGTAATATAATGTGCTTTAAGAGCAGTAGAACTCACGCCAAGTTCGTCCGGGGAAGTACTGCCACCATGCTCATTTCTGCCGCCAAGCAGTAACGCATTCACGTTACTGTGTTCCGGTTTGAAAGGTGTGGTTGCCGGTGAAATTACAGGCACATGAGACATTCCACCTACACGTCTCAGAGTTACGGGCGCTTACGATGCGACTTGAGTCTTGTCATATCAAGTAGGGGAGGACTGTTTACAGCTGGTATTCGTTAGACTTCACCTATTTTATTAAAGATTTTATGTGATATAGGTGACGGAACGAGCTGACGGCCCACCTGATGTAAAATGGAAACCGCTGCCCATATACAACAGTAATACAACTCAAGTCTTCACCATCGAAGTACGAGATGATTCAAATCGCGTTGTGTCCATCACACCGAGACTGAGATGTTAGGTTTCATACGCCTGCAATTTCAATCATAAATCTCATATGAAAAGTACAGTATTGTAGTAAATTGGCCTTAAAATATATAGTTATTTTAATTATTAGAAGTAATTACAAGATTTTATTTAACTTTAAATGGTGTTCGGGTCAAATATTGCAACTGAGTTCTAAAGCAGTTCCCTCCAATCGATTGAGCTGAAGTTTGAAACAAATGTGTCATTTCGATTACAATGCAATAATATCTTATCTTCTTATCTTATCTTTTATTGTCTAAATCGTAGCAATCGATGAATGAAAGTTCATTCTAAAAGTGTGTGTAAAATGATAGTGTCAAAGAATAACCCATTAAATTAATTTGTTTAAAAATTCACTATAAACATCGATTTGAAGCCGGAATGAAACAATCGATGTTTTAAACTCGATTTTAAAACAGAGAAGCACTTAACATGTGAACGACCGATATTGAAAATATGTTTTAACTTGACATTTTGATTGCGTCCGTTGTGATTGTAAGTTCGCGTGTCGACTTCAATACGAGTACCTGTGTGTGGTTTATATATATGGCGGTTTGTGAAGTGGAGGCAAAAAGCATGGATTTTGAGGTAATTAGCTTTTTTCCTACATAATATCTAATGAATTTAAACTTTTGAATGACCATTCACTTAAAAAGAAATTATTGAACTGGTTAAATAAATGTAATTTTTATGACATTAATGAATTTATTAATTTTAAGATATATTCATTATGTTAATTAATTTCATGCTATGAGCTCATAAATAATATTAAATACTTTGTATATAATGTTATACTATATGTTACACTGTATACAACAACGGCTAACATCACAAAAACACAAAAAGAACACTAACAAAACATAAAATAAAACAAAAAAATAATAATGTGGAACGCTGTCGCGTACAGCATTGTGTGAAAAGCCTTGAGCTCAGCACGTGCTGCAACAGGTTACAGCGCTGATTTTCAGCTCAAGGCTTTGGTGGCGTACGAATAAAAGAGGATACAAGAAAAAAAACAATTTAGAACTAGAATATACACAGAAATTAAAAGCAATAACAATAACAACACAAAAATATGAAAAACCGACTACTGACTACCGACTGAGCTGAGAGCAGTCAAAGCTCAATTGGTCAAAATATTGTAATGCCATCTACAGAGGAAAGAATGAAACCAGTTGAAATCATAATATCATGTGCTAAACAGGAAATATTTAGTGACAGATAAAAATTATGTTATAGAAAAAAGAGTGTGTAAAAAGGTGATTAAGTAGTTACCATTTGAAACTTGATTCTGAGGATTTTAGAGTTCAGTCAAGAAGATTTGATCGTAATCGTTATGACGGATTGTTAACGTAATTATAATTATTTATATTTTATTATAAACGTTTCTAGAATGCATTATATGAGCTATGATTAAATATGTAAAAAATGCCTCAAATTATTCACCATATTGGAGCATAAATTCATACACATATTCCTTCTTCAGGGTAGGCAACCCATTTGCACTTCCAAGGTTGCAAATATCTACGGCAACCATTTAAAATCAGGTGGGACGTCTGCTTGTTTCCATTTACATAAAAAACAAATGTTGATTCATTGTAACGGGTGTAATTTTATACGACTCATGTCTTCCGTTCCTTGAGTACGGGAAGACTTAAGCTGCATTGCTCCTATTATGACCTCACAGCTCAGTTGGTAGTAACTCTGCCTTCTGAGCTGTAGGTCGTGGGTTCGATTCCCACGCAGGACACACATTTGTATGACAAGCATTGATGTTTGTTCTGTGTCTGGGTGTTAATATGTATGTATTTAAGAAAAAAAACTATCTGGGCTAGATGGCGCTGTATGAAATGTCTATCAATATTTATTATTATTATTATGCACGGTTGTGCTAAACAACTCGTCCATCAAATCTTTCCATCCGTCGCGTCTCAAAAAAAACATGTTAAAATATACGGGACTCTTTAACAAAACGAGTTACTCGCGTTGACCCCAGCTATTGGCAAGTTCCACGACCTCTTCAATGAAAATTAAGTTATTACAATCATCTTGAACGCCATTCGTTATAAAAACCGGCCTCTCGACCGGTGTGGTCTTTTGCATATTACTACTATTGATAGGTTTATTAATGTTTTAATAGTTTTAAATGGCTACATTTTAATGTGTTAAGTTGGTCTTGTGTTATGTGGCGAAGACATAGATGGCTGAATTTTAGTATTAAGCATTTATTTATATAGGTATTATTTATTATTTACATTTATTCATTATTCAGTAGCAGTAGAACTTGTGCTAAGTTCCCCCGGAGAAGTACTGCCACCACACCTGGTAATCTGCCGGCAAGCAGTGATGCACTCGTGTTGCTGTGTTCCCGTGGAAGGGAGTGGGTGCCGGTGATATTGCAGCCGCATGAGACGTAACATCCCCGTCTCGGGGTGATGGACGCAACGCAATGCTACTTGAGTCATCTCGTACTTGGTGGAGAGGACTTGAGTCGTATTGCTGTTGTGTATGGGCGGCGGTTACCACTTAAATAAGGTGGGCCATCAGCTTGGTCCATCACCCACATCGCATAAAAAAAGCTTCCCAAAGGCTGAAATCACGCGCAAATTTTTGATGGTTTCATTACTTATGTCAGTTTGCTGGTCTCCGGCCGATTATCTAATGAATTCATCTGCGACAAGTATAAATAAATTATCATTCTCATTTGTCCAGTTAGGGTTGGCGCGGAATGTTAACGCGCCGTGTTAGGGGTGCCTCGCGCTACACCGGGCCGTGTCCGGACCGGCGCGGCGCCGCGCCGGCGGGCGTCACCTTCCGATATACTTAATCTCGTCCCACTAATTACACTCCAGATTTTTCATCATAGGTTTATTGCCATTTTATTATTGTCTTAAAGGTTTATTATCATTAGCTAATATAATTTTATTCTATCAGACGACGTTGATAAGCAGTGGTGACTTTTTTATACATAGTTTAATGAGGTTTCAAAGTCAAACGGGGAACGGGGGGTTTTGACACCTACTCGTCGTCGAAAACTTTATTTTCCATAGACATTTCTAGTTTCAAAATAGTAAAACAAAAATTATTCACAATATTTGACTACGTTGCCTAAAAAATTATAATACAAAGTCACGCGTCTATATTTAACATTTTATTGACAAAACAATAGAGTGCGAAATCACAAATGTTGTTGTGTTACAATATTATAATACATAAATTATCCAAAAATGTCCAAAAATATCAAGTTTTTAAAGCGACAGACTCATTGGTGCAGCCTTGTATTTGAACCAGCAGTGGCCTTCGCGGTGGAATGTGAGATCCACTACAGCGATGTAAATAATCTAGCCTACCAAGCAATTAATAAAATACTTATATACTTTTTGGTAAAAACACATAAATGTTTCGCGCTAGGTGGGATTCGAACCTACGAGCTACAGCGCGGAAGGCAGGGCTACTACCAACTACTACCTACGTTAAAAAGGATTATTTCAAGAAACGATTTTCACGTTACAACATCTTAAGAAAAAATAAAAATAGTGTTGGCAACTCTGTCTCGGCGAAGCTGGCAATAATTTGATCATGGCCGTATGAACTGTGAGCTGTGAGGGTAGCTCCGGACACGTCCCGGCTCGGTGTAAGCGCCCAATCCTCTAGGGGTGCCTATTTAGTGCACCGTTACTTAATTTATATTTGTCTCTATAATTTATATTGTTTGTTAATTGTTGAATTTCGGTGATTATGCCGTTAGTGGCCATTTTGGGTTAAATAATGGCAGTTTTGAGTTTTGAATACGACGTGGTCTGATTTAGGTGCGTTTTTAATGTTCTTTACTGCAGGAATAAGAGGATTACTCCAGCCTAGTAATAATATAATAGTAATAATTTTGGTGGATATTGCACACAGCATCATCTAGCCCCAAAGTAAGCTAAACATAGCTTGTATCATTGGAACCAGACAACTGATATACATACTCATAAAGTTTTGCAAATACATACATATTAACACCCAGACACAGAACAAACACCTATTTTCGACACACAAATGTTTGTCCTGGGTGGGAATCGAACCCACGACCTGCAACGCACAAAGCAGGGTTACTACCAACTGAGCTAACAAAAACTAAAAAAGTTAACGATATCACGTTAACATACGTTGCAACTTCACGAATGCAATTTCATCAAAATTAACGATTTAATTGCACGTATTAAAAATTACCTAACAAGGTAAGTAAATACCAAAGTAACATATTTGAAGTCGTGACGTGGGAATGGCAACACTGACACGAGCGGGCAAAATGCGATCGTGCCGTACCCATAAAAAAAGTTAAAACCATAGAGCGTGCCCATCCAATAAATTCATACATCGGCGTTATGTTTTCAAAAATGGAATTGTCAGTTTACTACATTTTTTTCATTTTAAGCGCTTTTGCGCTTAATGTATTCATTCATTGACTGGCCACAAAATCCAGTTAGTTAGTAACTCTGCCTTCTGCGCTGCAGGTCGTGAGTTCGATCCCCACCCACGACAAACATTTGTGTGACGAATAAAGATGTATGTTCTGTATCTGCGTGTATTATACTCGTATGCATGTATTTAGAAAAAAAGTTAGGTATTCTATCAGTTGTCTTGTTCCCAGTACAAGCTATGCTTAGTTTGGGACTAGATGGCGCTGTGTGACTTGTTCACCAATATTATTACAGAACAAACGTCTATATTCGTCACACTAATGTTTGTCCTGGGTGGGAATCGAACTCACGACCTACAGCGCAGAAGGCAGGGTTACTACCAACTGAGCGTGAGGCCAGTCAGTACCTAGCTAACATAAACGGAATGCTTTTTACGACACGGGTAGAATACCACGCCCTGCTGTAGCCATTAAGAAAATAAAGGTTTTTAAAAGGCGTTAAAAACGGAGATATATTTTCAATTTTTTTATTTCAAGGCCCACCTCGTTTCTGAAAATTCTCGAATTCCCCGGCAAACGACGCGACTTTTGTTTAATTAAAAACACGAATAAAAAGTTACCGACCATTTTATCTGGTGATAAACGACCGAGCCGCACCGCACTAACTATTAGCGAAAGTAACCTCTGTCCCGAAGTAGTTAGAACACATTTTCGTTTGTGATCGGACATAATTTCCTACACATTTTTCAAACACCAAAAAGAACGGGCCATTTCCTGTTCTATTCTGAAAGCGATAAAACTCAAAATTCATCGTTTCTGCGGTTACAATTTCAAACTGTTTCCGCGTTTTCTTCAGTTCGCCGATGGAGCAAAATTCAAAATGCGAAAAATCTCGCCCTCTCACTACCATACTGACGTAAGTCACGATACGTGTTATCCTGATTTAGATTGTATTGTGTCCGAGGCGGAGTGTTAAATCGTTTGCGCCTTCCTGTTGAGAGAAGTGTTTATAGCTATTTTCCTTTGTTGATAGGATTTACGTTTTCAGTTGCACGCCAAACGTCGAGATCTCGATGCGATTGTGGTGATTTAATATTCACTATTTGTATAATTAAATGCATTCACACTGTACATTCTAGAATTTAAAAGTCTATTAACACTATGACTGAAGGATATAAATTAAAATACAGCTGTAATATGTCCACACAACTTTATAAAATTTCAGGGAAAGGATCTTCATAAAATTTGGATATATTTTTAGCATGCAATAAGGAATTAAATTCGCAATAACGAATAAGAAACGGTAAAGAAGCCATTTTGAAAAAACTTTCGAGTTCAGTGTTGCCAAGGTGTCAATACAACACGTACAAACACACAATCAACACTGTTCAATATATATCGCGTGATATTCAGATCAATAGTAGTATAATAAGATTTGAGAACTCCATACATTTATAAGGCAAACCGATATTCGCGTCAATTTGTGATTGTGATTTTCTTGTAATAATCGCTTAGAACTAGTTTTATTTCTCTAAATCTGGCAGCGGAACAAAAATTCTATTCTACCCAGAACTAAGAGATACGTACTATTAGGTCTTTGCTTACTTCTAGGCTGGCTTTGGGGATAGATGGCGCTGTGTATGAAACACAGAACAAACATCTACCTATGCTCGTTCACACAAATGTTTGTTCTTGGTGGGAATCGAACCCACGACCTACAGCGCAGAATGCAGTTACTACCTACGTGAAAAACGATTATTTCAAGATATAATTTTCAAATTACAACCTGTAAGTTTAAAATTACATAATATTTTAGTGATGGCAACTCTGTCTCGGCCAAGTTGGCAATAATTTCATTTCGAATTTGTGTTTAAAACAATATGACTTTTCCGATGTATCGCCTACCGGTTATGAATAAAAATGGCGTCGTATACGTGACGTGACGTTAATAAAAAAATACCACTTAATCACCAGCCCCGGTTAATTAGAAGGGGAGGGAGCATACGTGTTGGTGTGAAATAATAGTTTTTTGTTGCTTCAGCCTGTAATTTTCTTGTTTTGACTTACGTGCTTTTTAATTGACTCGTGTTTTTTTTTTTTAATTTGACTAATGAATTGTTTTTCATTCGACTGTATTTCAGTTTTCAGATTATGTTTGAGTAAATACTTTTTAATTAAAATAACTTAATCAAATTCATGATCATAGAATATAAATGTTGACCAAAGTAAAAGCGATTTCAAACAATTTTTAGGTACTTAGTTCCTCTGATACAATTGACAGTTAGGTAAAATTGTGTGTTTAAATAAAGATATCGTAAAAATATGCTAAACTTACTCACTCTAGATTGTCTATTTTATATCGTCCATTGTCTATGCCCACCAACATATAGTTCATAGAAAAAACATACATTAAAATTTGTATAAAAGTGTATAAGTAAAAATAATACCTTAAACGCGTTTCGCGTAACAATTTTAGCGCTGTCAAAGTCAATTTTAGTTTGACCTCAACAGTACAGGCGCCATTATTTAAAATTTCATTATAGTACGCCCTTATTATATTTAAACGAATTATATCTTTAATTAGAGATCCTATGAAACCCCCTATATCAAAACATTTACAATTATGCGGTCTTTTGGTACACCGTTATTAATATTGACTATAATTACAACAACCCTTTGAGGTTTCATATAATTATGTAATGGGGGTTGGACTGTTTCTGTATGTAAATGAAATAAATGGGAAATGGTTTAGTTCTTAAACAGTCCTTACAAATTTAATTTTTGGTTATAAAGTAATATAAAGTTAAAATTTGTATATTTATATATTACTATCTGCGCCCCGCGGTAAATAAGTCAAGCCATGAAAACGCTGCACTTTTCCGGGATCAAAGTAGCCTGTGTGTTAATCCAGGATATAAGCTATCTTGGTACCAAATTTCATATAAATCCATTCAGCCGTTTGAGCGTGAAAGAGTAACAAACATCCATACATACAAACTTTCACGTTTATAATATTATTAGGATACTATTATGTAGTAATATCTATGTATTTATTTATTGATATGTAAATTTGACTTGTTTCGTCATAAGTATTATGTATTTGATTTGTGTGTTCTCTTATGATATTGCTTGCTAGCATTTAGTACGCCTCACCAAACTTCAATTATGAAATACGCTTTCCATCCCAAGGTTCTCTGGAGGAGATCGCTTCATAGCGATAAGAACTCGCATTGTATATATCCAAATAAAATAAATCCGTTTTCTCTTGTAGACCCAAAGATGATTGGACAGTAAGAAGGGTTTCAAACAATATTATTTCTTTGTTAACAGGTCCAAGAAGTAGAAGAATGAAGAAGAAGGCGTGCACAGAAGAGAAGAGACCAAGAACAGCATTCAGCGCAGCACAGCTTGGCAGACTAAAGGTATATGAATTTTCCTATTTAAGTACTTATACTAAAGAAGAATGTTCTGACTGACTAACAGACAACGTATAGAAACGATAAAGGAATGAATTTAATACGAACTACTTGGTCACCTTGCTAGGATTTTCACTAGTTATTGAAATATTCTCCATGTCTGAAGTCTCTCATATTTGGCCTTCTAATCTCATGTTTGGCCTTTAAGTCTCATGTTTAGCCCTTTAGTCTCGTGTTTGGCCTTTTAATCTCATATTTGGCCTTCTAATCTCATGTTTGGCCTTTTAGTCTCATGTTTAGCCCTTTAGTCTCGTGTTTGGCCTTTTAATCTCACGTATGGCCTTTTTGTGTCATATTTGGCCTTTTTGTCTCGTATTTGGCCTTTTTGTCTCGTATTTGGCCTCTAGTTTCACATTTCGCCTTCTGGTCGTTGTCCCCCATGTCATTACTCATGGCCGTTACTCCTTATAACATCAGCTATCTGCTAATGAAAGTCACTTCAAAATAGGTCCAGCCATTTCGGAGACAGACAGACAGAAGACGACAGAGAGTTTTTTCTTGTATTTCTTCTACATTTAGTAAAAAGCTGTTATTTTGACATTACAAACAGACACTTCAATTATAATTTTTTTAATATTTTACTTGCATAGGTAGTTAGTTTTATTCCTTAATAAAGGTTATCACCACCTAACTAAAAATTCAAAGACATGTGTCAAGTGCACGAAAGTAGAGGCTCCTTAAAATCCATTCACCACACTGGTTCGAGAGAACCAGTGACTCGAATAGAATAGAACCTAACAGCAAATGTTGTTCGCAGCACGAGTTCGCTGAGAACCGTTACCTGACTGAGCGGCGGCGGCAGGCGCTCGCGGCGGAGCTCGGCCTCGCGGAGGCGCAGATCAAGATCTGGTTCCAGAACAAGCGCGCCAAGATCAAGAAGGCGTCCGGACAGAGGAACCCGCTCGCGCTCCAGCTCATGGCCCAGGGACTCTACAACCACACAACTGCAGATGATAGCGAGGAAGAGATTAATGTAACGTAAACTAAATTCTATCTGGTACTTCGGATCCTCCCCACGGAGGGTCGGATAGGGTTTGTACAAGCGTCAAACTTAGCGATAAGTACGCGTGACCTTATGTTTTGCATATTATTGACGTTTCCAAGCCATTTCTTTATGAATTCTATGGAAATCAAGTTTTTGACTTTGACAAACTTGACATTAGTTTTACTGCTATACAACTTAACTTACATCAAAACTTAAAAACTTAACCTCTATCTAATATTACTGTAGAAGCTGAGGTCGCCATTTAGAAGTCAAATGTTAGTGAACACTTTCACAAGTTTTTGTAGTCACTCGCGATAATGGCTGTGTAACTTTTGGCCTCTCCTCGCGGTAGTGACTATGTTGCTTTTGGCCTGCCACAGATTGTAAGTTTAGTAACTAAACTAATAAACTATAATACAATAATGATGGTCACTTATATATAGAAGATTTCACTTGTCAGGAAATATTTTTTTCTGGCGTTTAGAATATTAAAAAATGGTTTGCACCAAAAACCTGTGTAAAAGATTACATTTAGTATTAAAAATATTGATGAGGTGATTCTGTCTGCTAATTTTAAAACTAATTTTAGTTTCATGTAACGAGATCGACCCACCCACAGGCTAAATTTTCGAAATGTCAAACTAAATTTAGATTGAGACAGATTCATTGGTTTTGTGTGTTTGCTGTATGCATCATAAAATATTTGAATCGTGAGGTTTTCTGTCATTTTTATAATTGTCTATGAATGCCTCAAAGACGCTTAAATTGGCATTATTATTATTTTATTAATCTAAGATTAGTTTCAATTTTTTGCCCAATAAGTCACCACCGTTGTAAACAATATTTTATTTTATTTTAATTTTATGTTATTTTATTACTGGTTTAATCTCAAGGAAACATGATAAATCCTATGATAGTAAATGTTGCCGATTCTGTAAGTGCCCGACTAAATTAAAACTAAACTAAATAAAATCATCTTGTTTGGTTGGCATATTGAATAAAAGAAGCAAGTTTAGTGCTGGTTTAATCGATTTTAGTTTAGTCTTGTGCCAGCAGAATCGGTACCATCTTAAGTTACATTTAGTAAAAGAATAGTTCCTAAATTGTGTAAATAATTACTGTATATTATTAAAGGCTATTTATTTATAATATTTAGTGAGGCATATTATTATAATAATCTTTAATAATAAGTAGAAAATATATTAAAATGAAATCACAGTTTACGTCTTTCACAAAAGCATTTTTTCCAAAAATAATCAAAGCCTTAGGAACGCCGAGCGAAATTTCATTCGCTTTATTTAAAATATTATAAAAGATGCGATATAATAACCAAATATTGTAGTTTCATAAATAAAAATAAATTATCCATATTTACCGCCATTAATAGTTTATATTACAGTAAGTTAATTATTAAATGATTAGTTTCATATTAGTAATTAATTTGTAAATAATTATTTTGTAATTGTAATTTTGTCATATTATTTCAATGTTTTATATTATAATTGTTTTTGTAAATAAATTATTAGTCATTTCATATCTTCCATTATGGTTTCGTCAAATTTAATGTAAATATTTTCTTATTATAAATATTTTTAATATTATGGCTAGTTTTAGTTGGTAAAAGAAATATATTATCATAATTCTAATACTGGTTTTAATTTATCCCTCAAAACATAGCTTCTTAATCCAAAAAATATGAAATTAATAAATAAATGTTGGTGGACATTTCACACATCGCCATCTAGCCCCAAAGTAAGCTAAGCATAGTTTGTATCATGGGAACCAGACAACTGATACAATACTTATATACTTTTTGTTATGTACAACTATATCTAAATCGACAAATAAACGACCCAAAAGACCCTTTCTCTGACCCTTTCTGCTCAGAGATTGAGCATTTTCGTGCAGAGAGCATTGCCTCGTGCTCTCTAAATTTTATGTATTCACAACCGATGCGACTTGGGTCCTCCCCTACTAGGTACGACAAGCCCCAAGTCGCATCGTATGCGCCCTTAAGAGGCTTGATTGTGGAATTTCTCAAGTACTTGTAATTTCAACGGTAACCACACCTTTCAAGCCGGAACACATGCGAATGCATTAATGCTTGGCGGCATAAATGAGTATGGTGGCAGTACTTCCCCGGACGAATTTGGCTTAAGTTCTTATGCTATTAAAAGTTAGTTTTACGGCGGTTAATTACCACGACTGACGCTACAAACGACATCAAAGTTTTGAACTTTGCTAGAAGTACTCTATATATAAGAAGTACTTCTTAGGTACCTACTATTCAAAGGAGAGTAGAGGTTTTGTATGTATGTAGCATCTTGGGGCGAAGAAACTGCGACACATCTGAAAAAAACCTCAATTAATAGGTCTCCGACTAATATCAGTTGTGTGTCGATCATATTCCGAATGACTTAGCTCTTTAGCTCAAGTTTTCATTTATTAACTAATTAGCTAAGTTTATAAGTCAAAGGCTAACCTGTATGTTGCAAATTTATATAATAATAAAATTGGTGTATAATCCACACAGCGCCATCTAGCCCCAAACTAAGCATAGCTTGTACTATGGGAACCAGACAACTGTTAGAATACATAATACTTTTTTTTTGTTAATACATATTAACACCCAGCCACAGTACAAATATCTATATACGTCACACAAATATTGCGTGGAATGGAGCGTGGTGGTCTAGCAGTACTGACCCCTCGAGTTTCAATCCGGAGGTCGCCGGTTCAAATCCCGACATGCACCTATGAGTTTTTCGATTGAAAGATTTATGTGCGCAATACCACGTTCCCAAAACGGTGAAGGAAAACATCGTGAGGAAATCGACATGTCCTAGAACTAAAAAATTCAAAGGCATGTGTCGAGTGCACGAAAGGAGCCTCTTTGAGGCGCACTTACAATCCTTTCACCACACTGCTTCGACAGAACTGGTGACTCGAAGAAGAAGAAGACACAAATATTTGTCCTGGGTGGGTATCCAACCCACGACCCGTGCAGAAGGGAGTTACTACTAGCTGTGACAAAATTCCCAGCCTTAATACAAGCGTAAATATGTGATAGATAACCAGCATAAATCTTTCTCAAAATAAAACAAATTCCTCAGCTAATTTCCATGGTTCATTAGTTAGTAACCGCGTGATATATTTGGCAGTACTAATTACAGACCAATTATATGTGAGAGGCGATTTGACAGTTCGTTTGACAGATGACTTGACAGCGGACTGAAGACAGAAAATGGCGGACGAAATAGACGATAATAAATTTACAGCTAATTAGTTAGCTTATGGTCCTCTGTTTTGTTACTACCTTTTGAAATAAATAAATATTGGTGGACATTTCACAAAGCGCCATCTTTTTTTAATTTTATTCGGGTGGCGGAAAGAGCTGACGGCCCACCTGATGGTAACCGCTACCCATAGACAACAACAATACGACTCAAGTCCTCTCCACCAAAGTATGTAAGGTGGAATGTCCCATGTGCCTGTAATTTAATAGCTTTTGCACATAACCATTTTAAATATAATGATAAATAAAAATCGTTTATTCAGACAACATAATCCATTGATATAGGTAACATCAAAATAAAATTAACTTAAAACTTAATAACCAAAAGTAAGTTCATTCTATAATCTGATTGAATAATTTTTCCTCCATTTATAAATACCACATGAGCCACAAACTAAAATTACACTTATATTAAAATTAAATTGTAAGTGTTGACGGGTGCTGTGTTAGTAAATCTGTCAGTACCACACATCCATCAGTGTATAAGAACAGTAAGAGCAGTGGTTAAGAGCAGTAGAACTCTCGCCAAGTTCGTCCGGGGAAGTACTGCCACCATGCCCATTTCCGCCGCCAAGCAGTGACGCATTCACGTTAATGTGTTCCGGTTTGAAAGGTGTGGTTGCCGGTGAAATTACATGCACGTGAGACATTCCTACACGTCTCAGAGTAAAGGGCACATACGATGCGACTTGGGTCTTGTCATACCTAGTAGGGGAGGACCCGAGTTGCATCGGTTGTTATGGGCCGAGGTTACCACTTAACACCAGGTGGGCCGTCGGCTCGTTCCGTTACTGTATTACAAAGTTATCTTAAATGTCCGTAATTACACCAGCAACCACACCTTTCAAAGCGAATGCATCGCTGCTTGACAGCAAAAATGGGCATGGCGGCAGTACTTCCCTTGATGAATTTGGCGTAAGTTCGAATGCTACACTGCTAAGTTGGTGACTTATGTCGTATTACTTGCTATAGACTTAAGCAACATATTTGTGTGGGCCATCAACTCGTTACGAAACTTTAACACATCAAAATACTTTAATAGATTTCTAATAAGTATAGTCGGGGTATGTATAAGGGCTTCATACTTATTAACGATTTTTCTATTAACATAGAAAATAAAGTACCTAAATTAAATTAAATTGCAGCCGCATGAGACGTAACATCCCCGTCTCGGGGTGATGGACGCAACGCAATGCGACTTGAGTCATCTCGTACTCTAGTGGAGAGGACTTGATTCGTATTGCTGTTGTGTATGGGCGGCGGTTACCACTTAATCAGGTGGGCCGTCAGCTCGTTCTATCACACTCTTCACATAAAAAAACCTTTCACTAGGATCGGTTAAGAGCATTTTAAACGCTCCCATAACCCTATCAACACTAACCACAGATTAGAAGCTGTCAATTTGTTGGTGTTGAAATGAGCCTACTCGGGGTTGCCAGTATCAAAGCTTTGTCAGTAGATGATGGATGTTGCCATTAACTCATTATAAATAATAAAAATATTTAAAATAAATTGGTGGACATTTCACACACGCCATCTAAGTGAAAGGCACTTGAGACATTCCACCTACACATCTCAGAGTTACAGGCGCAAACGACGCGACTTGGATCTTTTTGTATCTAGGTCCGAAATCAGAATGGAAGTTATGGGCAGAGGTTACTATGTCACACCAGGTGGGCCATCAGATCGACCACAATACCACATAAAAAGAATGATGATCTCAGTGGTAACGTTTGGATTTAAACCTTAACGCATGAAAATTGAATGATTTCTTTGGGGTTTTTATTTGTTATTCCCTTTTTTCCAAGCCATTTCCTTTTTCTTTCTTTCATTTCGAGTCACTGGTTCTCTCGAAACGGTGTGGTGAAATGATTTAAGTCCGCCTCATTTTTTTTAACTCTATGGAAATAAAGTTTCTTAGACTTTTACTCCGATTCGGTGATCTTTGGATTGAAAGTCGGGGTATGTTTCACTAGGCCCGGCCGCCACGCTCCCAGTGTATTGCACCCATTTGTCATCTAATTAACAAGATCATGACTGCTTCTGCGTAGTGGTGGCTAAATCATAAGCTGTCACAATGATTTAATGTAGTTCACTTATTAATACCTATATATATTGCTAAACAAACTTTTATATAAGCTTTTTGAAGTGAAATTTCTAAGGCGGCGATTCTTTAATTAATAACGAGAATTGAGAGTAAATTTTAAGGATGCGTCACATTTAGGCAGATTTTGTTACATGAGAGAGAAGAAAGATATGACGTAGAAAGAAACAGAATGAGAGACATATATATGTATCGACAACGCGGAAGATAGAGCAAACGAGAGCGAATTATATGTCTGGCCTCACAGCTCAGTTGGTAGTCACCCTGCCTTCTGCGATGTAGGTCGTGGGTTCGATTCCCACCCAGGACAAACATTGGTGTGACGAATATAGATGTTTGTTCGTGTCTGGATGTTATATGTATTTACAAAAAAGTATAATATAAATATAAGTATGTATATCAGTTGTCTGGTTCCCATGACACAAGCTATGCTTAGCTTACTTTGGGGCTAGATGGCGCTGTGTAAAATGTCCACCAATATTTATTATTATATATAAATTTGCAATGCGTGAAAAAGGCGACTAAGTTGTAAGCACCAAATTATCTATAAGACCTTATTGTACACTTAGTTGGCAAATAAATTTTGTATTTCTATTATTATATGCATTATTGTTACATTTTTGAATACTATTATATATATCACAAAAATATTCGTACGTCTTACGAATTGGAAGCACTCAAAAGTGATAAAAAGTACCGACATAACTTGAAAGTTGTACTTAACTTCCTCTTTACTTAACTAAACTTAATTATCGGAACGCAAACATGATCACTTAACGACTTATGATCGGAAAGAAATGTGTTGTATATGATTTGTTCTTACATATAGATAGATAAACACTTTATTGTGCACTATACCAATAACAGAGAAAATATAAAACATTTAGTTACAAAAAACCCAAAGAAATATACAATCGGCGGTCTTATAGCGATTTCTACCAGGCAACCTTAAGAGGGAATAAATACTATGTAGGTAAATATATTACTGGGGTTATAATTTAATATTAGAATATAAAATATAATTTAAAACATTGATATATTGTTTGTAATTACTGTGTTAAGTTCTAAAAGGTGTGGTTGCCGGTGAAGTTACAGGCGCAAACAGTCAACAGAACTTCCCGACACGGAACTCACGACCTTTGAATCGAAAGTCGATAATGAGGCTGCTCTAAATTCTTCTAATGAAAGATCTACAGCCGGCGCATGCGCACACAATTAACCATAACAAACACAAACGCTATAGTTTTAAAATTATCACCAATTAGTTGGTAACGAATCCAAAATATCGTTAACATGATCTACTAACGGAATGTTAATATTTGAACTTCGTTATGAGAAACTAACGAATCTCGCTCAGCTCTCAGTAACTGAAAGATAAATAATATTTACAAAATACAATATAATCAATTGAGCTCTCTAAAGACCGTTTCCAACGATCTATAGATAGATCAACTGATCCAATTCGCTAACCGGTTGAGTAGTGACCGGCAGCTGGCGGAATTGCCTCGCTCCATGGCAGTGTTCAATTTCTGAGTTAGAAAATTGCCATTAATATATAAATAATTATTCTGGTCCCGATTGGGAATCGAACCGACGACCTACATCGCATAATGTAGAGTACCAAATGAACTGTGACACCGATAGGAAACTAAAATAATGTACCTTAAAATAATTTCTTGTTTTGAAGAAAGTGCGAGGGATTGTAAGTAAAGATTTTTGTAAAATAAAGCAAAATAAAATATAAGATTAAGTTTTTGAAAATTTTCAGTTTAATAGAAATAAAACAGGATGCAGAAGAGAGACAGAAATAGAAAGAACGAAAGGTGTGATGGAGTGGTCCGTTTACGGGCGCAATATTTGGCAGACCTCACACCTCAGTTGGTAGTAATTCTGCCTTCTGCGCTGCAGGTCGTGGGTTCGATTCCCACCCATGAAATACATACATATAATACATATTAACATCCGGACACAGAACAAACACCTATGTTCATCACACAAATGTTTGTCCTGGGAATCGAACCCACGACAGCGCAGAAGGCAGGGTGACTACCAACTGAGCTGTGAGGCCAGACATATAATGCGCTCTCGTTTGCTCTACCTTGCGTGTTGTCGATACATATATATAGCTCTAATGCTTCTCTCTACGTCATATCTTTATTCTATCTCATATGTGGGAATCGAACCCACGACAGCGCAGAAGGCACGACCAACTGAGGTATGAGGCCAGTCAAAAATATCAGAGAGTAGCGGAACTAAATATAATCGTTTAAACAAATTACAATCTCGACTAGCGAGAGTAAACATGTATGTATGTCTGTCGCCATATCTCGTATTATTGTTATTAATATTGTACGTTTATTGCTTCTGGACTGAATGTAGTGGGAATGCGGTTATATAATGTGGATAAGACTTCAACACTATACACATTTTTGCATTCAAACAGAGATGCTCTTTTACTGTGTTCCGGTTTATGGTGTGGTTGCCGGTGAAATTACAGGCACGTGAGACGTCTCATGTTCATGTCAGAGTTACGGGCGAATACATTGCGACTTGGGTCTTGTCGTATCTTGTCGTGATATATGTTATTTCGTGTAACGGAACACCGGAACAAACAGACAGACAGGCAAAAAATTGAAAAAAAAAATGTTGTTTTGGTATATGTGCCGTGTATACATACATATGCACTTAGTAAAAAGCGGTTATTTTAATATTATAAACAGACACTCCAATTTTATTTATTTGTATAGACAAATAATTACATTATGTTTCCATCATGATTCCCATTGGAATATCCATATGATGCGTTAGTGCGCGCGCGCAGCGACGTGTGTGGTCCGCAACGCTGTATGCTCTACTTACATTACTACGGAATATACTTACATACAAACTTGTTATACCAACTTGATATATATATTGAGACTAGCTGCGCCCCACGGTTTTACCCGCGGTGAGTAAGTCAACCCACGGGAACACTGCACTTTTCCGGGATCAAACTAGCCATCAAAGTATGCTGGGTGGGAATCGAACCCACGACCTACAGCGCAGAAGGCAGCTTTACTACCAACTGAGCTGTGAGGCTGTCAAAAAGAATGTTTCTGCATTTCTGACCAATCAAGTAGGGGATGATTTAAATTTTATTTGAAGGAAAGATGTATACCTACCTTTGTATGGAGATTAATGAAAAATTGGAGAAAAAAATAGGCTACTCAAATTACTATTCTACGCAGACAAAGTCGCGGGCACAAGCTATTGATTCGCTGATTATCCAATCAATCGATTTTATACATACAACTACTAATATTTTTAATTTAATTTAAAGATTTTTAACATATTTCACAGAAGCGCATTAATAAAATTAACCATAAGATTGCAATGAGTAATTTTCTGTTTACCGTCAAATACCTCGTCAGAGTAATGACACCTGGCTATCACCCAGTGTGAGCTTTAAGTGATACAGTTACGGAACGAGCCGACGGCCCACCTGGTGTTAAGTGGTAGCCTCTGCCCATAACCGATGCGACTTGGGTACTAAGTCTAAGCCTACTAAGTATGACATGACCCAAGTTGCATGGTATGCGCCCGTAACTCTGAGACGTGTAGGTGGAATGTCTCATGTGCATGTAATTTCAAGTGTTACTAAGTGGTAAGTGGACTGCTAACCCCGAGGTTCAAATCTAGATAAACAGCAATGAATTTAGCTCTGTTTTTGCAAAAAATATGTAGTTATATCAGTTGCCCAGTACTCAAGTGCAAGCTGTGCTTAGTTTAGGGCTAGATGGCGCTGTGTATAATGTATAATAGTTAAATATTATGATTTAGGTATACTTTGTTATCGAAACAGTAAAGAAAACCATCGCGAGGGAACCGACATGTTCTAGAACTAAAACCTCGAAGACACGTGCCGAGTGCACGAAAGGAGCCTCTTTGAGGCGCACTTAAAGTCCTTTCACCAACACACGAGAGAACCAGTGACTCGAATATAATAGTATCGCTGTATACCTTATTATTACTCTAACACTGTACTAGTAACCGATATTGATTACAAAAACGATATTTTTAATTAAGATAATTAACTATCCAGACACACTAGACTGCCTTAAGTATGCCTAGGCATATCTTAAGGCCAGACCGACATTAAAAGAAGATATTTAAGAATAACATTTAAATTAACATAATAAATCGCGTGAATATATATTAATATATAATATTTATTGTAATATTATACTAATCTCGATTTAAGCAACGACTTCAGCACAGATGAAATTGGAAGAATGCCTGACATGTAAATTTTAGTTGATAATAAGAAATTCATGAAATAGTTAATAGATTTGTCCATATTTTCATATTCACAGCTATGGAAGTCATATTTTTATGTGACGGAACGAGCTGACGACCCACCTAATGTTAAGTGGTAACCGGCGCCCATGGACAACAGCAACACGACTCGAGTCCTCTCCACCAAAGTACGAGATGACTCCAGTCGCGTTGCGTTGCGTCCATTACCCCGAGACGGGGATGTTACGTCTCATGCGATATTGGTGAAAAGATTTATAGTTATAGCATTTTTTTATGTGGTAGAATGAAGGAAATAGTAGATAGCCTGCATGGTGTTAAATGGTAACCAACGTCCATTACAAGCTATACGACCTGATACTCCCATACTTAAGCAAAACAAGACCCAAGTCGCATTGAATGCGCCCGTAACTCTGAGACGTGTAGGTGGAATGTCTCACGTGGCTGTAATTTCACCGGCAACCACACCTTTCAAACTGGTAATAGTAACGCGAATGCATAATGATGACTGGCCTCACAGCTCTGATGGTAGTAACCCTGCCTTCTGCGCTGTAGGTCGTGGGTTCGATTCCCACCCAGGACAAACATTTGTGCGACCAACATAGGTGTTTGTTGTATCTGGGTGTTAATATGTATTTACAAAAAAAGTATATAATTATATCAGTTGTCTGGTTCCCATGAAATTGGGGCGCTTACACTCTGTGAGAAATGACCACCAATATTATTACTACAGCTTGCCGGCAGAAATGGGTATATAGCAGTACTTCCCGGACGCACTTAGCATAAGTTATGTGTTGCTCTTAACTTCAAAGGTAGGGAAGGAAAGCATTCCCCAAATATACGATATTCATAATAATTACTAATCGATCTTTTTACTTTACATCAAGGAGTACTTTGAATGTGATTAAAAGGTGCTTTGCAAACATTGATCTGGTAAACACACGGGAGATATTTTGAGCAGAAACGCCGTTAGAAAGTTTGTCGTTAAGCTTAGATTTCGTTAGGTTTGGTAACGGCAGAACTTATGCCATGTTCGCCGGGGAAGTACTGCTTCTGTGCCCATTTCTAACGCATTTTTTTTTTATTTATATTACAAACAATATTTGACAATTGTGTCGGAAATCACATCCATATAAAAAATATAAAAATACAAAATTATATATTACAAAATATAAAATTCAGGAAGAGGAAGACTACTAAATTTGGTTCTAATATTAGTTATAAAAACACACACATTATTGCAGCAGTAAGCCAAGCAGTAATTTATTTATTTTATTTATTATAATTATTTATAATGCATTCGCGTCACTGTGTTGAAAGGTCAGGTTGCTGGTAAAATTATAGGCAGACATTTCACCTTCACTTCTCTAACCAGCATAAGACTATGCAACTTCCTATACCTAAATAGGGGAAGACCCAAGTCGTTTTCTTTTATTATGGGCAGAGTGTACTGATTAATATCAGAAGGGCATCTTGCTCGTTCCGTAATTAATTAGCAGTTAAAAAAGTAGTAAGTATTTAGTAGATTATTTATTAGAGATATATTAATTTAGATATTTATTAGATTTAGTAGATGATACAAGCTATGCTTAGCTTACTTTGGGGCTAGATGGCGCTGTGTGAAATGTCCACCAATATTATTATAATTATAATTATTATTATATATCTATCTATCTATCTAGCTATGTGTTGGACCGTATGTTTCCAAGTTGAATCGTAGTATCGAGCAAGCTCAATCGTGTCGGATCAAAAAATGTATTGGTGCAAACTCTCCGACTGTTAACCGAGTGAACGTTGAACCGACGCGACGCTCTTGATACTTGACGCAGGTGAAATAAAAAAAGAAAGAAAGAAAGAAAGACATTAATTTTATTTTTAAAAGGAGACGGTAGTTATAGGTGGAAAGAAAGAAGAAAAAAATCTTTTTTTAAAGTGTGATCGTGGTTATATATTATATTCGGAAAAAATAATAATATTATTTATTTATTAATATATATTATATTTATTATATATTATATATTAAAACATTTATTTTATTTTAAAGTGTCTCTACATGATTAGAATTGGGTCTGAATTGATTCTTAACTAGGTATGGGAATGCCTAGTTAAGATAGGGTAAGATTTGTCGTATTGTCGTTTTGTGGGGAGAATGTATCTCTTACAATCAAGCGATTTACTATATATATTATATATATTAGTATATATATAAAACGAATATATTTTTTCGCTTAAATAATAAATTTATGGTTTTTTAAATTAATTAATTAATTTAAAAAATTGCATGGTTTATTTTCATCATGGTCGTAAATAAATAAAAAATATTAGTCTGAAGCTCTATAATATGTTTTTTCAGCTTTTTTAACAAAAACGTTTAATAGAAATACATTTACAAATTAAATTCTAAAAGTTACATTTTTTATTTCAGTTTTCCATACGGCTAAGATATTAACCCAAAATTAATAATAGTGTTTTAAATAAATAAAAAACTTACATCATAATTACAAAAAAAAAAACTTTTAAATACACAAGAACAGAAATATCAAGACATTGGACACGAATTTTAATAGCATTGTACGAATGCCTCCTCTACTTGGGTGGTCCACTGCGTCCTTTTCGCACGCGTCGCGTCCGGTAGTGCGCCGTCCCACTCGCTCAGGTCATAGAGTTAGGTGTAGACAAGACACGGCTCTCTGTTATTAGGCAGATTTGGTTATTACGCTTATCAAAGCGTAAAAAGCCGTGACGTGTATCTTGTTAGGGGCTACTTTTGGGGTTATTGGTATTTCTTATGAATTTATTTGACCATCAACATATTTCTAAGCCTTTACTCAACAAGCAATGTTAATAATAATATTGGTGGACATTTCACACAGCGCCATCTAGCCCCAAACTAAGCATAGCTTGTACTATGAGAACCAGACCATTTCCAAGCTATTTCTTTATGAATTTTATGGAAATAAAGTTTATGACTTTGACTTTGAGGCAACCGATAAAATACATATTATGTTTGTTTAGGTTACGATTTGAAACTAAATTTTGTACCAGTTCTCGTAGCTTGAATTGGCTGAAATTTGGTATTAATACATTGCACCTGACGGTGCTGCAATATTGTGGTGAGCTGGAGCTGATGGCGCACCCGCAGACCTGCACACAACTACACAATACCAGCTCAGCAGACATATCGTGTTTGTATCCAGGAATAATGGAAAAGCTTGTTGTGGAAAAAATAACAACGAATACATACTACAGTGTAGCAGCTGTTTTCAGAAGTTTAAAAGTATTTTTTTCGCATTCGACAAAAACAAGGTATAAAGAGAAAGATATGTTGTGCCAGAAACATCAAACTTGAAGAAACTGTATCGATTCCAAGTTATGAAACTGCATTTAATATTACATTCTCAAGTCGCAATAAAAACTAAGTAAATATCACAGAAACGATGTATCAATGTATGAAATTACAGGCACATGAGACATTCCACCTACACGTCTCAGAGTTACGGGCGTATACGATGCGACTTGGCTCTTGTACCTGGTAGGGGAGGACCCAAGTCGCATCGGCTGTTATGGGCCGAGGTTACCACTTAACACCAGGTGGGCCGTTGGCTTGTCCCGTAACCGTAACACGAAAGAAAAAGGTATTTACAATTTGTATTTAAATCTGAAATTTTTGGTAAGTATGTTGTTGTATGTGTATGTATGTCTTTTTTCCATTTTTAAGAAATCTTACAGCTAGCTTAATGGGTTGGTTAATAAATTAATGGCTTAAGGCTAATTAAAAGTATCCACATGTTATGTAATATATACTTAAGAAACAGATGAAAAACTGCTTTTAAAGGACAATTAAGAGAGACGTTTGATTTTTTTTTTAATACAGCAAAGTATTTCATGCATTGTTTTGTATCCAATCCTGCAAATATTGCGTGTCCTGTCTACGTTTGTAGTTCTATGTGAATTCACGAACATTATCTTCGCGACACTTTGCCCTCCAAACCGCTGTCTTCCTCCCGCGCACCATCTCTCTTTCTCCCATTGAGACTGGCTGGATTACCCCTATACATCATTTACACAGCCTTCATTAGGAAACTGTAATTTTGTATTCAGGTTAAACATTTGAAGGTTTACACAGCTCAGTTGGCTACACGCTGCCTTCTGCGCTGTCGTGGGTTCGATTCCCATCCGGGACATGCATTTGTATGACGAATACTTATAGATGTTTGTTCTGTGTCTGGGTGCTGATATGTATAATATGTATTTACAAAAAAAAAAAAGTATTCTATCAGTTACCTGGTTTCCACAGTACAAGCTGTGCTTAATTTGAGGCGCAGTTAGAATCCTTTCATAACACTGGTTCGAGGGAACCATTTGATTTGATTGTGGCGCGAATGAAACACTATTATAATTATCAACATTAATTTACTAATTTGTCGCCTAAATTAACCCTAATTCAGCCCTTCGTAAGAATAGAGTTCATTTGAAGTACGAAAAATTTGGTGGGTAGTAAAATTGAGCGTTAACAGACAGCGTTATTATTATCATCATACTTACAACCATTTATAAATCAGTGACTTAGAACGACGAAAGAAGACGAAGAGATCTAAACTACTTAACAGTTACAAAAGTTAAGTCAAAGTCAAAGTCAAAAACTTTATTTCCATAGAATTCATAAAGAAATGGCTTGGAAACGTCAATATTATTCAAAACATAAAGTCACGCGTACTTATCGATAATTTTGATGCCTGTTCAAACCCTATCCGACCCTCCATGGGAAGAACAGACAAGAAAACCCTAATGGAGGGATAAGAGTTAGTTATTATTCTTTTATGCGATTTATAAAACCGATATTATTAACATTTTAATTTAATATAATAATAATTTCAAATTCTTGTCGATATTAAATTTAATTTCATTTTATACTTGTAGTTTTCAGTTTTATATGCAATCATACCTTTTTTTACCATGAATTACCACGGAAGAATAATACCTACCACCAAGCAATGATGCATTCGCGTTACTGTGTTCCGGTTCGATAGTCCGGTGAAATTATAGGCACGAGACATTCCATCTTCACGTTTCAAAGTTACGGGTGCATACAAAGCGACTTCGTCTTGTTGTCCTTTAGTAGGGGAGGACCCAAGTCACATGTGCTTGTTATGGGCAGAGGTTACCACTTAACACCAGGTGGGCCATACTCATATACCACAACCTTATAAAAAAAAAAAAAAAAATGTTGTTACCACCTAGACGCAAACCTGAAAATCAAGAAACCGAATAATGCACTGCAAAGAAAGGACTCATAAGATATGGAAAGTAGGCTTAGTAATAGATAGCCAACGTTCTTTGAGTACGGAACCCTTTAAAAAAGAAAAATGTATATAACTTTATCTCAACGGAGACCCTAAGAAGCGTGCGAAGTCGCAAGCAACCACTAGTTACAGTTACCAACGTAAAAATAAAACCTCAAAATATGTAGATCTAATCGATTCACTGACTCCAGATCGATTACAATGATAAATGTTGTGATTCCAATTTGACATTGACAGTTGTGACAACTTTGACAGCTGATGCTTTTGACGTTGATTTTGGGCGCGCGAGTGATAATACTTTTTTATCGTATTTCCTAATGATCCTCAAAGAATGAAGTAGAAAATAATGGTTACATATGATAGGACTTGGTTATGTAGTAGTAGGTCTTTCAGTCTGAAAGTAAGGTAGTTTTTTTTTATTATATGTTGTTGAGTATGATAAGAATCAGCAGAAACAATCAACTTTTTTATTAATTAACTAAATAAGTTTTTGTATTCTTCTTTTTTAATAAATTATTATTCTTATTCTTTATTCTTGTCACCAGTTCAAATCCAGCCAACAATGAGTTTTTCACTAGAAAAAAAATGTATCCGCATGCGACGTTCTTAAAACGGTCAACCGAAAATTTTAAGACATTTGACATCTACCAATTTGGATTGAGCTACTGTGGTATATTACTTCATTTAGGGGATGGTTAGTGAGGTCGAACTGGCGTCACACTTAGCAACAATGTGACCTTATAGTTGCAACTGAGTTTTCCAAGCCTTTATGATAATTTTCTTAACAATTCTATGCAAATGCAGTTTTTTTTACTTTAGACTCTTGACAATATCGCTTGTTCAGAATATACCTGTTTCTATGTGAATAAGTTACGGTATGTTAAGCTTTAACCTCTGCCCATAAGAAAAACAGTTAGACTTGGGTCCTGCCCTACATATGGGAAGACCCAAGTCACATCTTACTACACCCATAACTTCGAGGCGTGAAGTTGGAATATCTCACCTGCCTGTAATTTTACTGGTAACCACAACTTTCAAACGGAACACGGTTATTGCGTGCGTTGCTGGTTGGCGATACAAATGTGTATGGTGGCAGTACTGCCCGGGAGGACCTTGGCACTATTGGTAATGGCTGTCACTGTGCACTGGTAGTATAGAGGTGCAACTAAGGCCCGCGCCACACGATTACCATCTCAGTAAATTGATATATTAGTGGCGGGGGCCCACCCACGTTGTGAGTTTTATTTTGTTTGGGCGCGAGTGATAGATAGGGCAGCTCAGCTGATTGGCCGGCTCCGTAGGGTTGCCACTCACTATTCAAAATTCTAATTTCGTGGTTTAAATTAGTTATATGAATTAATAAATTCACTTACTGCAATGCCTAGAAGAAAAATGCAAGTTCGTTTCTATAGTACCTAGTTGAGATTCGGGTATTTAGTTTTTTTTTTTATTAGAGTTGAGATTCGGGTTTTTGTTTTTTTTTCTCTAAGAGTAGATTCGGGTTTTTGTTTATTTTCTATAAGAGTTGAGATTCGGGTTTTTGTTTTTTTTTTTATAAGAGTTGATATACTTGTTTTTTTTCTATAAGAGTTGAGATTCGGGATTAGGTTTTTTTTCTTTAATAATTGAGAATAGGAATTTAGTTTTTTTTTTCTAAGGAGGTTATATCAACTCTCTACCATTCCTCCCGATTCACAACGCCCAAAGCTTAATTTTTTCTTTTTCTTACCGGTTGAGAGCCCTCGGTTCTACCAAATGCCCGCGCAAACGGTGCCAGACATACGCGACAATTTTTTTTGTGATTGAGTGACGGTACGAGCTGACGGCCCACCTTATGTCAAGAGGTATCCGTCGCCTATAGACAACCGCAATACAACCAAAGTCTTAACCAACGAGACGACTCTAGTTGTATTACCAATCAAAGTAATTGATCAATTTTAAAACTTTTTTAAATTAATTATGTCGTGCGTGTCAACCCTGCTGTCTGATTGGCCGGCGCTTGCACATTCTATTTTAAAATTCCTTCTCGTATTGATCTCGATCGATCGCTTCACAAACAAACAATTATACATACTCTCGCCCGCGTCTTTCACTGTCACCTACTCTGTGTACCAACACCACAACTCTTCTACTGTCACTAGTAGTTTTAAATTTACAAATAAATATTGGTGGACATTTCACACAGCGCCATCTAGCCCCAAACTAAGCATAGCTAGTATCATGGGAACCAGACAACTGATATAATACTTAAATACTTTTTTTTTGTAAATACATAAACATAATACCTATATAATATCAACATCCAGACAGAACAAATACCTACGTTAGTCACACAAATGTTTGTCCTGGGTGGGATTCGAACCCACGACCTACAGCTCAAAAGGCAGGGTTCAGGACCAACTGAGCTATGAGGCCAGTCGCTTCCTCTGGATAGTTTTTTTTTGGCGCTAAGCTTTTATAAATGAAACATATTTGGTAGCGGTAGAACTCTCGCCAAGTTCGTCCGGAGAAGTACTGCCACCATGCCCATATCTGTCGCCAAGCAGTAATGCATTCGCATTATTGTTGCGGTTTGTGAAATTACAGGCACGTGAGACATTCCACCTTCATGTTTCAGAGTTACGGGCATATGCGGTATTTGGGTCTTAGCGTGATTAGGGGAGGACCCAAGACGCATTGCTTGTTTTGGGTAGAAGTTACCACTTAACACCAGGTGGGGACAAAAATAGTAAAGTTGGTTTTAGAATCGCATAGGAAATTGTAAAGAAACTGAATTTGAGTTCGTTTGCTAGCTTCATAGCTCTTATGTAAAGATATCATTCGATGAAACATCTGTGAATCGGCGTTGAATGGATTATAGTGCGTCTCAGGGAGGCTCCTTTTTTACATTTCACCGAGGAAAAGACCTATTGAGCTGTTTAGATATAAGTATTTTCCTACTATTTGTACAATTTCGAGGAAACAGAAAAAAAAGACAAAATACTTAAGACTTCAGAGGCCATTTTGAGCCTATCAGTCTGCCAATGTCAATTTGTCATAGTAATGTCACATACGAGTTAATGGTTGAAATTTTGAGAAATATATTCATAACTGTAGGTGTACGATAGAAATTAATGAAAGTCAGAGTCCAAGTATATTTCTGGAATGAAATACATGTCAAATAAGAATAAATGTGACATGCTTTACATTTTGACTGTCAATTAATTTACAAAAAATTCTCGAACAAAAATAAAAATTGTGTACCTACTGAGAAATAACATTACGATTTTTGTGATAAATATTATGATTACTTCAATAGATATTACTAGGAATTATATAAAAATAATATATTTAATTACAAACCCAAAATATTTATAAAATAAAAAAAGGCTTTATTTCGATTGCCTAGTAATACATAAAAAAGGATCAGCGACACCTACAGAACTTTAATTTTTAAATTTAGTTTTAGTTACACTTAGGCTAACTTTGGCCCACATTTCGGAGAAATCAGATAAACTAATGTTCAAAATAATACGTTAGACACAAAAAAATACTTATTTTCATGGCTTTGAGTGACCTTCTTTTAGAAAATATAATTATTTACTGGTCATTTCTAGGAAAATATTTCTGAAAAATCCATTTAACCTCCGGGCCAAAGTTACATTGTGAGTTGGGCTTAGATTGGCCCGGGTCCCGATTGTAGGCTTTTTTTGCTTATTTTATGGAAATAAAGGAGTAGTGCTAACATTAGCCTCTCTATTTACTTAGAAAAATACAGCTGAGACCCATAGACAATAAGTTCGTATGTCCTTGTTTTGTTTTTCGGTATTTTTGGGTAAATAAAATGTTACTGTACTAAAGTCGGCACTGCCATTTATGAAATCAAATATTTTGGTCATCAATCAGGAACTTACGTTTTTTACATATAATAATAACAACATATAGCTAAAATATTAATAAAAAAACATCGATATCGTAAAACATTTGATTAATAGATACTACACATCATGATATCAAAGTTTGAAAACTTAGTCACCCCATTCCATAGCTAGAAGTCGTCTTCTATAGTAATATAGCCTTTCTTTCTTTGATGATTCGAGTCATTCAGCACTCTTATAATATTCGTATCATTCACTGAAGCAATTTGGACACTCCTAGGCCAAATCCAGCCCATTTCGGCCTTTTGCATCACAGAAACATTGTATTTTGGGTGGTTTGCTAGTACTAATCGTCCTGGGAACAATGTTCCTTCGTAATTAATTATACAAAAGCGATCCACAGCCAATATATATATTTTTATACATATATAGCCTATGACCTATGACAAAAAACAATATATTTATTCAATATAACATAATTTGGATGTATTTTTATCGAAATATGAGCAGAAAATAAATTTTCACAGCAACCCTTTTTAAAAGAATGATAATCATGCTAAGATTGGCCCGGGCTAAAGTTACCCTAACTGAATAATGATTATTTATTTACTCGATATTTAGGGCCATATCACTTCAATAAACGAACCAATTGTGTAGGTACATTTTTGATTGTGATCATAGATAGATATAAAGCAGTCGATTCGAAATAACCTCACCTCTCTATGTAATCAAGAAACAGAACAGCAGGTCACTTTTTGGTGCACTCGAAACTTGTCGCAAAATACTCTCAGTTTAAAAGACACTGTGACGCTATAAAATTCACAGATGTCAATATTTTAGCGGGCTAGGATCATTTACGAAGATACTTTCTACACGCTGTTTACAAAGTTAGATTTAAACAAACTAAAGCGAAGGCAAAAAATTAATAAAAAACTAAAATGAGATTTTGGGCCAATGTTATATTGAAGGCTTAAGTTACGCAGATTGTGGTTACATACTCTATTGTTATTAGTTTACCAAAAGTTGCTACACATTTAAAAATATTTTTGTAACTTGTCACACAGAAGTAAAACTGGCCATTAATAAAAAAAAAATAGTTGATCAATCTATCAGTCAATTAACAAGCAACTGGTTGAATAAAAAAGTGACGACAGCGAGGTGAATGACCTTTTGACGGCGCGTTGTGTCCGGGGCGCGGGGGGCGCGCGGGGCGGGGCGGGGGGGACCACCCACGACGCGGCCGGCTCGGAGGAGCAACTAAGGTGAGCCATAGCTCGACGCTGTGGCTACGTATGAGAGCGAAATTTCATTTCAAAAATAACAAACAAAAGTTAGTTAAATTACACTGTTGTCGCTAGGATGAATTCGGAACTCTTCTGTTAAGTTTAAAGATACCTGTATTAGAGGAGAACCCTAATTTCTGTGGTCTCATAATCTATCTATATCTCTTATAATATGTATATTGATGAAAATTAATTCATTTATCCTACTAATATTAAAAACATGAAAGTTTCTATATATATTTATATTACTTTAATTAACTAGATACTAATTTTATGTTAACTCTATTTACTAGCGTCCAAACCGAGTTAGCCGAGTAGTAATTTCTGCTTTGACTGCACTTTTCCGGGATCAAAGTAGCCTATGTGTTAATCCAGGATATACGCTATCTTGATACCAAATTACATCCAAATCCATTCATCCGTTTGAGCGTGAAAGAGTAACAAACATCCATACAAACTTTCGCATTTATAATATTAGTAGGATAAAAGAAGTGTGCCTATTTCATTAAGTTGTAGACATTGTAATTTCAATAAGTAACATTTGTTTGTTTGTCACTCGAAGTAAAATAAAAAATCTACTTCCCAATAAAGGTAATCGTTACTTGTTCAGGGATAACATAATAATAATAATCGATACGCAATAAAAACACCCTTTGTATTCAACTGTAAAAATAACACTTGCGATTGCCCTCGCAAGAATGTGGAGCACCCCTTGTGTGGGGGTCGGCTTACATGGGGATGAACACGAAGAAATAAATTTTTTATGTGACACAGTTACTACACAGACTTAAGAGATACGGAAAGAAAATTTAATTTTAAGCTATTGCATAGCTTCTATCGCGGGCCTTGAGCGTGGAGACCGAATCCAGAAATTCCGTAACGAAAAAACCTAACACCCCCCACTCCGACCGGCACAGCGGTGATACTTTTTAGTTCCATCTATCGATAAATACCAGAACTTTTAATGACTTTTCGAAATATCACGCGCAATAGCTTTACCGCGGCAGTCTCCGAGTGCCACACGTCTTTTTTTTTATTAAATTAATAAACATTTATTTCAGACCAGTGATCCATATTTTGTTAGTAGAAATGTTGAATTGGTTAGTAGAGGATTAGATCGGGCGCCATGTAAACCGTTCCTTAGCCGGAGGCATCCGAACTACGCGTCTCTTCGACATTTTAAATTAACTTTTTTTTTACTTGACTCGTTTCGCCGCGTTTCCACACAGGGGAAGGAAAAGAAAAGGATTTTACTTTGTTTACATTACGAATCTAGACTTAATTTGAACTTAGATGGGTTCTTAGAAGAACTTAATTCCTTGTTTTCGAAGGATAGCTACCTTCCAAAACAATGACTTAAGTTCTATTCTATTCGAGTCACTGGTTTTTTCGAAGCGGTGAAAGGACTAAAGTGCGCCTCAAAGAGGCTCTTTTCATGCACTTAACACGTCGAATTTTTAGTTCTAGGACGTGTCGGTTTCCTCACGATGTTCTCCTTCTCCGTTTTGAGAACGTGGTATTGCGCACATAAATGCAATCGAAATCTTATAAGTGTACGTCGGGATTTGAACCAGCGACCTCCGGATTGACTCGGGGTCTGTACCACTAAGACTTCTAATGGCTTATGTAGAAATGTGTATGTGCAGAGTGCGGGGAAATCCTTGACAATAGTAATTTTTGCACTCACTACTGAGAGCGTGGTGGGCTAGTGGAACGACACTGAATTCAATCTGAAGGTCGCACCTTCGAATCCTGAGGTGCACTAATGAGTCTTTTTACTTGAAAAATGTATAAGCGCAATACGTTCTTGAAACGATGAAGGAAAATATCGCGAGGAAACCAGATTTATTGTGAACGGTAACGAATAAGAAACGAAATTTTTCTAATAATATTATTTCTGGACAATTTATTCATTCAAATTGTATCCAGTACCACATCAAATTACATTTCATTCCACCCTCAAAAGCGGAGTGACAAAAAAACTAAATTAAAAGTCCAGGAATCGAACCGGCATTCCTGATTCGCGATGCTACAGTTTAATATCAACCCCTGAAGCACTCGAAGACAGGTCGAGGAGGGTGGTCGCGGAAGTTTTTAAGGGTTGAAATTGAAATCGCCTCTTGATGTGTCTGCATGTTAAAAATCATTATTGCTTGTGCTGGGGGCGCGGTAGACGCCGCATTTCAATTCGGAGATCACACGTTTGTATCCGGAAGCATATATATTTTCCTTCAAATTTTTATGGTCGGAGTGGTACTTAAGCCACTTTTACAAATGGACCATTCATATGTTTACTGCAGGCAAGGAGCCTCTTTGAGGCGCACTTTAATCTTTTACCTGCAGTGAGAGTACGCACGGCTTTTAAATTCTAACCTACAAAAATTTAAACCAATGGAAAATGAAGTGGATTGAAATGAAATTTTTAAGGATTTAGCAGCAGTAGAATTATGCCGAGTTCTTCCAAGGAAGTACTGCCACCATACCCATTTCTGGTGCCAAGCAGTACCGCAGTCGCGTTACTGTATTCCGGTTTGACAGATGTGGCTGGCGGGTGAAATTACAGGCACATGAGACATTATACCTATACGTCTCAGAGTTACGGGCGCATACGATGTGACTTGGGTCTTGTCTAAGCTAAGTAGGGGAAGACCCGAGTTTGCTCCCTCGTCTTAGCCTCACGGCTGTGGCGCTAGTGTCTACGCGAAAGCATTAAAAATGTATTGGTTTTAATTTAGTTCCGGAATTCGCCGCGGGACTATACAATTGTAACATAGCTCAATTCTCTTCAGTCATGGTGTAGTTAGGACAATACTTTATAAAATAATATATACATATTAATTTGCTGTCAATCTTTATTTTACTAATACTGCTACCATTGCACAATAAATAACTTATTATTAAATTTCAATTTTAATATTAAATTCTAGTTTATTTACATAGTTACTTAATAAATGTTTCTAGTGGGACTTTGTTATTTTAGTTATATTATACAAATTACAAATTGTGTATTACAGTACATATACATACGCCAGATAACTCAGTCCTCTCCTGAGTGGAATAAAAGCGGAATAAACCCGCGTGATTTGACTGATCGCGGTCAAATCGTCCGAATATAAATTTAATCAAATATTAATAAATGTCATATATATACAATGGCTTTATTTGATAAGTTATAATATAAATAGTTTTAACTTTTTACAATTATTTAATTGTTTATTTAAATATACTAATAGTATGTTTTTATTTATACAAAACATGGCTGAGACTTGGATGGCTTAAAGGTCAAAAGAAGGAAACGGAAGGAAAAAAGATGGCTTAAATGCTTTCCGACTGGATTCGATATTTGATACGTTTGTATGAAAATGTATATGAATAAACAATAATAAATATTGGTGGACATTTCACACAGCGCCATAGTCCCAAAGTAAGCTAAGCATAGCCTGTAACATGGGAACCAGACAACTGATACTGTACTTATATACTTTTTGTACACAGAACAAACGTCTATGTTCTTCACACAAATGTTTGTCCTGGGTGGGAATCGAACGACCTACAGCGCAGAAGGCAGGGTTACCACCAACCGAGCTATGAGTCTAAAACGGTACGTAAAGTGTAAAGGTTGGTTTTTAATGTTACTAACCATCCATACCAACTGAGCTGTGAGACCAGACAAACACTTTAGGTAAAGTGTACAGGTTGGTTTTGAGTGTTACTTATGTTGTGTTAAACCATCCATACCAACTGAGCTATGAGTCTAACACCTTACGTAAAGTGTAAAGGTTGGTTTTTAAAGTTATGTTGAGTTAAACCATCCAAGTTTAAAACACTTCTCACATACAAACTACGTCTCAAACTCTATTCTGCGCCTCCCTTTCTCTCGCCTTCATTTCCAGTTCCTCCTCCTCCTTGGTGAGGGGCACGGTGCTGTGGTTGTAGAGTCCCTGGGCCATGAGCTGGAGCGCGAGAGGGTTCCTCTGTCCGGACGCCTTCTTGATCTTGGCGCGCTTGTTCTGGAACCAGATCTTGATCTGCGCCTCCGCGAGGCCGAGCTCCGCCGCGAGCGCCTGCCGCCGCCGCTCAGTCAGGTAACGGTTCTCAGCGAACTCGTGCTGTGAAATGTCAGACCTGTGAACACTCGCTTAAGCATGTAAACCTAAGAAAGACTAGAATAGAACAGAAAATATTAATTTGCAACACACATATACACACACACGCACACAAACTTTTATGTTATAAAAACATAATTAAATATTGACTGAAAATAATTATAAATAAAAAAAAAAGATTAAAATAAATATAAAATAATTCCTTTATTAGATGTAAGTATTAATATTTAAGATATGTATATGTTAGTCTAAGATCTGTGGACTTTTTATACTAAAAAAAAAAAAAAAAGTATCTTAAATAAAAGAGAAATTTCATATATTAATGCATATATGTAATACCTAGGTAATAGGAAATAAAAAAGGCTTTACTATTACTATTAATTACAAGGAACAAGAAATAAAAATTAATAGCTGTGTTGCAAAGAGGTCTTAATTCAGCATTATTCTGGTTAGCAACCAGCGCTGGTCTTCCATTAGGACATTTTTGGTGACATCAAACAAAACAAGTATACGATAGAAAAATGAATAAACATTTTCATTAACAGTATTGGCTGTATTAAAATAATGTTTACCTTTAACCTAGCAAGTTGTGGTCCAGAGAAGGCGGTTCTGGGACGTTTCTCGTCGTTAGGATTCGTCTCCCCGGGGGGTTTCTTGGGCCTTCTAGTGCGTGGACCTGCGGGCAGAGAAATGCCCATCATCATCATCTATAGAGTAAGACGTATAACATAAATCTGGTAAGATCAAGAAATAGTGATGGTAAAATGGTACTCCAACTTTCAATCTGAAGTCCTTTTTTATGTAATAAAGTAAAAAAAAAAAAATGTTATTCCTTAATTGGCTTTTTTTTTAGTTTATAAGATAAACATGTATTAGTTATGAGCTGTGGATTTTGTTAATAAATAAATAAATAAGGAATGAGCTGATAGCCCACCTGGTGTTAAGTGGGTTATCTACCATATGACTTTGGTTCATCCACTACTTAGTTATAATAAGATCCAAGTCGCATCGTATGCGCCCGTAACTCTGAGACGTGAATATGAAGGGATATCTCACGGGTCTGTAATTTCACCGGCATCCACCTTTCAAACAGGAATATAGTAACGCGAATGCAATACTGGTTGACGGTAGAAATGTGAATAGTGGCAGTACTTCCCCGGGACGAACTTGGCTTCCCACTTCTCACTAGAAGTAGTAGATGGAACGTTCTCCAATCGGTGAAAGAAAACATGGTGACTTCCCAAGTATTAAAAAAAAATGTGAGCCGTCACGGGACGCCTGGCAGATGTGAAACATCGACATTATTTTGTAAAAGTAATATGCAACGCATGCCGTGGCGACGCGTCGCCACGCCAGAAATCGGTTTTACGTGCGGCTATAGATGTTTCACATCAAAACAAAATTGTATGATTTGTGACAATCTCGATTGGGCTTCTATTTAAGACAATTCACTCTCAGTTGTCGAGAATAAGCCGTTTACACTGCAGCAGCATTAATAAGGCAAAATTTAGGTTTTTTTAGTGTACATGCTTGAATTGGCTAAATATATTATTGAGTGATTCACCAAAGACAATACTATACTACTCTTTTGAATTGTAAATATTGGTGATTTAGAAATTAATAAAATGAGATTAAATTTACAGATAATCTGAAACTGATTGGTACAAAGTTAACTAAGAATAGATTTTTTTTATAAAAATATTTGCTTATTTAATTATATTTCAAAATTAATTAATTTAATTATTGTTGTTTTTAAATTTTATTGATGTGAAACATCTATAGCCGCACGTAAAACCGATTTCTGGCTTGGCGACGCGTCGCCACGGCGTTGGTCCGTTCAAGGTTACGACAAATCATAAACATTATTAGTGATGGGGTACTTAGTTTCTTACAAAATAATGTCGATGTTTCACATCTGCCAGGCGTCCCGTGACGGCTCACATTATTTTTTTGTTTTTAATTTAAATATGAGTTCTATTGTCTGAAATAAACAATAATAATAGTTATTATTATATTATTACTATTAAAATGTTGCAACATCACTTAAACACTAGTCAAACACATGCAGTACATACACAACATACATATTAAGTCCAATAAAGAAACTTAATGGTGCGATTATGTTAGTAACAAACTTAACCTAAATTTAGGTACATCTCTTTCTTTTATCCACAAAAGAAACACAAATTATGACTTAAATTGGCAACTATAGACCAGTTAAGAAAATATAACTCATCTCGTTTGAATATACCGTATTGAAATCACATAGCAAACTAATAACATTATTAATTAATTCTTTAAATTTACTCTTTCATTGAAAGCGTTAAACTTAAATTAGTTTCATTCGTCGCCAACAGAATTGGCGCCAGGTCAACGCTGATAGCGTCAATACCAAAATAAAATAATTAGGGCAGCATTCATAATATTCCGATCTGTTTTGATTTACAAACTATTTAGTTTAGTTTGATATTGGCTAAACTAAACATTTTTTGGCATGTCACACAGTCGCCCTCTAGCCCCAAAGTAAGCTGCTTGTACCATGGGAACAAGACAACTGATATAATACTCATTTACTTATTTGTAAATAAATATACATACCTCTATAAACACTCAGACACAGACACCTATGTTTGTCCTGGGTGGAAATCGTACCCACGGCCTACAGCACAGAAGTGTTACTACCAATAAATTGAAAACCATATACAAACATACAATTAATGTTTACAAAATTTACTGTAAGCTTATTTATAATCACACAACACAACTATTAGCTACAAGTCAAACAATTAATTAATTAAAATACTTTAAAGCGCAAAAATGCAAAACAAATGCGTAAAGTGTAAAATAACTAATAAAAAACAAAATTTTAATTCCATCTGTTCATAAGGGAACAGTTCTCTTCGATTTTACTAAAATTAATACAATTGTTTAATTACTGCCCTAAACATATTTCCTTATATTTATTTTAATTAATAAATTCAAAATTATTCTTACCGTAAATCCAAAGTCGAATTACAAATGACAACTGACGTAAATCTATGCATTTTTACCAGGCATTATAGAAATATTGATAAATCCTTCTAAATAACAGACAACATTTTATTAATAAGTGAGAATTCTATGCACACTAAACCAACTCTATGCACATAAACTACTTGAAACGAAACATATTTAGTCCATCCTTTTTCAACATTTATTAAAAAACATTTAATAAAAATATATAAGTAATGGTGGTAATAGTGAAAATTCTTTGCACACTAAACCAACTCTACACATAGAAACCTACTTGAAGCCAAACCTATTTAGTCCATCCTTTTTTCAACATTTATTAAGTTATTTTTGTCATAAGTAACGTTGTTGGTAATACGATGTAGATGGCTCCGTTGATATTCCCAGCGCAAGCAAACGATGCAATATCTTAACCAATTCAGTAGACGAAGCGCGTCCCGGTATAAAATTGGTCAAAATATTTCACCGACCGCCTGGTGGGCTGCTCCCCCGGTGAATTTTAGTCACGTAGATGAAATAATACATAATATATATTAGTGCAAACACAAACAATGAAATATATATTATTAAACAAATGATTTAAAAACTAACATGCCGCCACTAAAACGCATAACACATTTATAAAACAATAAATAATACAAAATGCAAAACACAATAAGCACAAATAAAATGCACATATTATTTTCAAACTCAGTGTTAATTTTTTGTCATATTATGTCAAAAAATTAGCAAAAATGTAAAACACATAAAAGCACATATTATACAAAAATTTTCATCACAAAATTAGGCTAAAATGGAAAAAAAATAATTACAAAATATTTCTATGTACTCTAGCCTAAAAGGTTTACTGGAAGAAAACTCTTTTCAAGTGTTATAGTCACATTTTCATGTTTTATATAAAATATTTTTGTCTACAATAAGGAATAAAGAGTAGGTATACCAAACTAAAGTAAAAACCAAAATGCAAACTACTCCATAAGCACTAAAATGGGCAGCAATTTTTGGTGCCAATTCTGTTGACGCTTGACTAAATGAATTCGAAACTAAAAAGCAACCAAATTGCTTTGATTCATACGATGTAAGGAACAATTTAGGGATGTCATAATCTACTTTAGTTTAGTTCAAGCCAAAATAATCAACACAAAGGGCTGTGTCAGTTTAAGTTTAGTGTAAAAGAATTGATACATATATTAGTCTTAATATTTCAATAACTATTTAAAAAACAAATCAAGTTAAATACTTCCTATCCCAATTTAGACCAAGGTTGACCTCCAAACGAAGCTCTTTTGGGAAGTAAGGGGAATACTTAAGCTTTAGTTTAGCCAATTCTTTTGCTTTCAAACTAAACTTAAACTTAAAATAAACGGTATTCTGTCACACAGACTAAAAACACAGCAAATAATTTTAGTATTACCATAATATATTTTAGTTTAATGGAAACAAAATCACCAGTATCTGAAAATGAAAGCGACGTTGCAACATTTAGTAATAGTAATTTTTCACTCATGTCATTAATGAAAGTTGGATGAAGTTCGATTTTTTATAAATATTACGTTGTCTGTACTGTTTAGAATATACTGTGCCTTAGATTTTTCGATTGGGTTGAACGGAGCATATCTTTTTGGTTGAACGGGTAAAAATAATACTGGGTAGAAATATTGTGGGTTGAACGGGGAAGCACTCAAACTGAGTCCTTTAACGTAATAACATATTTTAAAAGTATTAAACTTTTAATAATATTACTCTTAGTCGGATGGGGTTTGAACTGGAATTTTTTCAAGTCATATTTCTAAACAATTTTTCTAAGAGTTTTTTTTTTATAAGTTAATATAATATACCCTGAATTGAAGATTAATAACCAAGAAAATAAACAATAAAACGAATTATTCAAATTCTTAATTGGTACTAAAATTGTGATTAAATAGTAATAGAGTATAGAGAAATTTCGTTTTAGTTTGACTAAAATGCATAAAATTAAAAGGGCATAAAGTTCAAATGCATAAAATTAAAATAGGGTTATCTCACGTGGCTGCCGTGAGCGGGTCCCGTACTTACTTCTTCCTAAAACAAAGAGAAACACTATTAAAATACATAAAATAACAGTAGAATAGAATTAGAGAGTCGTCCGGGGAAGTGCTGCCACCATGCCCATTTCTGTCGCCAAGCAGTGTCGCATTCGCGTTACTGTGTTCCGGTTTGAAAGGTGTGGTTGCCGGTGGAATTACAGGCACATGAGACATTCCACCTACACGTCTCAGAGTTAGGCGCATACGATGCGACTTGGGTCTTGTCGTACCTAGTAGGGGAGGGCCCAAGTCACGTCGCTTGTTAAGGGCAGAGGTTACTACTTAACACCAAGTGGGCCGTCGGCTCGTTCCATAACAGTATCACATAAAAAAACAACAAATTAAATGAGACAAAATTATATTGTTGAAAGAATAGTAACATAAAACATTTCCTTATAAAAATTTCCTCTCTGTGAAGACTATGTTGGTAACAGGTAACCCTACAAAACTAAGGGTACCGAGTTCGAAATTATAGACTCATGAGACATTCCACCATCACGTCTCAAGAGGGCGCAAACGGACTTGGGTCTTGTTTACTAAGGGAGGACCCAAGTTAGTTAGCTTATTATGGGCAGAGGTCACCACTTAACACGGGGTGGGCCTTCTGCTCGTTCCATTACCTTCCCTTTACGTAACTTTATGTAAAAAAAAACGGTATCTACCATTGGTTAATCTGAAATTCCCCCACATATATTCGCGGTACGTCGGACAGACCACCCACAACACAACTAATTAAGATATTACTACATAATTATTATAAAGACTATCTCTCGATCTGAGACGGTTTGCATGGAGACGTTTACAGCGTCAGGGACGAGACGTCGACGGGATTTTGAGGGAATTTTACGTAAATAATTTACGGAATGAGTGCATGGGCTTCTCTGCCCATAACATATATACTTACGAATCGAGTCGTTCGTTACTGAGGTAAGGGAAGACACAAGACGTATGGTATTGAGACCGTAACTGCAAAGGGATGATTGTCTTTTGATGGCAGATTCTTGATGTTATAAAGAATAACTAAGGTTCTTTTAGTAACGTTAGTTCACAAATTGATAAAAATGTCTTCAATCGAATCAACGCAGCCGCAGCAGCAAACACAGCTAGTTTTTTTGTTAAAAATTTATATATATAAATTAAATATTTAATAAAAATTTTGGGGGTACTGGCGAAATTAAACGTATATTTTTTTACATAATGGAATGTTTTTTATCACGGATCTATATTAAAGATCTCTTTGCTAAAAATAATAAAATATATGTATCTTGTTTTAGTATCACTATGTACTAAAATTAATTAATTAATTAATACTAAAAACCCTGGATAGCGATAAAATAACTCCTGTATAATGAGATTTTTCTTTGGTTCAGTTTCAGTTTTCAATTGTATGGAAATAAAGTTTTTGACTTAGACTTTGACATTGAGAGTGGACGTCAACTCCCGGTAGAAGGTCGTCCCTGAGGCGTGTAATTCCACGGCATCGGTATTCGTGGATGAGTCATTTGACCGGCGATTACAACTTTTTGATGGATTGTGAACTGCTCAGTTCGCGTTTATGTTTCAACTCGGAATTATTTATTCAATTAAGGGCCATCGTACTTAACTCTTAATAGCCGCTTCAACTTATAATTAAACGGAATTTGCATAATTACTTGGTTTTTTAGCGGTTTGATTGATATGCAAAAGTAACCACGTATCATTATTTTCTTTATATTTAAAACAAAACTAGGAGAGAATATTTTTGAAAATTACTTTTAGTTGTATTACTTAAACTTAAATTATAATTAGCAACCTACCCACTAGACCGACGCACTTAAGTCATTATTATTTTTTTCAAAGTAATTTTAAAAGTCTTATTTTTTTATTTATTTCAAAGTAATTAATGATTTGTTTTATACTCATGTAAATGACGTCTTTTTTTGAGAAATGAAGTTCTACATAGGTATATGTATGTGTGTGTGTGAAACAGAGGTACTTGAGAAATGACTCTCAGAGTTACGGGCGCAACGATGTGACTTGGATGTTCCCATACTAAAGTACAGAATAATCTATATCGTAATCCTTTCCTACCCAATATTCGGTGATAAAAGACGGGAAATGATTTTCACATTTTAATACCGTCACCCAGTATTTCATATTAAAGTATCAATTAAAACAAAAAATGAAGATATTTAATTTATTTAATATTACATTATATAATTTACGGGCGATCACTGTCATCGTTCAATGTAGACATGTCTACCTATGCGTATCTAATTAATAAATAAAATGTTTTATTGATTAATGGCGGCTTCCGGTTACAAATACACACGGACGGAAAAGTTGGCACACTTCAATATATTTACTAGCCGCGCCCCGCGGTGTAACCCGCGGTGAATAAGTAATCCCACGGGAACACTGCACTTTTCCGGGATCAAAGTAGCCTATGTGTTAATCCAGGATATAAGCTATCTTGATACCAAATTTCATTCAAATCCATTCAGCCGTTTGAGCGTGAAAGAGTAACAAACATCCATACAAACTTTCACGTTTATACCATTAGTAGGATATCTGAAAATATGTTTTAATCATTAATTTATTAGGTATTTTGATGCTGCTGTGTTCTGTGAAAAAGTTGTGATAATTAATTCCTATAATAATGCTACATAAGTAATAAATAAATATTGGTGGACATTTCACACAGCGCCATCTAGCCCCAAAGTAAGCTAAGCATAGCTTGTATCATGGGAACCAGACAACTGATATACATACTTATATACTTTTTGTAAATACATACATATCAACACCCAGACACAGAACAAACATCTATGTTCGTCACACAAATGTTTATCATAGGTTGGAATCGAACCCACGACCTACAGCGCAGAAGGGTTACTACCAACTCAGCTGTGAGAACAGGCTACGTATTTGGGAACTCAGTAACGTGAATGCATTACTGCTTGGCGACAGAAATCGGTATGGTGGCAGTACTGCCCTGACGAACTTGGTACAAGTTCGACTGTTGTAAAAAACCATTTATCCGTATGTCTTATTAAATTAACCCAAAAACGAAGTTTTACAATAACAACAAATACCTCGTATGCAAATATAAACAATAAATTATATAATCTGACGTGAATTAACTAATTCTACATTTAATGGCTTTATTAACCGTTAATGGGCAGCCATGTTGGTTTTTTGACAGTTCTTTTTATTAATTAATTAGTATCAACATGAATATTTAGGCTGTGATCGGTTTTTGCGTGTGAACTGTTTTTTCATATGTAGCTTGTAATTACCGTAACTGGACTACCAGCTCTGGTAGCTGACTCTGCGCCGTAGGTCTTAGGTTCCATTCCTACCCGGGATAAAAATTTGTGTGTGATGAACATATAGGTAGGTGTGTTCTGTCTGTGTCTAGAATTTATATTAAGGAAAATACTTTTACTAAGTTCAAACAAACCACATCATAATAATATTTGGATCGTATATTCAGCGGCATTTCTCAAGTAACAGACTCACACCACTAATTACACATTACTTTAACCGGAACTTAAGCTGCATTGTAGCTTCCGTATCGAATCGGAACTCCTTTGATACACCGCACAATAAAACCTTAACCTTAAATAAACAACCATTTTATGTTTAAAACCTCTTTCGTAATTAATTACCCTTTAGCTTCATTTATGGATCTATTTACAGCCTTATTGCTGTACAGATAATGTTTAAAATTGCATGATTGACGTATCGATTCAAATCGAAACGGACCTATACTTACGTCAAACAAAATTGAATTTGGAATCGAATGAGACATTTTTAATTTTTCGAGAATGGCATTCGATCGTCCCGTGTAATACAACGTTTTATAAGTACACGGGTAATTTAGACCTTTTGTATAGGGTTTATGGTTTAATTTAGATTGTTGGAATAAGTTCTTTATCTCTGATAGCACTGGAATGATTGTGAACGCAAAATGTCTTCATTAGAAACTACGTTGGTGGCGCGCGGGAGTTTGGACGGATCCTGTGGCCATTTTAATTGTCTGTAAAGATTTTAATTGCTTTCATGCGAAGTTTTAAGAGGTACATTCTCTTCGGGCTGATGCATTATTTGCTTATTTTTATTATACTGAGAAATGTCCGATAATTAAAAATTAGGGAATTACTTGAATAAGCGAAATTTGGAAACTTTTTTCTTATATTATTGTTTCATTTGGTTATGTTTCGTTTTGAAAGTAATTCAGTCAGTCACAAAAACAATTCATGATATTAAATAAAAATTAGTATCCAGAGACTGTTTGTAAAAGAATGTGTCCTAAAATGTTTACATCCACTATTGAAACGGAATGGATTCGAACAAAACAACTAAATTAAAATCGTAAGATACCAATTGAGTAAATTACCCAAAATGGCCGCCTACCGAACGATACAAATTAGCTTAGTCAGATGTTACTGTGTTATCATGTAGGAGATCACTTTATTACTGGGAGGTATTATACTATTATTAAATCGTAACATTGTTCAGATAATTAGATAACAGTTCGATAAAGTTAAGTTATTATATGTATATTAGTCCCTGAGTAATCTAAGTCAAAGTCAAAGTCAAAACTTTTATTTCCATAGAATTCATAAACAATCATAAAGAAATGGCTTGGAAACGTCAATATTCAAAACATAAGGTCACGCGTACTTATCGATAAGTTTGATGCCAGTTCAAACCCTATCCGACCCTCCATGGGGAAGAACAGCAAAAACCCCCGAATGTTATTTAGGTCACAATTAATTATCTTATAATTTATTTTATATAATTTGATTTAATGTAATATAATTAGATATATTTTATTTTATTTAATTTTGATGTACATTATTTTGACACGCCAATGTTATGATATGTAACGAATGGTTCAATAAATGATATGATATGATGATAATAACCTAAGTATCTATCTATTTATATGGGCCAATGTATTTAATACTAAATAGCCTGAAATAAATAAATTATTATTATAAGCGAAAGTCACAGCAGTCTTGACTTCAATTGCGCTTATTAAAGTTACAAGTCGCTGTTCTTCGAATTACTGTACTGAAATGATTAAAATGCGCCCAAAAGAGGCTCCTTTATCAAAGTCTATTAGTCATGCAACTCAAAGCGAATAGCTTTACATTAAATAAGTGTTCCACTGTTCATAGCATAGCTGGTTCTAGATAGTACTAGATTCATGCAAATAAAGGAGGTTAGAAATAAAAAAATTACTTATGCCTAGGCCAATCTGTATGTTTCGCAAAACTCCTAGCTAAGTTCTCAAAAATCTGTTTCTAAAGCATTTACCATATAAGGTATGGTTAGCAAAAACAACAAACGGTAGCAATCGCAATAGTTTTTTAATTACTGACAGATATAGCCCATAAGCTTTACTTAAACTTACGAAACTAAGTACAATTTTCCATATATTGGTATACATATTAAAAAGATAAAGATAAAGATATTTATTTGTATAAACAAATGTAGGTTAGGTAGTAGGTGTGAAGATTTATAGTCACATATTTTACCAATACTGATGTGCAAAATTTCATATCAAACTTACCTCTATATAAGATTATATTTACAGAATTAACATTTATTACTGAATTCCCATTTGATGCACACGCAAACGTCATGACGAAAATATTTTTTTTTAACTTACAACGTGTACGGTTCGCAAAAGTAACGGAAGTTCTCAAGAAACTTTTTTTTTACTTACAACGTGTACAGTTCGAAAAAATAACGGAAATTCTCAAGAATCTAGTTTTTTTTAACTTCCATAACGTGTATGGTTTGCAAAACTAGCGGAAGTTCTCAAGAATCTACTTTGTTTTTTTTACAAAGTGTACGGTTCGCAAAACTAACGGTAGGTCTTAAGAATCTAGTTTTTTTTTACTTACAGAACGTGTACGGTTCGTAAAACTAACGGAAGTTCTAAAGTTTTTTTTTTAACTTTTCTCGTGTACAGTTCGCAAACCTAACGGAAGTTCTCACTCTACACTTTTTAAATTTACGGCAATGGCCCATTATGTGTACGGTAAGTGTAAATTTGTCCATACAGAATTAGGATTTGAAGTCGGGGCTAATTCGGAGCGTACAGATGTTCAGGAGGCTGGGTGGTCCGGCCACCCAGCGCGCCCTAAACCTGTGGAGACGCAACGCGACAACTATACCAGAAAGTTAAAGTCATTGGTTTTTTTTAATTAAAATAAATATTGGTGGACGTTTCACACAGCGCCATCTAGCCCCAGAGTAAGCTAAGCATAGCTTGTATCATGGGAACCAGACAACTGATATACATACTTTTTTTTCTTATAATACATATTGAAACCCAGACAACAAACATCTATGTTCGTCACACATTTTCGTCAAGTTTTTGGCTGAAAACCAGCGCTGAGTAACATTACTCGGCATATGCTGAGCCAACCCCTTTTTCGGTACTGGACGCATAGGTAGATATTGTAAATTGTTTCTTGTTTGTTTTGCATTAGTTCCTTGCTCCTTTTTGTCCTGTGTGCTGAATAAATCGTCACAGACGGTTTTGGTTTTTTTCAGATTTAGTTTTTATGTTTGTAATCGACCTTAAATATCATAGAAAATCTTATTACAACTTTACATATCCAAATTTGACGATGATAGGACTAGCCGGTTACAAAATATTACATCACACACTAATTCAAAAACACTTTAAAGTGCTCTACTGTAGAGTTACTGTATTGCAGATCAGCCTTTGTTCTAAGAATACGACGAAATATGTTATCAATCTATATATCTTGTGATTCTGTCTTATACCTAAGGCGCATTATTTAATATATTATATTTAGTAGTATATATTTATATAGTATTATTTAGCAAATAAAGTAACAAAAGTGAAAAGTCCACTCCACAGATTGCATTGTCCGTTTTGGTTGCTCATGTCACCAAAACATTTTCAAGTCCGGCTGGTTTGCTGGTCTGCGAGTCGGGCTGAGTTCACACTCCAAAACACACCTTAATACACACGGACATAAGGTGTAAATTACACCGGACAATACATATTGGATTATTGAGATAGTAAGTGTACTATTACTTCACGCGGTTACATTTGCGGACGATTTTTTAATATGAAAATAATAAAAAATACGCTTTATTTCACACATAAGAACACTACAAAAAACTTAAACATTAGTAGTAAAATGGACGGTCTTATAAAGTGATCTCTTCCAGACAACCATTAGAATATGTGTTTTTGATCATATATTAAGGATTATGTAGTTTTATTAACTCGATAGTAACTTTAGGTTTATCATTCAGAAAATAAAGGCACTTGAGACATTCCACCTTCACTTATGTCTCTCTGCTCAGCGACACACAAAACATCTTGAAATATCTTATTTCAGTATTATCTAGTCACTAAACGTAACATATATCTAAGTACTCAGATTGATACAAGGATCGTGCTCGCAAAAAAACAGGAAGCCTTTTGGGGTTTCTTGTTTGTTCTTCCCCATGGAGGGTCAAATAGGGTTTGAACTGGCATTAAACTTAGCGATAAGTACGCGTGACCTTATTAATATTATTGACGTTTCCAAGTCATTTATTTATGAATTCTATGGAAATTAAGTTTTTCACTTTGACTTATCAACGTTATGGGCGCAACACACGAGCGATCCCATATCTAAGTAGAGGACCTCAATACGTATGATTTTGTTACGGGCAGAGGTTACCTTAACACAAGCTGGGTAATCGTGCTCAATCCGTTATTTATTCACATAAATAAACTAAGATAAATATTGCAAACTTATCGGCACTATAAAATAACCCCCGTTTGGGGGCATTGCATGTCATATACTAGGATTTTCTAGAATACACAATTCACATACGACGGATACGAGTAGATAAATAGATAGATAGATTGATTGATAGATAGATAATACTTTATTGACGACCATACATGGAAATTTCGTAAAGAGTAGTAGTAGTAGTAGTAGTAGTACAAGGCCTGAGAATAATTCATCAGACGATCAATATTTTCCCTGGGGAGGCCGAAAATCGTAGCTATTTTGTATGTAATTTAAGAATACAATTCTTCATTAAATCCCACAACAAAGGGAGTCAGTTAGGGTCCTAGTACCCATACTAGGACCCAGGCTAGGATTACTTAGATATAACTTGTGTTTACTTTAGAATGCAAATGACAATTACTTAAGTAATGCGCATATATTTAAGTGTTGTTATGACTTCCACATCATGTTTCAATAAATGTGTTATTTACATACTTAAAATAAATCGGAAGAAATTGAATAACTTATAAAATAAATGTTATCGAAGTGGCGAAAAGCGCTATCGGCGGTCTGTACATATAGTTTTTTAAATATGGCTCAATTTATTATTTAAGAAAATAAAGCTATTTTGATTTTTATGGTATTTTATTGATCGATATGGAAATTACGGGAAATTCTGGGATCAACCAGTATTTCGTTCTTCACGTAGGGGCTTAACAGACGATAAATTGAAGAAGAAGAATCAGAAAACATACTTAGCCTAGTCATTTCCTCTATAGAGTTAAGCATAAGTTGCTCAATTATTTTGAACCAAAATCTGCTCATTAACTCAGCGTTTACAAATAGGATACAAACAGTCACAATGTCAATCGTATTAACTATATAAATTACGATTTTACAATATAATTTGTACCTTATTACTATAATGTTAAAGTTTACATCTGATCGTAATAAAAACGTATGGAATTTTATCTTTTAACCAATTGATTTTAAATTTGAACTTTACGTGTGCGCGTTAAAGATGTAAATTGGATGCAACAATTGTTTCTATTTAAGTTGACCCTGTGGATATGATTGAGATGTCTTCCTTTCATTTTGTTGTTATTCTGTCTGTCTGTTTATACTTGGACAGGCCTCACAGATCAGTTGGTAACCCTGCCTTCTGAGCTGTAGGTCGTGGGTTCGATTCCCACCCAGGACAAAAATGTTGTGTGACGAACATAGTCTGTTCTGTGTCTGAGCGTTAATATTTATTATACCTATGTTTAAATTATATATGTATATCAGTTGTCTGGTTCCCATGATACAAGGTATGCTATGCTTAGCTTACTTTGGGGCTAGATGACGCTGTGTGAAATGTCCACCAATATTTATTTATATTTAATTAATGAGTTTTTATATTATATGTATTTTCTACGATTAAAGTATATAATATGGGTCCTGTATTTGTTACTATGTACATTACTGTCTTCCCTGAGAGAAATGAATTTTTCAAAATAAGTTTTTACAATCAGACCTTGGACACCACTGAAAGCTAGCAGCTAGCAGCTAGCAGCTAGCAGCTAGAGCTAGCTAGCTAGAGGCAGTCGTCAACAGTGCAAGATAAAGGTTGGGGAGTTCCTGTGGCTACCTCTCGGACTCCATCATGAGGCCACCTCCATGTTACCGTGTTATTGCATTGAGAAATTATAAATGTGTTCCAAACTTCAGTTCAAGTCATAACTTCTACTCAATCAGTTCGAGATAACTATTCGGTTGAAAATTTAACCCGAAAAAAACATATAAAATTTTAATTTTAATAAATGCTTCCAAAAAGAAATAATGATAGAAGCAATTAAAAATGAATTAATATAGTTCACAGTTTAAATTAGCCCACGTCTTTCGCCAAAACTGTTAGGTAAGCACGATATCTAATTCGATGACCTAAGTTAAAAAAAGACTGGTGACTCATCAATATGGAATCCATTTTGCATCGCCCTAAATACCTTTGATTGATAAGGTATTAATTTAATAATATTATACTAGGTTCTTAAATAAGCTTTGTAAAATTTCTTGTACTACTGTGTCTTCTGCTACTGTAATTAGAATAAGATAATTAGTACGAAAGGAGCCTCTTTGAGGCGCACTTAAATCCTTTCACCACACTGCTTCTAGAAGGCCGGTGACATTCAGAGGGGCCTTTTTATGTAATAACGTTAGGGAACGAGCAGGTGGCCCACCTGGTAACCGTTGGCCATCACAAAGAATACGATTGGATCTTCTCTTACTTAGGTCGGACGAGACCTAAGTCGCATCGTATGCGCCCGTAACTCTGAGACGTGTAGGTGTAGTCTCATGTGCCTGTAATTTCACTGGCAACCACACCTTTCAACGACGAACTTGGCATAAACACCTGATATTTGCTGGGCGAGTGTCACATCTGAATGACGAAGGGTCAAAATGAAAGGGTCAATTAAGCCCAGGAGGACCACAAAAACTTAACTGTGTAGTAGCGTAAAATAGTCTAACTAGGGTATGTTTATAAAACAATTTTTTCACCACCCACCCACTTGACCGGTAAAAAATGACAAACTCACTAAAACTTAACACCCTTACCGTATTAAAAGGTAAAAAACTATTTGTAATCTCCCCGCGACCCATAAGCGGAGTGAGTCAGAATGCCACCCAACGAGAGGGTACTGCCGTCTCTGTCCCGCGTATGGGTGTGTCTCGCTCAGTCTTTTTTCTCCTCCATTGAAGAGTTCGCTGTCAAAATAAAGTTTATAAAAACTGTTGGATCGTATTATGCAATAGTTGTAATCCTTTTCAAGAAAAAAAATCTTTTAATTTATTTGTATGAATAATTGTAATAGTAAATGCATGAATGACTACAGGTTCCGTTGCGACTATAATACAAGCTTCCGGCTTTCCATGCAGTCAGAATTATTTTATAATAACTTAACACGATTAAGAGCAGAACTCAGGCCAAGTTCGTCCGAGGAAGTACTGCCACCATGCCCATTTCTGCCGCCAAGCAGTAACGCTTCACCTTACTGTGTTCCGTTTGTTATGGTGTGGTTGCCGGTGTAAAAACAAATATCTGAATGTCTGAAGTATTTATATCATCAACCACACCTTTCAAACCCTATAGTAACGCGTATACTGCTGGGCGACCGTTACTGCGTAACGGCAGAAATAGGTAAGGAGGCAGTACTTCTCCGGCCAAACATGGTTTAATTTCTACTGTCCACACCTTTCAAACGGAATACAGTAACGCGTATACTGCTGGGCGGCAGAAATAGGTATGGTGGCAGTACTTCCCTGGGAGGACATGTCTTAATGTCTACTGTATATAAAATAAATTATCCTGGAACGTTCTAGCATACAGCCGTCCCGCGAGCCATTTAAAAAGAAACCAATAAGATATTAGTGAGTGATGACTTAATTTTTAGAACCACCACGAAGCGACGTAACCGGACACTGGGTACGTGCGCACGCGGTACTGGATCGAGACGGCTCAGTCCAACAAAGTCAAAGTCAAAGTCAAAAACTTTATTTCCATAGAATTCATAATTTTGGAACCTTTTAAAAAACCACTTATTTTATTTCGAACATGATCCATATTTACCTAAGAATTAAAAGACACATTTACAACAATTAATGACAAATAATGGGTACACCAAATACGGGCTACGACATGATAATATAATACAAGGAAAGTGTTTTGTGCCCAGTTCATTATTCCGACGAGATAAGTGTGTTCCACCATTATTAATTAGTTAAATAAAAAATAATAAAGCTGACTACATTCTCAACGCTACTACCTGTGTATGATTCCGTCACTTAACTTACTTAAAAAAACTTACTCCGTTTAAGTATGTGCCCTAGGATTCTATTCCTTTGAACAATATTTGACATTTAAGTTTTGACTCAATTATCTAGTATATATAACATAAATAATAAATATAAATATTAAACTATGACATTAATATAATTGTTACTTTAGATTCATATTATTAAAATATTCGCATGCCCTGAAGTTGGCAAGACATGAAGATCCTTCCATGTCTTAAGTGAATAAATTATCTTTTATCTTTTAAGTTGACAGACAGTATCTATATGATTATGGGGTTCTAGGCGGCAACACAAACGAACATAGTTTCTTCACTGAATTACTATTTTATTCTTTTTATAAACTCCACTGGGAAGGTATTACTTATCACTTCAAGAGCGAGCAGCAGAAAGAGAAAAAGTAATGAACTAAGCAGGTATTATATACAGCGCTTCTACCGGATACGGATACAAAAATAATTAAGGGCTCCAACCGGAAGTTGCTAAACAATCTGACAGTATATTTTAAATAACAATCTTTGAGTGATTAATTTTTGCAACTTTAATTCCAAATAAATCAACAGTATCAACAGCGGCGGTACAGTCCTGTTATATTATACATCCGTGACATACGATACTGCCACACAGCGCACTATTACTTTACTGTTTATTTCAATATAATTATACTGTGACATAGTAAAATTACAATAAACTTTATTTAAAAATTTCCAGGCTTCTTGCCAGTGTAAAAAAAGGTTGCCTGGAAGAGATTGCTTTAAGCAATAAGGCCGCCCATTGTACTTCACATTTAACTGTAATTTCTTGTAACATTGATTATGTTTATCTTGTGGTGTACAATAAAGAGTTTTCTATCTATCTAAAAACAGCATAGGAAATTAATGAATTTAATAGCAGTGTTTTTTTCATTTTGTCTATGATTAAATGCAATAAATATAAGCCGTTTTAAAAAATATGAATTATTTTATTGGAAAATTTGATTTTAAGCTTTTAAGTTGGCCGAGGACAGAAATAGGCACTTTCATTTATTTTATGGTTAACGCTGTCAAGGCCATCTGCGGCCAACAGCATAATGTCCATTCAAAAAAAAAAAAAAAAAATAGGCACTTTGAAGAGTATACTTACTTACTACCTATATTTGCATCAAGTGATCATCAAGTCAGACTAGAAACTACATTCAGCAATGAAGATATCCACTAAGAAACAGTATTATGTACAATATTAGGGCTAACAGACTTAGTAAATAAGTTATGTAGGACCTACATAGTTTACTTATCATATGGTTTGTTAACTGCTTTTGTACTAACCAATAAAATATGTATGTATTTACAAAACGTATATAAGTATTCTATCAGTCATCTGGATCAGCTATGCTTACTTTGAGCCTAGTTAGCGCTGTGTTAAATGTCCACCATTATCATTTATTTACACGAAACTATTAAGAAATAACAAGAAGAAAATTTGCTTTATACATTTTGCCATTTAGACCGAATTCATAATCACCCGTCGCAGACATAGACAAATACAAATTATCTAACAAGTCGCTAAAACATGTTAAGGCCGTACGGTACCATAAACAAATGGTAGAGTAACAAATTGTCAGTCAGCTACCAGAGACAAATCGATTATTTCAAAACACTCTACACGGCCAATCCATAGATAAGTAGAGTTTTTTTTATAACTTGACGGATGGGCCTTGATTGCGCTATTAATACCGGTCTCAGTAAGTTAAATTTACTTTTTTACGGTTTTTAAAAGCGTTTAAAATGTTATCGGTTTTAATTGATATGCATTTGTCATTTTGTCAAAAGGTTGAGTTCCCAATCACTTGGCCGTATAAGTAATAATATTGGTGGACATTTCACACAGCGCCATCTAGCCTAAACTAAGCATAGCTTGGGGTACCAGACAACTGATAGAATACATATACTTTTTTAAATACAGACATATAATACATATTAACATCCAGACAGAACAAACATTCGCCACAAAAATGATTTTTTTGGGTGGGAATTGAATCCACGACCCGCAGCGCAGAAGGCAGAGTTACTAAGCTGTGAGGCCTGTCAAGTATTGTTAAGATTTATTCAGGATTATAAAATCCAAATTAAATAACTATTATAAATAAAATATTTTATATTTTTTAAGTACAAGCTACGCTAACGATTTACCTGATTTGTAAAGATTTATTTTAAAGATTAATATTTGTATACGTTTATTTAATAACAATTTGTTTTATTTATATGATGGTCTATCAACTTTATCGTCACACACTTAATCATACATAAAACCAAATAAATGCCAAAATCAAAACTTTATTCTCGACATTATTATGTCAGCCCATAAATAAATATGACCAAATGCGTTTTTATTTTTATCCACCATTAAATTCGTCACCAATTAGCCTTCTATTAAGAGACGCCATTAAAATGAAAAACAAACTTTGCTTCACTCAATCCAACGACATCGCGATGTGTGGCCGAGTTTATTAAACTTTATTAATCCACAACATATTCTTTTTGTCCAACCTCCTTGTTGGTTTATTTATTTCCCGCGTAAATCATAAGCTGTCCCAAGTGACAGCGAATTTGGCGCCAACGCGGGCTGTCATCTGTCAAACCGTTCCATTTCACGTGAGATTTCACGCATCACTTGTTCTCAGATAATTTTGGAATCATTTAGCGTTTTAATACTCGATTAGTGAGCCAGTAATGTTCTTGTCGACATATTTATACAACCGATACGTGCTTAAGCTGTCGCTGGTCTATTTTTGACTCAATTACGAAGCGATAAAAGCTATATTTGTGCTTGAGACGTTCCGTTTCATTGAAAGTGTTGAGTAATTCGCCTTCAGTCTCCTCAGGTTAATTGGTTGTTTTGTTGTGTCGTCAAATTACTAGCTTGGACAAATGAATGTTTGTTTCGTCGAAAACTGTGGACTTCTGTTGCGTTCCGAACGACTGAACTACATAATTACTTTGTCATTTCGGCTCTTGAATAATTAACTTTGTTTTCGAAACAAAGAAGACTTTGGGAGAGTTAAATTAAATACTGATTTTATTTAATGTCCCTTTTCACGTAGTTAATTACTGGAAATGTTTCATGTCATAAATTGATCTATTTAAAAATTACACACCTACATAAAGTGGTTTCTTGCAATAAAAGCTTAAATATGTATAACAGTTCTTGCGTAGAATTCCTTAGAAAATAAATATTTCACATACACATTTTTCAATAACAAAATATCGATATTAATACTAAAATTAATGTATTAACAACGTATATTCGAATATCTAATTATACGTTACAATCTTACTAAACCCATAATTATAATAATTTTACAAATATTTATCGGTAGCTTACTAAAACTCATAATAGTCCTCGTGTGAATGCAAACAGCCATTAAACGATCCATCATGGCGGCCCGAATGATTTGACAGCTGTCAAATTACTGTCAAAACGCGCTGCGGTTTTGAGGTTATCTCCCAGTAACAATGGGGATGAGTTAAGTGTTTTATTGCTATTGCTAGGAGACGGTATATTGACCGAGTCCATTACTGTGTTGATGAAATAAAAGTTAACAGAGGTAATGGGTTTTTGGTTCAAAGTTTGGGGGGCCCACGTTGCTCGCGTCCGTAGGTGATAACCCTTCGAGTCCCTACGCCCTACACGTGTCCCCCGGGTGGTGTGAAAGCAACCCAAAGTAGCAGTAGAACTTGTGCCAAGTTCGCCCGGAGAAGTACTGCCACCACACCGATTCTTTAGGAGTAAACTCCAAATATGTCTGGAAGATCTTTCTTCTAGCGATAAGGCCGGCCAGTGTGCCACTTATACTTTCAGCAGTATTTTTGTATGTTCTTAACTTTCTTTTAGTAACAGTCCTGCCATCTGCTCGTTACGTAACTTAATCAAATTAAAAAACATGGTGTGTTGTGTTCAATATATTCATAGGTTGCAACTGTCGAAGTAGAGATTAGATATTCTATTATTTGAAAGGATATACTTTCAGGTAGGTCTCATAGAAAATACATACAAATCGGTTCAGTAATTTGGTTTTTAAATCAAGATAACTTGAAAAAATATGTAGGAATCATTCTCGTACGCTAGCGATGAAGTAGGTAGCTTTTTTCCTTTTGTTATGTGACTGGGTGTTAGTATTATATTTATTATAATAACAAAAAAGGATGTATCAGTTGTCTGGTTCCCATAGTACAAGGAAATAATAGGAGCCTCTTTGAGGCGCACTTAAAATCCTTTCACCACACTGGTTCGAGAGATCCAGTGACTCGAATAGAATAGAATAGTACAAGCTATGCTTAGTTTGGGGCTAAATGGCGTTGTGTGAACTGTATATTTTATGGAACATATTTAAAACCAATAAATTGTTTTAGCTATGAAAATGGAAAGTGTGAGCTTCGATGTTTATTTCAAGTAGTTATTTTTACATACCGCCCAAGGAGGCACTCAAATTTGTCGTGTTTATAGGTATCTTCACGGCATTGCTGTGTAGGCGTGGGCAGAATGGCTTTATAGACCTCACACGAAGACGCTGAGATATAGTCGTCAATCGGTGTTGAGCTAAAGGGTGTTACTTTATCACACTAGAGATTATTTTTCATAAAATTCTCTTGTATTACGTTGATATCTCAAGATATTTATTATTTATTCTTCTTTTTTAATACATGATTATTCTATTCTATACTTACCTATGCGTCAAAAACACAAACCATTATTTATATCTTACCAAATGTGTAATTGTCATGAGTTTTATATCCTTTACTTGAGAAATTTGATATCCTCATACAATTTTCATCCCCCATTTCACTCCCCTTCAAATACTATTGTCTCGAGATAAAGTAGCCCATGCTTTTTTACAATTGATCAAGGTCCAATTGATCTCTTTACCAAAACTCAACAAAGAAGACAATTGTTTTGTGCATGAAAGGAGCCTCGTTGGGGCGCACTTAAAACCTTTCACCACACTGGTGCGACAGAACCAGTAACACGACTATAATAGGTAATAAGTTTCTTTCTTTGGAACCAGTAACATACAACAGTACATTTTAAATAGTAAAAAACACGATAATGCTTGCAGGTAAAATAGAATACCAAATAAAATACCCAAAGTAGCATTAGAACTTGTGCTAAGTTCACCCGGAGAAGTACTGCCACCACACCTGGTAATCTGCCGGCAAGCAGTGATGCACTCGTGTTGCTGTGTTCCCGTGGAAAGGAGTGGATGCCGGTGAAATTGCAGCCGCATGAAACGTAACATCCCCGTCTCGGGGTGATGGACGCAACGTGATGCGACTTGAGTCATCTCTTACTTTGATGGAGCTGTTGTCCATGGGCGGCGGTTACCACTTAACATCAGGTGGGCCGTCAGCTCATTCCATCGCCCAGATCACATAAAAAAATTAAAATACTGTGTCGCAAGCATCAACGCCCCACCTCCAATAGTACTAAATAGTGTGAGACCTCACGCGAAGTCAAGATATAGTTATCATCTGAGATGTAGTTACGTGAGGCATTATGGAGTACAAGATAATCTGTTGATAATGAGATACTGCGCAGCGATAGTTGAATGGCTGAACGGATTATACATATAGATAGGCCTCACAGCTCAGTTGGTAACCCTGCCTTCTGCGCTGTAGGTCGTGGGTTCGATTCCTACTCAGGACAAACATTTGTGTGACGAATATAGATGTTTGTTCTGTGTCTTCCCCATGGAATGGAATTTCTTTATGAATTCTATAGAAATAAAAGTTTTGACTTTGACTTTGACTTTGTGTTAGGGTGTTAATATGTATTGTGTGTATTTACAAAAAATAATAATATATGTATGTCTTATAAGAAATAAAAAAATTGTTATAAAAAAATTCAAAAGATTTGACATATTCTGTAGGCACTTTATGGCAACACGCTGTATCACACCATAATATATATAATCTGTGGTGCCGCACCCACACACGCTTGTATTTCGCGACGTCAAGAAACGCACTACCTCGGATTATTTGTCATTCACAAGAAAATATAATAAAAATAAATACATAACTGTTGAGTTCTCGTGGGAACCGAGGTGTTGAAAGTAGCGCTTGCGGTTTCGGTGACAACATTGACAGTTTTGACGTTTGGCGCCAGCTGTCAGCTGTCATCTGTCATCGATGTGTCATTGCAGATTTGACGAATGGCGCGAAACGACATGCTTAGTTGATTATTAATACAAAGAAGGAGAAAAAAATCATCTTAAAATTGAGATTATCTATGAGACTCGCTCACTCGAAACTGGTCATTTTTTATTTTCATTTTATTTTTGTTATTACATTTGTTAATTCCACCGTCTGATTATGGAGATCTTACTGAAAACGATGTTTGTGGTAAAGTCGAAGGTATCAAGCCCTCCACCGCACAAAATAAAAAAAGAAGTTTATCAATACAATTTTTATATAATTGAAATATTTGCCTCTTTTCGTGAATTTGACATGTTGTTACGTTTTTTTTTATGTCATACAGTTACGGAACGAGCCGACGGCCCACCTGGTGTAAGTGGTAAACTCTGCCCATAACAACCGATGCGGCTTGGGTCCTCCCCTACTAGGTACGATAAGACCCAAGTCGCATCGTATGCGCCCGTAACTCTGAGACGTGTAGGTGGAATGTCTCGTGTGCCTGTAATTTCACCGGCTACCACTCCTTTCAAAGTGGAACACAGTGGAACGCGAATAGTTCACTGCTTGGCGGCAGATATGGGCATGGTAATACCCGGACGAAACTTGGCGTGAGTAGTACTCTTTAAACTACTTGGATCTTCCCATTAGTACGGGAAGATCCACTCTATAAACGGTAGGCAATCACAACTTATTCACATTTAAAATAAATAAATAAATATTGGTGGACATTTCACACAGCGCCATCTAACCCCAAAGTAAGCTAAGCATAGCTTGTATGATGGTAACCAGACAACTGATATACATACTTATATACTTTTTTGTTAATACATACACATAATACATATTAATAAAATCGCAATACTTTTCTTTCATTTCCGTTTACACTGTTGTGTCAAAAGCTCGAGCGAAAATCGTTCTCGGTAAGAGGCTACGTGTTAGAGGGAGATGGCGCGGCGGCGGGGTGACGTCAGAGGCTCTCGCTCGCACGCCGATGTTTTGGTTTTGTTTTGGCGGTGGACGCGCGGCCCACCCAGATGCAGGAATAGGGTTGCCAGGATAATAATCCTACTAATATTATAAACGTGAAAGTTTGTATGGATGTTTGTTACTCTTTCACGCTCAAACGGCTGAATGGATTTGGATGAAATTTGGTATCAAGATAGCTTATATCCTGGATTAACACATAGGCTACTTTGATCCCGGAAAAGTGCAGTGTTCCCGTTGGATTACTTATTCAGCGCGGGTCACAACGCGGGCCGCAACTAGTAATTCGTAAAGAAATGGCTTGGAAAGGTCAATAATATTCAAAACATAAGGTCACGCGTACTTATCGCTAAGTTTGACGCCGGTTCAAACCCTATCCGACCCTCCATGGGAAGAACAGACAACTGGTTAAAGTAATTACCAGTTTCATTGGCATTCAGCCGTTTGAGCGTGAAAGAGTAACATCAATACGTAGTTTCGTTAAAGCCCTGATTTCTGAGCTAGCGGTAGCTGTATGGCAGAAACCAAACTAGGATCACTACATAATGCGTTTAAAAATACTGACCACTCGGTATGTGAGACTAACTTGCAGTTAGTCTAGCAGAACCCTATTTGGTGTCTTAGTAGTTAATAACCATACTTTTCTGTATTTGTAATTTATTTTTATTAATTTATTATTGATAAACAAATTAAAAAAGCGAAATAAAATAAATAAATTTATTAATTAATCAGTTAGTTGATTTATGAACTGTTTAATCTATCCACTTGATTAATATATCTTAATCATGCTTCTAGAAATATCCAAAGGCTAGTACTGGGTCCATCTAATGATCAAAAAATTAAAATATAATCCGTTTTTAGTACAGTTAGAAGCAAAAGTATATTTGAAATCAAAAAACTTTAATTGGCGGACATTCCACACAACGCCATCTAGATTCAAAGCTAATCGACGCATAGCTTGTACTATAAGAACTATATAAATGATGGAATAGTTTTTATGTAAAAACATACATATACCTAAAACATTTAAACCTGGACACAGAATAAACAAATATATCCATCACACAAATGTGTCCTGGGTGGGAATCGAACCCACGACCTACAGCGCAGAAAGGCAGAGTTACTACCAACTGAGCTGTGAGAACAGTAAAAAAATATAATTACTATCACCAAAACTGAATGCGAACTTAAATAATTTAGTAGGGGCAACCCTAGAGTGAAATATAATTACAAGTAAGGTAGTCAGGAATGAATTTGTCAAAACATACATGCGCACGATGTTGCGGACGCAAGGTCATTCATACTGAGCGAGAGAGATGGTGCACACGGGCCTATTCTAAACATTTGATTGAGAATAGGTCCGTGATGGCAAGATCAGGCCAATCTATACAAATAAAAAAAATTGGAGTGTCTGTTTGTAATATTAAATTTAATTAAAATAACCGCATTTTACTAAGTGCATATGGATGTATACACGGTACATATACCAAAACAACATTTTTTACAATTTTGTCTGTCTGTGTGTCTGTTTGTTCCGGCTAGTCTCTGAAATGGCTGGTTTCGGTTTGCATTATAATAATAATAATTTTATTTGATCCACAGATACAAAAATAAAACACACACGTACCTAACTAATGACATGAAAACAGCTCTTAAACATAAAATAACATTGGACTTGAATCTTGGATTTCTCATGAAGTTATAAGACGACATTGTTGTATATGGCAAAATAAATACTTTCTTTCTTTCTTTCTTTCTTTCTTTCCTTTACATATGCAGTCACACACACACACACACACAGACAGACAGACAGACAGAGTGTACAAACAAACGGGACTAATAGTAAACGCGGCATCGATCGCAAGTGGCGACTGCAGATAAACGCGTTGCTTGCGAGTCGTTACTTACCACAAAGTGACCATCATTTTGAATCAAAAACAGATATTTTTATTGTACAGAATATTATAATAACAGTATAACTCACGCCAAGTTCGTCCGGGGAAGTACTGCCACCGTGCCCATTTGTGCCACGAAGCAGTAACGCATTCACGTTACTGTGTTCCGGTTTGAAAGGTGTGGTTGCCGGTGAAATTACAGACACATGAGATATTCCTACACGTCTCAGAGTTACGGGCGCTTACGATACGATGCGGTCTTGTCGTACCTAGTAGGGGAGGACCCAAGTCGCATTAGTTGTTACAGGCAGAGGTTACCACTTAACACCAGGTGAGACTTGAAGGTGGAATGTCTCATGTGCCTGTAATTTCACCGGCAACCACACCTATCAAACCGAAACATAGTAACGCGAATGCGTCACTGCTTGACGGCAGAAATGGGCATGGTGGCAGTACTTCTCCGGATGAACTTGGCGTGAGTTCTACTGCTCTTAAGGGTAGGCTTGATAAAAAAAGTTATAAGTCGTTAATTGTTCGTATCAATGGAACCAGTACTCAAAAATAATTAATACTTAGTTATATATATATAAGAACTATGTCCTACGAAGATCTATTGATCAATAAAAAAAGAGGACCCTAGTGTCCGGTCTTCTTCTTCTTCGAGTCACCGGTTCTGTGGAACCAGTGTGGTGAAAGGATTGTAAGTGCGCCTCAAAGAGGCTCCTTTCGTGTACTCGACACATGTCTTCGAATTTTTAGTTCTATGACATGTCGGTTTCCTCACGATGTTTTCCTTCACCGTTTTGAGAACGTGGTATTGCGCACATAAATCTTTCAATTGAAAAACTCATAGGTGCACGTCGGGATTTGAACCGGCAACCTCCGGATTGAAGACCACCACGCTCAGTGTCCGGTGACAAAACAGTAAATATCGTCACCCCATTTTAAAATTCCGTATCATTGTGGGGTGTTGCATTTATTGTATCGTGTACGTAACCGAGCCGTTAACTAATTCAGATACATTGCACAATATTAATGTACTTAACCTCTGAGGAGATTAAGTAAGAGTTTCCGGCCAATACAAGTGAAAACATACATGATTTACTAATTTTAAAATAAAATAAATAAATATTGGTGGACATTTCACACAGCGCCATCTAGCCCCGAAGTACGGTTACCAATTAACATCAGGTGGGCCGTCAGCTCGTTCCGTTACTCCAATTACATAATAAAAAATGAAAGAAAAATGAATCGAAAAACTATGTGATAAATTTAGAACAACAATAGACCAAGTTTTTTTAAATACATGAATATATTTACTTTAAACTTTCAAATACGTAATAACACAGTACGTATGTAATCACGACGAAGTAGATAATTAATACAAATGTAATCAAAGAAATTACAAAGTTGTCGACGCCTCAGCTAATTAAATAACTAATTGTACTTCATTATATATTTTTTCTGTTTTGTACGTGTGAATGTAGTATTATTTTTCCTGTTATAATTACTAGTGCTAGACTCTTTTGATTAATTCCTGTAATTATTGCGCTGTTTCGTCATGTCGACACAAGTGCAAAATGAACTATTTTGCTTTTATAGATACTATCATTCGATCCTTTCAGCCAGTGCTGTGACAGGTCTAAAACGCGCCTCAGAGAGGCTCCTTTCTTGCGCGTGTGTTCGAATTTTCGGTTCTAGAACATGCTAATTTCTTAACTGTGTTTACCAGAAATCGGAATCGTGGTTTTTTTTTAAGACAGCTTTTATCTAGTGCAAGTCAAGATTGATTCAGCGACCTCTGGATTTAAATTCAGTGGCTGTATCACTAAGCCACTGTGTTCTCTATTCGTAAATTTCGTACCTGGTTATTATAACGAGTTAGATAAACCAAATTATACGTCTTAACATTTTCTTTCAAAAAGTTTCATCAAAATCGTATTTGAACGATTTTTCTTGATGCTTGAACAAATTAACAGACAATTGACTGGTCACATAGCTCAGTTGGTACTAACTCTGCCTTCTGCGCTGTAGGTCATCGGCTTGATACCCAACCAAGACAAAATATTTGTATGACAACAATGAAAAAAGATGTAGTATATATGTAGTATATAGTTATCTAGTTCCCATAGTCAAGCTATGTTTACTTTAGGGATGAATAGCGATGTCTTAAAAAAAAAATAGTTTTTAAAATTAACATGATATTACAAGAGTTGTTGACTTAGTTTTTCACTTAAAACAAAAAATATCTCATACAAACCACACAACACTAATTAAACCGAATAGAACTATTCGCTCTTCCAAGATTCGATTAAGCGAACGATTAATTTATTTCTTTGCGTCATAAACACACGAATTCAATTGAAACCAATGAGTTTAAGTTAAATTATTCTTTGAATAAGGCAGATAAAATTTAACTGCGTCGTTTCAAGGTAACTGCGGGGATTCCTGCCTGGTACAAGTAAGACGCAACTTTAATTACTTCTTAGGCGGAGCGGTGTCAGTTAGACGGGCGGCCATCTTGAAATGTCCAATAATGTTTGCGATAATTACTGGGGCGATTAGTCAAGTTTTAGTTGCGACGAGTCACACCGGAATTTGTGCTAAATCCTGTCAACGGAGTCTTCAATATGTAGATTTGAACGAAGGCTTCCGACATAAATATTGGTGGACATTTCACACAGCGCCATCTAGCCCCAACCTAAGTATAGCTTGTATCATGAGAACCAGACAACTGATATAAATACTTTTCTTTTGTAAATACATACATATAATACATATTAACACGCAGACACAGAACAAACATCAATGTTAACAATGTCACATAAATGTTTGTCCTGAGTGGGGATCGTACCCACGACAGCGCAGAAGGTAGGGTTACTAACCAAATGAGCTATGAGGCCAGTCAACGGAGTCTTCAATATGTAGATTTGAACGAAGGTTTCCGACATTGATCATTGACATTCCGACATGATGAAGTGGTCTGAATAACGTCACCTTTTAGAGTCATTTGACTGTATATTTCATTAAGAATAAAGATACCTACTTAATATTCATTACTAATTCTGACTAGTAACTTAATTATTGATTGAATACTTAAACTATGACTAAATATATAAATAATGGTGGACATTTCACACAGCGCCATCTACAAGATTCAATACCTAAACTATGGTTAAATATATAAATACTTTTGTACATTTCACACAGCGCCATCTAGCCCCAAAGTAAGCTAAGCATAGCATGTATCATGGGAACCAGACAACTGATAATACACATTTTTGTTAATACATATTAATACCCAGACACAAAACAAACATCTTTATTCGTCACACAAATATTTGTCCTGGGTGGGAATCGAACCGACGACCTACAGCGCAGGGTTGCTACGGACTGAGCTGTGAGGCCAGCCATATTACTTACAGTGTAAGCTCAACCCTCCCTTAAACTTGAGACTATACACCCCAGATCATTAATAACCCACACTCACGGCCGCAAACAAATGGATACGTTCTAATTATCGTCTACTCTCGCTACTCGACAGTGCAATACATTGCTTCAAATGTTTCTTATAATAATAATAATAATATATTTGCATAAAGCCTGGTAGTATGTACAAGATGTTAAAGTTACATAAAATAGTTCCACTTAATCTATTTCTTATAAATAAATTTCCCCTGTTTTATAAAAGTATTATACCAACCAAATGGATGATACTCGATCGTCATCTTAATTGATAATTTGTAGGAATAATTCACAATACATGAGAAAATTATATTTAACCATTTTGTCTTTGGAAAAATAACTGCTGATCATTTTTATTGATAAGCGCTAAGGCACGTTTGACGCTAATCAATTACCGGTTGAGAGCCGTCTGTTACCGGTTGAGAGCCGTCTGTTACCGGTTGAGAGCCGTCTGTTACCGGTTGAGAGCCGTCTGCTCTCACCAAAAGCCCGTGTAAACGCTGTCAAGGCCATCTGCGGCAAACAGCATAATGTCCAGTTATAAAAAAAAAGACGCTAATCAATATTTATTTATAATAAATTATTAGGTTTGCCAGTTTTATTATGTATAGATAATTGTAACACTTATTTTGTTTATGTTTTTTAATCTATGTATTTGTTTTTTAAGATGTAAAAGTTTTTTTTGGGTTTGATTCCCACCTAGGACAAATGTTTGTTCCGAATTCAAATGTTTGTATATGTGATGGACGTTTTAGATGGGTGTTTATATAAATCAATCTGTATTTTATGTGTTTTCTAATCTGTGTATTTGTTTTTTAAATTTCTAAAACCGGGTAAATAATTAGTAATAATAATTAAATATAACTAAATAAAAAAAAACATTTAAAAATAGCTATAAGTTGCTATTATTGCTTAGCCTACATCAATTGAAGATACTGATTGCGAGAACAAGAAGTTAATTAGAGAATTACCAGTCAACGGATAATGTGATTAATTGTGAGGGCGGGGTAATGTCACGAGCGGCAGCGGTTTACTTTCCTTATGAAAAAATGCGCCCCGCGGTGTTACCCGCGGTGAATAAGCAATCCCACGGGAACACTGCACTTTTCCGGGATCAAAGTAACCTATGTGTTAATCCAGGATATAAGCTATATTGATACCAAATTTCATCCAAATCCATTCAGCCGTTTGAGCGTGAAAGAGTAACAAACATCCATACAAACTTTCACGTTTATAATATTAGTAAGATTTGAGCGCTCAATTTATCGCGTGGATGACCTTAAAATCAGTGTTTATCGCTGGTATTCTGTTTTATATATGACAGGCCTCAAAGGTATGTAACATAAGTATGTATATCAGTTGTCTGGTTCCCATGATACAAGCTATGATTAGCTTACTTTTGGGTTATATGGCGCTGTAGGAAAAGTTCTCCAATATTAATTTATTATTATTATCTAGAATAAAGTCTGTCATAAAAAAACCATTGAAATCATAAAAAAAAGTCTTGGAAACTCACTACATGAGAATTGCAGCATTTTAATGAACTCCTTTAGATTTAATTTAATTAAACATAACTTTGTTTGCTGTGTAGGCTCTACCCGAGTTTTTATTTTGTACCTATAAGTTTAATTAATGTACTAACGTTATAAGTTATTAATTTAATCTACAGTGTTGTCTTAATTAGCTACAAATAAAGATTTTCTTTCTTTCTCTATTATTTCTACTCCTCTCGAAATAAAAATGCTTGAAGAGTACGCCAACCCGCTTTCCGCTTCTACTTGTACCACACCCGACCCACAACAGCGAGGAAGTAAGGAATTAAAATAGTTTTGTATAATTACAAAGTGATGCTTAATCAGTATTGTCTCTGCCCGTTACTTCGTATGGATTTAGTAGAGTACATACCGTAGTTTTTTAAATATGCCTTCGGAAAGGTGTGGTTGCCGGTGAAATTACAGGCACATGAGACATTCCACCTACACGTCTCAGAGTTACGGGCGCAACAATAATAATTTGAAAATTATCTAACCATAATACAACATTTTTGTGGGCAACAAGAGCGTGGTTGTCTAGTGGTACATCCCCCGAATTTCAATCCGGAGGTCGCCAGTTCAAACCCCAACGTGTACCTATGAGTTTTCGATTGAAAGATTTATATGCGCAATACCACGTTCTCAAAACGGTGAAGGAAAACATCGCGAATAACCGACATGTCCTAGAACAAAAAATTCGAAGACATGTGTCAAGTGCACGAAAGGAGCCTCTTTGAGGCGCACTTACAATCCTTTCACCACACTGGTTCGACAGAACCAGTGACTCGAATAGAATAGAAGTTGGCAACACCGAACCATAGATACACTTTATGATCTGTGGAATGAACGAAAACAGTCCAACTGTCAAAGTGACACTGACATAAGCACAGATTATCCAATAAAGGCAGATTGTTAAGAATTCTAATTATTTCCATCGCTTAATAAAGGTGGCGTTTGACTGACTTTTAATTGGGAAAGTTTGCCAATTGGAAATGGCGGAAAGGGGTTGAAAAGGGGATGATTAATACAATGAATCTCGTCTTGTAGCATTAAAAATATTGAATCAGCAACTAGAGTACTGCAAAAGTAGAACTCTCGCCAAATTCGTTAGGGAGAGTACTGCCACCATGTCCATTTCTGCCGCCAAGCAGTACCGCGTTCGTGGTACTGTGTTCCGGTTTGAAAGGTGTGGTTGCCGGTGAAATTACAGGCACATGAGACATTCCACGTACACGTCTCAGAGTTAGAGGCGCATACGATGCGACTTGGGTCTTGTACCTATTAGGGGAGCACCCAAGTCGCATCGGTTGTTATGGGCAGAGGTTACCACTTATAACACACATTATAATCATTTAATATGATGTGTTTTTACAAAAAAGTTTTATATATTTTTTAATAACACAGAAAAATATGTTCGTCACACAAAATGTTTGCCCTGGGATCGAACCCACGCCCTTCAGCGCAGAAGGCAGAGTTACCACCAACAGAGCTGTTGGCCGTCAATTTGGACTAAAAATATATACAATATATAAAATAATAAAAACAAAATGTACACGTATAAAATTTTGATTTGATATCAATGACAATAACACTACATCATCGTATAATGTCATACAAACAGACATACTTACGTACATAATATCAATGTAATATATAGTGTAACTTCAAGTATCATTACAAAACACATAACCACGCAAATAATATATAATTAACAGTTAAATATATATAATAAGCAGTGTAGAGGTGTTATTATGTTGGTGCGAATACAGGCACCCGTGTGTACCCGCCATGTGTAATTAGTAATGTCGAGTTAATTAATTACTAATGAACACAATATGATAAGTAGCCTTATTCTTATACTAGTGTTACCTACTATATTCTCTTACTAGCTGTTGCCCGCGACAGTCCGCGTGGAATTCTGTTTTATCACGTTATTTTACACAAGTCAAGTCAAGTCAAGTCAAAAACTTTATTTCCATAGAATTCATAAAGAAATGGCTTGGAAACGTCAATATTCAAAACATAAGGTCACGCGTACTTATCGATAAGTTTGATGCCTTGGAAGTAGCCTAAGTTACTCCTTGTTACATCAGCTATCTGCCAGTGAAAGTCCCGTCATAATCGGTCCAGCCATTTCAGAGATTAGCCGGAACAAACAGACAGACAGACAAAAATTGTAAAAAATGTTGTTTTGGTATATGTACCGTGTATACATCATGCACTTAATAAAAAGCGGTTATTTTAATATTACAAACAGACACTCCAATTTTATTTTATTGTTATGTGTTTGAAAATTTTTGTAAATTAAATTTACAGTTTTCAAAATTACATAGTACCACGCGTAATGTTGTATAATTTGACAACTTTTATACCCTACGCGACCCCATATATGACAATGTTTTATCGATAAGTAACGCATCACTAACATCCCCTATCTAAACATATTATGTTTTCACGTTCCGCTCCACTACGAGCTTGTCAGTCACAGGTAGCACGGTGGTATGGACCGTGTAGAATTCAGAGGTCGCTGGTTCAAATCTAGACGTGCACCAATGAGTTTTATTTAGATTTCTGATGTAACAAGGAGTAACTTAGGCTACTTTTCCGAGAGGTAAAATAGGGGTGCGTGATAAATTCGAATTACACGCGGACGAAGCCGCGGGCAACAGCTAGTATAGTAATAAAATAACTAAGCTATGCTTAGTTTGGGGCTAGATGGCGCTGTGTGAAATGATAGCCTACTATGAAACCCTTAATGGAACCACTTTAGATAGCTCAATTGATTTAATTATTATTTTATGAATATTATTATTATTTTAGCTAAATTTATTATTATTATTATCAAGGATAAATATGCTAGTCACACCCTTATTGGGAATCAAATGATAATTAAATTAATATTACGCTTATGGCAACATCAGAGTAATAATTCACGTATAATGAATCACGACAAGCTCGTCCGGGGAAGGTACTTCTACCATACTTATAGTCGCCAAGCAGTAACACATATTGTGATCTGTAAGGGTTTAGTTGAGGCACGAAAGGAGCCTTATTGAGGTGCACTTTATATTCTCACCACTGGTTTCAAGAGAGCCAATGAAACTGGTAATTACTTTAACCAGTTGTCTGTTCTTCCCATGGAGGGTCGGATAGGGTTTGAACCGGCGTCAAACTTAGCGATAAGTACGCGTGACCTTATGTTTTGAATATTATTGAGCTTTCCAAGCCATTTCTTTACGAATTACTAGTTGCGGCCCGCGTTGTGACTCGCGCTGAATAGGTAATCCAACGGGAACACTGCACTTTTCCGGGATCAAAGTAGCCTATGTGTTAATCCAGGATATAAGCTATCTTGATACCAAATTTCATCCAAATCCATTCAGCCGTTTGAGCGTGAAAGAGTAACAAACATACATACAAACTTTCACGTTTATAATATTAGTAGGATATGGAATTAAAATGTTTGACTTTTTGAATACTTTAATCCAGTTCATACTTGTAATGATCTTCTATGCTTCCAGTTCATACCTTCTATGCGGAGTATAGAATTGTTGCTCCGGAAAGCAAATTATCAATTATGTGTAATACCTAAGCATTAATTTTTGCAATACGTGGTCGTTAGTTAAATGCAATTTTGTAACCAATGACTAGCCTCAGCTCAGTTGGTAGTAACCCTGCCTTCTGAGCTGCAGGTAGTGGGTTCGATTCCCACCCAGGACAAAAATTTATGTGACATTTGTAACATTGATGTTTGTTCTGTGTCTGGGTGTTTATATGTATTATAATGTATGTATTTACAAAAACCATTATATTATTAAATCAGTTGTCTGTTGCCATGATACAAGCTATGCTTAGCTTACTTTGGGGCTAGATGGCGCTGTGTGACAATGTACAAAAAAATAAAAAAGATTAAGCTACATAGCTGAACTATTCTTTATGTCTAAGATGCACAATAACTTTTGTGCTCGGTGGGAATTGAACCCATAACCTCCAGCGCTATATATCCAGTGCTCACCCAAATGGTGGAAATAAAATAATCTATTATATATTTTAATTCATTGAAACAGAAGACTGCTTGGCGGCAGAAATGGGCATGGTCGCAGTACTTCCCCGGACGAACTTCGCGTGAGTTCTACTGCTGTTGATTTCTTACAACAAATATGAAATGACAAGTTATTTTAAATAATGTATTTTTTTTATCTAGAAACATACACAGCTTTGTATTAACTCATTTAAAGCAATCATTTAAATAAGTGACGCTTGGTTGACTAGCAAAACAGTAATATGGTTCGGTCATGCTCATGCACTTATATACAACATTATCTACTGAAAGTACTATATATATACTATTGTATTGTTATGTGATTACGGAACAAGCATATGGCCCACCTAAATCAAAATAAATCCTACTAATATTATAAACGTGAAAGTTTGTATGGATGTTTGTTACTCTTTCGCGCTCAAACGGCTGAATAGATTTGGATCTTCTTCTTCGAGTCACCGGTTCTGTCGAACCAGTGTGGTGAAAGGATTGTAAGTGCGCCTCAAAGAGGCTCCTTTCGTGCACTCGACACATGTCTTCGAACTTTTAATTCTAGGACATGTCGGTTTCCTCACGATGTTTTCCTTCACCGTTTTGAGAACGTGGTATTGCGCACATAAATCTTTCAATCGAAAAACTCATAGGTGCACGTCGGGATTTGAACCGGCGACCTCCGGACTGAAACTCGGGAGTCAGTACCGCTAGACCACCACCGCTCTCGAATGGATTAGGATGAAATTTGGTAACAAGATAGCTTATATCCTGGATTAACACATGGGTTACTTTGATCCCGGAAAAGTGCAGTGTTCCCGTCGGTTGACTGATTCACCGTGGGTAACACCACGGGGCGCAGCTAGTATATAATATATTAAATGCATTTTTTAAATAATAAATTAGTATTTATATTTTAAAGATATTAATTGAAAAGTTTCTTCTTTCTCTTCTTTTTGTCTCTTATTCTTATTATTATCTTATTTTTGTTTATTCGCTTCTATCGATAAAAACTGCGAACACCGCGCCTCACCAAAATCCAATTCTTCCACCCTCCGTGTTCCGTATAAATATTTATTGAGTGCGAACGCGGAACCCTAATTTGATTGGTTTGGTTCATTTACAGTAAATTTCTTTTATTGATTTTGACTTTATTATTGTTAATTTAACTTAACGAATGTGGATTTTAACTATATACCATCTGTTTAGGCAGTAGGACTTGTGCCAAGTTCGTCCGGGGAAGTACTGCGGCCACACCTATTTTTGCCAGCAAGCAGTAACGCATACGCATTGCCGTGTTCCAGTTTCTAAGGTGTGGTTGCCGGTGAAATTACAGGCACGTGAGATATTCCACATTCACCTCTCAAAGTTACGGGCGCATACGATGCGACGTGGGTCTTGCCATACCTAAGTAAAGGAGGAAACAAGTCGATTGCCTGTTATGGGCAGAGGTTATCAGATGGGCCATCTGCTCGTTACGCGACTTTTTTTAAATAAAATAAGATGAAATGCGAAGTAGAAAGCATGACTTTATGTAATGAATATTATTGACGTTTCCAAGCCATTGCTTTAGGAATTCTATTGAAATAAAGTTTTTGATTTTAACTTTGAACCCGGCTGAATAGCTCGTAATGTTGCCAGCCACACAAATGTAAGTCCTGGGTGGGAATCGAACCCATGAACTACCCACGACGCAGAGAGCATAGTCAATACCAACTGAGCTGTGAGGCCAGTCGTATATTCGGTACACAAAAGTATGTAACGGTCGAGAATAGAACCCACGATCTACAGCTTAGAAGGCAGAGTTACTACCAACTGAGCTGTGAGGGGCCAGTCACAGCGTAAGGTTAATCTTATCATATGAATAGGCGACAATAAATGGTCCCCCAAAATCAACCCCTAAGAATTTAACAAGCCCATTTGTCCAATGGTGCGGGTAAGTGCCCCCGGGTGCCGGGGGTGTTACACCGAGATAACGGGGGGTGGAAACACGTGTTTTATGATGGTCGGCGGTAACATTGTTTTTTATTTGTTTTTGAAGGGGTGCCATTATTTATTATTGTTTTAAATCTCTGTTGGTTTATGAAGCGCTCAGTGAATATACAAATGTTAATTGGTTGTAAGTATTAATTATTTGCATATAAAACTTAACTGTACTAAAATTTTATGTAAATAAATAATAAATAAATATTGGTGGACATTTCGACTCTGCCTTCTGCGTAGGTCGTGTTTGATTCCCACTCAGGACAAATAATTTTGTGACGAATATAAATGTTTGTTCTGTGTATGAGTGTAAATATTTATTATATGTATGTATGAAAAGTATATATATATATATATATATATAGATATATCAGTTATCTGGTTTTCATAGTGCAAGCTATGCTTAGTTTGAGGCTAGATGGTGCTGTGTGAATTGACCACCAATATTTTTATTTCACACAGCGCCATCTAGTCCCAAAGTAAGCTAAGCTAAGCTTGTATCATGGGAACCAGACAACTGGTATACATACTAATTTCCTTTGTTTTTTCACATACAAATACGAGTACCTATGGTACTCGTATTAACACCCATACACAACAAACATCTATGCTCAGTACACAAATCTTTGTCCTGGGTAGGAATCGAACCCTAACTTATGAGGCCGGTCAATATTGTTGTAGATTAAGGGTAGTTGAGACCTAAACATAGCACACGCTCCGTTTTCACTGATGATAATAAACTTTACACGTGTCATGTCTATATATAGTTACTCACCAGAACTGGGTCGATCGCTGTACCTCGTACAGTATACCCAGGCAGGCCACACCATGCCGTCGCCATTAGCTGGAAATATATACAATAGTTTAATATTTTTTCTACATCTTACACAGTTACGGAACGAGCCGACGGCCCACCTGGTGTTAAGTCGTAACCTCAGCCCATAACAACTGATGCAACTTGGGCCCTCCCCTACTAGGTACGACAAGACCCAAGTCGCATCGTATGCAGCCATAACTCTGAGACGTGTAGGTGGAATGTCTCACTTGCCTGTAATTTCACCGACAACCACACCTTTCAAACCTGAATAAAGTAACGCGGATGCATCCTCCTTGGCGTTAGAAATGGGCATGGTGGCAGTACTTCCCCGGACGGACTTGGCAAGCAATAACGCATTCGCGTCACTGTGTTCCGGTTTGAAAGGTGCCCAAGTCGCAACGGTTGTTATGGGCTGAGGTTACCAATTAACACTAGGTGGGCCGTCGGCTCGTTCCGTAACTTAATCACTTAAAAAAATGTAGCACTGTCATCGAAATTACAAACGAGTTCCAAATTTCAGCTCAGTCGGGTTGGAGGGAACTGGTTTAAAATTCAGTTGCTTTTGACCTTAACTTCATACAAACGTAACACTTTTTTTAATGTTATGTAGGTGATGGAACGAGCTGACGGCCCACCTTATGTTAAGTGGTAACTGCCGCCCATACACAACTGCAATACCACTCAAGTCTTGTCCACCAAAGTACGAGATGACTCAAGTAGCATTGCGTTGCGTCCATCACCCCGAGACGGGGATGTTACGTCTCATGCGCTTACATTTCTTTAACAACAATTTAAATAAAAGCTTGTAAAATGGAACTTACTGGAACCGGACTGATTGCTGCCGCTATCTTCAGACTTGGATAAGTCTATCGCACCTTTGTCAGGCTTATCGGCTCTGATCTCCGGCACCCTGGCCTCTTCGACCTTCTGCGGAACTTCCTTCACAGGAGACGACTTGGCCTCATACCTAACTTTCTGCTTTCGTTTCGTCAGCGGATCGGTAATCCGTCTCCCAAAATCTGCCTTCAAAATATTGTCTATGCTAAATTTAAGATTAAAATCCCTACCCGTCTCGTTTTCAGGAGACTTGGGCATGTATATCCGTCTATTTTCATCATTTCGCCTCACATCTTGAGTCTTCCTGAACCCGTAGTTGAGCCCGAAGTTATTTGGCTGAGGCACAGGCATCCTAGGAACTACTTTCAAATCTACCTGGTTCATCAAAGGAGTTTGGAACAAAAGCGGCTGGTTTAGGAACATCAGAGGGTTGGGTGTTATCGGACTAGGTCGGAGTAGTAGGGGCTGATTAATATTGATGTTTTGGCTCAGCTGCGATATCGCGTTGAGATGCGTTTGGATGTGTTTGAAAGATGTCAGGCCTTCTTGTCTGTCACTGTCAAAACTGACAGGCGCTTCGTTCCCGACTGACAGCACTGTGTCATCGCTGGAACACGAGTTTTCATCGACGCTGATTTCGGTTCGAGAAACGTCGTCATTCAACGGGCTCACGCTCTCAGACGTTCTAGAATCTTCGAAGTTGGGATGCCTCGCGTTTTCCTCGAAATGTGGCGTGTTTTGGAGCAGTTTCTCGGTTGAGAAGACGTTTTCGGGGCTGTTGGTGTCTCTCTCTTTCTTCAGCACGTTGTGGATGGAAAAGGAGGATGAATGTAGGGTTCTCTCCTCTGCCTTCTCTTCCTCGTGGTATTCTGGTGATGTGGTATCTCTTGTGTTGGGAGAGTATGGCTCGTCGTCTGAAGCATCTTGGATTTTTATTGATTTCTCTTGGAGGTGCGTGGAAACCGCCGCCATTTTTAGTTTTGTTGGTTACGCCATCTGTTGGGGAAAAAATGTATTAGTAGTTTTATTTTATAATTCATTTGTTTAATTTGATTTCCAGCAGTATTTTATAATTATTTTGTCTAATTCCTTTTCACAGTACAAATACAAATGTCCTGGCTTTCGGATTATACTGGATATGAAGTTCTGGAGGAAAGTGTTAGCTGAGTTATTCGTGGGAAACAATGGCGGAAGTGAGGTCACCACTTATTACGTCTACGTTCCAATGATAGCGTAACCCACAGGGTGAGCAGTGGCCTATTTAGGCACCCTTCGGGGAAAAGGCGTAACCCTATGTATGTCAATAATTTTCCACTAAGCTATACATAATTACTACTTGCCAATTGGGAACGTGGTATAGAAATCTAATGAATGAACTAATTTGTGCAAGTCGGGATTTGAACCAGAAATCTCCGGATTGAAGATTGGCGTCTGTACCACTGGGCCACCGCGCTCAGTGGAAGACTGTTATTGGCTATTTTACTCAGTCCCCTAGTGGACACTAGTTTATTAGAGATTTTCCTGAGAATAGAAAAAGCCTATTTCACGTCCCTTTTCAAACTAGGTATATAAATAAATAAATATTGGTGGACATTTCACACAGCGCCATCTAGCCCCAAAGTAAGCTAAGCATAGCTTGTATCACGGGAACCAGACAACTAATATAATACTAATATACTTTTCTTTTGTAAATACATACATATAATACACATATTAACACCCAGACACATATAGTAATATATAGTCTATACATATCTAAAGAAGAAAATAGATATATAAATAATAATTAATGCGACGCAAGCAGCGGCAAACGGGCCCTTAAAATTCTTATTAGAAATTGCGAATGCATTCCAATACCGAGACGAAATCAATTAAATTTATCAAAAAACAATTTAATAACATACAACTTACACCTCGGATATTGCAAACTCGTGATACCAAAATAAAACCATACAATTTTGCTACACTTCGGCGGCTCTAACGATGTTTTTAAACATTGCCAAGCAATAAACAACTTTATACACACCAAACTAGAATTCAAAATCGCACTCGGAACACCGCGGAACAAATTATCGACGCGATCACGAAAACTCCTTAATTGTATGAAAATAGAGTCGAAATTTGAACTTTCCAATTTCTCAGTCAGCTTTAACTATCGCAGATTTACTTCAAGCTAAAATATACCTTAACTGTGGTGTAAATAGAGTCGATTTTCGCTTGAGGTGTTGAGTAAAGAAACTATCTGGTTAGGAGCGCGCGCGGAGCGTCGTGTGTGGTCCGCGACGAAACGATTTGAAAGGTGCTCGCTTAAGTTTTTGATGGTTTTTGTGGGAATTTTTCTTTTGGACTGCGCTGTTTCAAATCTATTATTATTTACCTTGATTCTTTTAGTACGCCGCCTAATCAGATTATATATTATATATATATATCGTGGGTTCACAAATACTAACAAATACATACATATAATACATAATTAACACCCAGAAAAAGAACAAACATCTGTGTTCAAGAATCGAACCCACGACCTACAGTGCAGAAAATAGGATTACTACCAACTGAGCTGTGGCCAGTCAAGGCTATGTAGAGCACCTTGCAATACATACCGATATTGCCTTTCTGCGATCACTTGCCAGTGTAAGTAAGCTTTAGTAATTATTTCTAGTATCAATGTGCGTTACTCATTCGGATTTACATATATTTATTTACATTAATAATAATTATAATAATCTTTATTATTTTAGCATCATTGTACAATCAATTGATTTGAAGCCTTTGGCTCCCGCACAAGTTAAAAACTGTATTTCGGAAGCCATCGTCTTCTCCCAAACGTCTATCACAAATAGTATTCTATACTTTTCGTAGTATCACAAAATATTTCTAATGTGTAATTCTAAAAACGTATAACCTATTCATATAATTAAATTCATATAATTTTTCTTGCATTAAACTTGATTTAACAGGAGAAAATTACTGGTTGATTAGTTATACAAAATATTAAATTTATTACTAATTAATGATAACGTTTTAATCAATGAAAATGCTTGTGCAGCCACAGCCTTGATTATGTGTGTTTGTGTGTAAATTAAAAATTATAAAGCTTTTTTTATGTTATCTTGTATGACAATAGTGTGTTTAATAACTTTAATAATAATATTATTTTAGTATTAACCGACTTGTCGTAGGACTAAAAATTCGAAGCCAAGTGCACGAAAGGAGCCTCTTTGAGGCGCACTTACAATCCTTTCACCACACTAGAATAGTGTTTAATTTCAATGTGAAACCGCGACCGCGCCGCCACCGGCAAGGATGATGGCGGCGGCGTGCTGGTGGCGGTGCGCCGCGGCTTTCATGCCGCCCGCGCCCGTGCCTACCTTTCATACAACCCTAACAACAGCTATGACGGCCACTCCCTACCCTCATCCGTAGAATATGTACTCTTAAAATTTCGTTCACAACATAAGTATTATATAATTTGCGGTGTGTACATACCACCCGGCCAAAAAGTAACGATATATTCTAATTTTTTAAACGCACTACAACATGAACTAAATGATAGTCGTTTGGATATTTTCTACATTGTAGGTGACTTCAACGTTCCCCACATTGACTGGCAAGCGTACGATTCCACCGGTACCTACTCAACGCCGTCTATTGATGAGGACTATTTACTCCATAAATACATATTAGACTATTTACGGTCAACTCATAGTAAACAATTTAACTACATTAAAAATAATATGGATCGCACTTTAGACCTGTTTATATCCAATACTGACTCATGTACCTGTGAACCACCCGACCACCATCCTTTTGTTCGTGTTGACAATCTGCACCCACCTTTTTGTGTTCAAGCTCCATTCAGCTTTACATATAAACCTATGAATGCCTGCGCAGCGCCTAGGTATTGTTTTCTTGAAGGAAAGTACTGTGCAATTAATGAGCACATTGGGTCTTTGGACTGGTATACTATATTAAATGACGTACCCATTAATGAATCGGTAAGCGTTTTTTACGAAAAAATATATGAGTGCATAAAGTTGTATGTACCTTTACGCCTACCAAAATCGAGTGACTACCCGGTCTGGTTTTCTCGGCCACTCATACATATATTTAAAAATAAAGAAAATGCTTGGATCAAATGGAAAAAATATAACACCAAAGCCCACTATGAAGAGTTCTCACTTTTTCGAAAAAGATTTAAATCACTTAGTAATGAATGTTTTGATAACTATATACAGTCGATTGAGGAAAGACTTCGCAAGGACGTTAAGGCTTTTTGGACATTTGTAAAGAGTCAAAATAAAAAAACGGGCATTCCTTCATCCATGCGTTATAATGATACTGAATCTGATAAACCTGATAAGATCTGTACTCTTTTCTCAAATTTTTTTGGATCAGTTTATGAACCGAGTGGTTGTGAAAATATAGATCTCGAAACGACGCCGATCAATAATAATTGTGACTTTACGCTCTCTGACCTAAAAATCACAAAGGATTCTATTTTAAAGGAACTAAAAACTTTAGACGTCACCAAAGGGACTGGGCCTGATGGCCTCCCCCCATTTTTCATTAAACATACTGCGGATTCACTTGTTATTCCTTTACATATTTTATTTAACAGAAGTTTAAGTGAAGGTACTGTTCCGGACATATGGAAAATGGCTAATTTAACACCTATTTATAAAAGTGGCAGCAAGAATGATGTTACAAACTACCGTCCTATTTCCCTGCTGTCCACCTTATCGAAAGTGCTTGAACGATTAGTACATAATTATATTTATCCGTCGCTACATAAAATTATTATAAAAGAACAACATGGCTTTGTCAAAAAACGATCCACTGTTACTAACCTTATCTTATATACTAATTACCTTTTTCAAAGCATGGACAATCACTTACAAGTAGACTCGGTGTACACTGACTTTTGCAAAGCTTTCGATAAGGTGGACCACGACCAGCTGCTGCAGAAGCTAGCTTTCAACGGTATTCGTGGAAATCTACTGAGATGGTTCGCCTCTTATGTCAGGAACAGAATGCAACGTGTTTTTATCAGTGGATACATTTCTAAGGATACAATTAAGGTCACTTCCGGTATAGCACAAGGATCCATCTTAGGTCCTTTGATTTTTGTACTTTTTATTAACGACATCGATCAATGTTTCAGACATTCTCGTTTTTTATTATATGCTGATGATTTGAAAATCTATCGTCAAATCACCACCTTAGATGACTGTTTTAAACTCCAAGAAGATCTTAGCCGCCTAACTAGCTACTGCACGGCAAACAAATTATATCTAAGCCTACTTAAATGTAAGTGTATTACTTTTACAAAAAAGATCTATACTGTTGACTATACATACACACTGTGCGGCACGCAATTAGAAAAAGTATCACTCATAAAAGATTTAGGAATATTTATGGACTCAAAACTTCACTTTGACGTACATATTAACCATATTACCGATAAAGCTTTTAATTTATACAGGTTTGTAATGCGAACCTGCGTCCCCTTTAAGAGGCCAGCGTCTTATATCGTCTTATATCAATCTTTAATAAGATCACAGTTGGAGTATGCTACCTCTGTGTGGAACCCCCACTACGAAAAATACCACGACCAGTTGGAATCTGTTCAACGCAAATTTCTACGCTCTATGACCTATCGCTGTTTTCGTTCTAAGCCCTCCTATGACGTTCTTCTGAGTAAGCATTCATTGCTAACGCTTAAGATGAGAAGACTGCTCTTAGATCAAATGTTGTTATTTAAGATTTGCCATCATAAATTTGACTGTAGCCATCTTATGAACCAAATATACATACGCATACCATATCGTTGTTATAACCGAGAGACTCGCAAATGTCATTTGTTCGCACCTACTCCTTGTAAAACGAACGCTGGTGAGCGCGCGCCGTTGCACAGAATCATGAAACAATTTAATGATAACTTTACTAGCATTGAATTCTTCGCAACCTCACCCGCCTCGTTCAGAAAATCAATAACTGATATTATTATGTCAGATTTGTCTATCTAGATTGTCCGTTTCTATTAATTTAATGCATGCTTTTTTCATTACCCAATGTATCGCCCTTTCTTATTATAATATTAATCTCAATCTGAGGATAACGGGGCTGGTTGTGCTCCTAGAACTGCCTAGATATAACATTAGCTAAGTTAACTTATGAGTGCAATTGTTTGTTATCCCAAATAAATAAAAATAAAAAATAAATAAATAAAATAAAAATGTGTTGCTAGAGCGTGTAGTCTAGTGATACTCTGAGTTCTATCCCCAAGGTCGTCGGTTCGATTTCTGAAAACCAGCAAGTTTTTCATCAAACATTATTTAAACAAAACGGAGAACAAAAAGATCGTGAGGGTGCCGACATATGTCAAGTGAAACGTGTAGGTGGAATGTCCAATGTGCCTGTAATTTCACCGGCAATCACACCTTTCAAACCAAAACACAGTATCGAGAACGCGTTGCTGCTTGGCGGCAGTAATAGGTATAGTGGCAGTACCTTCCTCCCTTCCTCAATTTCTCCTCCCCCAGATAAACTTGGCACAAGGTGAGACATATAATAATTACAATAGTTCAGACTTTTACTTAAATTTAGATTGCTTAACCGATTCGGATAAAATGTAGTTTGTAGATTTCATCTCAATGTCAAATTAGACATAGACATAGACATAGACATAGACATACATTTATTTACTCAAGTAGCTCAAGTAAAGTTTAAAGTTTAAAGTTTACTCAAGTAAATTCAACGTTCAAAAACTTTATTTCCATAGAATTCATAAAGAATTGCTTGGAAGCGTCAACATTCAAGACATAAGGTCACGCGTACTTATCGATAAGTTTGACGCCTGTTCAAACCGACACTCCATGGAAGACCTGACAAGAAACCCCTAAATGAGGGATTCGAGCACGATCCTTGTATTCAAATACTACCATTATACATTAATTTTATACTTTGTCTACAAAATACTTAAGATATTTACGAAGAAAATTATATAAGTATTATATCAGTTGTCTGGTTCCCATGATACAAGCCATTTACTTAGTTTGGGGCTAGATGGCGCTGTGTGAAATTTACACCAATATTTATTATTATTTATTTGTGTCGTACAGCAAGGATGTAGAAAAACTTATTCATTTCAACACGGGAAAAACCGCAGGCTAGCTTTAGCTCCTATTACTATGCACGGCCATTATAAATACAAAGTTGCAATGGTTACCCATCCATCAGTGTTTATATGTATCAATGCACCCTTCTACTCATCTTAGGGCATTAAAAACATTAAAAAAAATACAGCTGTCTTTTCAACTTCATTAAGCGCATGATAAATATAATTTTTAATAAGAAAAACTTTTATTTCCTCTCACTAATGATATTATGTTAATTAACACATAATTAATAGTACGAAAAAAGTAATGTGAAAACAAATTTTGTTTTATGTTCTTTTCAGGAAGTTCTTGTGCCGGGAAAGTACTGCTAACATACTTATATCCGCCGCCAAGCATTATCGATAGGTTACATATTTAATATCAACTTAAACAATTTTACTGTGCTAGCGGCCTTGTTTATTAAAGCCCCATAGCTCAATTGGTAGTAACCCTGCCTTCCACGCTGTAGGTCGTGGGTTCGATTCCCACCCAGGACAAACATTTGTGTGACGAACATAGGTCTTTTTTCTGTCTGGGTGTTGATACGTATTATGTATATGAATGTAGGTATTTACAAAAAAATAATTAAGTATGTATATCAGTGTATATCACACAGCGCCATCTAGCCCCAAAGTAAGCTATGCTTAGCTTACTTTGGGGCTAGATGGCGCTGTGTGAAATGTCCACCAATATTTTTATTTATTAAATATTTTTTTTAGTTGACGTTTTGATGGTGTGGTTGCAGGTTTAAATTACAGGAGACATTCCACCTTCAAGTCTCAAAGTTGCGGGCGCAATATAACGGGATCTTCCCATACCTAAGTAAGGGAGGACATACAAGACCTATTATTTCTATTATTTTAATATTATTCCTTTTTTTGGTGCCTCTGTTATATTCTTTGCATAAATAAATGTTTTTTCTTTCTTTCTTATTATGAACAGGTTACCGCTTGTTCAAACCGTGAATTCATACAAAATGTATCACGTATATACGAGAGCGGGGTAGCCTAGTGGTACCAACCCCAGGCTACAATTCGGATATCGCAGGTTTAAATCCAGGATACATTCACGACAAGTAGTTTGAAAGGGTTTCTTAATATCTACCACGGGTAACAGGTACTGATTGGTAGATAATAAACGTCTTCGAATGGTGATTTCCTTCACTGTTTTGAGCAAATGGTATTACGCTCATAAATGCTTCAGTTCAAAACATATTTTTTATGTGAATTAGTTAAGATACGATCAATATTTTGGGGGGCCTTGTTGCTCGCGTCCGTAGATGAGAACCCTTTGAATCCCTACACGTGTCCCCCGGGTGGTGCGAAAGCAACCCAAAGTATCAGTAGAACTTGTGCCAAGTTCCCCCGGAGAAGTACTGCCACCACACCTGGTAATCTGCCGGCAAGCAGTGATGCACTCGTGTTGCTGTGTTCCCGTGGAAGGGAGTGGGTGCCGGTGATATTGCAGCCGCATGAGACGTAACATCCCCGTCTCGGGGTGATGGACGCAACGCAATGCGACTTGAGTCATCTCGTACTTTGGTGGAGAGGACTCGAGTCGTATTGCTGTTGTCCATGGGCTCGGACTTTACATCATGTGGGGCGTCAGCTCGTTCTGTCACTAATATTATGAAAAAACAATATGGCCCAAGTATTCGTAAGCGCTTACCTCAGCACGAAAGCAATATGCCTTGGTTTCTCCCTTACTTACATAGATATGGGATAACCCAAATCTAATCGTATTGTACTACTACTGATTAAACGCCACATCGATTGACAAATCGAATGATTCTAAATTCACAATATTATTGTTCCTATCTCGATCTTTGTATCACGAGCGAGTATTAAATTACTTAGAGACAGCTAGCGCCATCTTGTACACGATGCCGGAACTAAACGTAATTAATCTTCGAGGCATTTCGATTTATTACCGTAAAATAATTTGTTATGGATTATGAATCAGTCCGCTGGCAATAAAGGAAAATTGGCCGGTCTTACACATCAGTTGGTAGTACCTTTTGCGCTTTGGTCGTAGGTTCGATTCCCACTCAGCACTAACACTTGCGTGATAAACTTAGATGTTTATTCCGTGTGTATATGAGTCTACAAATGTAGGTAGGTATAAGTATTGTATCAGTTATCTAGTTCCCACAGTAAAAGCTATGCTAGTTTTAATATAATAATAAATTTGCAAATTTTAGGGAGAGATGGCGCTGTGTGAAATTTTAATAATTTTTTTTATACTATATCGTAACATTGTAGTAACATTGACACATGAGAGCGTGGTGGTCTAGTGGTACTGACCCCGAGTTTCAATCCGGAGGTCACCGGTTCAAATCCCGACGTGCACCTATGAGTTTTTCAGTTTAAAGATTTACATGCGCTATACCACGTTCTCAAAACGGTGAAGGAAAACATCGTGAGGAAACCGACATGTCCTAGAACTAATTCGAAGACATGTGTCGAGTGCACGAAAGGAGCCTCTTTGAGGCGCACTTAAAATCCTTTCACCACACTGGTTCGAGAGAACTAGTGACTCGAATAGACAGATAGTAATATTAAAACTAATTTTATTGGACCAATTCCACTTATATTAATGGCTGTATATTTTGACAATTATATTCAACAAATTGACTAATCAATCCATTCATTATTCTACCAAAAAGCAGTAAAAATTTCGTCTTTATTTCTTCAATTAAGTAGTTTATTTTCAATTACTTCTTTTAAAAAATATACAGAAATAAATAGCGAATGCCGACGAATGAAACTAAGGCCTTTCTTAGGGATTCTGTCCTTAGAAAACCTAGCAGTAAAAAAATTAAAAAATATAATTAAGTATGTTTCCTTAAAGGTAAGTCCATTTATTAAACTTTATTATATTTTATTTTGTCGGGGACATGAATATGGCATAGGCCAGGTTTCTATATATCACCTGTACTTACAAAGTTTCCACTTGCTAAACTAATATTGACAGACAATTTTAATATAATATATTAATTTATTATAATTAACACAGAAGCCTGTACAATAATTAATCATGTTAAACTCATCACTTGTATCAATAATTCATTTTACAAATTAATATTTTGTAACAGGCCAATGATTTATTATAATAGCATTATATATCTATATAATATTGTTTTGTGCACATCTGTTATAATATTTTATGATTATACATTATATGAAACTGTTTAAATAATTTTATTTATATGAATTTATTAACGGGTGCAAATACTATATAAAATTAATTTATTGTTCGCCAATTAAATTATAATCTACCACACTCTACCACAAGGATCGTGCTCGCGAAAACAAGGAATCCCTCCATTAGGGGTTTCTTGTCAGTTCTTCCCCATGGAGGGTCGGATAGGGTTTGAACAGGCGTCAAACTTATCGATAAGTACGCGTGACCTTATGTTTTGAATATTGACGTTTCCAAGCCATATCTTTATGAATTCGACGGAAATAAAGTTTTTGACTTTGATTTTGACTCGACCGCTTTCTGGTTTTACAGGCAGAAAATCTTGTGCAAAGATTGTCCGGGGAAATATTTTTTATATGATTTGCAGATGTCCCACCTGGTGTGAAGTGGTAACCCATAACAAGCAATACGACTCGGGCCTTCCCCTGCTAGGTACGACAAGACCCAAGTCGCAGTATGCGCCCGTAACTCTAAGACGTGTAGGTGGAATGTCTCATGTGCCTGTAATTTCACCGGCAACCACACATTTCAAACCGGAACATAGTAACGCGAATGCATTACTGCTTGAAGACAGAAATAAATAAATTAAATAAATAAATAATGGTGGACATTTCACACAGCGCCATTTAGCCCCAAAGTAAGCTAAGCATAGCTTGTATCATGGGAACTAGACAACTGATATAATACTTATATATACTTTTCTTTTGTAAATACATACATATAATACATATTAACACCCAGACAAATAACAAACATCAATGTTACAAATGTCACATAAATGTTTGTCCTGAGTGGGGATCGAACCCACGACCTACAGCGCAGAAGGTAGGGTTACTAACCAACTGAGCTATGAGGCCAGTCAAGAAGTCAAATGGGTATGGTGTATGAACTTTGCATAAGCTTTGCGGCCTTTACCGGGTGTATTTCAATTTGTATCATATGTTTAATAAGTTGACTCAGAGGACTAAATCTTGTTTAATTTAAGTCTATCCCTAAATTTTAAGCATTTACTAACCCCATGGACTAATGTTGTCTGAATAAAGAAATTAAAATAAAGAAAATAAGGAGTGCGCTTAGCAGGAAATTGTTAAATATTTCTTTTAAACTTCGTCATTGTTCAGCCATTTTATATAAAATATTTAATGTAACACTTCCTAGTTTATCTCTCTTTCTATTTGTGAAAACTGTATCAAAATCTGTCGCGTGGTTTGGAAGAAGTAAGAAGAAACAGACACACAGATAGAGAATTTGTTTTACTAAGTATTTAGAGATAAATTACTTAAAAGACCGGGTAATTCAATTTTATTAATATTACGAGCGGTACCTCTTTGAGGCGCACTTTATTCCTATTGTCACTGGTTCGTGAGAGACCGTGACTGTTTAGTCTTCTCCTATTCGAGTCACTGGTTCTCTCTCGGTGAAAGGATTTTAAGTGCGCCTCAAAGAGGCTCCTTTCATGGACTTGACACATGTCTTCGAATTTTTAGTTCTGGGACGTTTCCTCACAACGTTCCTTCACCGTTTTGAGAACGTGGTATTGCGCACATATATGTTTCAATCGAAAAACTCATAGGTGCACGTCGGGATTTGAACCGGCGGTCTCTGGATTTAAACTCGGGGTCAGTACCACTAGACTATCATACTCTCTCTCTCTCTCTGTCACTGTTTAGTAGTAACTTACATATAATATACTAAATTATGTCAAAATTAAATATTTTGACATTACCAAAACTAACTAACTGATATGAAACGTTTTGACAAATTATTTTCGAAGGGAAATATAATTGATAATAAATAATATGAAATCATAGAGGTATCTATATGATTTTATCTATATATTATCTATATGATAAGCATTTCGCATAAAAGAAGTTAATTTATTTGATATGAATTACAGGGAGACCCAATTATTATTAATTTACTCACAACGGTTATAGGCACAGAATAGATATTTTTGTAAATTTAGAATATATGGCACAGAAAATAAATATTTATTCAATTATTTAAAATAGATTTAATACATCCAATTGATTTTACCAACATTATTATACAAACGTATCAATATTTCTCAATATACAAATACTTAAAGATATTATGTTCTTAAAATTTTTGCATTCATTTTATTCTCATATAATCTCTTATACTATTGAGACTTGAAACCATTTACACTATCGTCATTTAATTTAGTCTTTAATTTGTCGCCTAACCTAGCTCTTAAGTTACTAGGGACCTATAGTAATCTGATTTCATAAACTAATTATTATTTATTGTAACAAAAATAAAACATTTTAAAGCATACCGAGCCTCTAGTGAGTTTTCTATTACCCTTTACTTACCTACGAACCAATAATAAACATTTAACAAAAATTCAAAGTTTCCAAATAAATTAAAACCAATTTAAGAACCAACGCTCGATTATTAGCTAATTAGTACCATACCTTCGAATGTAATTCCATATTACACAACACAACACACCCCTAACATAAGTCACAAAATCACTCCCGAACTAACCTACAGTTTCACCGGTAAATTAGCAAAATTTGTTAACAAAATCCATGAAAACTGGTTTATTTAATAATCGAAATTCAATTGTACCGGTATCTGCGAATGCTGGAGCCGACTGGCGAATAAAGTGTTCCCCCACTCGGTTAGGGCGGGGCGGCCAGGGCGGGCGGGAGGGCGTGGCGTTATACGTTATTTTCGTTAGCCATACGTTAGGAGACGTAACGTTTTATTTTCGTTAGTTCGGTTTATTATAATGTAATGTTTGTTAGATTTAAATAAAAGACATGTTTCGTCATTGTATTGGTTGGCGTTCTGTCTTAATTGTGGTGGTTTTTTTCTTCTAAGTAAAATTTGAAATTATAAAATCGCTTAGTCAGTTTGTTCAATGTTGAATATATATAAATCATAATAGGTTTAACAAGTCAATTTAATCCGTAACCTGTTTTTGTGTTATGTGAAACATGTTTTAAATTATGTCATAAATTAATTAACATAAACTAAATAAGTCTTAAAATTATAACATAAAATAATGACATTTGTATAAGTAAACAAATTGAAACTAACATTATGGATGTGTGAAAATAAATTCTACATTATTATTATTTTTATAATAAAATTTCATTAACATTAAACTATTAATATTTTTTATATTTAAGTTTTTTGTAAATACAATATTAACTCTTTTGTATCGCATTGTACTTGCTACAATAAATACAGAGTATTTTTTATGTATTAAATACTTAGTATTATATAATAATTATGAGATATAATTAAACCAGGCATTTCCACAAGGTATTTGACTACTAGGTACCTACTAATGCGAGTTTAACTATTTTTATATCTATTATTTATACACATAAAATAATTTATTGAAACTCATATATCAATGCGCTACGTCTAGCTAATATTCAATATTGCTCATACAAAAACGAATTCAATAATTTGGTAGAAATAAAATGATAAATTATCTTCAGATTTATCTTCAGTTGTAAATATTAATAATAATAAATTTATTCAAATAAAACATGGTGAAATGTAAAAAATCGTAAAACTTATTTAGACATAGGTTACATAGGGACATAGGTAGATTATAACAGGAGAGCCTGAACTAAGTAATCCTGTTTTTCAGGCGAGAAAATAAATAGAAATTATATATATATTTATACAAATAAATAAAATTGGAGTGTCTGTTTGTAATATTAAAATAACCGCATAAGTGCATATGGATGTATACACGGTACATATATCAAAACAATATTTTTTACAATTTTTTTCTGTCTGTCTGTTTGTTCCGGCTAATCTCTGAAATGGCAGGACCGATTTTGACGGGACTTTCACTGGCAGATAGCTGATGTAACAAGGAGTAACTTAGGCCACTTTTCCGAGGGGTAAAATAGGGGTGCGTGATAAAATCGAATTCCACGCGGACGAAGTCGCGGGCAACTAGTAAATAAATATAAATAACTGAATATTTAAAATGGTATAAACATCTGTAATGGTGAAAGAAAATACGATTAAACTGACTAAAATAAAGTGCTTGAGTGCTTTGCGGATACTATACCTACACATTTTCAGGATACTCATAATCTTGCTGCTAGCCCCAAAGTAAACTAAGCATAGCTTAGCATAGGAACCAGAAAACTGATACAATTATATACATTTATGTAAATAAATACATAGGTATATAAACCCAGACATACATACATCTCACTATATACACTGATGATTGTATAAATTCGCACTGAATCTCAAAACACAAGCTTAGTTTCAGATTCACAGATGAATCTAAGTAAATTGGAACTAGACATAAGACTTAATTAGATAAAGAACTTAAGTTAACATTTACTATTATTGGCAAATAAATTATTATTATTCTTAATATTATCTATGTTCCTCACACAAATGTTTGTCCTGGGTGGGAATCGAACCCACGACCAGCGCAGAAGGTTACTACCAGCTATGAGGCCAGTCTTCCATGAAATCAGTGTTAATTAACACAAGTGTAGAAGAAACCGATTCGCTTCCAGAGCATCACGACTCTCCCCGACAGAAATATAACTCAGTCCTTACTTTAAGAATCGCCAGAATTTATCTCAGCCATATATATAGCGAGGGGAAATAAAAGTTCTCAGTAAGGGACTTTTTTAATTAGTCACTGTTTACGTGTCGAGACGAAAGCTTCGCTCAGACGAGGCAAGTTCACTTAACTAAACCAAATAAGCATACCAGTTACTCTACCTCTTGTAATAATGAATTATTTTGGAAATGTTATATAAACTGATATCAAAGTCAAAACCTTTATTTCCATAGAATTCATAAAGGAATTGCTTGGAAACGTCAAGTATTCATCATATAAAAGGACACGATGACGAGTGTGCAAGCCCTATTCTACCCTCTACGGGGAAGAACAATTAAGAAACCCTAAAGGATTCCTTTGTTGTCCATGTTCCTTGTAACAATCCAAGTACTGCAATCTGTTACATTTAGTTTATTACTGTGACAAGATAAATAACAAAATTTAAAAGATATCTGTAACTGACCAGTATAAAACTCTCAGTAGATCAACAAATCACAGAAGAACCTGTTTCTTTTCAATAGTACAGAAACGTATGACTCTGAGTTAAGGAGTCACTCATTGATCAAATTTTTTAATTAATGTTAATTACTACAAATTTCGATTGCCGCCATTTTTCACAAAAATCAAATCGACCTTTCCTTTCATCAATAGATCTCTTCTCTTCGCTCTTACGGTCCTGTTTACAATATCTACATGTAACTCATTATTATTCAAGTAATATCTGAATATCTGCATCTCTTCAATCTGCCGGCAAGCAGTGATGCACTCGTGTTGCTGTGGGGAGTGGGTGCCGGTGAAATTGCAGCCGCATGAGAGGTAACATCCCCGTCTCGGGGTGATGGACGCAACGCAATGCTACTTGAGTCATCTCGTACTTTGGTGGAGAGGACTTGAGTGGTATTGCTGTTGTCTATGTGTGGTTACCACTTAACATCAGGTGTGCCTTTAGCTCGTCACTCTGGCCAGTGCTGACTTGTCGTACGACTTGCCGACGCAAACGCAGCACGGCGGGTACTTTTTCACCCTTATAACTACAAAATAAGACTTTCGTAAAACAAAAGTCGCCGTTTCGCCTACGAGATGGCATTTTTTTAATTAAAACTTTTCCTCGAGTCACTTGCAGATGATTCTTTTAAACGTTCCGGGAATTACGGCGTTCTGAAGGTGGCCTCATGTTACAGGTTTTTTAATGTTTTTAGCGAGTTGCAAGATGATCAGCCATTTTGGTAATTAATTGCTATTTTTAAAAAACTTAACTTAACTTAACAATTTTACAGTAGTCACTCAAACTCAATCGGCGTTCGCGTTGTGTTCCGGTTTGAAAGGTGTGGTTGCCGGTGAAATTACAGGCACAAGAGACATTCCACCTACACGTCTCACAGTTACGGGCGCATACGATGCGACTTGGGTCTTGTCGTACCTAGTAAGGGAGGACCCAAGTCGCATCGGTTGTTATGGGCCGAGGTTACCACTTAACACCAGGTGGGCCGTCGGCTCGTTACGTAACTGTATCACATAAAAAAAAAACGGATGATTTGTACAGTGTGTACGAGCAGATGGCCTAATTACGTAAAGCAATCTCTACCAGGCAACCTTTGGTTGACCGGGACTAAAAAAGAATTATATTAGACGGTGGTTATTAATGAGAATATTTAACACTACACTTACATAATATAGATACCTAATCGAAGCCAAAGAGTTACTTTAGCTTGTTCGGTTATGGCTTTAAATATATATTATCTTCAATCGGAAAGAAAATGCAACGTAAAGTATATCTTTGCCACAGTCAGAGAGAGAATAAAAGTACGAATCAAATGAACCAAGACACTACCAAAATATTAAAATACACACTACAATGGCTCCCTATTATCATTATAACCGAATTACATATTAATCAGCAACTACTTACGAATTATTACGCATAATTGCACAAAATTATAAGCTTCATCATTAATGGTCTTGATAAAGTAACTGAGAAAGCAAGAAAATAACGTAACAGGATAATAAAGATCGCATATCAAAAACAATAATTACCCACCCACATAATTTAATGAAATAACCGCTTCGGGCTTAGACTGCTGGCTTATTTAGTACATGTGCTGCCATCTATTGACGAGTAGAAGAAAAATACGCGATAAGTTGTTAAAAGTGACATCTATTAACGAGTAGCAGTACTAAGTTGTCACTTTCCAAATGCGCCGTCTAGTCGTTAGTTGAAGTTTGCTTTAGAACTATAATTCATTCATAGAGGTAAATGCTAATTTGATTTTCACGGTTTTGGTTCCGTTGTAAGAGGCGTAACCGTGGAAAACCTTAAAGCTTAACTTTTACTTAACAGGTCCAGCCTAGTGTGGGACCGCCGAATCATCTTTGAGTCTAAAACACCTTCAACATTATATTTTTTACTACTTTAATTATACTAATTTAGTTATAGTTTTATACTTGATAAGTTTTGATGTCAATAAATAATTTTACATTTCGTGTAATTTTTGGATTTCATTTCAAAAATAAGGCGCAATTTTAAATAACGTTGAAATCTCGGACACGGATGTCGTTTCATGCATTTTAACATCCTAGTGATACGTTGAAAACGTACCTAACTTACATTGACGTTGCGCTCTTCAACAATGGCATTTACACCAAGCGACACGATATTTGATACGGGTCAAGCCTGTCTAGATCTATTTTTTATTATGTTTATTAATAAGATCACCAACAAAATTGTATACCTATAATATCTTATATAAAAAAGAGAGACAAATATTATTAATATTTAATAATATTTACGTAATTACTACTTGATACTTGATGAGTGTTTGTCCAAAACTTTGCCGTTATCCTTAATAATTTGGAATATGTACGTAAACAGAACTTTGTGATAACTTAGACGTGACAAATAATGAGATCATCACGGCCGCACCTTTGTTGCCCCACGTCTAGCTCATCTCAAATTATTCGAATATCAAAAATAATTAATTTAACCTTGTGTTTTTTATTTTCATTTTTTTATCGAGTTATTTTATGATATAGCTGCAATTTGTGCCACGGTTTCCGCATCATCAAATTATCGTATCGATTTAGTTTCGCAGCCGTTTCGCATGCGCGGCCACAGCCGCGCCATCTGCAGAAAATTCCGAGCAACAGACTATACAGGAAGAAACGCCGCCATTTTGACATTTGTTTGGCTTTGTGTCCCTCGGTGTAATTTATCATGTAAATTCTCGTTATGAGTGCGTTTACATAATTATTTCAGTGATCGAAGTGCGTTGCTTGGTTATCGCGCGTATATTTACCAAACCATCAGTAAAAATGACGTCCATAAAGCAGTGGAAAAATCGATAATGCGTCGGTGCCGCTCTTTTAGTTTCGTGTTGCAATTTCTGCAGTAAATTTATGTTTATCTGATGGAACTCCAACAGTTATTTCCGATAAATATTGCTTCTCTGTTTTGGACATGATTCTGTTGATATACGACTGAGAAATGTTGTGATATGTGGTGTTTAAAAAAGGCGCGAATGACCGCTGTGCCGATTTTTTTTTGTAAACCAAAATAAAACTATTTTGCTGTAAAACAAAGAGATAATTGGTGTTTGTTGTGTAAATCTGCCGCGGCTGCGTCCCTTGTTTAATTTCCGTGTATGTAACTGAAGAAATAAATGGATTGATTTCATAACTTTCAATTCTTTAATTGAGTTCATGTAAGTATTATACTTCGCCAGTATATATTTTAACGTCAAGACTAACTGAATAAGCATCGTTTAGTGTCTCCAAACTATTTTTCCTTTCAAAATAGCATTAACCATGTATATACTTTGTTTATTTATCTAAGTTAAATGTGGTAAGGTGATTCAAGTTATTACCATGATATGTTACAATGATTTTATTGCTCTGAATGACCCCATGTTCAAACTTTTGATTCTATGATTTACATCAAAATATTTTATCTATAAATCACAGTCAATAGTGCAGGAAAAGAGCCTCTTTGAGGTGCACTTAAAATCCTTTCACCACACTGGTTCGAGAGAACCACTTGAATAGAATAGTCAATATTTAAAGTAAAAGTTAAGTGGGACATTTAAATACCAATATAGAAAAAGTATCTAAAATGTAGGAAAATTTACACATGCAATTACTAAAAACTGATTTCAACAAATTTCCCAGGTCAAGTATTCCTCTAAGTTTGCAATGCGGCTAAGAAGTAGAAAGAGGGAGGCGCAGCTCTCAAAGAGAAACGTGATCACAAAGTTGGCCAAGAAACCTACCAAAAAACCATTTGCAAGATCTCCCACTACATGGAAGAAACTACTCAAGAAGGACATTAAGAATGTCCTGTCTGACACGCAAATTTGCATCACACGATCACAGAAACTAACCGGCTTGAAAACTCGTCCCGTAAGAACCAAAACGGTTCGAACTAAAACAACGAGAAGCATGGAAAAGCAGATAGATATGCACAAATCTAAAACTAAGCACAATGAACGCACAAAGAAACCTATATTCCAAACTGTCGTGCGGAGCTCTAACAAAGATACGGTATCTTCATCCACAACCGTCAAAAAGGCTATCGAAAAAATTACATCGAAGCCCAAAGAGGTACGTAAGCTGCCCACCCGACACAGCTCTCTTAACCGAGAAACAAGGAAACCCGAAGTAACATCAGCCATGAATTCTCCTCGAAAAACCCGTCGCTTAGACAAGACTGATAAGGCAGCTTCGCTGAACAGTTCCCCGATCCGCAAAGTCCGTCAAATAGGAGCCGCAAGCCCCAAACCGACAGTCACATCTACAAATGAAAGCCCCAAGAAGAAATCTAAGAAAGAACAAACTTGGAACGAAGATGACGTTACTATGTATGAGCCACACACCACAACTAATGACTTTCCATCTCCAAAGTCTGACGAATCCGACTCGGACGCTAACATTGAGTCTGAACTGTGTCTTACGAGCGATTGTCTGAACGATTTCATCACTATACCCGTCTGTGAGGTGCCGGTAGATGAAGATATAAACTTCCTGGCTGATAAAGCAGCCAGGGTGATGACTACAGAGAGAGATGAAGCAATTTCGAGGAAGAACTCCGTTGAAAACCATTTGGCTAAACGCAGGAAGTCCAGCAATGACTTGGAGATGTATCAGCCTACGTCAACGACTGATGACCTAGACACTTGCGCTGATTTCTTGGTGAACGGGGAGAAATATGTGCAGGTGGGTATTTGAGGTTATTTGTATTGTCTAGGCCTCCATTGACACAGCCCTACTCTGGCTACAACAGATGATAGTTTTCTTCACTGTGAGAATGTAGCATTGCATGGGTAAAATTTTCAATTGAAACGTTTAATGTTACATGATTTGAGCCCACGTTATAAATCTATACAAATAAATATAATTGGAGTGTCTGTTTGTAATATTAAAATAACCACTTTTTACTAATTGCATATGGATGTATACACGGTACATATACCTAAACAACATTTTTTACAATTTTTGTCTGTCTGTCTGTTTGATCCGGCTAATCTCTGAAATGGCTGGACCGATTTTGACGGGACTTTCACTGGCAGATAGCTGATGTAACAAGGAGTAACTTAGGCTACTTTTCCGAGGGGTAAAATAGGGGTGCGTGATAAAACCGAATTCTACGCGGACGAAGTCGCGGGCAACAGCTAGTGTAAAATAAAACCCATCTAGCAATCCTTTCACTTCCTGTTACTAAGAGAAACCTCACATTAATGTCCATACTTGTGATAATATTAATTTCCATTTACAGCCGGACTTTGTCACCATGTTGGAGCAGGACGGTGTCGGTGGAAGCGAGTGCGAGATATCCTCCACCTGCGACACAGCAGTGGGCACGGCCATAGAAAGCCTGGAGGCCTTGTCCGCTCGGACCGGAACCGGCTTCCTCCGGGAACTGTCACAGAGCTTACACGCGCACAGCTGGGTATGTACTTCACTCATAGCTACTTTAGTAGCAGTAGATCTTAGGCCACGTTCGTCCGGGGAAGTACTGCTGCCATACCCATTTGTGCCACCAAGCGGTGATGCTTAGCGTTGCTGTTTTGCTTTGAAAAGTGTTTTTACCGGTGAAATTACAGGCACATGAGAAATTTCACCTTCACACTGAAAATTACTATCTTACCGTCTGTCAGTCATGTATATAAGTTATACTTTCTTTATAGGTTTCCACAGTGGACACCGGAGAGCGTGGTGGTCTGGTAGTACTAATCCCGAGTTTCAATCCGGAGGTCGCCGGTTCAAATCCCGACGTGCACCTATGAGTTTTTCGATTGAAATATTTATGTGCGCAATTTCTCAAAACGGTGAAGGAAAACATCGTAGGCAAACCGATATGTCCTAGAACTAATTCAAAGACATGTGTCGAGTGCATGAAAGGAGCCTCTTTGAGGCGCACTTAAAATCCTTTCACCACCAGTGAAAGAGAGAACCGGTGAAGACAGTAGATACGTTGAATAAATGACTTAATTGTAAATTTGTAATGTTTCAGAATGGTAGCGAGATGACAGCGGAGGAATCATTGGTGATGCATCACGAGGTACCTGCTGATCTTGAGGTGTGTATTACTGGAGGCACATGTAAGGTTGGCCTTGTAGCTCAGTTGGTAGTAACTGCCTTCTGCCCTGTAGGTTGTGGGTTCGATTCCCAGGACAAACATTTGTGTGATGAACATAGATATTTTTGTTTTAGGTGTTTGTAAGTACAATATAATAATATTGGTGGACAATTCACACATCGCCATCTCTTTAACTAACCCAAACTAAGCATAGCTTGTAATATGGGAACCAGACAACTGATAGAATACTTAAATACTTTTTGTATGTACATACATTTAAAACATATTATGGGTGTTAATATGTATTAAATGTATGTACACAGAACAAACATGTTCATCACACAGACGTTTGTCCTGGGTGGAAATCGAACCCACGACCTACAGCGCAGAAGGCTGTAGGAACTGAGCTATAAGGACAGTTCTTGTGTGAACTCTGGACTCTATGGCGTTATCTGGAGTTGTTAAATGGAGAAAAGATTTTTTTTATTATTTTACTATTATTATAAGTATGTATTTAATAAAAAACTATACAATTTACAAACAAAAGGCATTATTTTAACAATATAAAATTTAGACAATGCATAACAAACTAACATATAAAGTAATATATAAAAAAATATCGACGTTTTAGTCAGTTTGTCCTTAAATGGTGTTTACACTGTATATTATTTTTACATAGTTATAATTGGGTTAAAATTCAAAAAATATTGTTGGTTCTCAGGAGGAGGCCGCCGACGTGATATCGTCCTGCAACTCGCGCGCAGACGTCGAGCAGATGGCCTGGGTTGACGCGTTTGACCCGTACTTGTTCATCAAACACGTCAGTCAAACATTTATTTATGTTCTGTCATCATATGGGCGGGATGCTTACTAAGAGGCGGGCTCATACATAGGGCATGAAAGGAGCCTCTTTTAGGGGCTGTTTCACAATCCCTTCACCACACCGATACCACCGGATGTAGGTGATAGAACGAGCTGACGGCCCACCTGATGTTAAGTGGTAACCGCCGCCCATAGACAGCAATACCACTCAAGTCCTCCCCACCAGAGTAAGAGATGACTCAAGTAGCATTGCGTTGCGTCCATCACCCCGAGACGGGGATGTTACGTCTCATGCGGCTGTAATATCACCGGCACCCACTCCCTTCCACGGGAACACAGCAACACGAGTGCATCACTGCTTGCCGGCAGATTACCAGGTGTGGTGGCAGTACTTCTCCGGGGGAACTTGGCACAAGTTCTACTGATACTTTGGGTTGCTTTCACACCACCCGGGGGACATGTGTAGGGATTCAAAGGGTTATCACCTACGGACGCGAGCCCAGAATGTCATGTTTTACATCTTTTTGATTTGAGAAGCATTAGTGAAATAAATATTGGTGGACATTTCACACAGCATCATCTAGCCCCAAAGCAAGCTAAGCATAGCTTGTATCATGGGAACCAGACAATTGATATACATACTATTTTTTTTTTGTAAATATGTACGTATAATACAAATCAACATCCAGACTCAGAACAAACATCTATATCCGTCACACAAATGTTTGTACTGGGTTGTAATCGAACCCACGACCTACTGCGTTGAAGGCAGGGTTACTACCAACTGAGCTGTGTGTTATGATGATTATGTGTTGTTGTGTGCAGTTGCCGCCGCTGGAGAGTGTATGCGCGGGCGGGCTTCGCGCGCGCTGCCCCGCCCTACCGCTCAAGACTCGCACCAGCCCCGACTTCAGCCTCGTAAGTCTAACTCGCTTACTTTACTCTTATTTCCATAGAATTCATAAAGAAATGACTTGGAAACGCAATAATATTCATAACATAAGGTCGCGCGTACTTATCGCTAAGTTTGACGCCTGTTCAAACCCTAACCGACCCTCCGTGGGGAGGAACAGACAAGTAACCTAAGGTACGTATCATACAATCTGTTTTGTTCGTTACGTGACTTGAGATAAAAGATAAGTAATAAAAAATAAATTATAGAATAATAGAATGTAATTGCAGCCGCATGAGACGTAACATCCCCGTCTCGGGGTGATGGATGTAACGCAACGCGACTTGAGTCATCTCGCACTTTGGTAGAGAGGATTTGAGTCGTATTGCTGTAAAAAATAAGTTAATTGATTGATTGTAATATATCCCCAGGTGTTAGATTTGGACGAGACGCTGGTGCACTGCTCCTTACAAGAGCTGCCCGACGCCAGCTTCCACTTCCCAGTGCTGTTCCAGGAGTGCAGATACACTGTGAGTGTTCAAGCGCTGCAGTGTACACTATAAATGTAATTGTGTTAATGTGTGCACTATACCTGTATGAAATTTGGTGCATTGTAATCTTTAACTGTACGAAATTAGCTGCAGTGTAACTGTATGAAATTAGCTGCAGTGTAACTGTATGAAATTAGCTGCAGTGTAACTGTACGAAATTAGCTGCAGTGTAACTGTATGAAATTAGCTGCAGTGTAACTGTATGAAATTAGCTGCAGTGTAACTGTATGAAATTAGCTGCAGTGTAACTGTATGAAATTAGCTGCAGTGTAACTGTACGAAATTGGCTGCAGTGTAACTGTATGAAATTAGCTGCAGTGTAACTGTATGAAATTAGCTGCAGTGTAACTGTATGAAATTAGCTGCAGTGTAACTGTATGAAATTAGCTGCAGTGTAACTGTATGAAATTAGCTGCAGTGTGAACTTTAACTGTACAAAACGTCCTTGAGTGTAATAATAACCCCCCCCCCCCCCCTGTGGTGTGCGCGCGTACAGGTGTTCGTGCGGACGCGGCCTCACTTCGCGGAGTTCCTGTCGCGCGTGTCCCGTCTGTACGAGGTGATACTGTTCACGGCGAGCAAACGCGTCTACGCAGACAGGCTGCTCAATCTACTCGACCCGGCGCGCCGCTGGATCAAATACAGGTAACCCACCCCCCCATACACACCCCCCCATACACCCCCCCCCATACACACCCCCCCCCCATACACACATATAATACACGACTGGCCTCATAGCTCAGTTGGTTAGTAACCCTACCTTCTGCGCTGTAGGTCGTGGGTTTCGATCCCCACTCAGAACAAACATTTGTGTGACGAATATAGATGTTTGTTCTGTGTCTGGGTGTTAATATGTATTATATGTATGTATTTACAAAAGAGAAGTATACAAGTATGTATAGATAGATAGATAGAAAACTCTTTATTGTACATCACACATACACATACAAATAAACAAGTTAAAAATAATTTACAATACATGTGACGTACAATCGGCGGCCTTATTGCTTAAAGCAATCTCTTCCAGGCAACCTTTGGATGGACTGGATTAAAAAAGAATGATTTGGGATGGTGGTGTTAAACAAAAGATAATATTATATCAATACTTACAAAGTAAACACATAAAATATTAAATAAATGTCATACATACATATTACATATATAGTATGTATATCAGTTGTCTGGTTGCCATGATACAAGCTATGCTTAGCTTACTTTGGGGCTAGATGGCGCTGTGTGACAATATCCACCATTATAAAAAAAAAACATCCAGATACAGAACAAACATCTGTATTCGTCACACAAATGTTTGTCCTTGGTGGGAATCGAACCCACGTATTAGGCAGAGTTACTGAGCTGTGAGGCCAGTCAAATATCACGACAAAGAACTGAGTGAAAAGAAACAGGAAGCCAGGTATACTAATGATGCGTTTTTATATAAATGTGACTATTGTTTGCAGACTGTTCCGTGAGCATTGTCTCCTGGTGAATGGGAATTACGTGAAGGATCTCTCCATCCTGGGGCGAGATCTGCGGAGGACCGTCATCGTGGACAACAGCCCCCAGGTATACAACCCCCACAAAACAACACCCCCCCCCCCAAACAACACCCCCCCAAACAACACCCCCCCCCCAAACAACCCCCCGCCCCCCAAACAACACCCCAAAGTCAAAGTCGAAAACACTATTCCCATAGAATTCATAAAGAAATGGCTCGGTAACGTCAATAATATTCAACACATAAGGTCACGCGTACTTATCGCTAAGTTTGACGCCCTATCCGATCCGATCTGGGGTTAGAACAGACAAGAAACCCCCTAATGGAGAGTTTCATTTTTTTTCGCGAGCACGATTCTTGTAACTATCTGATCTCTCGCAAACAACCCCCCCTCTCCCACAAGCAATCCACCCCCCCCCAAACAACCCGCCCCCCCAAACAACTGTTATGAGACTTATGTGATACAGTTATGAAACGAGCCGACGGCCCACCTGGTGTTAAGGTAACCTCGGCCCATAACAACCGATGCGACTTAGGTCCTCCCCTACTAGGTACGACAAGACCCAAGTCGCATCGTATGCGCCCGTAACTCTTGAGACGTGTAGGTGGAATGTCTCATGTGTCTGTAATTTCACCGGTAGCTGCAACTTTCGGGTCGTCGGCTCGTTCCGTAGCCATTTTTGCTGTTACATTTTCTTTTATTTACACCTAATTTTATTTTTAATGTAACACAAAATAAATATTATTTCTTTCTAACTGCATTAAATAAAATAAAGTCTTCAATATATTGTCTGTCTCTTTATATGAATGTGTGTTGTGTTGGCAGGCGTTCGGTTATCAGCTGGAGAATGGTATACCAATAGACAGTTGGTTCGTGGACCGCAGTGACAATGAACTGTTGAAGTTGCTGCCATTTTTGGAGCATCTCGCTACTGTGAGTACATTATATTACTAGCTGCCCGCAGTAAGCCAACCCACGGGAACACTGCCCCTTTCCGGGATCAAAGTAGCCTATGTGTTAATCCAGGATATAAGCTATCTCGATACCAAATTTCATCCAAATCCATTCAGCCGTTTGAGCGTGAAAGAGTAACATACATACAAACTTTCACGTTCATAATAGTAGTATAGATATAGTTATAGTAAAAATACTGTAGATAGTAACTCTGGCTGGTGCGCTGTAGGTCGTGGGTTCGATTCCCAACCAGGGCAAACTTTTGGATGATGAATATAGATGTTTGTTGTGTCTGAGGTGTTAATATTTATTAAATGTATGGGTACAATCAAAAGTATGTATGTATTCTATCAGTTGTCTGGTTCCCATGATACAAGCTTACTTTGGGGCTAGATGGCGCTGTGTGAAATGTCCACCAATATTTATTTTATTATATTTATTGATTTTTTCTCTGTTTCAGAAAGACGATGTTCGTCCGTACATAAGGGATAAATACAAACTATTCAGCTACCTACCCCCTGACTAAACTAAACTTAATAATAATTTAGCCCTAAGTATAATATGTACTGGTAAAAAATATTATCTTATCTTTAAAAATAATAGTCATGAATTATCAATTTTGGTGCAAGCTATCTTTATCAATGAATACAATTGACTTTTGAGTTTATAAAGGCAATAAAAAAATTAATTTCCAATAAAAAAACGAATTTTAAAATGTAATTATGGAGGCGTTTAGCCTTCACGTCTCAGAGTTACGGGCGCGTACGATGCGACTTGGGTCTTGTCGTATCTAAGTAGGGGAGGTTCCGAGTCGAATTGCTTGTTATGGGCAGAAGTTACCGCCTAACACCGGGTGGGCCTTCTGCTCGATCCGTAACTGTATCACATGAGGAAAATGATTTTTTAAACACAATGACGAATTACTTAATTGGAATCTCTTTGAAAAAACCGTTTGAGACATTTTATTTATATTGTTTTAAATAAATAATTTTATGAAATATAAGCGAAAATTCATAAGATATACAAATGAAATCATGAATGTTACGGTTTTTGTATTTTTTGTTATTATCTGTAAATAATACATTAAATAACGAAAAATCATTTATAATATATTTATAAAATTGGCATTCTACTAGTATTATTGTACTTATAAGAATAATGTTTTTATGTTATGAAATAATTCTAACTCGAAAACTTAATTGGATTTTTATCTGTGATGTATTATTTTTTTATTTCGTGTTTTATTTTTTTTCTATAATGAATTAATATTTTCATTTTAATCATAGACATTATATACATAAAATTTTAATCAATTAGACGTAAAGATATTTTACCTTAACATTTATATCACGCCTATAACCCAAAGGGTTAGGCATTTTACCTTTGACTATGTTTTTTTTTATTAATTATTTAAGTGTAGGTGCATGCTTCATCAATGCCAGATTTTTATAATATACTAGCTGTTGCCCGCGACATCGTCCGCGTGGAATTCGGTTTTATCGCGCACCCCTGTTTTACCCCTCGGAAAAGTAGCCTAAGTTACTCCTTGTTACATCAGCTATCTGCCAGTGAAAATCCCGTCAAAATCGGTCCAGCCATTTCAGAGATTAGCCGGAACAAACAGACAGACAATATTATTATTATTATCACTGCTTGCCGGCAGATTACCAGGTGTGGTGGCAGTACTTCTTCGGGGGAACTTAGCACTAGTTCTACTGCTACTTTGGGTTGCTTTCGCACCACCCGGGGGACACGTGTAGGGGTTCAAAGGGGCATACGGACGCGAGCTACTTTGTCCCCCCAAAAACATTGTACAGTCTTAACATTGATATTATATTTTTGACATGAATTTTAACCTTTAACTAAGTGTCACTTTATTTCGATGGTTGGTGCTAATTTTTATATTATTAATTTTTACTAACTTGATATTAAATATTTGTGTTTATAATACGGGAATTATCAAGTATGACGAATTAGACGCCTTAAGTCATGATAATGTTTAAAGTAGATGGCCCACCCTGCTCGTCTACGATTGATAGTTTCCGTATTATAATTATGAATAGCTTAAGTGTTATACTTATCATGTTTTCTGTACTTTAATTATAGTTTAAGTGCTGGGTTTTTGGTCTGAAAATAATAAGTGATTCTGTTAACGAAATATCTTCCATTTTCACCTTATTACTTTTGTAATGTATGTAAAATCAATATTTATATAAAACAGGCATACAGGTTGATTCGAAAATGGTGTGTTATCCAAAAAAGGGGTCATTCTAAACGTGAGAACAAATATATGTTAATCTTTTAATAGGATATTATAACAGTAGCAGTGTTTAAGCTCATAATCAATATATATAAAATAAGTGTGTATATATATACATACTTTTATATATGTTATTGCTATTTACATATCGACCCTTGACCGCTGACTTATCGTAAGCGACAATTTTACCCAAATAGCATTTTTTTTGTTGCATGTGATATTTTATTTTTATATTATTAAATGTGGAATGAATAAAAGGAATGTGTCACAGTTATCAACGCCCGCCTTGCGCGTTACAAAATTTAATTTATTAGCGCGGTGGATGCTTTTGATCCTACGATATTCTTAGAAGTCTATATTTTGAATAGTTTACACAATAAAATAATCTCATAATGGTCCGCCTATTATTATGTTTATTTTTGATGGTTTTATAATTTACATGCATGAAATATATCATTTAGGTATTCTCTTTTTTTTTTTGGTAGATATTTTTCTTTTATTTGGAGTAATAAAATTATTACCGACTTTTTTTTTTAATGGTGAACATTGTCACAGCGCCATCTAGCTCCAAAGTAAGCTAAACATAGCTTGTATCATGGGAACCAGACAACTGATATACATACTTATATACTTTTCTTTTGTAAATACATACATATAATACATATTAACACCCAGACACAGAACAAAAATGTCACACAAATGTTTGTCCTGAGTGGGGATCGAACCCACGACCTACAGCGCAGAAGGTAGGGTTACTAACCAACTGAGCTATGAGGTCAGTCGAATGGGTTTTATGTGTCACATAAATAAACATTGTATCTTTCACATGGAACTATTTTTTTATTATAATTTGATGAAAGTTGCTCTTCTAGTAAAGGATTAATGTTCTTGGGTTTTCCTCTTAAAATATAAAAATATATTGTAATGGATTGATATTTTAATCATAATAATGTACCTGTAGGTACTGATGTTTAAAATCAAATATATGATATAACTTTATATTTCCCCCCAGAAAAAAGTAATTCTAAAGTCAAAAAGAGTAAGACAGAAAACGTGTTTCCCTATATCCCTTTTTTTTTTTGGAGTATCACACAAATTTTGAACCAGCCTGTATTTATTAGGCGTCCAATATAAATGAATAAATAATGTGTTATTCTTGATTTTGATAATTGAAAATAAGGTAAAGATCTATGAATGTCATCCAGTTATTATAAATGTCTACAAATATATTAGTTGTGGCGTCTATATCTGTAATTCAATAAAATTAATTCTATTACATATTATAATTTATATGTTAAAAGTTTTTTTTACTTGTAAATGACATAACATCAAATTTTGTACAAATATATCGGCAAATTTTATTGATAATTTTTCCTTTTTTCTTTAGTTACATATATATATTTTTTTTATTACCATAGGCTCACATTTATATTATATTTATTTATATGCGCTGAATCCTGTCATTTTTGACATATCTTATACAATTTCTATAATATTGTATAAGATTCTGATACCAAATAAAAAAAAAATGAAATAATTATCAAATGAAGTACATGGAGAAAGTTTCGTTTGAAAAAAATGGAATTAAAAATACCGACTCAACACCAACTAGTCTAGAAAGTTAAGCATTGATATGTGAACTTTTTTATATAGGTATCTATACTTATAAGTCTGGTGCCTATTCAGACCCTATCTGACCCTCCATGGAGTACGAAAGATAAGAAACCCCTAAAGGAGGGATTCCTTTTCGCGAGCTAGCTGATGTAATATTTTTCAGCTTTTCAGTGTCTAATTTGAGTTATGACTTTGTACTTTAAAAATAAACTGAAAAGAGGGCAAAGCCCAGTTGATTCATTATTTAAACAAAGTTATTTTATTTCTTTTAATTCTCTATATAAATTTATAATTTAAATTCACTTTCAAAATTATTTAACGGCGTATTTACTTAAATAGTAATAATAGGGTTCTGTTTTTAAAATGACCCCTTTTTAGGGTTTCATGCTTAATCTCACACATCCTGTACATGGTTTATTTTTTCTTTCGTGGCAGATAAAATAGATTTGCTTCGTCTGTATGTTTTGAAAACTGGGAAACCAATATTACTTCATAATATAATTAAAATAATCAAATTCACGGTCTAAAATAATGAAATAGAATCTATTCTTATAGAGTTAAGGCTTTTTATCATTATTTAATTAAAACTAATAGTTATTCTTTTACAATCCTCAATTTGATCTGTGTATATTTTATTAATTAAAAATATTAACCTGTCTTTTTTATTTTTTAATGCGCATAATGAGCAAGATGGCCCACCTGATGCTAAGCGGTTACCTCTGACCGTAACATAACGGATCACGTGGTTTGCACAAAATCTGTCCCAACCTTGCATTTTCATAGTAACGAGTTCGATTTCCAGTTTCTGGCACAAACTGAAAAAACGCGTCAGTTAAGTTATTGCATAACTGTCTCCTCTCCTTAATAACTTGAACCATCTAATTATTTAAGCATTATGTTCGCAAATCGCAAAATAGCTTGATTCCTCCAATATAATAGTTTGATTTTTGTCTGAAATGTTAGTTTTTAGGGCGCTTGTAAATAACGAAAGCTATTGTTACATATTTTTGTATCATTTTTAAGACTTATATCTTCTAAACTAAATATTAAAAGGTAACATTTGTGAGAGAGTAAGAGATAAGAGAGAGAAGAGGTCAATCTCACTACTGATTTGATACAGAAATTTTTATTTGTTAATTTTATTAACAAATGAAATAATAAATTAATTGAAATAATCATGTTACAATTTAAATGAAAGGTCATGTATAGAATAAGGCAAAAATATTTTTTCTACAAACAAACAAACTCATCAGCAGTACGATTAGTATAGATTATAATTTTATCGTTTTGTTTATAAAAGGTTAAATGTGGCGAAGCCGAATCAGACTAAAAACCGGATAACTCAGTCGTCTGTACTAATTCCCACTGTGTACTGTAACTGAACTGAGTTATCTTTTAATGTATTTCGTGAGTAGGTACTGAGGGAATCGAATGAGTAATGAACCAGATAACTCGTCCATACTACTACATACTCATTTCTACTGTCGAGTAGTGGTACTGGACTGAGTTATCTGCTGTCGGCGTGAACTGAGCTATCTGGTTTGTCTGTGGTGTGTTTATGAGCGTCCTAACATAGATTCCTAGTAGATGCTATTTAATGAAGTTTCATTATTCTAAATGTAGTATTAAGAATTTTTGTAGTATCGATCAAATTCAGAATTTAATTTAGAATAAGAAATATCCCCATTGTTTAATCTATTAATAAAAATTATATGATGAATATTATATTGTTTTATTTTAATAAATTAAATAAAAATTTATATTGGCTGTCATTTCACACAGCGCCACCTAGCTTTTACTGTGGGAACCAGGCAACTTTTTTAATAATAATAATAATGGTGGACATTTCACACAGCACCATCTGGCCGCAAAGTAAGCTAAGCATAGCTTGCATCATGAGAACCAGACAACTGATATACATACTTATATACTTTTCTTTTGTAAATACATACATATTAACACCCAGACACAGAACAAACATCAATGTTACAAATGTCACATAAATGTTTGTCCTGAGTGGGGATCGAACCCACGACCTACAGCGCAGAAGGTAGGGTTACTAACCAACTGAGCTATGAGGCCAGTCGCTGACTGGCCTCACTGAAACTGATATAATATTTACCTTTTTTTTTAAAGATATACATATAAAAATATCCAGACAACCCAACATCTACGTTCGTTTTTTTTTAGTTTATCGCGTGTGACCCAAATATTTTCTATGCTATAGTACCAATACAGGTCGCTGGTTCAAGTCTGGAGTGTTCCACCATGAGATAGGTATTCATTCTCATGAAAAACTTACGGAAACCGCCCATGTTTGGACAAGACAGCGGTATAAAAATGTGTGTGTACAGCGGGATTTATTATTAAAACATAGCTATCATTATATAAATATAGCTGCTGTTTTCATAATATACAGAGAGTTATCAAAACGTTTATCGTAATTACATAATTTTGGTGGTTGTCAAAGATTTACAATAACTTTGAAGTGAAAATGCCTTTAGAAATAGAACATCTGAGAGGCATTTATAGAAAAAGTACCTTCAGTTTTGGCGGTTGACAACTCTGAAGTTAGCTTTAGGTACGTACTTAAGTACGTCTTGCTTAAGTGACTGGCTCAAAATTGATACGGAAAGCCGAAGACTGGGCTCAAAAGAGCTTACTGCGTGAGGCCTATTTTTTAATGCCTTTTCAATAATTTAAAAAGCAAGAGGGCCCACCTGATGGCAGTAACCTCGGCCCATAACAAAAGAAAAACTTCTCGGGCCAACTCTTACTTAAGTATAGGGAGACCCAAGTCACGTTATTACGCCCGTAACTTTGTAGAGTCTCATGTGCCTGTGATTTCATTAGCCACCACTTTTTAAACCAGAACAGAATAATGCTTATGCGTTCTTGATTGGTAGCCTAGCCTCTGTTGACCGTGTGATAAGAGATTAAAAAGCGTCTCAAAGACTTGAAGTACTCCTCAGGTTCTAGGACATGTCGGTTTCCTATGATATTTTCCTTCACCATAATGAGAAAGTGCTATTCCGCACATAAATAATAATAAAATAAATTTAAGAGCAGTAGAACTCGCCAAGTTCGTCCGGGGAAGTACTGCCACCATGCCCATTTCTGCCGCCAAGCAGTAACGCGTTCGCATTACTGTGTTCCGGTTTGAAAGGTGTGGTTGCCGGTGAAATTACAGGCACATGATACATTCCACCTACACGTCTCATAGTTACGTGCGCATACGATGCGACTTGGGTATTGTCGTACCTAGTAGGGGAGGACCCAAGTCGCATAGGTTGTTATGGGCCGAGGTTACCACTTACCACCAGGTGGGCCGTCGGCTCGTTCCGTAATTACATAACATAAAAAGAAAACGCTACTACGGTAGCCAATTTCTATAAACATCACACAGTTTGACTCATCTGCGTGAACTATATTTAGTGTATATTCGGTGAATCGCTGTTGGAACTGTCAATGTCACCCAGTTAGCTCGCCGCCCGGTGGTTGAATGAACGCGCAACATGGTGAAGGCAAGTTTCTTTATTTGTTTATTTACCTATAGATCATTTAGGCAATTTCCCGTGTTTTTACATCTTAAATATTTCATATTTATATATTTCATATTTATTTATTCACACAAAGATATTACATCATGCGTATTATGTCCATTATTAATGATTTATTCCGTTTCTTTTATATTTACGTAAGAAAATCCGTCTTATAACCTACCTACATATAGGTACCTATTAATCTACTCTGTGCATATATGTGTATATTTCTTTATTTTGAAAACTAAATTAAAATTCAGTTTTAAATCAAAATATATGTCTATACTTAAACCCAATTAGTTCAGGCTCCTGTGTTATAGGTATATACCTATTGTATAACGTAACTAGATGGCGCTGCTAATTTTGGGCAAAACTGAATCGCGCTGACGAAAACTCACGGCCGTGACAGACCTATTGCATAGACCAATGATTAATTAGTTCGGTACACTATTGGAAAGACTACAATACACACGTTCATACGAGATATTGTTTCTTTTCACATCCAAGCTATACTCCAGCCTTCTGGATTTAATTGCGGTTTCTCAGGGCTCCGATTTTGTGCTGTAGCCGTAGTACAAATTTTGGTCCTTCGAGCCGGATCCTACGAAGTAGTTTTGACGCGGTCGAAGCCCTCAGGGGACTAGTGAGCAATCGGTGTTGGCGGCAGGGGCGTCGACTCAGGAGGGAGTTGAGCGCATATTCACACAACACTCGAGTAGGATCGAGTTTGTTGTAGCCGACCGGACATCCAACCAGAAGGCGTTATTGGAGCAGCAGTGTAGCAGCGCGGCAGCCGATTCAGGAGGGAATCGCTGCAACCACGCAGGGAGGTGCCGACTCAGGGAGCCAGGGACGTACTAAGGATTGTGTGATCGATTGAAGGAAACCCCCAGGACGGAATTTGGTGATATGAATTTGGACTTTTAGTAATAACCAACCTTTAGTTAAATTTCAAGTTTAGTTACTAACATTGGTTTAAAACTTGTCTTTGGTAATTAAATTAAATTTGTTAGGACTTAGAATAATTTTAAGAATTTAGTACCGACGGGGAACCTATGCCCGATTTTTAAAAATTGTTTAAAGTTGAAACACTTAGAAAAATTTCATAAAAATATTTTGATACTTGTTCTTGTGTTTAAAATTAGACTACAAAAATGTCTACCATGCAACAACTTTTGTTTCTTCAAGAAGATACCCACTCTAGAATAAAAAAAGCTATGTCTAATTATAAAAAGACACCTAAGACACGTCTGACGAGAGAGTATGTTCAGTTGAAACTTGAGTCATTAGAAAGCATGTGGGCTCAGTTTGCGGAGACCCACGTTGAACTTTTTAAAACTACAGATACCGTACGATTGAAGGAATCTGATTATATTAAAAAAGAGATGTATGATACCGCTGAAGATTTATTTATAGAATTAAAATGTTTAATACAAAACGATTTACCTAAAAAAGCTGTCAATACGTCTCATTCAGACGGTAAATCAGGGGAAAGTTACAGTTTAGCAAAATTACCAAAAATCACTATAAATAAATTCACGGGGAATTATGAAGAGTGGATTACGTTCAGAGATCTTTTCAAATCTTTAGTACATGATACTGACATGGATGATGCGATCAAAATGCAGTATCTTAAGGGTTTACTTGGGGGAGAAGCTGAACAGTTGGTCAGGAATATGAGCATATCTTCAGCTAATTACGACCAATGTTGGGCAACTCTAATGGAGCGTTACAATAATAAAAGATATCTGTGTAATACGATTTTAAAGAGATTGTTTAGTCAGCGTAGTAGTAATTTAGAATCGGCATCCTTTTTAAAAGAGATTCTTGACAACACCACAGAGTGTATGGGGGCGTTGAAGAATCTCGGGGTAGATGTGTCCACTTGGGATTTGATAATAAATTATATGACAGTTTTGAAGTTGGACCCTGAGACTAGAAAGCAGTGGGAACTTCAAAGTGCGAGCTGCAAAGATTTAGAACTACCCACATTCAAAGATTTCCAAGAATTTCTAAGAAATCGGTTTCGGGCTTTAGAGTTCGTAGCTGCGGGATCCAATTTCAGTAAGTCAAGGGCACAAGTAAAATCTTTTCATGTAACTGAAGAATCAAATAACTATGTAAATTATATATGTAAATTTTGTAACGAGCAGCATAAATTAATGCATTGTAAAAAGTTTGAAAGCGAAGAGATATCAGCTCGTAGGACGTTTGTCGAGAACCAACGGTTATGCTTTAATTGCTTAAGTGAAGGTCATTCTGCCAATCGATGCCGGTGTCGAGTCTCATGTCGCATATGTCGTAGGCGGCATCACACGTTGCTGCACCAAAATATATTTCAGTCCACGGCAAGTAGCGGTTCACCGGAGGAAAGTGGCGAAAGAGACGGAGCCCCAGTAGTATGTTTCGCATCTGAAAATGTTGCACCTGGTGGACAGGTACTGCTAGCTACTGCTCTTGTGAAAGCTGAAACTGAAAAAGGAAATACACAGATTGTGAGAGCATTGCTTGATCAAGGGTCTCAAGCATCTTTTATAACGGAAGCAACCGCTCAACTCTTAGGTCTCGAGAGGACCAAGGTAAAGGGAGTCATCTCAGGGGTAGGAGGTAGCCAGTCCTTAACCTCTAAGTCAAGGGTTAAGATAAACATATCGTCATTGCGGGACGGTTTTCAGAACGTCAAGCTGACACTGGATGTTTACGTTTTGAAAACAATTACTGCTCTGCTGCCCAGCAAACGTATGGTAGCTGCGGATTGGGTTTGCAGTTTACCTCTGGCGGATCCACATTACAACAAGCCAAGCAAGATTGATCTTCTTTTGGGAGCTGAGGTTGTCAGTCAAGTGATGCGGGAAGGAATTCAGAAGCAGGGATCGTTACTAGCGCAGAATACATCATTTGGGTGGATTTTATCAGGTTCAACAGGGTTACGTTCAAATGAACAAGATAATAATGCAATCTTCGTGCATCATAATATATGTATTGAGGACGATAAACAACTAAAGCTATTTTGGGAATTGGAAGATACGAAAGCAAATACAAAGCGGCAACTTGCCGATGAAGAGATGCGCTGCGAGAAGTTTTTCGCAGAAACCACGAAGCGAGATCAGGACGGGAGGTATGTCGTGAAACTGCCGTTCAAAACAGAAGATCCTGATCTGGAAGCAAACAAATCTAAGCGTATAGCAGAAAGAAGATTAACTTTTCTTATTACAAAACTGAATAAAGAAACAGATTTAAAGGAAAAATATACAGAAGTACTTCAAGAATACTTACAGCTGGGTCACATGGAGCGAGTACCTGAAAGAGAAATAAATAATAAAAAAGGAGCATACTTACCACATTTCGCTGTTGTCAGGAACGACAAAGACACGAGTCGCGTTCGCATTGTTTTTGACGCTTCCTGCAAAAATGAAAAGGGAGTTTCGCTAAATGATCGCATGATGGTTGGGCCTACCTTACAGCCAGAGTTGAGAACTCTGCTCATGAGATGGAGACTTCATCGTATTTGCTTGTCAGCCGATATTATTAAGATGTATCGCCAGGTGAAGGTTGCAGATACAGACGTAGACTTTCAAAGGATTCTATGGAGAGATCAGTCAAGCGCTACAGAAGAATTTCGCTTGCTTCGGGTCACATTTGGGATGGCTTCAGCTCCGTATCTGGCAGTAAAGGCGCTTCAGCAGGTCACGCACGATGAAGGCTCAAAATATCCGGCAGCAGCTGAAAAAGTAAAAAGTGATTTCTACATGGATGATCTACTCACAGGGTGTGAAGATGTCGAAACAGCAATGCAATTATACAAGGAAATGAATGAGCTTCTGCAGCGGGGTGGGTTTAAGCGTCAAAAATGGTCGAGCAATTGTGAAGAACTTCTAGAAAGGATCAAGACACATGAAGAGGGAGAAGGTCATGATTATGGGTTAAATCTAAAAATCGAGGACGTAATGAAACTGTTGGGTCTTACCTGTAATCGACGGCGAGGTGCTTTTCAATATATGGTGACACCCGTGCAGCTCAAGGAACCTGTAATGTTGTATCAGAAATATATTACACGCAATACGATGAAGGAAGAGGAAATAAAACACAAGGGAATAAAAACTCACCTGGTAACAGCAGCTGATAATAGACGGTTCACAACCCGAAAAAAGCCAATGAAAAACAAGAGTGAAAGGTTTCTGATTACAAATAGAAATAAATCAGGGAATGAGGCTCTTGGTAACTTTCTTCTGGGGAAACCGCTGCTTACCGTTCCGGATTACTCATTAGAAAACTCTAACATGGGAAGTTTGCGTCGCTGGCAGCTTACCCAAAGAATGACACAAGACTTTTGGAAACGGTGGTCTCAGGAGTATCTTTCATCCCTGATGCATAGGTACAAATAGTCTTACCATACTCCTGAGCCAAAAGTAGGGGATTTGGTACTGGTGAAGGAGGAAGGTTTGCCTCCTTCTCGTTGGTTACTTGGCCGTGTTACAGCAAAACATCCGGGATTAGATAACATCACACGGGTTGTATCTCTTCGTACCAAATCAAACGTACTCAAAAGACCCACCTCTAAACTATGTATGTTACCTGTATCAATTTAGTTAAGAACGATTGTATCTAGTTACTGTTTTTATATGTATCTGTCACAGCCTGTCATGGTGGGCGGCGCATTTGTAATAAAGGACAATATTGTTTGATTGTCCTTGGTGGGCGGCAATGTATAACGTAACTAGATGGCGCTGCTAATTTTGGGCAAAACTGAATCGCGCTGACGAAAACTCACGGCCGTGACAGACCTATTGCATAGACCAATGATTAATTAGTTCGGTACACTATTGGAAAGACTACAATACACACGTTCATACGAGATATTGTTTCTTTTCACATCCAAGCTATACTCCAGCCTTCTGGATTTAATTGCGGTTTCTCAGGGCTCCGATTTTGTGCTGTAGCCGTAGTACACCTATGTCTAAATAAGTTTTATGATTTTTTATATTTACCATGTTTTATTTGAATAAATTTATTAATATTATATTATTATTATTATTATAATTCGCACGCCCATTTCGTGATTGTTTTCCAAGGACGAAAGTCTAAATTTCGCATAGTTTTTCTTCTAAATATGTAGTATAAAACAAATTCTCAATCTGTCTCTGTCTGTTTCTCGGCGTACTTCTTCTAAACCGTGCGACGGACTTTGATACGGTTTTCGCTGCTAGAAAGAGCGATGAACGAGGAATATTTGTGGACATAATTTGTAGATTAATTGCACGCGAGCGAAGCCGTAACGGGTCGGTAGTTTCTACAAATGCGGAGCTTTAAGGAACGCGACCGGTGAAGATGAAAAAACTGTTTATCCTTGGTGGGAATCGAACCGACAACCTACAGCGCCTACAGAGTAATTCATACGTTATAATTTCAGGTAAACATACCCACTTTCAAACTGAACAATGGAGTCGATATTCCCGCGCTGGGATACGGAACTTGGCTCGGGTTGGACAATAAGGTGCGTAATATTATAATGTTTATGTAGGTGCCAAACATTTTTTATGTGATTAAGTAACTAGCAGATGGCCCTGATATTTAGTGGTAACCTTTGCCCATAAAAGGCAATACGACTAATACAAATAGTTTATTTGGAACGAAACACATGATGCATTTAGCAATAACGAAGATGACTACTGCAAAAGCTAAATTAAAAAAAAAATGTTTTTATATCTATCAGTATCAGTATCAGTTTAATATAGATATATATCTATTTATCTAAATTTAACTGTGTAGCAGTCACACAGCAGTCAACCTCCGTAACCGATACAATTAATATAAGGTTGTCTGGAAGAGATCGCTTCTCTCACCAAAAGCCCGTGTAAACGCTGTCAAGGCCATCTACAGTCAACAGCAAAAGAGACCAGTCATAAAGAAACTGACTTGAGTATAAACTATGAACATAAAATATAATGAACTATGGATAGATAATACTTTATTGACCACCATACATGGAAATTTCGTAAAGATTAATACTTAAGCTAAGGTAAATAATGGGCGGCCTTATCGCTAACAGCGATTTCTTCCAGGCATCCTATGAACTATCAGTAAACTCATGGGCGCTTCGGACCTGACCGCAAAATTCATCTATTTTATTGTGACGTCAATGTAGATGGAATTCATCACCGCTGACTGTCCAAAGATGATGGAAGCTTTGTCGTATGCCATCGACGTAGGATATCGGCACGTAGACACCGCGCATCTATACAGGGTGGAGCCAGAAGTGGGTGCTGTGGTCGAGAAGAAGATAGCTGAAGGAGTTGTGAAAAGAGAAGACCTTTTTATCACTACCAAGGTAGACTTTAGACTTTCAGCGCCATCTAGTTCTAAACTAGACAAGAATTGACTGTCTCTCTGTCTGTTCCGGCTAATCTCTGAAATGGCTTGACCGATTTTGACGGGACTCACTGGCAGATAGCTGATGTAACAAGGAGTAACTTGGGCTACTTTTCCGAGGGATAACATAGGGGTGCGTGATAAAACCGAATTCCACGCGAACGAAGTCGCGGGCAATAGCTAGTCATACATATGTATCAGCCACACCGCTGATACAGCACATGCTGTGTGACTTTTTTGCTGCTACAAGCCACATTTTCTTTTACTTGTACCTAATTAACTAATATTTTAAATAAACAATATAATTGCATATTAAAATAATGGGTAAATGTGGAGCCTGTGGTAAATTCTTAGCGTTGTCGAATGCGGCCAGTTGTAGTACGTGTCCTGGTATTTTCCATAAAGGGTGTGTGGCGGTCCCTGACACTGTCTCTGTCACAAAAGACTGGGTTTGTCCTGGATGCAAACATAAAATAAAGAAGGGTGGTGATAACAGTAACACCCCGGTAAAACCTATTTGCGAGACATCTACTGTTTGCCCACTTGGCCGCGACATGAACATTGTAACCGGTGAATCGTCCAACTCGGATGTAACACGGGTCCCCGCTATGTTCGTACCAGCTTTGGACACGGAAGTGCGGGAAATGAGGCGTGAGCTCGCCGAGTACATGGCTGAGCTCCGTGTCTACCGAAAGGAGATGGCGGAGCTACGTGCTACAGTTGCGACACTCAGCGAACGGGTCGTCAACGTCGAGACCCGCCTTGAAACTGTTGAGCGGAGGGAGGTGTCCGGTGGCGCGACAGAGATTGCTGAGTTGGAGCACACTGTCAACCAGCTTAAGAATGAATTAAATGAAAAGGATCAAGAGGGTCTCCTGACAGATCTAGACATAGGCCATCTACCCGAATGTAAAGGGGAAAACGTCTCGCACTTGGTAACCGTCCTTGCCGCGAAACTAGGAGTCACCCTAGAACGGTGCGATATTGTGTATGCTGAGCGAGTGGGGGCCGTGGAGCGCCACGCCCGCGCCCCAAGCGGCGCCGACGGCGACGCTGAAGCTGGGAGCCGCCCACGTCGAGTCGTCGTACGACTGGCGCGCCGTCATCTGCGAGATGAGCTGCTCGGTGCGGCGCGGGTTCGCCGTACTATTACCTCCACCGACGTCGCCCTACCCGGTCCAGCACGTCGCATATACATCAACGAACGGCTGACACGTACGAATCGCCTGCTTTTCTACAGAGTGCGTGAAGAGTGCCGCAAGCAGCACTGGCGATACTCGTGGACGAAGAGAGGCCGCATTTACGTACGTCAAAACGACGGTAAGCCAGTGTGCCACATTCGCACAGACGCAGATCTAAACCGTGTTTTTAATACTGGCTCCGTTTGAGCGTAAGACTGTTGTTTTTTGCAATATCATTTTATTGTTAACATTAGTAGTAAGAATTCACTGTTTTAGAAGTAGATATATTATTAAAGTCTTGAACGGATATCATCAATTTCACAGTTTCTCCCAATATTTGTGTGAAACATCTTTCTTTATGCTTAGCTGGAAAAAAAAAATATTTTTTAATTTACTACGGAAACATATATACTTATATTACACTACCTTTTCCAAAACTATGGAGTGCTTCTATGTAGGACACTTGTTTTCACATGTCATTTGTACCAATATTAAGAATTATTTACTCAGTTACAGTGTTCGTTAGTAAGCAACTAAAAATAGGTTTGTTTAATGCAGGTTCCCTCGGCACAAATCATGACAACCTCGTAGCTTCCATAATCCGACACGATATAGACTTGCTCGCAATAAATGAGACCTGGCTACGAGCGGGCGAGGAGGGACGTGCCCCCGACGTGGCGGGCTATCGTTTGCGTCACGTTCCTCGGCCGCGAGAGGTGCGCTCACGCGGAGGTGGCGTAGGGTTCTATGTTAGGTGTGGCATAAACGCGCGTACCTGGTCTCATCCGGTCGACCCCCTGCACAAGTCGGTTGAACAAATGTGGCTCAGGTTAACTGTCAACGGCAAGAGGTTAGCAGTTGGCACGGCATATCGCCCACCGTGGATGGATATAGAATTATTCTTTGATGCACTCACTGACTCGATAAACGCGATTCCCAAATGCGATAACTTAATTTTAGTGGGAGATTTTAATATAAATTTACTCAATAATGACATAAAAACAATTAAATTACACACTTTCTTATCTTGTTTCAACCTAACTCAATTAGTGTCTTCTCCCACGCACTTTACAGATTCAACTCAAACCCTTATTGACATAGTGTGCACAGATCTTCATGCTAGAAGTATTACTGCAGAACCAGTAGGGTCTTTATACGGACACTGTCTGGTTACTTGTGAGTTCAACATCAAGCGAGATAAAATAAAGCCATACTCTGTATCTTATAGGCCAATTAAGGAAATTAACATGGATAGTTTTAATGTTGACCTTCAAGCTATAAGATGGGATCTTATATCAACACTTGACAGCGTTAACAATATGGTTAACGTTTTTAATCAATGTGTTGTAGCCCTGTTTGATCTGCATGCACCTGTAGGTTCTGTGTTAATCAGAACTCGCTCTTATCCATGGATCACCGAAACTATCAAAGTTATGATGCGGCTGCGTGATAGAGCATCGGCGGACTATCAGTCAAGCAAGTCAAATAGCAAAAAGTTATACTACAAAAGTCTTAAGACAATAGTAAACAAGGCAGTGTTTAATGAAAAAACAGCATTTTTCAAGTTTAATATTAACAATAAACTAAAGAACCCTAAAGTTTTGTGGAAAAATCTTAAAAATACAATAATGCCTAAAAAATATAATAATCTTCCTTCTAATTTTAATGACCCCAATATAATACTCACTCACTTCTTAAATATTACAGGCACCATGGATGTACCACTCTCTCTTTTAACTTACTTTGAGTATCATAAATTCAGTAAATCAGCCTTTAGTTTAGCACCAGTCAGTTTATTAAATGTAATAAAAATAATAAGTGGATTAAAATCAAATGCAGAAGGATGTGATCTTATAAGTTTGAATATGCTTTTGATGACAGTGCCAGATACATTGGAAACAATAGCGGCTATGATCAATACATCAATAACCACATCTACCTACCCAGATATCTGGAAGTTAGCTATCGTGCGACCGTTGCCTAAAAATACCAACCCACAAGAATTGAAAGATCTCAGGCCTATTAGTATCTTACCATGCCTGTCAAAAATCATGGAAAAGGCCGTTTGTGCACAGGTGACAGATTTCCTAGAAACAAATAATATATTACCAGACGTACAATCAGGCTTCAGGAAGGGACGCAGTACAGTTACAGCATTGCTAGATGTCACTGACAACATACTTTGTGCGCAAGACAAGGGTATGTGTACCCTATTAGTGCTGCTTGATTTTTCTCGAGCTTTTGACTCCATAGACATCAACCTCCTCATGTCAAAACTTAGTTATTATGGTTTTGACAATAACGCCATAAAATGGTTCGATAGCTATTTGAGTAATCGTTTTCAATATGTTAAGCTCGTTCGCGATGATGGTACCCCATTGCTCTCTAATAAAGTTGCTGTTAAGAAGGGAGTACCCCAAGGGTCAATACTAGGACCAATTCTTTTTATTTTATATTCAGCGGATATACAAGCACATATTAAACATAGTAAATTTCACATATATGCAGATGACATTCAGGTATACATCTCCTGCAAACCGTCTGATATAAATAGTTCTATAATAAAACTCAATGAAGATTTATCAAATATAGCTTTGTGGTCTAAAAATAATAGCTTGTTGTTGAATCCTAATAAAACGAAATATCTCATATTCGGTAGTAAGCATCAACTAGCCATGCTAAATTATTCGGAGAGTGTTTTGCTTATGGATGAGCCTATCGAGCGTGTATATAGTGCTCGCAACCTAGGCTTGCATTTGGATGGTGACCTTCGATTTGAGAAGCATATCGCCGATACTGTTCAAAACTGTTTTTATAGGCTGAAGGTTCTGTATAGGATGCGACCATTTATAAATGAAGATTTGCGTATCCAACTGGTGGAGTCTCTGGTTCTATCCAAGTTGAATTATACTGATGCCGTATTTGGGCCTCGACTTTTGGGTAGGACGCAAAGACTTCTACAACGAGTGCAGAACGCATGCGCTCGTTTTTGTTTCGATATACCGTTTAGAGCCCACGTCACTCCGTATCTTAATGATAATTTTATTTTGAAAATAAAACACAGGCGTAAACTGCACTTAGCGTGTCTTCTTTTCGGTGTTTTGAAACATAAGGCCCCTTTTTATCTTTACGAGAAGTTAACGTGGATGTCAGGCTCCAGATCCTGTGAATCTCGCCAGTGCTCAATGCAGTTATCGACACAACGGCATTTCTCTGCCTCGTTTAGAGGAAGTTTCCGGTATGCTGCATCTAAGTGCTGGAATAATATTCCACCGCCGATTAGGAACTTGCAAAATGTCCACGGGTTTAAAATGCAACTAAAAAAATATCTTTTAGAATCTCAGAAGGAGCAGGGAAAACTACGTCATGATTTAAGTGTAATATAAAATATATATATATATAAGATTGCTTAATATTTTTTCATATTAAGAATTAAAGTATATATTGGTAGTCTTTGTGCCTCTTGTTTTATATGTGGATGTAGTCCGTTCAACGACAGTTCTTTAGGATCGTTATATAATTCATAACTTTTTAATTATTTCTTTTATTTATTTATAGGATTTACTCTTTGTTATTATTATTATTATTCTATAAGTCTGTGTCGGTTTTTGTTTGATAATTGTGTTTTCAATATGATTAGCTTAATATTTACGTCATTCATCTTCCAGTTGTATTTTTATTTTATTTTCTTCTATTGTTTATGTGCGTTTTTACTTTACTTTTTGCGTTGTTACTTTTGTCCGTGATCTCACTAGGCGGGTCTACCGGAAGACCAGCGCTGGTTGTAACACACAACCAGCACATGCTGAGGTAGACACCGTTTTGTAACTAATTTATTACTTTTCTGTTCTTATTTTTATTGATTATTGTGATTATTGTGTAGAATTGTAATAAGTTGTTACAAATAAATGTTATTTTCTTTCTTTCTTCTTTCTTTCTTTCTAATTTTATTTCTAATGTAACACAAAATAAATATTTTTCTTACCTTCTTTCTTTCATCACATAAATATGGTAATTGAATCCACGACCTACAGCTCAGAAGACGTCAATACCAAATGGCATGTGAGGCTAATAGTTTAGAACTAGATGGCGCTGATGACTTCTATTTTCCAGGTGTGGCATCATTTCCACCGCGAATCTAACGTGGAAGTGTCATTGAGAGGATCTCTGGAGAGAATGAAGTTGGATTACGTGGATTTAGTTCTCATGCACTGGCCCATGTCTATCAGTGTAAGTTTTTGAAGATTAAAACTAGATGGCGCTGCTAATAAATTTTTAAGAGCAGTAAAACTCTAGTTCAAATTCAAATAATTTAATGCACTATGATTTACAAAGATATCTAATATATTTATACGCTACACCCATAACCCTATTAGGGCACAGCAATACTGATTCTAGGAGGCTGTTTGTTTTAATAAGCGTACATTACTCACGCCAAGTTCGTCCGGGGAAGTACTGCCACCATGCCCATTGCTGCCGCCGAGCAGTAACATTCCCGTTACTGTGTTCCGGTTTGAAAGGTTTGGTTGTCGGTGAAATTGCAGGCACATGAGACATTCCAACACGTCTCATAGTTACGGGCGCATACGGTGCGACTTGGGTCTTGCCGTACCTAGTAGGGTACCCAAATCAAATCGGTTGTTATGGGCAGAGGTTACCACCAACTAATTGTAAGTGTGGAAAAAAAAAGCGATTTCTTAGTTCCTCTTATTTGTAGCAAGAAGGTGTTGATGAGAAGATAGACTACCTGGACACATGGCGAGGTTTCGAGGCAGTTCTGGCTGCTGGACTGACGAGGGCCATCGGCGTCTCCAACTTCAATTTGGAACAGATGACGCGACTGCTGAGCAACTGCAAGGTTCCGCCGGCAGTCAACCAAGTTGAAGTGAGCAACATAACCATATTAATCAATTTCAAGTGACCAACATAAGAATATTAACCAAGTTGAAGTGACCAACATAAGAATATTAACCAAGTTGAAGTGACCAACATAAGAATATTAACCAAGTTGAAGTGAGCTACATAAGAATATTAACCAAGTTGAAGTGAGCAACATAAGAATATTAACCAAGTTGAAGTGACCAACATAAGAATATTAACCAATTTCAAGTAATCAACATAAGAATATTAACCAAGTTGAAGTGACCAACATAAGAATATTAACCAATTTCAAGTAAGCAACATAAGAATATTAACCAAGTTGAAGTGACCAACATAAGAATATTAACCAAGTTGAAGTGAGCTACATAAGAATATTAACCAAGTTGAAGTGAGCAACATAAGAATATTAACCAAGTTGAAGTGAGCAACATAAGAATATTAACCAAGTTGAAGTGACCAACATAAGAATATTAACCAATTTCAAGTAATCAACATAAGAATATTAACCAAGTTGAAGTGACCAACATAAGAATATTAACCAATTTCAAGTAAGCAACATAAGAATATTAACCAAGTTGAAGTGACCAACATAAGAATATTAACCAAGTTGAAGTGAGCTACATAAGAATATTAACCAAGTTGAAGTGAGCAACATAAGAATATTAACCAAGTTGAAGTGAGCAACATAAGAATATTAACCAAGTTGAAGTGACCAACATAAGAATATTAACCAATTTCAAGTAATCAACATAAGAATATTAACCAAGTTGAAGTGACCAACATAAGAATATTAACCAATTTCAAGTAAGCAACATAAGAATATTAACCAAGTTGAAGTGAGCAACATAAAGATATTAACCAAGTTCAAGTGAGCAACATAAAAATTATGTGTTCCGGTTTGATTGCCAGTGAAATTACAGGCACATGACACATTCCATCAGTCCACTCCATCCATGAATCAAAGACAATACATTCTGCTGTAAATCTTAGTTATTATTATATCTGTGGCTGTGTGACACCATAGACAAACTTTGATTGTAGAACAATGACATCTTTTTTTAAGTCAAAGTCAAAGTCAAAAACTTTATTTCCATAGAACTCATAAAGAAATGGCTTGGAATCGTCAATAATATTCAAAACATAAGGTCACGCGTACTTATCGCTGAGTTTGACGCCTGTTCAAACCATATCCGACCGTCCGTGGGGAGGAATTTTAAAAATTTTTTTTTTTTTTTCAGATCAACCTCAATTTGGGGCAGAAGGAACTAGTAGAGTTGTGTCAGTCGAAAAACGTAGTGGTTGTAGCATATTCCCCGTTTGGTACTATGGTGCCCAGCCGAGCGACAGAAGGTAACTTATTCACAGCTCAGTTTTATTTATTTATTTATTGGGGATAAAAAACAGCTACAGTACATATTCTTAACTGATAAAATACATAAATAAGTGTTATTAGTACAGAAGCCTACCACATTATCCACAGATTAATTTACAATATTGACTCAAATGTGTCACTAGAGTTGCTATTATAATATTTATTTAATTAACTCTTACATATCTCTTTAATTAATATTACCTATAAATTTTACACATAACTTTTACTATTATTGACTATCATTTGACATACCACTTCATTTAACTAATCTGCCTATTATCTGCAATATCATATAAATATTGGAACACATGATTTCTAAATTGCCATTTAGTACACGCAAATATATCAATATTAATGAAATTTGAGTTGTAGGTCTCAACCATTCGACGTAGCGGACAACGTAAACCGGAATTTGTTCGACAGGCGTTAAGTGCAAACAAAGTTCCTGCGCGCACTTTGCGCTGGTTAGTAGTCCGTGGCACCATATAACATAAATTGTTCGTTAGCTCAATAGAATCAACGTAATTATGGATAATGCCAAACAGAGTATTGGATTCCAAATATTTACGCCTAGCCTCCAGAGATAGTAGCCTGTACTTTTCCAATAGCTGCGAATATGTCAAGTGTGATTTGTAGCATCTGTAAAACATGGAACGGAGAAATTTACGTTGGACTTTCTCAATTTGTTCAACATATTTTTCATAAAAAGGACTCCATATAGGCACTGCATATTCAAGCTGTGATCTAACCAGTGTTTTATACAAATATAGATAGGTTGAGGGTCGTTTGAATTCAGCAGATGATCGCATCACAAAGCCATACATTTTAAATGCTTTGTTAACGATACTGTCAATATGCTGATTCAACTGTAGCTTACTGTCCAACAATATACCTAAATCTTTAACAACCGAGATGTTAGCTAAAGGAATATTACATAGGCGATAATTAAATTTAACTTCTACTCTTTTTTTAGTAAAACAAATATAGTTACATTTTGGGATGCTTAAATGCAGTTTATTTCTAATACAGTAGGTCGTAAGGTTATCCAAATCTTCCTGAAATGAGTGACAGTCTTCTACAGTATAGATACTTTTATATGCTTTCAAATCATCGGCATACATTACAAATTTTGAATTGTTAAAGCAACTTTTAATATCATTTATGTATATGATGAACAAGAGTGGTCCCAATATAGATCCTTGTGGGACTCCTGATGAAACGTGTATAGTGCTGGATTGATAGCCATTAAGTACGACTTTTTGTGTTCGATTGTGTATATATGAGGAGAACCAACGCAAGAGATTGCCCCGTATGCCATTAAACGCAATCTTGTTTAAAAGTATCTCATGGTCGACCTTGTCAAAAGCTTTTTTGAAGTCTGTATACACTGCATCAACTTGCACATTCTTGTCAAAATTTTCAAAAAGATTATTCGTGTAAATTAGTAGATTTGATACAGTAGATCGATTTTTGACAAACCCGTGTTGCTCAGGGATAATTATGTTATGTAGAATTGGGTAAATTACATTATGAACTAGTTTTTCAAAAACTTTTGACAAGGTCGACAATATTGAAATAGGTCGATACTGTTCAATGTCATGCTTGGAGCCACTTTTGTGGACAGGTGTTATATTGGCCCGTTTCCATACTTCAGGAAATACACCTTCGACCATGCATTTGTTATATATGATATAAAGGGGCTTATAAATTGTACTAGCAGTGTGTTTAAAAAACAAAGCTGGAAATCCATCGGGGCCAGGTCCCTTTGCTGGGTCAAGTTGTTTTAATTCTTTTAATATATTAGCTTCATCTATATGTATAGTGGAGATCATATTAGCACCGTTTTCGTAATCAAATGGCGGACGCCATGTAGACAGTCTAGTTGGGCTGGGCTCAAAAACTGACAAGAAGAAATCTGAAAACATATCACAAATTGCGCTCGGATCATTTGACCTTCGATTCTGATAATACATTATGGATGGAATACCGGATTTAGCCTTACGGTTTGAGACGTATGACCAAAAATGTTTAATATTTGAGGTAAGGTTATCTTCAATAGATGCAATGTACCGAGTATAACAGCTCGCACACATCTCTTTGAAAATTGACCTATATTCTGAGAACTTGTTGTAATCCTTAACATTCTTTAATTTTTTCCATTTTGTCCAATATTTATTCTTATTTTTGAAAACTTTAATTAACTGTGGTGAGAACCAAACAGGAAAGTCGAATGATCGTGGCTTAGATTTAGGAATATGAGGGTTGATTAAATCGTTTAAAATATTGTAAAATGTTTCCAGGGCATCCTCTGCCGACAAATGATTAAGTAACTGCGACCAATCAATTTCACAAATGCAATTGTTGATAAGACCATAGTTAGCTTTATGGAAGTTATACTTAAAAAGGGGTTTCCGTTTCATTACTTGAAATGAGAGATAAATTTGTACATCGACTAGAAAAGGTGGGTGATGAGAATCTACGGGCAGTAACGTGTCTAGTATAGGGCAGACTGCACATGCGGTGTTAGCAAAAAACAAGTCTAGGATTCGCCCGTTACTATTTACCAAGGAATTATATTGATGAGCATCTAAAGTTGACATGAGTTGTTGTAAATGGGAGCATAATGGTGAAGAAGAACCCGTACATAAAGCTGCGGATCCGTCACTGTGCTTAAGACTTGGCATAAATGTCCAGGCTATATCAGGAATATTATAATCCCCTGCAATAAATATATTCGAAATATTAGGTTCAACAAGTATCTCATGCAACATTTCAAAATGGGATATACAGGGTGTGGCGTAATGAGTGGATAATAGGGTACCTGCGGGTAGGGGCCATTGTGGCGGTTCAGAAAAATATTTGTTATGCTCAGTAAAAGTGCCTCGGTTTTCGAGATATTCGACATTTTCGAAATTTAAGAAATATTTCACCCTTCGTCACTATTTTTGGCGCCCAGACTGCAAATGAAATTTTTTTTTCTATCTGTTTTTTGGATAGTATTCTTGGATAGATGTGCTATCGAATGGAAACTATTATTTTTATAACACAAGCACAGTTATGTTTTTAAAATAAGATTTCACTAAAATTTTACTTGCTTTCGTTTGTTTTCCTGACCTTTACCCTTCTGTGGTGTAAAAAAAATGTATGGTCACTTGAATGCCAACGTTTAAAAAAATTTGCCTTTTTCATCGAGATTCCGAAATGGTATATTACATGGTATTTCCACAAGTTGATTCAAAATTAATTCCTATTAAAATGGGTAGAGCTAATTATTATAAAATTACAAATAGTACTAAAATTTACTTCATTACTTAAAATCACCTAAAAACATTAGTTTAAAATTCGGTAATGAAATAAAACGAAACAATAAATTTTAAATGCATTTCATTTATTAAATTTACTATCACAAAAGGTGTTCGAAAAGTCCACCACGTGCTCTGATGCATGCTCTGCACCTTTTGATAAAAGATCTTTTAATCCTGTTCGCAAATCTTTGCTCTGTGATTTTCTGAGCAGCTAATCGCACACGCTCCCGTAGCTGGTCCACTGTATTAATTGGGTCTTTATAAACCTTTTCTTTAAGACATCCCCAGTAAAAAAAGTCCAATGGGTTGAGGTCTGGTGAACGAGGTGGCCACAAAATTGTCCCCAAACGACCGATCCATCGTCGACGATATGTTTCATCGAGGTATTGTCGAACATTTCGGGCGTAATGAGCGGGGCAACCATCGTGCTGCAGCCACATTCTTCTTCTATCTTCTAATGAAACATCTTCTAATAAAAGTGGAAGTTCGTGCCGTAAAAAATGTAAATACGTTTCTGCAGTCAATGTTCCAGACAATTCGAATGGTCCGATGATTTTGCCATTTAGAATTCCAGTCCATAAATTAATTTTGAACTGGTACTGGGACCTGTCTTCTCTGGCCAAATGAGGGTTTGTACGCTGCCAACTGTGCAGATTGTGCATATTAAAATACCCATCTTTTTTGCACGTGGATTCGTCGCTCCACAAAATTTTATCGAAGAAATCGGGATCAGCGTTCATTTTTCTCAGCATTGTTTGGCAAAATGCAACTCGTGCAGGGTAATCTCTTGGTTGCAAACATTGCACGCGCTGGTAGTGAAAAGGATGTAATTTTTCTCTTTTTAAAATTCGGTGTATTGTTCTTGCTGACATGCCAGTATTAGAGGCTATTACGCGCACAGATGTGGTCGGATCAGCAGCAATTTCATCAAGTACGTCCTCTTCATTATGTACTTGTGGTCTCCCAGAACTCGTGCCACCGATACCACTTCCAGGAATTCGACCTTCCATGTAAGCATTGTGTACGCGAATTAACACACGATAATCGGGATGGCGTGCATTGGGAAATCTTTCCCGATACAGTGCTGCTGCTCGATTGGCGTTACCACCACACTCGCCGTAGATTAAATGCATTTGCGCATATTCAGACGCAGTGTATAGCTGAGGCATTGCAATCAATATGCAATACCAAAAAATCCAAGTTACAAAGCAAATCAAGTCCGAGATCACAGCACAAAATCGTTAGGTTCACAAAATTAAGACGTCCAAATCGCTAGGCAAAACAAAGTCCGAAATCACTGCACAAAATCAACGAGTATCAATCTAAAACAGGATAACACGTTGTTGTACGGGAGTAGTATGATAGCACACTGACTCGAAAATCATAAAAATGCGTTACGCGAAACGATAGTTCTCTTTCACTCATAGCATGAAAGAGCAAGATAGACATAGTGTCGATTGCCGCTGGGCCGGGAACCAATCTGTTCCAAGAATTACTAGTAGTTCTGCGAACAGTAGACAATTATTGCTAATAATAGTTAAAAATATTTCTTTAAATTACGCCTTGATAAGTTTGGTAGGAATTAATTTTGAATCAACTTGTGGAAATACCATGTAATATACCATTTCGGAATCTCGATGAAAAAGGCTAATTTTTTTAAACGTTGGCATTCAAGTGACCATACATTTTTTTTACACCACAGAAGGGTAAAGGTCAGGAAAACAAACGAAAGCAAGTAAAATTTTAGTGAAATCTTATTTTAAAAACATAACTGTGCTTGTGTTATAAAAATAATAGTTTCCATTCGATAGCACATCTATCCAAGAATACTATCCAAAAAACAGATAGAAAAAAAAATTTCATTTGCAGTCTGGGCGCCAAAAATAGTGACGAAGGGTGAAATATTTCTTAAATTTCGAAAATGTCGAATATCTCGAAAACCGAGGCACTTTTACTGAGCATAACAAATATTTTTCTGAACCGCCACAATGGCCCCTACCCGCAGGTACCCTATTATCCACTCATTACGCCACACCCTGTATATACATCCGTGGTGGCCCAAGGAGGTACATACGCAGCACTAAGTACATGAACCTTATATTTATCAGAACTAGGTATTTCCACCATCAAATGTTCTATACTCGGTATAGGCATGTAATGCGCATATTTAGTGACATCAAGAAGTGACGGTCGAAGTTCCCTAAGTACTGCAATAAGCACACCGCCACCGTCGCGTTTTTGAGTGGCAAGTCTATTTCTGTCGCACCTGTATACAATGTAGCGTTGGTCAATGAACTCATTATTATCAATATCTGGCGTCAGCCACGTCTCTGTCAAAATTATTACTTCATAAGAAAATGATAATATATTCATAAATAGTGTATGCAACTTTGTTCTAATGCCCCTGCAATTTTGGTAATATACAGTAAATCGTTTGGTCGCACTACACATAAAGATCCCACGTCACTATAACTCCATATGTAATAATATATATTATGTTTGTATGAAAGTACATATGTATAAATAGATGTTGTGTTATTTGAATACGCGAAGATAATATATGACCAATCAACAACAGCAAACTGAGCCAGTCCAACGGCTCCTCACGTTTACAAATGCAGACGATATCACAGCACTGTAGGTAAGTTTGTAATGTTATAGTTTTCGTTCGAATGGTTGAGGCATTTATAGTCCAAAATAATTTAATTATAATTTGTGTGGTACAAGTAATGGCACGTGAATTATATAATAACAATAACGAGTGATAATATATTAAACAAAGACTGAAAGATACAAGAATAAACGATTCAATATGTAAAAACATGTATATAAACACATGTATAAAATAGTATTGCAGATATAAAAAGTTGTAGTTATTATTCATTGCATATCCACAATTACCTAACTGTAGTAAAAGTTGCCAGAGATAGAAAAATAAAAACGCAGTTAGTACAAAAATATACCTAAATAAAATAAAATCACTTTTAGAAGATAAAAGCGGTATATGATTGACTTTAAAACATATTTTTATAGCAATAGAAAAATTGAAAGAAGTGAAAGTTCTAATGTGTACTTGTTTTGATCTGTTTGAGATCGGCGTCTCCGCGTATCGCGAATGCCATACTGTCATCGCGTTCACGAACCAGGATTGTCGCGTTCTTGATCCATACGTATTTAAATCCATGTCTTTTGGCGGCTTCCCGGGCTTTACGAAATAATTGCTTCTTCTTCAATGTCAAGTGCTCGTTGATGTAGACAGAGGCAGGCGTACCAGAAACACCAATCTGCTCTGTCTTCAGCGTCTTTGCTTTACGGAACGCGCTAATCATGTTGTCACGATGCATACGGGAGGTGAATTTCAAAATAACATTTTTCGGCTTGTTGTTTTCTGTATGTGCGTGTGGCACTCTGTGGACGGAGACGATGTCTCTAATCGGGACTGGAAATTTAAGGGAATTACCGATTGCTTCAATAAGGGAAGGCAAATGTTCGTTCCGCCTTTCGGGTAAGTTGCATATTTCTACATTGCATTGACGCGCCTGTTGCTCCAGTATATCAATCTTTCTGTCGAGATCATTGACCGTCGATTCCAACTCTCCAGATTCCGTGCACTTCATGTTTTCAACCTGATTCTTAAGAGTGTCGTGAAGTTCAGACTGATTTAGGGCAGCCGTTTGCAGGCAGACTATGTCTTCACGAAGGCCAGAGACGCGTTGTGTAAGGGCGTTTTGCTCTGCGCGGAGTGTTTTCATTTCATTTTGTACCTCCGCCAAAGTGGACCTGATATCATCACGTATCTGAAGCATGTCTCTGCTCATTTCACTGCGCCACAGGCCGAGTGTTTTGTGTAATTCCCGTGTAAAATTGTCAAAGTCTGTACTGGCGATTGGCTTAGTACTGCTTATTTTTTGCGTATTATCACCACCGGCATGGGACAAAAGTGCACTGTGGTCTAAGATGTCACATGATATATCCATCGAATCATCACCAATCAAGATCTGAGTACTGCTACGCACAGGTGTGTTTACCTTTTCCCGGTCACGTTTTGTTACATTACTGCAGGATGGGCACTTCCAGGCCGCTTTTTGATTTTGGCTTAGTGACGAGTACTGCTTTTTAGTTAAATTTAAGCATTCGTAGTGGTATTTTCCATTACACATAATACACAGAAGAATAGCATCGATCGTCGTGTCAGTATCTTTGCAGCAGTTCATAATAGTTTAGTTTAGTAATTTCCAATGTAAACAAACAAAACCGGCAGCGCCACTCAGCGTCATAGACGTCGGACTAAGTAGGACCTTAATACGGCTGGACAATCGATATATGACGCAAGCGGCGCGGCGCGGCGCGGCGTGTTGATGCTCAGCACTCAGTTTCGTGACTAGCCGCCAGATGATGCTTATTCACGAATTTGTAAGTAAAATGACACTGCAATTTTGATTTGGTGTCTGATGATTTTATGTAATAGTTCAGATCGCGTCAACAACACTGACGTTATAATTGAGGATACAGTCCAGATCAGGTGTAGAACAGGCGAGTAAAACACTTTCAAATAGTCAATAAAATATGTGACCTTTCAATGTCAACATAGTCACTGAGAATACACTTTGAAAATACACTGTTTGAAACGATTACTTGACGAATTTTCAAGTTATTTATAATATTTTAGGTAAAAACTTCCTTTTACGTAAAGTTACGGAGAAAATATACACATTTACTATTTTTAAATAAGATTTAAGATACGGAGTTACGCACAATGTAAACACTTGATTGCGCCCTCTAGTGGCATATTGTTGGTAGTAATAGTAACTCTTCCTTCTGAGCTGTAGGTTTTGGGTTCGATTTCTACCCAGGATAAACATTTTTGTGAGCATTGATGTTTGTTCTATCTTTTTATTTATAAAAAAGTATATATAAGTATTCTAACAGTTATAAGTCTATAATATGTCTATAAATAAATATTGGTGGACATTTCACACAGCGCCATCTAGCCCCAAAGTAAGCTAGCTTGTAACATGGGAACCAGACAACTGATATACATACTCTTTCTTTTTCGTATTAGCACCCAGACAGAACAAACATCTATGTCCGTCACATAAATGTTTGTCCTGGGTGGGAATCGAACCCACGAACTACAGCGCAGAAGGCAGGGTTACTACCAACTGAGCTCTGAGGCCAGTCCTATATAATGTTATTACTTACATTTCAGGCAGTCCTGAGCCGAAGTTAGACAATCCCGTAATGGTCGCTATTGCAAACAAATATGGAAAGACAGTATCGCAACTCGCTTTGAAACATCTGGTTTGTATTTTGTCATTAATGGATAGTTTATGTGATTTTTCGAGCTGACGGCCCACCTGATGTTAAGTGGTAACCGCCCATAGACAACAGCAATACGACTCAAGTCCTCTCCACCAAAGTACGAGACGACTCAAGTCGCATTGCATTGCGTCCGTCACCCCGAGACGGGGATGAATGACTTATTTTAATAGTTCATAGTTTATCTATACAAATAAATAAAATTGGAGTGTCTGTTTGTAATATTAAAATAACCTCTTTTTACTAAGTGCATATGGATGTATACACGGTACATATACCAAAACAATATTTTTTTCAATTATTGTTTGTCTGTCTGTTTGTTTCGGCTAATCTCTGAAACGGCTCGAGCGATTTTGACGGGACTTTCACTGGCAGATAGCTGATGTAACAAGGAGTAACTTAGGCTACTTTTCCGAGGGGTATAGGGGTGCGTGATAAAACCGAATTCCACGCGGACGAAGTACGGGCAACAGCTAGTATTATATATAATAAAAGGATACCACTTATACAGACAAGATATATCTTTACCCAATATATATATTTCCAGCATCAACGAGGAATAGTCACAATACCGAAAACGGTCACACCGAAACGTGTCCTCGAAAATTCGTCAATTTTCGACTTCACGATCGACGAAAAAGACGTCGAAACTATCGACAAATTCGACGTCGGCTACCGGACAGTTCGACCTGTTTTCTGGCAGGACTACACCAACTATCCCTTTGATAAGGTGCCACTTAAGATGGAGATTCCCTTAGCTTTGAGGAAATGGAAGGATGGGTGTTTGTGAGATGGCCTTAATAAGTCTGATAAGTGGTCGTGGGTTATAATAAAGAATTTATTAAAACAAAACATGTTTTTAATTTCCTTAAAATTACATTACTTTAGGGGGCCCACGTTGCTCGCGTCCGTAGGAGATAACCCTCTGAATCTACATGTGTCCCCCGGGTGGTGTGAAAGCAACCCAAAGTAGCAGTAGAACTTGTGCCAAGTTCCCCCGGAGAAGTACTGCCACCACACCTGGTAATCTGCCGGCAAGCAGTGATGCACTCGTGTTGCTGTGTTCCGGCGGAAGGGAGTGGGTGCCGGTGATATTGCAGCCGCTATTAAACTAAAATGACTTACAGGTTATCGATAATAATGATGACGCGGCAGCTACTTTTATGATATCAGACATTATAAACTTCTGAAATAAATAAATAATGGTGGACATTTCACACAGCGCCATCTAGCCCCAAACTAAGCATAGCTTGTACTATACGCACCAGATGACTGATAGAATACATTTTATTTATAATATATATTAACACCCAGACAGAGAAAAAACGTCAATGCTCGTCACATAAATGTTTGTCCTAAATGGGAATCGAACCCAAGACCTAAAATTTTTACAGCAGAAGGCAGAGTTACTAACGAACTGAGCTGCGAGGCCAGTCAAAAGTAAATTTATAATTTTTTATCACAAATCAAGGAAAAAACCTGTCTGTTTTGGATTAAATTTCGGAGAATTGTGTATATAGTGTAAGTCTATAAACGTATTTCCCCACTTGTATGTTTTTAATCACTACATAGTATAAAACAAAGTCGATTCCCGCTGTCTGTCTGTCCCTATGTATGCTTAGATCTTTAAAACTACGCAACGGATTTTGATGCGGTTTCTTTTAATCGATAGAGTGATTCAAAAGAAATGTTTATATGTACAATACATGCATAATATAGCAGAGAAAAACTGATAATTTTATAGGTTTCTAATGTGATGTCGTAAATAAACACATTTTTGCGCTTACTTTGCAAACGCTGGCTGAACCCTACGAGATAGATCAAAATAATGTACTACAGTATTGTACACCTTAAAAAGGTCTACAAAAACGTCCGGGATGGTATATGTCTATCTCTTAGGGATAACCCACAATAAACATTTTTTGACGTGTCAACGTCTTATAATTTGATAGAGCCGGCTGCACGCACGAAAAAACATGACTCATGCGGCGTTACCTCGCTCTGAGGCGTTCCATGTAAGGCTTGTGCAAGTGCAAGCGAGAGCGCGGAACGAGCGACAAAGAAGCACAATCGGCCTTTGCGTTCGGCAGCGTTCGACATCCGTCTCTCTCCTACTTGAGTGAGCGATGCGTCTGCGTGGACAGCTGCTAATACTTACATTTACATGTTTTGATCGAGTATCAAGTGCATATATACATAAAAATCTATTAAACAAATGAAATTAAAATTTTCTTTTGAAAAATGCTACCATTCCATCAGTATTTTCTTAAGACGTTGACACGTTCAACTATCGTCAGTAAACCGACTTTACAGACAACCATTTTTTTATCCTTTACTTTTTACGAGAAATACGAAGCTATTTTAAGCAATACAGCATTAATCCTTATTCAATTTAGTACCTTAAATACATTGTGCATTCATCATGTAATTTATTGTATATAAAGACATTCTGTAGTATATTTGGTATCAGCATTGCACCCGTGCAAAGCCGGGGCGGGTCGCTAGTTAATGTAATAAGTACCACAGCAAATCGTATCACTAAACAAACAAAGTTATCAATTGCGTGCGATAACAGTGCGAAACTATACAAATAAATAAAATTGGAGTGTCTGTTTGTAATTAAAATAACCGCTTTTTACTAAGTGCATATGGATGTATACACGGTACATATACAAAAACATTTTTTTTTTAAATTTTTGTCTGTCTGTCTGTTTATTCCGGCTAATCTCCGAAATGGCTGGACCGGTTTTGACGGGACTTTCACTGGCAGATAGCTGATGTAACAAGGAGTAACTTAGGCTACTTTTCCGAGGGGTAAAATAGGGGTGCGTGATAAAACCGAATTCCACGCGGACGAAGGCGCAGTCAACAGCTGGTTATATTATAGCTTATATCCTGGATTAACACATAGGCTACTTTGATCCCGGAAAAGTGCAGTGTTCCCGTGGGATTACTTATTCACCGCGGGTAACACCGAGGGGCGCAGCAGGTAATAAATAATACCCTGATATATATGTGTATCAGTCGTAAATACTTAACGCTACCCGTGCGAAGCCACGGGCCACTAGTACTACACAATGTGACTGACTACTGAAGCAAATGGACCATAAATATATATCAAGACCGGTATCAAGCAAAACATGGTAAATGGTAAAAGTAACTGAACTTTACAGATGTTCACCTTGAATTAGATCTAGTGTAGCAACCAATGATTATAACAAGACAACCTCAAATACACCGCTCTTGAGACAAATAAATCATTTGTTAGTAACCCTGCATTCTGCGCTGTAGGTCGTGGGTTCGATTCCCACCCAGGACAAACATTTATGTGACATTTGTAACATTGATGTTTGTTCTGTGTCCGGGTGTTTATGTATTATATGTATGTATTTACAAAAGAAAAGTATTTAAGTATTATATCAGTTGTCTGATTCACATGATACAAGCTATGCTTAGCTTACTTTGGGGCTAGATGGCGCTGTTTGAAATGTCCACCACTATTATTATTATATAATACACACATTTTGGGTATCCAAGTTGCTTGTGTCCGTAGTAGATAACCCTCTGAATCCCTACACGTGTCCCCCGGGTGGTGCGAAAGCAACCCAAAGTAGCAGTAGAACTTGTGCCAAGTTCCCCCGGAGAAGTACTGCCACCACACCTGGTAATCTGCCGGCAAGCAGTGATGCACTCGTGTTGCTGTGTTCCCGTGGAAGGGAGTGGGTGCCGGTGATATTGCAGCCGCATGAGACGTAACATCCCCGTCTCGGGGTGATGGACGCAACGCAATACGACTTGAGTCTCGTACTTTGATGGAGAGGACTCGAGTCGCATTGCTGTTGTGTATGGGCGGCGGTTACCACTTAAAATCCGGTGAGCCGTCAGCTCGTTCCATCACCTACATGGCATTAAAAAAACGACTGAGGAATTGTTTTTTGACATCTGAAAATGGAGGATTAGTTTACTTTGGGGCTAGATGACGCTGTGTGAAATGTCCACCAATATTATTTATTTATTATTACAGACAACACGTAAATTAAATAATTTATTTCTCACAAAAAAACGACAGAGCGGCGACTCTGAATAGGTCGTGTTATAATAGTGCTTTGACGATTAATTTTATACCTTACAGCGATGCTATAAAGTCGAGATTTGGTAAAATCTTGTTGAGGAAAACCATTAGATTGCTTCATAGGTTACTGTATGAGCAATACGTAAACTAATTCTTTGTTTAGATATCGAGGCGAGATGTTGTTTCTTGGGCTTATTTTAAGTTCTTTGTGTGTTAATGTGGTAAGTTTTAAATTGTATAATAAATAAATCGTTTATCAGTTAGAATCAGTACATAAACGTAATAATAGTATGAAAGAATATTTGCTAGAATATTCATGTTTTGAGGCAACTGATAATTGAACTAAGTATAAACTTGTATTTTAGGTAACAGTAAAATAAATTTAATAAAATCTATAACCCATGTTAATTCTATAGATATTAGATATAGACATTTATTTAGTCAAGTAGTCTATTTTAATTACACACTTAATTACAGCATTAACTACATAATTAACTTATTTAATTACATATTTTGACAAACGGAAATAAATAGCGGGAACCTTGAATAGCAAATTTTTATTTATTTATTTATTTCCTTTCTTTTAAATTTAATACCATATTATATTTCAGTTGAGCGTTTCTTCGGATGGGGGTAAGGCTCCAAGAATTCCATTGAACGATGGACACGCCATTCCCGCTATAGGATTGGGAACGTTTCTTGGATTTGATGAGGTAATATGCATTCTGTTGACAGCTGCGTCCACATCTCACCTTGCTCACATAATAATAATATTGATGGACGATCCACACAGCGCCATCTAGTCCCAAAGTAAGCTAAGCATAGCTTGTGTCATGGGAACCAGACAACTGATATAATACATATATGCGTTTTTTGTTAACAGCTCGGTTGGTATATCTCTGACTCTCTGACGAATAATTATGTGACGTATATAGATTTTGATGTGAAACATCTATAGCCGCACGTAAAACAGATTTCTGGCTTGGCGACGCGTCGCCACGGCATGAGCGCTGATTGGTCCGTTCAAGGTTACGACAAATCATAAACATTATTAGTGATGGGGTACTTAGTTTCTTACAAAATAATGTCGATGTTTCACATCTGCCAGGCGTAGGCGTCCCGTGACGGCTCACTTTTTTTTTTCTGTGTCTGGATGTTAATGTTCTATTGTATGTATGTATATGTATGTATAAACCAAAAAAATAACTATCAGTTGTCTGGTTCCCATAGTACAAGCTATGCTTAGTTTGGGGCTAGATGTGACTTCCCAATATTATTTAAATGATTTGTTTACAGAATGGACAAAAAGAAGTTAAAGATCGTGAGATAGAAGATCCTGTCACGTGGGCATTGGATGCTGGATACAGGTATTAATAAACATTTTTTTTCTTAATTAATAAAAAAATAATATAAATATAAAATAAACTATTTATTGATAAATGGCAGTTTACAGGTCAATTAAAGCAATTATAATTCATACATATCTCGTTAATATTGCAATAGTTATTATAATATTGATTAGATTATTTAATTGCTTTACGTGTTTTGTACACAATAGAAAAACTAGAAGGATGTCTGTTCTTCCCCATGGAGGGTCGGATAGGGTTTCAACACGCGTCAAATTTAGCGATAAGTACGCGTGACCTTATGTTTTGAATATTATTGACGTTTCCAACCCATTTCTTTATGAATTCCATGGAAAAAAAGTTTTTGACTATGATTTTCACTTTGACGTTTCCAAGTCATTTCTTTGCGAATTCTATGGTCATGGAGTTTTTATTATCACGCCGCAGGAGATGACTGAGGTATATGGTTTCTCTGTAACATGGTGTGTTGCTTCAGAATGCTCGACAGCGCATCCGCTTACCACAATGAGGAGCAGGTCGGCAACGCGATTCGTTCCTCATCAGTTCCCAGGGAAAACATTTTCGTCGTCACGAAGGTAAATTAATCTGGCTAATATTAAAAAGCTTTTTTCTTGTTAAATTAAACAAAAGCAATATTTTAATGCATACTAGCGACTTCACACATATACAACTTCTCAAACCACATTGACTCAAACACAACTCAGTTTTTGAAAAATTTATTTACTCTAAAGATTACAAAAAATCACTTATACAGAAAATACAGGTATTTAAATGATTACGCCGAATGGCGTAATCATTTAAATACCTGTAAAAGTAACAAATTTTTTATTAAAAATTTACAAATTATATAGAGAAACATTCCTAGTTTATCGCTCTTTCATAAGAACCTTATCAAAATCCGTTGCGTGGTTTAGACGAAGTAAGCGGAGAAACAGACGACTTTAGAGTTTTTTTTTATGTGATACAGTTACGGAACGAGCCGACGGCCCACCTGGTGTTAAGTGGTAACCTCTGCCCATAACAACCGATGAAACTTGGGTCCCCCATACCAGCCACGACAAGACCCAAGTTGCATCGTATGCGCCTGTATCTGAGACGTGTAGGTGGAATGTCTCATGTGCCTGTAATTTCACCGGCAACCACACCTTTCACACACATATTATTTTTACATTATACACGGTACATATAAAACACGGTACAAAACAACATTTTTTTACAATATTTGTCTGTCTGTCTGTCTGGTTGTTCCGGCTAATCTCTGAAACGGCTGGATCGATTTTCACGGGACTTTCACTGGCAGATAGCTGATGTAACAAGGAGTAACTTAGGCTACTTTTCCGAGGGGTAAAATAGGGGTGCGTGATAAAATCGAATTCCACGCGGACGTAGTCGCGGGCAACAGCTAGTTTTGAATATTTTGCAGTTGGGGTCTCACGAGATGAGAGATGTCGAAGGAGCCCTGAACAGGTCCCTCGCGAGACTGAAGCTTGACTACGTGGATTTATATCTGATACACAACCCAGTCGGATTCACGGTAAGTACACCTGGAATGACTGGCATCACAGCTCAGTTGGTAGTAACCCTGCCTTCTGCGCTGTCGTGGGTTCGATTCCCACCCAGGACACACATTTGTGTGACGAACATAGGTGTTTGTTGTGTCTGGGTGTTGATAATATGTATTTTAAAAAAATAAGCCTTTATGCATTATAAGCATTATTCAACCAATATCTAAAAAAAAAAAAAACAGATATCCGTACCAAGCGTTTTGCTTACCCCTTCAGAACTCTACAAATGTAAATAATATAATTAAATATTGTTGGACATTTCACACAGCGCCATCTAGCCCCAAAGTAAGCTAAGCATAGCTTGTATCATGGGAACCAGACAACTGAAAACATACTTTTTTTTTCTTAACGACATAGGTTCATATAATTCTGTAATGACACCTAGACACCGAACCTATGTGTAACAAACATCTATGTTCGTCACACAAACGTGTGTCCTGGGTGGGAATCGAACCCACGACCTACAGCGAAGCCACAACTGTGCTGTAAAGCCTTTAAAATTTAAATATTGTTCTTTCAGCCGGACCACAGCTCTTTCGACGTGATCGACTACGTAGATACGTGGAAGGGAATGGAAGCAGTGAAGAGATCAGGTCTGGCCAGGTCTATTGGCGTCTCCAACTTCAACACGAGCCAGATAGACAGGCTCCTCGACAGCTGTCAGATCCAACCAGCTGTTCTACAGGTCGAGGTGAGACCACAGAAATTACAGCCGCATGAGTAACATCCCCGTCTCGAGGTGATGGACGCAACGCAGTGCGACTTGAGAGAGAGGAGGGGAGGACTTGAGTGGTATTGTGTCTATGGGCGGCAGTCAGGTGGGCCGTCAGCTCGTTCGTTAAAAAAAAACTCATCCATATCTTACAGCGGTTCAGATAATGTTTCATTTCCCCAGGTGAATCTTAACCTGGCTCAAAACAAGCTTTTGACCTACTGCAAGGAGAGGAATATAACTGTGATGGCTTTCACTCCATTCGGGTCACTCTTCGAGAAGAGTTCTAAGGCGCCCGCGCCAAGAGTGGACGATGCTCTTCTGAAGAGTATAGCTGAGACCAAGAAGAAGACAGTGCCTCAAGTTGTTCTTAGATATCTGGTGAGTTTGATGTTACATTTGGTAGTGTTGACAGAACTGTCTCCTGGATAAATGGATTATTTGTAATACGTTCGGTTACTGTATTCCGCTTTGAAGCGTATGGTGAAATTGCAGGGTCATTGACGTTACATCTTTAGATGGGAATGTCGAATGAAGTTTAATATGTTTTAGGTCCAGAGAGGTGTGGTACCAATCCCTAAGTCGGTGAAGATGGAGCGTATTGAGGAAAACATCAATATCTTCGATTTTGAACTGTCTCCTGAAGAAATGGATCAATTGAGTGAGTTACTGTTTCTTTTGTGATAAAATGTGACTGGCCTCACAGCTCAGTTGGAAGTAACTTGCCTTGTATGCTGTAGGTCGTGGGTTGGATTCTCACCCAGTACAAACGTTTGTATGACGAATATAGATGTTTGCTCTCTGTCTGGGGGTCAATGTTTCTTATGCGATAAAATGTGACTGACCTTATAGCTCAGTTGGTAGTAACCCTGCTTTCTGTGCTGTAGGTCGTGGGTTCGATTCCCACCACTGGGTGAGAACAAACGTTTGTATGACGAATATGATATTTGTTCTGGGTCTGGGTGTCAGTATGTATTTACGAAAAAACTATATAAGTATGTATATTAGTTGTCTGGTTCCCATGATACAAGTTATGCTTAGCTTACTTTGGGGCTAGATGGCGCTGTGTTTACATAAAAAGCAATGACGATGTAGCCGCTTGACTGTGCACAGCTCATTCGCTAAGCATTAGCACCAAAGTCTTTCTTTCTTTCTTCTTTAAAGCTACTTATGCACAGCGCTAACACTGGTTCTCAGACGTAGTTTCATGAAACCATTTAATCTTCTCCCTTCATTCTTATATAATGCACGAAAGGAGCCTCTTTGAGGCTCACTAAAAATCCTTTCATCACTAGTTCGAGTGAAACAGTGATTCGAATTGCAGTTGTATTCTTATATTTTCACATGGACGCAACGTAATGCGATTTTATTTATAGTTTTTTATTTTACTCATTAAAATGTTGACTTTTTTTTTTAAGAAAAATGTGTTGCCACTTTTAAAATTTGAGTACTGATACTAAAAATATTTTTATTATTTTTGCCACAGATCTTAATATTATATTTGGACTAAAATTATTTGGGTTTGAAAGTAACTGACTGAATGATGTTTCTCAGGTAAATTCAACAAGGATTACCGCGTGGTGTGGCCCTCATTCTGGCAGGACCATCCCTACTACCCCTACGAGAGGAAAGACATCCCCGACCCAGATATATTCAAGAAAAAACAATAAGGGGTTGAAATATAATTCCTTCTTCTATACTAATTATATCAATAATATAGCCCAGTTCATTACATGACTGGCCTCACAGCTCAGTTGGTAGTATCTCTGCCTTCTGAGCTTTAGGTCGTGGGTTCGATTCCCATAAAAATTTGTGTGATGAGCTTTGATGTTTGTTCTGTATCTGGGTGTTTAGTTGTATGTATTTACAAAAAATTATATATGTATTCTATAAGTCGTCTGGTTCCCATAGTACAAGCTTTGCTTAGTTTGGGGCTAGATGGCGCTGTGTGAATTGTCCACCATTATTATTATTATTATTATTCTGCACTATTAATATCAATAATCTCCGAAATTACTGTTCTTATTCCGAAAATGCTTACACTAAAAGGAAGCTATAACTTGTTTATTCAAAAATGAAGATTAAATAATAATAACATATTTTCATGCAAGATTTATTATTTATACCAATCCACATGTACAATACATATATTTAATATGAAACCGACAACTTAATATTCTACAATAAAGTATAATTTCATCAATATATAAAGAATATAAATCAACAATTATTGTGAATAATTCTGTGCCATTCCATTTGCTGCAAATTATCAACTCAAAATTCAAAAGTTAAATTAAAGTATGGGTTAAGTTCCCAATATAGGTGCCTCCTAAGTGCCAAGTTTATTTTATAAATTGTACCTAAAGACTCATAAAAAATCAAGTATTAATGTGGATAGAAATATACCCATTGATGAGGTATCATTACTAGACGATGAGGTATCATCAGTAGACGATGAGGTACCATTAGTAGACGCTCAGGTAAAATAAGCATACGATGAATTACCTATCATTAGCAGAAGATGAAGTACCATTAGTAGACGATGAAGTATCATTACCAGACGATGAAGTACCTATCATTAGCAGACGATGAGGTATCATAAGCAGACGATGAGGTATAATTAGCAGACGATGAGGTATCATAAGCAGACGATGAGGTATCATTAGCAGACGATGAGGTATCATAAGCAGACGATGAGGTATCATTAGCAGACGATGAGGTATCATAAGCAGACGATGAGGTATCATAAGCAGACGATGAGGTATCATTAGCAGACGATGAGGTATCATTAGTAGACGATGTATTCCCCCTTGAGTTCGTCCGCGACGTCGGACTGGCACCGAGTGTTCGCTTCGAAGTCGCACTGCTCCGTCTTCTCGTTGAAGAATAGACCGTCGGTACAGTATACCGTTTGAGGAACACCTCCTATGCACTTCCAGTAGCGTTGGCAGTCACCCCTGGAAACCAACATATATTACTAAATTAATCTAATCCAATATGGCGGTCTTCTAAAAAGCTTAAAAACAAGCTTTTTAGAAGTCTGACATATTGGATTAGATTGACGTTATATATTTTTCGAGTTAGCCTCAGCAAGCTCTTTCATTTGATACCCATATTGTAGGAGTGCATTGAAAATAACTAGTCCGCCATCTTGGGTATTCCGCCATGTTGGATTTAGAATGACGTCACACCATGCATTGTCATCCAAATTAAACGTTATACAAAATTTCAGCTCAATTGGTTGAAGATATCTGCATCAAAATAGAGTTGCAAGATTCCACTCGAACAAACACAGTTACATACATTGCAAGTTATTTTCAATGCACTCCTACAATATGGGTGTCAAATGAAACGGCTTGCTGAGAATAACTCGAAAAATAAAATGACATCACTCTAATCCAATATGGCGGACTTCTAAAAAGCTAGTTTTTTAAAAAGTTTTACTATATCAATTTATTTTTTCTTTTTTGTCTTTCTTTCTTACTTTCTATATTAACGGTCACCACAGCCTATTGACGTCAGCAACACCGAAAGCATTACTGATGCGTTGCCTACCATGTAGTACCACTGTAGTAAGTAGTACATACAGGTAAAGTACAATAGTAGTATTAATTCTACTTGTAGTAGTAATAGTAGTAGTAACTCACTTGTACGGCAACTGCTTGGAGGCAGAGTCTGCCTGGTTGCAGCTGATGATAGCGTTGAACTGATGAGCGTCGGCAGAAACCGTTTCATCTTCAGATTTCAACATGGCTGAAAATAATAATCATTTATACCCACGTTGCTACCTTCCGTAGGTGATTCATGAATCCCTACAGGTGTCCCCCGGGTGGTGTGAAAGCAACCCAAAGTATCAGTAGAACTTGTGCCAAGTTCCCCCGGAGAAGTACTGCCACCACACCTGGTAATCTGCCGGCAAGCAGTGATGCACTCGTGTTGCTGTATTCCCGTGGAAGGGAGTGGGTGCCGGTGATATTACAGCCGCATGAGACGTAACATCGACGCAACGCAAATAAAATTGGTGGAAATTGTCACACAGCGCCATCTAGCCATAAGTAAGCTAAGCATAGCTTGTATCATGGGAACTAGACAACTGATATATTTTTACTTGTTTACATTTTTGTAAATACATACATATAATACATATTAACACTCAGACAGAACAAACATCGATGCTCGTCACTCAAACGTTTGTCCTGAGCGGGAATCGAACCCACGACCTACAGCTCAGAAGGCAGGGTTACTACCAACTGAGCTGCGAGGCCAGTCATCTAGTGAGCTAGGCTATATTGATATAATTAGTTTGCGCTGCTACGCACAACAATATAAATCACTTAGCATTAACAATTAAAGTCCTTATTCTGTAGGTCGTGGGTTCGGTTCCCACCCACGGCGTAGAAGGCAGGGTTAGGTAGAAGACTACTCACCGATAGGCATGTCGTTCTTCCTTCCGTACAGCTCGTAGATCTCATCATCACCGGATCCCGAGCCTGAGCCCTCGATGTCTTCCTCCCCTTTAGGGGTACGCAGGGTGCATGAGGTAGCCCAGTCCCAGTTACACGTCTGTAAAACACACAATAATAGCTCACTTCTAATTCTGTTAAAAATGTTTTATGTATCTATGGTTATGTATCTTTATATTATTCCTTTTTTTATTGTACCTACCTGTGTATACTCTTTGCCACAAATAAATGCTTTTTCTTTCTTCTTTTTCTTTCTTAATAATCTATACAAACAAATAGAGTGTCTGTTTGTAATTAATAATAAGTATTTATTTAACACAATTCGTCACTTGTTAATTTTGAGTATTAAACTAATTAATAAAACAAACATTTTTGACGTGCTATTATAAAAATAGACAGTGTCCATAACTTATTGTGGTATGATTTGCCTTGTTTAAAATAGAAAGTTTTATTAATTTCACTATCCGGAATCCTGCCGGATACTGAATTACTATCCGGTATCCGACAGAATGTTTAATTGCTATTCGGTATCCGGCCGGCTACTGGATTATTACCCGGTATCCGACCTAATACTTGATTGCTATCCGGTATCCGGTTGGATACTGAATTAATATCTGGTATCCGGTTGGATAGTGTAAACAAGACCGGATATGCCGGATACCGGATATGCCGGATACCGGATATGCCGGATACCGGATAGTAAACGGATACCCGTTTCATCTCTAGTTGAGACACCGCTGGGATAGTTGTTCAATAGTGGACGTTATTACCTGCAGCTTAAAGTCGAAGATGAGTGGTCCGGGGCAGATGAACTCGACCTCCTGCCCGTGTGCGCACATGTAATACTTGTTGCACTCCGTGAAGTGGGGAAGAAGGAGGAACACCTGGAACCAACAGCTGAATTACCACTCTTTTTTATATTGTCACACAGCGCCATCTAGCCCCAAAGTAAGCTAAGCATAGCTTGTGTCATGGCAACCAGACAACTGATACATACAATTTGTAAATACATACATTTAATACATATCAACACCCAGACTCAGAATAAACATCTATGTTAGTCCCATAAATGTTTGTCCTGGGTGGGAATCGAACCCACGATCTACAGCGCAGAAGGCAGAGGTTTACTACTGAGCTGTGAGCTCGTTGGACTCCAAGCAGTAGTGATGGGCCAATCACATTATACTATTTCTTTTTTTAATGTGAATCTTTAGGCACTGAAGCTGACGGCCCACCAGATGGTAAGATGCTACCGTCGCCTATAGACACCTGCAAAACACGAGGCATTGCCAGCGTGGTGCTAATAACCATTTTACACTCTTTTTGAAATTTATCGTTATTTTATACAAAAAATTTGGCTTGCCTCATAGCTCAGTTATGCACTCAGACAATTTAGTAATACAATAGTATAAATAATCAATAATTAGGATTTATTATTTATTCATTAGGATTATTTTAAATAATCTGCATTAATATCGTCTTAATGTAAATATTAATAAAATAAATTTAAACGTGAATAACAATAATAACAAAAAATAAATTGAAAATCAGTAAAAAATTTATGACTTTCAATTTTACATCCAAATTCGACAAGAAAAAAATGTCCTCAAAAGCTTCATCAATTACCTAAACAAAAATTTCAACTTAAATAAAAGCTTGTAAATCAGTTAGGTTACCTGACCCCTTGGGTCACAAGACAGGGTGTTTGGGTCTACGCTGGCCAGAGAACCGAGCGCAGGGGTCACCAGGCACGCCGCACACACCGCCAACAAACAGACAGATTTACCTGGAAAGAGGTTTTTTAAATACTTCATTATTTTAAAATAGATTTTATCTGAAAGAAAATAAATATTACTAACTAGCTGTGCCCCGCGGTGAGTAAGTCAACCCACGGGAACACTGCACTTTTCCGGGATCAAAGTAGCCTATGTGTTAATCCAGGATAATTATAAGCTATCTTGATACCAAATTTCATCCAAATCCATTCGCCGTTTGAGCGTGAAAGAGTAACAAACATCCATACAATCTTTCACGTTTATATTATTAGTAGGATAATGAAATAATAATAAAAAACATTATTGGGCATTTTAGACAGCGCCATCTAGCTCCGTATACGCATAGCTTGGTACTGAGGCAACTAGAAAATTCATAGAATACCTATTTTTAGTATATACAACCATATTATTTTAATATTGCTGTGATAAATGTCCACCAATATTATTATATTATACTATATTATATTAACACCCGGACACAGAACAAACATTATGTTCGTCATACAAGTTATAGTCCTATGAACACTGCAGCGCAAACGACGTCTTAAAATCTTAACTGTCATATAGTAATTATTATAGAAATCATAATAAAATTCTTATCATGTGATGTGATACTCTAAAGTAAATAATAATAAAACTATAGGTAATAGATGCCTACTCATATAAAATATTAATTAGTACCATAAATACTTGATCTGTTACCTCATTTTAATATGTTATCAGAATTATAACGAAGAAAAAAGGCTAAGGAATAATAATAATTTATATTATATTATTTATGTTTTATCTTTCCATCACTAGGAAACAATAAAACACCAATTACAACATAAAACGTGAAAATACAATTAAAATTAAAATTTATCTCTTAAATCTGCTGATTTATATGGTTTTCCACTTAATTTATAATCGATTAGATTATAAATTAAATTATAAATTATAAGAATTTTATCGATTATTCTCGCAATCAATCGACATATTGGTTAATAAATTACTAGCTACGCCTCGCGGTTTCGAAGCGGCGGCGGCGTCGAACGGTTCGCTTATTGTATTTTTATACACGTGATAACTTCGAAATTAAATATCCGATTCGAATGACTAGAAAAATATTTTACTGCTACATAAATACCCTTGATGATATAACTATTTATTTGAATAAGAATTAATACTATAATACAAACGTAACTAACTTTTGTTTCTAATATAATTTTAGAACACTAAATCTGCTATTGAGACTTAGTTTATAGTTAGATATATTTTCTCGCAGTTTTTTTTAGGTCATAATAATTAATCATTTAGTACACAATACTAAATATTATTATCATCAATAGTTTTCTCGGTGCACGCCAAATAAAGAATTTTGTAGACAAAGTTTTGCTACTTTGGGTTACATTATTGCAATTTTCTTAAAGATCCTTAACTATTTTTTTAAAATTGGTCGCCTATGTTACTTCCTGATAATTTAGATTTCTATCGGTAAAAAAATGGTAAAATATCGGACTAGTAGTTGTATTCTTACAAACAAATAAATCATTCCTATTTATAATATAAGATTAGACATGTATATGTTATGATAGCGGTGCGATAACAGCTTTTCCAACCAACTGCTATCGATGTGGCATTGATTGATGACACAAGAGAATCACTGACAGTTTTCAATGAGGAAAATACTGAAGTTTATGACACCTGCAAGAAACGGACACTGGCAGAATTGTGCTAAATAAACGCAAGACACCGAAGAACTATAGTTGAATTTTTATGTTTTTTTTTTTGAAGATAGAATGGACTACAACACGAGCGAGTGAAACGGAGCTATTTTATAATGGCATTTTGAACTGAGCACAGCAATGCCAGCGCACAAGCATACTTTATAAGTTGTCTAAAAGAGATCGCTTCTTAGCGATGAGATCGCAAATTTCAAGTAGTTTAATGTTTGTATTTTCGTGTAATGGTTTACAAGAAATAAATTTCATTAATTCGTTTATCGATAATTAGGTAATCTTTATGACTTTGATAATACTTATCTTCCGTCTGTAAAGGAATATTATTAGATTAGTTTTCTCAATTATTATTTCACTATTTATTCAAAGCAAAAGATTATTGATACAAGTGTGAATAAGAAATAAAATTAATTATGAATAGGTATGTAAGGAGCTTCGACGTTTATTAAATATAATGTATCTATGTGTGATATTTCTGCTGGCGAGAATAATGTCCCAGTTTCAATTGATTGCACTCAATAGAAATCTGTATCGTGGGTATCCGTGTGATTAACAAAGGAATTTAAATTATCAACAGCTAATCCGGTATAATCATTTTATCCAATTATAACAAATCCACACTGTGATCGATCATTTTATATTATTTTGTTCTTAGATAAATAAGTAATGGGTAGTTCAATAGGCCTGTAGATAATTATAAAGCTTAAAACTTATTACCTACAAGCCTAATCCGCGTGCAAACATGACTTTACAACTTGGAAAAAAATAATTATACAAATACATACAAATCCAAATTTGTTTTGCCAACTAAGTGTACAATAAGGCCTTATAGAGATAGAGACATAACAACGATGTCGCATTTTGCCATCGAATCAGCCGTCATCCGTGCTGAAACTACACAACAAACAAACACTTTATTGCTATTCCATTTTTAGAGAAATAGCTAGGAAACGTTATAAATGAGAAGATATCGCGTATTTGTAGGTAATTTAGGCGCCTTTTCAAACCCTATCTAACGCTACTAGGCAAGATCCATTAGTTCACTTCAATCCGACACACGAGAGCATTTACCTACTGCCTGGCGGCATGGGCGTCATTCTTCTCATCGTAGCTATATTTAGCTACGAATATACTATATCTAGCTATTCTTGTACCATTTTACTCGGTTGAATAGTCGTTGATCGATCATTTTATAACTATATAATATAATCGCAAACAAATTGCTGATTATTAATGATAACGACCATGAGGATGAAATTGTGACTATAGAACGTGAATAGAACGTGTGTTCCACGTGTAATAGGTATTTATTTATTGATTCGCCAATCAACACAAGCCGTATTCTACTTATTTTAATTAGCGCATACCAACTTAATTTCCACGGTTAAGATGCTATAGTAGGTTTAAAAGCTAATAAAAACTGGTATAAACTACATTTCAAATGGCGGTCGTATGCAGTATTTTCTATCAAGCTCGTAATTCAATCTAGCACGTTTATAGGGAACTTACGATTTTAATGTTGTATTGTCATTACGTGCTTTTATATGTATGTCAATGTCACAAACGAATTAACTGTCAAGTTATTATAAAGTTTCTTTCTTGGCATTTTATTCGTAACGAAAATTATATCATTTGTTTTACGAAAGAACAATATTGAATATTTTGTGTATAATATTATGTTTTATGAACATTTATAAGTCATATAAAAGGTTCGAAAAATGTCTTCGGAATCCGAAGACGATTGCTACGGCAACATAGCGCAAAAACTGCAGTCAATAAAGAACAAATATATTGATGATAAAATCGAAAGCACTAACTTGCAACTTTTGAAACAAACTGTACTTCAAAACAGTTTGAAAACTAAAAATGGGCAAATGCGTGAAATAGACGACATTTTGAAGCCTAAAATCAAAACTAGTGCCACCGAAAACTGTGATATATCCATAAACAGCGTTGAAGACGAAGAGTATACACTTGATGCTATAATAGCGAAGAATAGTAAGAAACGGATCACTCGTTCATCTAAACGCACTGCAGCCATTTGCATCGATAACATAATTCCTAATAAAGTTTCCAGAACAAGGAGGAGTAAGCAAAACGTTTCTAATAGTTCCGAAGTTACTCAAAATCTCAATGCTTCAATACAGACCAATGTGATAGATACTAGTCGAAACATTAATGATACTGTGGAAAGTGGCGCGAATCAAGTAAAGGGCAGAGGCAGAGGCAGAGGGCGCGGCAGAGGCAGAGGGCGCGGTAGAGGTACAAAGAGGCAGTCCCGGGGACAGACTCAAACTACACAGAGTAGATTAGACGAATCATTATCTAGCCCGCTTGTCGTCTCTCAGCCAAACGTTAGAGGTAGAAAAAGAACACCCAGAACTGCCCGTGGCCGTGCTCGCTTCTATGAGCCTGAAGAACCGTTGATGTACGACTTGGCTGCCGCGTTAGCTGAAAGCGGAGCCATGGCTAATGCTACTAGTTCAAATATTCCTACCTACAGTGTTGGCAACACTGATGAATACCCGGACCAGAGCGACGAACAACCCTTGTTTAGAACAAATGCACCGAGAAAATCTGACATAATAGTTGTAGATGAAAACGATGCAGACCTCGATGAAAATGAAGAGTTGTCCGTCAAAGTGTACTGGCAGAACCGTGAATGTGTCCGGTTTAACATACGTCGGTTCCAAAAGCTGACAGAAATATTCAACTATTTTGCGGAGCGTGAGAAAGTAAGCCATGACAAATTATTCTTCTCATACAACGATAAGATACTTAAGAGTGATGATACGCCAGATTCTATAGCCTATAGCATTGCAAAATTTATCGACGGTGGAATCGTTAACCAGAGTGTGTCAAGAATAACCAAAAAGAACAGTACAGAGAGAACAGTGGTAGCCGAGAATGGTATAAAGTTAAAATTCCAATGTCAGAATGCTAAAAAGCCGTTTTTTACAAATATACAACCTCATGATAAACTACATACTGCAATGATGAAATGCGCCGAGAATTTAGAGAAGCCATTTGATAAGTTAAGATTCTATTTCGATGGTGACTTAATTACTGGTAAGACATTATAATTATATTAATATTCTTGTGTAAAACATCACTGTATTTAAGTGCTGTTATGAATATACTGGGTGGACATTTCACACAGCGCCATCTAGTTCCGAAATAAGCATAGCTTGTACTATGGAAACCAGATAACTGATTCACTTATATACTTTTTTAAACACATATTAACACAGCCACTGTACAAAATTCAGTGACAAATGTTTGCCCTGGTTGGAAATTCCCAATGATTCTCAGAAGGCAGAGTGACTATCAACCGAGCTATGAATTAAAATTAAAAATATTGGTGGACATTTCACACAGCACAATCTAGCCCCAAAGTAAGCATTGCTTGTATCATGGGAATCAGACAACTGATATACATACTTATATACTTTTCTCTTGTAAATACATACATATAATACATATTAACACCCGGACACAGAACAAACATCAATGTTACAAATATCACAAATGTTTGTCCTGGGTGGGAATGGAACCCACGACCTACAGCGCAGAAGGCAGGGTTACTACCAACCGAGTTGGGAATCATGCTAGATATCCAGGGCTCAACAAGTGATAACCTATGTTATTTACCACCTCTTTAACGATCACAAGACACATGTATTTGCATGTCTTAAGTCTAGATGTAACAGTGTCATAAACTAGGCTTAGAGCTTAGTCACCTTTTCCAGGCATTCCAATATTTTGAGAGCATGTTGCAAACAGAAAATCTTATTATATTTTAAGATAATTGAGTCATTTTGAAATCTATAGATTATAATTAATACTAGCTGTCCACGCAGCTTTCCCAAATAAAGATTTAAAACAGTAATAAATAATAAATAAATAAATAATGGTGGACATTTCACACAGCGCCATCTATCCCCAAAGTAAGCTAAGCATAGCTTGTGTCATGGGAACCAGACAACTGATATACATACTTATATACTTTTATTTTGTAAATACATACATATAATACATAGTAACACCCAGACACAGAACAAACATCTATGTTTCTCACACAAATGTTTGTCCTGGGTGGGAATCGAACCCAAGACCTAGAGTGCAGAAGGTTACTAACCAACTGAGCTGTGAGGCCAGTCAAACAGTAGCTATGTGTCTCAGTCATTGTTATCAATATGTGAATTAACCTTAATAAAACTAGCTTAATCTGTCTAGCCATTTTGAAAATTAATAGGAACAGACAAACAGATGGACGTTCCATTTTTTTATTAGTACCTTTTATACAGTGTGTTGTTGCGTGTGGTAAAAACCCATTTTTTATTACAAACAGACACTTCAATCTATACAAATAAATAAAATTGGAATGTCTGTTTGTAATATTAAAATAACCGCTTTTTACTAAGTGCATATGTATACACGGTACATACACCAAAACAACATTTTTTTTAAATTTTATCTGTCTGTCTGTTTGTTCCGGCTAATCTCCGAAATGGCTGGACCGATTTTGACGGGACTTTCACTGACAGATAGCTGATGTAACAAGGTGTAACTTAGGCTACTTTTCCGAGGGGTAAAATAGGGGTGCGTGATAAAACCGAATTCCACGCGGACGATGTCGCGGGCAACAGCTAGTTTTATTAATTTTTTTATATGATAATGTACAATATTTATTTTTAATTTTTCAGGTAAAACTACAGCCCTAGAACTGGAGCTAGAGGGAGGCGAATGTATTGATGTCCAAATTATATGATAGTTTTATATATGTAATATTGTATGTAATTTTTTTATTGCATGAAATATATTTTTAAACATTGCTTATTTGTTTTAAATACATGTTTAATTCATAAATTAATTATTTGGGAATCTTTTTATTATTCGATCGGTATTGCAAAAACAGGGACTATAATACTTTGAATGTTGAATGTCCTCGCAGCTCAGTTGGTAGTAACCCTGCCTTCTGAACTTTAGGTCGTGGGTTTGACTCAGGACAAACATTTATGTGGCGAACATTGATGTTTGTTTGGTGTCTGGGCGTTAATACGTATTTATATGTATGTATTTACAAAAAATAGTATGTATTCTGTCATTCATGTTGTTCCCATAGTACAAGCTATGCTTAGTTTGGGGCTAGATGGCGCTGTGTGAAATGTCCACCAATATTATTATTATTATTATTGAAAAATTATCGATTAATTATGAAAAAAATTAAGTAAATAACAAAACAAACAGTTGGCTAACTGAATATATATACTTATATGATCAAAAAATATATATTGTTAACAACACATCTGTACAAATAAATAAAATTGGAGTGTCTGTTTGTAATATTAAAATAATCACTTTTTACTAAGTGCATATGGATGTATACACACGGTATATATACAAAAACAACATTTTATACAATTTTTGTCTGTCTGTCTGTTTGTTCCAGCTAATCTCTGAAATGGCTGGACCGATTTTGACGGGACTTTCACTGGCAGATAGCTGATGTAACAAGGTGTAACTTAGGCTATTTTTCCGAGGGGTAAAATAGGGGTGCTAAAACCGAATTCCACGCGGACGAACACGCGGCCTAATAGCGAATAGCTAGTATATATTAATTCCATTATCGGTGGCACTAATCCTTATCAATACTTAATAAATATTGTCATGGTTCGAAGGAAAAATGTCACGTATAATACGATTATAGTAGTTTTATCAAAGGGTTCGAAAATGCTGGAATATTCTTCGAACGAAATCTATTAATTTTATGTGATCGAAGAGATGAAGGTAGATTTATTGTAAGCGGTTTCCGCTAGCGTCACGTTATTATAACTTGGGTCTTCCCGTGCAAAATTATGGGAAGACCCAAGTCGCGTCGCCGGCTTCAATACTCAGGACATGATCTAAAACTTTTTTATTTATACACATACACATATTATTAATGCACCTAAATATTTTTCGTAATAAGAAATTCAATGATTACGCCCGTTTTTTATATTGTATAGTTACAGGACGAGCAGGTGGCCCACCTGGTTGTTAAGTGGTAACCTTTGTCCATGGCAAGCAATACCACTTGGGTCCTCCCCTACTTAGGTAATAGACCCGAGATCCGGAACTTATTTACACAAAAAACCTTCAATAAACTAACAAATCTATTCTATTCGAGTCACTGGTTCTCTCGAACCGGTGTGGTGAAAGGATCTTAAGTGCGCCTCAAAGAGGATCCTTTCGTGCACTTGACACATCGAATTCTTAGTTCTAGGACATGTCGGTTTCCTCACGTTTTTCTTCACAGTTTTGAGAACGTGGTATTGCACATAAATGTTTCAATCGAAAAACATGCACGTCGGGATTTGAACCGGCGACCTCCGAATTGAAACTCGGGGTCAGTACCAGACCACCACGCTCTCAAAAGTTACCGATAACGCGATATCTGCCAATTAATTATTATTTTCAAATTAAAAAACTCACCAATCATATTTTTTTTTTAATATAACAGAAAATAACACTAATATAATAATTCTAATAACGCCAGGACAGTAACACAGAACGAACTGTTATGACCGTCTGAATTAATATATCTTTCACATTATAATTATATAGAAATTTGCAAATGTACCTGACTAATCTTATGTGTCGTTGGTTAACGCCGTTATAAAGCAGTTTCAACCTTATTCGTTACATGCAGAGGGCGCTGCGGTGGTTTAAGACAATACTTAGCTGGATCGTTATCTTTGAGGAAGAATAGATTAATTCTATATCAACGATATGTTATTTGATTACATTAAATCGTAAATAATTTGCACTGTTTCGCGGGATGTCAATTACAGGCAATATAAGGTTCTAGAACTTTAATTTCTATCTGTAGGTCCTATCCTACTAATATAATAAACGTGAAAGTTTGTATGGATGTTTGTTACTCTTTCACGCTCAAACGGCTTTTTTTTTTTTTTTTTTTTTTTTTATGTAATACAGTTACAGAACGAGCTGACGGCCCACCTGGTGTTAAGTGGTAACCTCCGCCCATAACAAGCGACGCGGCTTGGGTCCTCCCCTACTAGGTACGACAAGACCCAAGTCGCAACGTATGCGCCTGTAACTGTGAGACGTGTAGGTGGAATGTCTCGTGTGCCTGTAATTTCACCGGCAACCACACCTTTCAAACCGGAACACAGTAACACGAAAGCGTTACTGCTTGGCGGCAGAAAAGGGCATGGTGGCAGTACTTCCCCGGACGAACTTGGCTAGAGTTCTACTGCTCTTGAACGGCTGAATGGATTTAGATGGAATTTAGTACCAACGGCTTTTAACACAGGATACTTTGATCCCAGAAAAGTGCAGTGTTCCCGTGAGATTATTTGTTCACCGCGGGTAATACCGCGGGGCGCAGCTAGTATAGTGTAATATTAGCGGACATTTCACACAGCGCCATCTAGCCCCAGACTAAGCTAAGCTTTTACTATGGGAACAAGACAACTGATATACTACTTATTTTTTTTGTTAATACATACATATTAACACCCAGACACAGAACAAACATCTATCTTCGTCACATAGATGTGTGTCCTGGGTGGGAATCGAACCCATGACCTACAACACAGAAAGCAGAGTTACTACCAACTGAGCTGAGACCATTTAGGTATTGTATTGTCTAATAATGTTTTGGTTTCCGACATTGTGTGGCAAAAGGTATTAAAAACAATACCTAATTTATTATCAGTATAAAAACTATATAGTTTACTGCGTAAATCCCCTTTTAAGGTATTCTTTAAGATAAAGCCCTTGAAGGTAAATGTATTTATGAGGCCGTCGTTTTGATTCAGACTCTAAGCATTCAAGTATCAAGTCTTCTTCTTCGAGTCACCGGTTCTGTCGAACCAGTGTGGTGAAAGGATTGTAAGTGCGCTTCAAAGAGGCTCCTTTCCTGCACTCGACGCATGTCTTCGAATTTTTAATTCTAGGACTTGTCGGTTTCCTCACGATGTTTTCCTTCACCGTTTTAAGAACGTGGTATTGCGCACATAGATCTTTCAATCGAAAAACTCATAGGTGCACGTCGGGATTTGAACCGGCGACCTCCTTATTGAAACTCGGGGATCAGTACCGCTAGACCACCACGCTCTCAAGTATCAAGTAATGATTAGGATCGCCTTACGCGCCGCAGTAGCAGAACTTCTGCCAAACTCGTCCGGGGAAGTACTGCCACCAACCAGTGACGCATTCGCGTTACTGTGTTCCGGCTTGAAAGGTGTGGTTGCTCGGCAAATTACAGGCACATGAGATATTCCACCTTCACGTCTCATAGTTACGCGTACGATGCGACTTGGGTCTTTTCTTACCTTGGAGAACCCAAGTTTTATTGCTTGTTGTTGACAAAGGTTATCACATAACACCAGATGGGTCATCTGCTCTTTCTTAGAATATATCACATAAGTCAAAGTCAAAAACTTTATTTCCATAGAATTCATAAAGATATGGCTTGGAAACGTCAATATTCAAAACATAAGGTCACGCGTACTTATCGATAAGTTTAACGCCTGTTCAAACCATAAAAAACACATTAACTTTCAGATTCAGATTAAAAAAGGATCGATATAATGTAACATTTACTGTTTACACATGATTACATATCTTTACATATCTTAGATAAGATATGAGATGATCTTATCTCTCGGAGATATTTAGCTGTTTTAAGAAATAATAAAATGGGAGATGCGAACTTCATTTAACAAGTGAACAACATTTTATCATTCTAATGATATAGCTGAGTTTTTCTTGTTTGAACTCGCCAATATTTGGAACTACCGGATTCGACAAGTTCTTTTTTTATGTGATACAGTTACGGTACGAGCCGACGGCCCACCTGGTGATAAGTGGTAACCTCTGCCCATAATAACCGATGCGACTTGGGTCCTCCCCTACTAGGTAAGACAAGACCCAAGTCACATATACGACCATAACTCTGACACTTGGTGGAATGTCTCCTGTAATTTCACCGGCAACCACACCTTTCAACCCGGAACAGAGTAACGCGAATGCGTTCCTGCTTGGCGGCTGAAATGGGCATGGTGGCAGTACTTCCCCGGACGAACTTGGCGTGAGTTTTGCTGCTCTTAAAGTTCTTTTTGCATTTGCTAGTCCAATTATTGAGGAAGGTTTATAGGCTTTAAAAATCACACCTCGACTATTGGGGGGCGAGCAAAATGGTAACGAATGGTGAACGAATGGTAAGCTAAAACGAAGTAATCCATTGGTCTCTGGTTCAAATCCCGATGTGATACAATAAGTTTTTTCACTTTTTTAAGGGAAGCCTCAGAAACAATAAACCAATTGAATACCTTATACCAATTGTGTAAGCAACTTTAATCATTAATATACTTAATTAATATATTGCTATAAAATGTACTTATTTAAATTGTATAATAATATTAACATTAAAAAAGACGTGTGGCACTCGGAGACTGCCGCAGTAAAGCTATTGCGCGTGATATTTCAAAAAGTCATTAAAAGTTCTGGTATTTAATCGATAGATGGAAAAACTAAAAAGTATCACCGCTGTGCCGGTCGGAGTGGGGGGTGTTAGGTTTTTTTCGTTACGGAATTTCTGGATTCGGTCTCCACGCTCAAGGTCCGCGATAGAAGCTATGCAATAGCTTAAAATACATCCTCGCTAGGCCTAACATTATTATTCGGCGCTTTTGTGATCCATTACATTAATACATAAAGATGCTGATATGATAGAGAAATGTATTTATAATGTTTCTATTGATAAATATCTTAAAGGGAAACAATAAAATGATTTGTTAATATTATAACAGTACAACATGAATATTAAAGTTATCATTTACAACACAGATTATGCGACATGCATTTTAATGCAGACCCTTGTAAATATAACTGATAATATTAATAAAATAATAAATATTGGTGGACATTGTCACACAGCGCCATCTAGCCCCAATGTAAGCTAAGCATAGCTTGTATCATGGCAACCAGACAACTGATACACATACTTATATACTTTTCTTGTAAATACATATATGTAATACATATCAATCCACAAACCTTTAACTACCCAAGTTTCTGTATCATTTTTATATACTAGCTGTTGCCCGCGAATTCGTCCGCGTGGAATTCGGTTTTATCATGCACCCCTATTTTACCCATCGGAAGTAGCCTAAGTTACTCCTTGTTACATCAGCTATCTGCCAGTGAAAGTCCCGTCAAAATCGGTCCAGCCATTTAAGAGATTAGCCGGAACAAGCAGACAGACAGACAAAAATTGTTAAAAATGTTGTTTTGGTATATGTACCTACATACAGTTATATGCACTTAGTAAAAAGCGGTTATTTTAATATTACAAACAGACACTACAATTTTATTTATTTGTAAAGATTAGTTTATCTTTTAAACTTTAATATAAGATAGTTAGGCACTATCTTTTTCATATCCCTTAATGTATAGGTATATAGTCTAGTTTAGTATAATAAATAATCACTTTAAGAATCCTAGACTAAGCTTACCAGTAAAATTAATAACATTACATTTCATTTCATTTAGTACACTGTTTACTGTGTAAGTAAGTACTCTTCGTCGTTTGTTCGATTGTCACCCAGGTCAGATATTTGCGTGACAAACATAGATATTTGTTCTGTGTCTAGGTGTTAATATGTAGGTATTTACAAAAAAGTAAATAAGTATTCTATCAGTTATCTGGTTCCCATAGTACCTACAAGCTATGCTTAGTTTAGTACTAGAATACGCTATGTGAAATGTCCACCAATATTTATTTATTAAAATTGATTTATTTTACGAAGAATGCAACAAATAAGTGTTAAAACTACTTTCTTCGTGTTTATTAAGCCTTTAATTAGGTACCTAGACTGGTCGCATAGCTCAGTTGGTTAGTAACCCTACCTTCTGCGCTGTAGGTCGTGGGTTCGAACCCCACTCAGGACAAACATTTATGTGACTTTTGTAACATTGATGTTTGTTCTGTGTCTGGGTGTTAATATGTATTATATGTATGTATTTACAAAAAGAAAAGTATTATAAGTATTATATCAGTTGTCTGGTTCCCATGTTACAAGCTATACTTAGCTTACTTTGGGGCTAGATGGCGCTGTGTGAAATGTCCACCATTATTTATTTATTTATTTATTACCTAAGAAATCGAGTAAAATTATTAAATAAAAAATGTATGTATTTAAAACCTGGTTGAAAATTTGGAAGAAAATGTTAATATCCTCGTAATCATTTGGAAAATTTTATAGTATTCCGATTACTTTTACCATATGTAAAGCATAATAATTACCTTCTGTTGCAAAACTGACTGTAGGTACCCAGTTATTAGCCGTACTTTCAAATGTATTTAGGTAACAATGTAATGCTGTTCATTGGTAGCCATAATACTTGAGAAAGACGGTCTAGTCAACAAAAACTTTATTTCCATAGAATTCATAAAGAAATTGCTTGGAAACGTCAATAATGTACAAAACATAAGGTCACGCGTACTTATCGATAAGTTTGACGCCTGTTCAAACCCTATCCGACCCTCCATGGGCAGAATAGACAAGAAACCCCTAAAGGAGGGCTTCCTTTTGATTTGCGAGTAATTTAATAAACATTTATTTATTTATAATTATAAAAATAATAAACTCTAACTCGAATTAAAATTAGATACATTTTATATATTACATTATGTTTCCAAACTGATAGGTAATTATTAATTTAAACTTAAATAAATTGTAGGTGAGCATTCAGTTAGATAGGTACCCGTCGGAATGATTGTTCTTATTGATATGTGTATTTCCATGCCACCTGCGACAAAGGTAATCCTATTACCAGAGACTAATACTTGTGTAAAACATATACAGGAAACCCATCGTTTAAATATTTAGGATTAAAACATATTACGTCACAACACTTAATAGAATCGTGATTACGAGGGATTTGACAGATAAAAAGATTAATTGGCATTAGGTAGAGATGTAATAACAAACTTATATATATTTGCGATGATAACTTTTATTTGTCACACAGATTAATTAAATTACAGGCACATTAGACGATCGACCTTCACGTCTCAGAATTACAGGCGCATGCAATGCGACTTGGGTTTTCTCTTACCTAAGTAAGGGGAAGCCCTAAGTTGTATCGCTTGTTATGGGCAGAGGTTACCATTTAACACCCCAAGGCATTATGCCAGTACTGTAATTAAATGTCATAAAAAAAATTATCCCTTTTTTTTTTCAACGTTATCTGCCAAGTTGATAATAGAACTCCCGTTTGCACCATATTTTGTGATATGACGCAAGCCTTCGACTACGTAGATCACAGTATTCTATGCAGTAAATTAGAAGCATATGGGATTAGAGGAAACGTGTTAAATTTAATTGCCTCATACTTAAGAGATCGGAAACAAGTAACAGAAATTACGCGTTTTAATTATAAGACCAAGTTTGATGTCACCTATAAATCTAATGAACGTGTAACTCAATATGGAGTTCCCCAAGGAAGCGTACTTGGCCCGCTACTTTTTATTATATACATAAACGATCTCCCATTAATTATCAATAAAATAAATCAACATATGACATTATTTGCCGATGACAGCTCTATCACAATCAAATGTAATGACATAAAAAAATATGAATCTGACATAAATCAATCACTTACCTCAATTATTAATTGGCTTGATGACAATAACTTAAAAATAAACCTAAAAAAAACGATGATAATGCATTTTAATCAAATAAAAAATAAACCTGACATTAATTTAATCATTCAAAATAATAAAATAGAAAACACTGACTCCATAAGATTTCTAGGTTTACAAATAGATGACAAACTAAAGTGGAAAAACCATATTGAATACTTAACCAAGAGGATTAGTAGTTCGGCATACGCGTTGTTTAAATTATCCCTAACCCTCAATATTGGCACACTAATTGTAGCATATTACGGCTTAGTTGAATCTATGCTGCGATACGGAATAATTTTTTGGGGAAATTCTACGGATAATGATATTATTTTTAAAGCGCAAAAACGTTGTATGCGAGCCATGTTTAGAATACACGTGACTGATAGCTGTAGACCTTTATTCACAAAGCACAAAATTCTAACACTTCCGTCGCTATATATAATCGAAGTGGCTCTGTTTGTGAGAAACAACCCCCACCTGTTTCCGCGCAAGTCAGATGAAACACCAAGAAACAGACGGGAAGATAGGCTTTGTATATTTCCATCCAAAACTGCATTACTACATAAGAGCATAGTATCAATGGCACCGAAAATTTACAACAAAATACCTAAGAGCTACCAGCAACTTAATGATTGTGAATTTAAGAATAAGTTTAAGAAATTCTTAATTGAAAAATGTTATTATAAGATTGACGACTTTCTAAATGATAAATTTGACTTTTAATGTAAATGATGTAGAGTTATTATTAGAATGTATTATCGTAATTTGAATTTTTGACATTATTATTATTATTATTTTAGTTGTAATTTGTACACCGTAATCGGTAAAACATGTTGATACCTTCATACCTTTCTGTAAAATCTTATATCTACACATGTTTATGCAAATAAATGATCTTTATCTTTATCTTTATCTTTATCTTTTTATTTATACTGCTGCTGGCTTATGACACATTCCACCCAAGATTCAGGAGCATTTCGGTGCAAATTGACATTTGGCATTCGGCAAGGCAACATCTCGAATCAGCGATCCTTAAGTAAGTATCCAGCGAACAATTGTCGAATTAAGTTGTTAAATAAATAAATAATTTTTTTCAATAACTCTCATCCAATACTAAAATTGACATGGTCATGTTTGTATGTAGTTGGCCTACTCAAGTATTGATAGGCATTTTTGCACAGCGCTATTAGCCTCAAACTAAGCACAGCTTGTACTGTGGGATCCAGGTGACTGATGGAATACTTAGGTCCAACATTTTTGTTAATACATTTATTACATAGCCGGTCAAAGTTGAGAACAAAATTTGAACAAACAATCTACCGATTAAAATCGTCTGTACCTACTACTCAACCAGCATGTTCAATGTTTTTCTATTTCTAAACTGACTTAATTCTACCACTAAATAAATGTAACCTTTTACTTCGACTCTTTACAGAATATTTTAATTCAAATACCTACGCTATAATTACAATCTCGGTGGAATACATTGTGGTTCGAGCAACTGAATGAAACTCGAGTTGCGGGTTTATATCTGGCTAAATATTTGCATCTACAAATTATAAATTGTTTCGGATCTAGGTCTTACGAATTCGAGAAACACGTAGCTTTTGTTTAACATATGACTTAAACTTATGACTCAAGAAATCCTAATTTAATACGTAAGTTTTTATTTAATTGTTAGAGTTTAAGCTCTTGAGACAATGGCAACCTACAATCAGTAAAAATAAATATAACAACGTTATAGTCGGCCCGATAGAAGAAACATGAAAAACAAAAACTGATAATGCCAGATTCCATGTTACGTCAAAGTCAAAAAAACGTAAACACACTTCAAAAGAAAACGGCATTTCGAATATTCAAATAACAAGTGTTGAATTTAAAGTTACTAAATACGTGAAAACCTTTGAAGTAAAACGTTAATATCAACGGTAACTCTGACGGTGATATTCAACCAGATATGTCGAACGCTTCCGTGACTTCGCTCAGCCAAGAGGTAATATCGATTTCATTATGCATATACATGTAAAACTGTATTTTGCAACAAAAAACTGTCAAAATCCCCCAAAACAAATCTGACACATGATGGTATTATACAAAATGCTAAATGAATTGATTGGTTTCTAAATACATATTGCCATGCAGATAGAACAAACATCTACATTCATCACACTACATATGTTTATCCGGGGTGGGAATCAAACCAACTACCTACAATGCAGAAGGCATAGTTACTGCTGTACAAACTGAGTTCTAAGGTCTGTCAGTGTATCTACTTACATATTAAAATAAGCCTGCTGCTCGAAGGAATTGGGGATGAGTCATCCCCACGAGGAAACTAAGTATGTTGTCATACCCCTTTCACTTGTGGTTTAGTGTGCTCCAGACCTGGCCTTTTTAAAGACTATGTCAATTTGTGTAAATAAAAGGAATGGTTTGCTTATTTGTACATTTATAAGTACCAGTTGAACTCATGCCAAGTTTGTCTGGGGAAGTACTGCCATCGTACCCATTTCTGCTACCTAGAGTGATGTATTTATGTACTGTGTTCCGGTTTGAAGGTGTGGTTGCCAGTTATGGCACATTAGACATTCCAATTTTACAACTCAGAGTTGCGGGCGCATATGATGAAACTTGGGTCTTGTCGTACCTAGGTAGAAGACGACCCGAGTTGTTTAGCTTTTTATGGGCAGAGGTCATGACGTAAATCCAGGTTGACCATCTGCTCATTCCGTTACTTCATCAGATAAAGAGAAAAATTCAATTTGTTTCCAGAAAAGCGTTGCGGAGCTTTCACTTGAGTTAGACTCCCTCCGAGCCATGAACACAAGCCTCCGAGCATACTTGGAGCAACTTAAAGGGTTCAAGAGAAACCTGGCAGCGTTGAATGATAACTGCAAACAGCTCGGGAAAGTTAACACACAATGGATTGATGCAGTGAACATGTTTAAATAACGGTTACAAGTTTTGGAGTGTGTATGTAATTTAGTTGTAATAAATAAAGTCTGTAAGTTTTTGATTTGTTTAGATTCTTGTTTCTAAGGCTCGCATATTTCTATAGTCATATAGAAGTTATTCATTAAAAGGTTATAAGAAAATGTGATGAAAATTTAAATAATGAGTTTTGAACGTGGAATGTAAAAGTGATTCGATATTTTGTATATTGTCAGTTCGTAGTTTATTAGCTGGATAACTTATTTGACTGTTGAAAAACCAGGCCTAAATATATTAGATCTCACGATAAATAGACGTCATATTGTGTTACCGTTATTTAGCAAAGGAGGATCTAATTGACATCTGTATATCGGTGGACATTTTACACTCATGTTTAATTTTGATTCCTGCCGTAATCGAATTCGCTACCCTCATCACCGCTACTCGGAAAGAAAATAATTACAAATCTAAAGAGACATCTAGCGGTCAGTAGTTGAATATCATTACAATCTTTCCAGCACCCTCTAGCGGGAAATGTGTGAAGTCTGGGAAACGAGCATTTCTTTCTCATCTCTAGATGGCGTTACAACATTTATTTGCCGAGCAAGTGTACAATCAGGTCTTACAGATAGTAGGGTGCTTATAACTTAGTTGCCCTATTCAGGCATTGCAAAATGTAAGTTAGGTCCTGAAAACATACAGTTTGAAAAGTAATTTTCTAAAAGCGTATACCGAAAAAAACCTTGAAACTGTCATTACAAAAATAAGAAAATGTAAACACTATAAGTACAGTGAGAAACAAAATTCGATGAAAACGAACATAATACCAAAATTATTTATAAAAAAAAAACCATAAAGGTACAATTATACTGGAAATATACAACTGGAATATGTATATATACCTATATATGTATAGCATAATTTATGTATTAGGTATGTGTGAATACATTATTGAGCAGTTAAGTCACATAATATATTATTTACGATAAAAGAAGAACTACCCTATCAAAAGTTGCTGATGATTGGGCCACGATAATAATGCGATAATAATGGCCAAGTCTGGTGGGCCATCTAACCATGACCATCAGGTATGAGAATGCGGTGAAACAATAGTATTTAATTCTTTATTGCACACATAAAAGAAAATACAATGTACAACAGGAGGACTTAATACTAATGCATTCTCTACCAGGCAACCTTAAAGGTAGGAAAAAATTGTATGTCAAACAAACACAGAGCAGCGCATTTTGATGCGTAAATAGTTATCGAGTTGAAGATAACGTTAAGAAATACCATTCACTGATTACAAAGTAAAGTTTTGGTTATGTGGTAGTTATGGAACGAGCCGACGGCCGACCTGGTGTTAAGTGGTAACCTCAGCCTATAAGAACCGATGCGACTTGGCTCCTCTCCTACTAGGTACGACAAGAGCCAAGTCGCACCAAATGCGCCCGTAAGTCTGAGACGTGTAGGTGGAACGTCTCGTGTACCTGTAATTTCACCGGCAACCACACCTTTCAAACCGGAACGCGTTATTGCTTGACGGCTGAAATGGACTTGGCGGCAGTACTTTCCCGGACGATTTGGCGTGAGATTTACTGCTCTTAAAATTATTCTATCAGCTACCTGGTTCCCAAGGTACAAGCTATGCTTAGTTTGGGGCTTGCAGACGCTGTGTGAATTGTCAATATTTATCGTTTTCGGACGTGTATCTATACAAATAAATAAAATTGGAGTGTCTGTTTGTAATATTAAAATAACCGCTTTTTACTAAGTGCATATGGATATATACACGGTACATATACCAAAACAAAATTTTTTCAAATTTTAGTCTGTCTGTCTGTTTGTTCCGGCTAATCTCTGAAATGGCTGGACCGATTTCGACGGGACTTTCACTGGCAGATAGCTGATGTAACAAGGAGTAACTTAGGCTACTTTTCCGAGGGGTAAAATAGGGGTGCGTGATAAAACCGAATTCCACGCGGACGAAGTCGCGGGCAACAGCTAGTATATAATATTTTGCAATAATTTCGATTTAGTTGAAAACCAGGCGTCAGTTATAAAAATTAGCCCCTTCCCGGCAGATAAAAATTTAATACATTTTATGAAGCAATAAAGTGATTCCAACGGAGCTTTATTGAAATAAATAGCTTTAAATATTATTTTTCCTGTAAATTGGACGAGGTTGTGCAGAGCGAAGGAATTCCTTTTCTTATTTTGTAATGTTTCATATAAAAAGGTAAGATAGTACTAATAATAAATATTGATTGACGTTTCACACAGCGCCATCTAGCCCCAAAGTGAGCTAAGCATAGCTTGTATCATGGGAACCAGACAACTAATATACATACTTAAATACTATTTTGTAAATACATACATATAATACATATCATTTGGGGGTCCAAGTTGCACGCGTCCGGATGCGATAACCCTTTGAATTCCTACACGTGTCCCCCGGGTGGTGCGAAAGCAACCCAAAGTATCAGTAGAACTTGTGCCAAGTTCCCCCGGAGAAGTACTGCCACCACACCTGGTAATCTGCCGGCAAGCAGTGATGCACTCGTGTTGCTGTGTTCCCGTGGAAGGGAGTGGGTGCCGGTGTAATTGCAGCCGCATGAGACGTAACATCCCCGTCTCGGGGTGATGGACGCAACGCAATGCTACTTGAGTCATCTCGTACTTTGCAGAAGACTTGAGTGGTATTGCTGTTGTCTATGAACGGCGGTTACCACTTAACATCAGGTGGGCCGTCAGCTCGATCCGTTACTTCAATTACATAAAAAAAAACAATACCCAGACACAGGAAAAAATCTACGTTCTTCACACAAATATTTGTCCTGTGCGGGAATCAAACCCATGACCTGCAGTTCAGAAGGCAGGGTTACTACCAACTGAGCTGTCAGGCAGGATAATTTAATACGTATATTAATATTAATAATTTATCTTTGTATATTGGTTTCTGAAGGAAATATGCTTTTAAGTCGCGCTGCCCGGAGAAGGAGGGTGTCTTAAAATTTTAAATAAAGTTTCACCAGACGATATCTGTCAAGTTGTTAAGTGAGTTCACGAGCTCGTGAACAGGGTAATTACAACCGCCCAAATGGCACGCGAGCGCCGCGGACCACGGACCACTGTGGAGTCGAAACATTCATAAAGATTTTGGTAATGCTGCGGTCCTTTAATTAGAAAGCCGTTAACCCTCAAAAGGTCAATTTTGACTTCTTAATAGAAACCGATACAGTTAAAAATTCTCTATCTTTCTGTCTATGAAACGTTTTTAAATTATTATTAGTTCCGGAGATATAAAAAGAATTGTAGGCCGTTAAGTGACAGATTTAAAAGGAATTAGAAACAGTTCTCTGAACATATCTCAAAAACAATTTGGGCTTAACGGCCTTTTAGTTAAAGGACGGCAGAATAACTCTTTGTTTTTATTTGATATAGTTACGAATATTATATTATATTACAAGTTACATTTTATGCTAATACGATGAGTATAATGACACTGACTGGCCTCAGCTCAGTTAGTAACGCTGCCTTCTGCGCTGTAGGTCGTGGGTTCGATTCCAAGCGAATTCCCATTCGAAGACATGTGTCAAAGTGTACGAAAGGAGCATCTTGGAGGCGTACTTAAAATCTTTTCACCACACTGGTTTGAGAGAACCAGTGACTCGAATAGATAGATAGATATCACCCAGACACAGAATTAACATTAGGTTCGTCACAAATAAATTGTCCTGGGAATCGAGCCCACGACCTACAGCGCAGAAGGCAGTGTTACTACCGAGCTGAGATGCCTGTCTATTACCGTTTTATAATAATATAATAACTGTTGTTAATCATTAAAGTTACCATCAAAAGTTTTTAGAATAATACATCTCCATGCATCTTGTGTGTTCGTGTCCGCCCGCCCTGTGCCGCCCCGCCCCCGCCCACCTGTGCACTGCACATATAAGCGAGAGTTCGCGCCAGCCGGCACATTCTCTGGCTGTCTACCACTGTCTACCACTGTCTACCAGTGTCTACCAGTGTCTACCAGTGTCTACCACTGTCTACCAGTGTCTACCAGTGTCTACCAGTGGTAGCGGTGATCTGAGGGCCGACCATAACATAGGTAAGTGGTGAACGCGTAATGGTAAGACATATGTATGCCAGACCACACTGACAGGCCTCACAGCTCAGTCGGTGGTAACTCTGCCTTCTGCGCTGTCGTGGGTTCGATTCCCATCCAGGACAAACATTTGTGTGACGAATGTTTGTTCTGTGTTGATATGTATTTACAAAAAAAGTATATTAGTATGTATATACTGATATACATACTAATATACTTTTTTTGTATATCTGGTTCCCAAAATACAAGCTATGCTTAGTCTGGGGCTAGATGGCGCTGTGTGAAATGTCTATCATTTTTTTTCTCCGATCTATGTTTATGATAAAATTCTAATTTTCCAACGTACAGTACTTCCACACTAACATATTTTAGAAAACCTCGGCCTACCTTAGTCAAAGTCAAAGTCAAAAACTTTATTTCCATAGAATTCATAAAGAAATGGCTTGGAAACGTCAATATTCAAGACATAAGGTCACGCGTACTTATCGATAAGTTTGATGCCTGTTCAAACCCTATCCGACCCTCCATGGGGAAGAAAGACAAGAAACCTCTAAATATAATAATTAACCCTTCATTAATAACCCTTCATAATAATAATTGCCCATTATGTATACAGACAATTACTTATAATCATTATGTGACTACTACTCATTTTAAGAGCAGTAGAACTTACGCCAAGTTCATCCGGGGAAGTACTGCCACCATACGATTCGAGTTACTGTGTTCCATTTTGAAAGGTGTGGTTGCCGGTGAAATTACAGGCATGAGATCCACCTACATGTCTCAAAGTTACGGGCGCATATGATGCGACTTGGGTCTCGTTATACCTAGTCAGGGAGGACCCAAGTCGCATCGGTTGTTATGGGCAGAGGTTACCACTTAACACTAGGTGGGCCGTCGGCTCGTTCCGTAACCGCATCGAATAAAAAAAAGTGAAGCATTAAATGCATTGAGCAATGAGAATTTAAATATTTTTTATATAATCTATCCCAGGATGCCAAGTAATCTGGGAATTAACGAATGGACCACGATGGGTAGTTAATTTAAAAAAATTATGTCCTTCCTCTTACGCCCTACACATTTGCATCGGGGGCTAAAAATAATTTTCGAGTAAATATTCTGTCCCAATACAATCCCGGAACCCCGGGTTTTTTAAGGGACTTCCATACCTTGCATCCGATTAACCGAACTCTAATTTAAAAATAGGTTTTTATGTGATATAAAAACCTCTTTTTAAATATATAATCAATAAATAATCCTGTAAAACCTTAAGATGTCAGCAAAAATTTCCAAGAAAATATATACCTATTTTTTGTTAATGTATCATAATTGTCGGAACGAGCAGACGGCCCACCTGATGTTAAGCGGTAACCGCCGCCCATACACAACTGCAATACCACTCAAGTCCTCTCCACCAAAGTACGAGATGACTCAAGTCGCATTGCGTTGCGTCCATCACCACGAGACGGGGATGTTACGTCTCATGCGGCTGCAATTTCACCGGCACCCACTCCCTTCCACGGGAACACAGCAACACGAGTGCATCACTGCTTGCCGGCAGATTACCAGGTGTGGTGGCAGTACTTCTCCGGGCGCATTTACCACAAGTTGTAGGTACTGCTATTTTGGGTTGCTCCTTTCACACCAACCGGGGGACACGTGTAGGGATTCAAAGGGTAATCACCTACGGACATGAGCAACGTGGACCCCCAAAAGACCAGAAATTATAATTTCTTCCAATTATGGGACCTTTTAACAAAACTAGAAACCTTTTTCTGTCAAACATCTACTGCAATTAAGTATGACAAATGCCATTAAAAGGGGAAATGAGACTAAATTAAAACTTATGGGTATTCTTTTGTATAAACATTTTTAATCCGGTTTTCCTTAAAGCTTTCTCAGTGCTGCGGAGTTTAGTATTTTTTCAGTTTATATTTTACAATACTAAACTACATCTTTTTTTATGTGATACAGTTACGGAACGAGCCGACGGCCCACCTGGAGTTAAATGGTAACCTCTGCTCATAATAACCAATGCGTCTTGGGTCCTCCCCTACTAGGTACGACAAGACCCAAATCGCATCGTATGCGCCCGTAACTCTGAGACGTGTAGGTGGAATGTCTTAATATCTCATATCACAATAATTCGATATTCTGTTGTAAAACTTATACCCATATCTGTCGCCAAGTAGTGATGCACTAACGTGCTTCGGCTTGAAAGGTGTGGTTGCCGTTGAAATTACAGGCACATGAGACATTCCATCTTGATGTCTCAGACTGAGGGACGCATTGACGCGACTTGGCTCTTCAAGTAGAGGACCCAAATTGCACAGCTTGTAATGACCAGGGGTTACCACGTAACTTCAGGTGGTCCATCTGCTCGTTGTGTACATTTTTTACATAAAAAAGGTCGGTGACAAAAACTAGTTTAATTTAAAAGTAAATGCAACCCTATACATAATCGACAAAAGTAATATACCACAAGAATCCGAACAAAACTATAGATAATTAATAAATAATATTACATTATTAAAATTTAAGTAATATTTATATTAATAACTAATATGTAAGCTAGTTTAAGTAAATTAGAATATATTTCAGACACGACTCTAATATTTTTTTATTTAATAAATACAATATGATAACTTCCAATAGCGAAATGTCAACCATCAAAGAGTTAACATTAAAATAAGGTTGTCATCAAATTAAATATGGCCGCGTCTTGCATTGTTCGGTTTCTTTATTTAGATGTCTATTTTGGATCCGATGTTATCTTATGTTGATTATTTTCTGAAAGGATTTGTAGTACGGGGTTGCGGGTACCCCTATGTCTTTATCTCAGTTGTACAATTGCGGGTATTTTCGTGTTTTGACGTAGTTTTGCGCGGGAACCTGACTTTTTTAACTGACGCCAGAAAAAGGAGAGGTTCTAAATTCGGTTGTTTTTCGTCTGTTAGCCTCAGCTCTCCGTCTTGTATGGAGTTTATCTTTTATTTAAAAGGATATACTTTCAGATTGGTCTTATAGAAATTTTATCAGTTGAGTAGTTTGATTTTTAAACCAAAATAATTGGAAAAAATATATCGTCAAAGTACGAAATAACGAGGAATCATTTTTGTTCATTGGTGAAGTTGGCTTTTCTTTTTGCTGCGCAGTATAATTATTTAATGGCTTAAACCGACATTTTAACGAATTGGCGTAGACCCCGGCGTAGGTATTACACCAAATCTTGTGACTTGTTAGAAAAAGGCCAGGACAAGAGTATCGATAAGATAAGAGCATGAAGAAGGTTATGATAGTGGAGCTATGTCAAGATCGTAGCAGGTAGAAAACCATGGTTTCTGCCTACCCCTCCGGGAAACAGGTGTTATTTTATGTCTGAATGCATACAGAATATACGTCTAGCCAATGAGGCATTTCAAAACGAACAATGCTGTCATACCTTGCTCCAAAAATATTTAGTAGTAGCTCTTGCCTGCGACTTCGTCCGCGTGGAATTCGGTTTTATCACGCACCCCTATTTTACCCCTCGGAAAAATAACCTAAGTTACTTCTTGTTACATCAGCTATCTGCCAGTGAAAGTCCCGTAATCGGTCCAGCCATTTCAGAGATTAGCCGGAACAAACAGACAGACAGACAAAAATTGTAAAAAAATGTTGTTTGTACCGTGTATACATCCATATGCACTTAGTAAAAAGCGGTTATTTTAATATTACAAACAGACACTCCAATTTTATTTATTTGTATAGATAAACACTTGTTACCTTTCGAGTGAAAGTAGCGCTTGCTACCACTAAGCACTATCCAACCATGTTTAATGCATTTTAATAATAACGGCACCTCCATAAAATACCAAAGAGTCGTAGATTAGTTTGTCAAAGTCCATGAAGTTTCGCTTCAAGTAATTAAGAAAGTAATAATTTTACAGGCAAATCCCTCTGTCGGTCGCTTATGGTAAACATCTCGTAAACAGATAATAAAATGTGTGGGTTTTTGAACGGACTTTGAAACTTTTAAATTTATTCAAATTTAGTGTCTCCATATTTCGTTCTTTGATATTGTCCTACCCTCTATTTATAACCGTTTCGTATATAGGTAAGGAACTAGTAGAAAATAAATTTTTCGCGAATTTTCCCGTGCACTTTAATTTAATGTTATGTTCAGGCAAACAGTCTTACGGCCCGCCTGATATTCAAAGAAAAAAGACGTGTGGCACTCGGAGACTGCCGCGGTAAAGCTATTGCGCGTGATATTTCAAAAAGTCATTAAAAGTTCTGGTATTTATCGATAGATGGAACTAAAAAGTATCACCGCTGTGCCGGTCGGAGTGGGGGGTGTTAGGTTTTTTTCGTTACGGAATTTCTGGATTCGGTCTCCACGCTCAAGGCCCGCGATAGAAGCTATGCAATAGCTTAAAACATTTATTTTGACCACTCACAAATATACAGTAATAAGAGGAAACAAAAAAGATAGAACAAAAAGGATATAGGTACACATTATTATAAAAATAGTATTTAGTGGGGCCAAAAGAGGTACCAATATTGTGCGGTCACCGCAGCCTATTGAAGCCAGCAACACCGGGAACATTACCGTTGCCTACCCTCCAAATTTATTTTTATACTTCTCTTGAAGCTGGCGATGTCATATTTTGCCAGGAAGACATCAAGAGATAAGAGCTAGGAGCGGTCTTAGCTCCGGCTATTTTGTGGTTTTGGGGCTCTGAAATGGGCCAACGCCTTCGGGGCTCCGGAGAGATATTAACTCGGAGCCCCAGAAGCAGGCAAGATGGTGAGTCGAGAGGTTCAGTCGTTAGGATTCCGTAACTGTTCTTGTTATCCCAAAAACAGAGGGTATCCAATGAGGTCATAAAAAAAAATGTGAGCCGTCACGGGACGCCTGGCAGATGTGAAACATCGACATTATTTTGTAAGAAACTAAGTACCCCATCACTAATAATGTTTATGATTTGTCGTAACCTTGAACGGACCAATCAGCGCTCATGCCGTGGCGACGCGTCGCCAAGCCAGAAATCGGTTTTACGTGCGGCTATAGATGTTTCACATCAAAAGGTGTAGGCAAGACAATAATATGTCAATAATAATATTGGTGGACAATTCACACAGTACCATCTAGCCCCAAACTAAGCATAGCTTGTACTATGGGAACCAGACAACTGATAGAATACGTATATACTTTTTTGTAAATACATACTTATAATACATTACAACATCCAGACACAGAACAAAAATCTATACGTCACACAAATGTTTGCCTTGGGTGGAAATCGAACCCACGGCCTACAGCGCAGAAGGCAGAGTTACTACCAACTGAGCTGTGATACCTGATTTGTAAAAACAATTAACAAAATCCAAAGTAATTAGTCGAGTAATCAAATCTTTAATACTCCCAAAAGCGCGTTCAGAACTCGAAACAATTAAAATGTCACCCGAAATTTCGTTTATACGCCCCATTACCTGAACCAAATGTTAATTTGAGGATTAGCTCAGAATTAGGCGATTAATGGTATTCATGTAATTTTAAAATACTGAATGAATTTTTTGAGTTTATTTACTCCTTAAGAATAGATTTCATTCACAGTAAAATCGAGTGTTAACAAAAAGCGTTATGGTTTTTTATATGACAATGGCAATTTAATAGCAAACAATTTTGCTTAAAAGGAGATTCCAAACCCAGAATGTTTCATTTATAAGTTAAGAAATAAAGAATTTATTATTATTATTATTATAGCAGTACCACTTATGCCAAGTTCATCCGGGATGCACAGCCGCTATACACATTTCTGCCGCTAAGCAGTGACGCATTCGCGTTACTATGTTCCGGTTTGAAAGATGGTTGCCGGTGAAATTACAGGCACTTGAGACGTTCCACCTTCACGTTTCAGAGTTACGGACGCATATGATGCGACTTGGGTCTAATTTTACCTAAGTAAGGGAGGACCCGTCATTCTTGATAACAACATTTTTTGTCAACAAAACCATGATTATATCTAATTTACAAAGACTTTTCATATCTGCTTAAAAGCTAAACCTATACAAGATTTCTCAATTAACATTTAAAAATCAAATCAAAAAATTTATTTGTCAAAACTGTGGGTGTGAACAATATTTAAATTCTAATTAAGTTGTATATATACAAACATATAACATGAACCAGCCTAAAAATAAAAGTTTAATTTTACTATTAAAAGATAAATTTATTTTGCTCCATAAATATGCTTGAATATTAATACGCATAACTTGCCGTTTAAATCACACATTTCTCAAGTAAAAGCGTTTATATCAACTTCCAAACTTCACGTTTCTAGTTACAGTGTCGCCAACCGTGAAAATAATACGCGACGCGGCCGGAATCGCGCCTTTGAATTGGCAACACCGTGGGTGCTTTTTGAAATTAGAATACGTGCCTTTAAATTGTATGAAGGTAGGCACAACTTGGCATTTAATGTAGTTTACAAAAGTTTACCTCACACGTTTCAATAGTTTGAAATCATGAATCGTGCAAATATATCGGTTGTTATGGGCCGAGGTTACCACTTAACACCAGGTGGGCCGTCGGCTCGTTCCGTAAATGTATTACATAAAAAAAAAAGTTTTTTTAAAATTAGGAACAGACCACAAAATTTATTTTATTTATTGAGAACTAAGTGTTGAAAAAAAATTGAATCCTAATAAGCACAAATCCATTTTGAATTGGAAATGTTTTTGTGCATAACGGTTTTTTTATGAAACATTGTATATATTACATATAATTACTAAGATAATTATTTACGAAATAACAACCATTTCCCCCCGACTCGCAACGCCCCAAGCTTCCCCCCGACTCGCAACGCCCCAAGCCGAGGTCCGAACCTAAGTGGTGCCCTTGGTGACGTTGTGTATAATATTAAGTTTTACCGGTTGAGAGCCGTCTGCTCTCACCAAAAGCCCGTGTAAACGCTGTCAAGGCCATCTGCGGCCAACAGCTTAATGTCCATTCATAAAAAAAAAAAAAAAAAAAAAAAAAAATACGAAATAACAAGATTTTCTAGTATACTAAAATATACTTATATTTACTTCAATTAAAAAGCAATTATTGGTAAAACCATTTATTAGGAGATGTGGATTTTGTTAATAAAAAAGACGTGTGGCACTCGGAGACTGCCGCTGCCGCGGTAAAGCTATTGCGCGTGATATTTCAAAAAGTCAGTAAAAGTTCTGGTATTTATCGATAGATGGAAAAACTAAAAAGTATCACCGCTGTGCCGGTCGGAGTGGGGGGTGTTAGCTACGGAATTTCTGGATTCGGTCTCCACGCTCAAGGCCCGCGATAGAAGCTATGTAATAGCTTAATAAATATTCAGGTAAAACTTATGGGATGTTAACTTTTCAAAAAACCACTATGATCCTAAATAGGTATCGATGGGATATTATTCACATTTAGAATCAATTTGCGCAACAGCATCTGCGGAAACTCCATAGACAATACATCATGTGTAGAGCAGCGCGCCACTTTGAAGGTAGTTTGTCATTGTTTCTGCGTCTGAAGTCACATGAACGAGCGGAAGTGGAAATGCATGCGTTAGGGCTGACGAACTGTATTCATGACAATAATTTTAAAAATAAATAAATATTGGTGGACATTTCACACAGCGCCATCTAGCCCCAAATTAAGCTAAGCATAACTTGTACTACGGCAACCAGATGACTGATAGAATAGTTATATACTTTTTGTAAATACATACATATAAATATTAACATCCATACACAGAACAAACATCAATGCTCGTCACACAAATATTGCGCGTGGTGGTCTAGTGGTACTGACCCCGAGTTTCAATCCGGAGGTCGCCGGTTCAAACCCGACGTGCACCTATGAGTTTTTCAATTGAAAGATTTATGTGCGCAATACCACGTTCTCAAAACGGTGAAGGAAAACATCGTGAGGAAACCGACATGTCCTAGAACTAGTTATTCGAAAACATGTGTCAAGTGCAAGAAAGGAGCCTCTTTGAGGAGCACTCAAAATCCTTTCACCACACTGGTTCGAGAGCATCAGTGACTCGAATAGATAGATAGACACAAATATTTTTCTGGGGTGGGAATCTAACCCACGATCTACAGCACAGAAGGTAGAGTTATTACCAACTGAGCTGTGAGATCAGTCAATATTTTATTGGTACACTTAATTAGATGGTAATTCAAATTATACCATTAGACTGCAAGAAAGAAATATGCTGCCAGCAAACAATAGGACCGCATTTCTCACAAAAGGGTTATTTACTATTCAGTCATTCGGAAATAGATTAAAGAAATTTCTTTTACAAAAGGCTTATTATAATGTTGATGAATAACTTGTAGACAAAATAAATAACTGAAAAACTAATATATTTATCTGCCATTTCTTTTATTAATTATCAATTGTTAATATTGAATGAATGTAAACATGTATTATTAATTTGACATTTGATGATTACCCGCAAATTAAATTTTTGGCTGGATGTCAAGGAGATTATGGGGGTATTTATTATTTTTATTGTCATTTTATTGTTTACCTATGTTCCGCAAAATAATAATAATTGTGAATTACTCTTCTCAGATGAGAAGTTACTCTACGAGTAGTACTAGTAGTACTAGTAGACTGAGTACTAAGAGTAGATAGATAGACTCTTGCTAAAACTTACCTATTATTATTTTAAAGTAGTTCTCTTTTTTTCTCCACTTCCATGGCATCTGAATATATAGCTCTCTTTCTATCTCTACAACATTCATATTTTCCTTCTCTCTCACGTAACGAAATGTACCTAAACGTAAGAAAATTTTATTCTCAATTCTTGTTCACTAATCGAATTATCGAATCGCCGCCTAAGAAGTTTCACTTCAAAAAATATTTTATTTAATGGTGGTAGCTTAGTTGATAGGAACCCTGCCTAGAACAAAAGCCTCAAAGCAAAATAGGGGTTCCAGAAAATACCTATCATTAAGCCCATAGCCATAACAACTACTGTATATTACCAAAAAAATAAAATCAAGAAATCCAAGTGACCACACAACCAACACTATAGAATAAACTCTGAAAAAAGTAAAGCGTTAGTCCAGCATTTGCTGTTCAGGTAATTTCCACGCCACATGTTTTCTGAAGGTTTCAATCGAGCCGGTGAAATTACTAGCAACGCTCAACAGGTTAAAGGGATGCGATTTGTCGACGTATTAGAAAAAATATTTTGATGTATTCTTTACTTAATACGTAACTCAGATTATTTCATAGAAGTCAAAGTCAAAGTCAAAAACTTTATTTCCATAGAATTCATAAAGAAATGGCTTGGAAACGTCAATATTCAAAACATAAGGTCACGCGTACTTATCGATAAGTTTGATGCCTGTTCAAACCCTATCCGACCCTCCATGGTGAAGATTAATAAAAGTAATTAATAGATTAATAAAAAAGTGAAGATTAAATACTTGTGTTAACTGAGGAGCCTCATCTAAGCGCATTTTAATAATTTCGCCACACTAGTAAGAGGTAGCCAGTAACTTAAGTAAATTAAAAACAAAGTCTTTTGTTGAATAGTAGTAATCAAAATAATATTATAAAAGGATGTCCAGACTGACAGATAACGTACAGCCTCATTGGTCTTAAATACCAATGGGCTTCTTTCTGAGGGTGTAGTCCTTAAAAGGCGCAGGACAATTAATTTACTTAGGGGTCCAAAATACAGTTTACCTGTAAGCCGCAAAAATCATTACATAAACCATTGTTAACAAATCCGTTATATTCGACGTAAAGTTTCCTCAAACAAAAATAATCACTAATCTACAACGATTTAACTGTAATGCTAAGTACTTGTTTAGCCCATTGCATTTCGATATTCAGCCCAAGCCGGTCTATCCGCGGGCGAGAGCTAGCTCACATAATAAAAATCCCTTAAAACTCGAAAAATTTACTACATTTATAAAACTATCGACAGTTTCTCTAAGCTACGGATGCATCCCAACCCGTAGCGGTTGATTTGAAGTTTGCAACAAAAGCTACCACAATTTTCTATCGCGTAGCACCCACCGTAGCACTCGTAGCATTGCTACAACTCAAGTATTTTTACAAGCTTTTACGTCGAGAATAGCTAAATCAGCTTAGAGTAAATCAAAATAATATCATCATGTTATTTTTATTAATAGTCTGCGTAAATGTTAGGTAAATGGAAAAATTTACAAATACTCTCCAACAAAATTAAGAAACATCCATAAATATTCTGCCAAGAATGGTATTTCAATTCATTTCATTTATTCAGGAACAATTATTTTACAAATCATGTCTGAATTTAACTAACTTAACCTAGATAACATTAAACATTTAGCAGTGAAGCATTTGCATTACTGTGTTCCGGTTTGACAGGTGTGGTTTCCGGTGAAATTACAGGCACATGAGACATTCCACCTACACGTCTCAGAGTTACGGACGCATACGATGTGACTTGGGTCTTGTCGTACCTAGTAGGGGAGGACCGAAGTCGCATCAGTTGTTATGGGCCGAGGTTACCACTTAACACCAGGTGGGCCGTCGGCTCGTTCCGTCACTGTTTACATAAAAAAAATAAAAAAAATAATTACAAATTATACAAATCAAACAATTGAGAAAGTAGAAATATTAAGATGTAAATTCATCAATAATATGGGCACCTTACGAGCAAAAGCCTTTTTAATTTTTAAATGCTACATATTACAATATTTCAAAATGTATGCGATTGTATGGTCTTTTAAGTAGGCCTGGCGACCAACACAGACATAGTCGCCGAATCACGCGACCGTGCCAACGATGCCTGTATGTTGGCAACTTGGTTCCTTTAAATTTCATTTTAATTACATTTATTTAAAAATTCAGATTTTCATCCATTTTGTTAGTACTTAATGCATTTATAATTTAAACCTATGTTAGTAATAACTTAATAAGATTTCACATTCCATAATCAAATCATTTAAAAATTTCTAAATTAATTAAAATTTGCATCTATAATTTGTTATAAGTAATTAATAATAAATGGAAATTTTAACACATTAATGAATCTATCCTGCATTATAAAATTACATTTGAAATAATAAAATACAACAAAGAAAATAATAATAATACATGGTAACAACAAAGAAAACAATAAGTAATACTAAATGCTTAAATTGAATAATTGAATTGAATAATGTGAAGCAGCTGGAGTACCACTGAGAAACAAGTGGGTAAGCTGGTGTAATTTAAAAAAATAATAATAAAATAATAAATAAATAAATAATACCCAGCTCCTCATCAAAACTGAGTTAAAATTATCAGTCATTAATCCAAAAAAAAAACTTTCACAATGTATGTAATTTGATGCAGCTTCCAATTAATCGAAACAGACAAACACTAAATGCTACAAAAACAGTGTTTAAAAACATGGATATTGGTATAATTCATGAAACTTCCTCAGTTTGAGAGGAGAGTACACACACACTATGTTTGAGTTACTCTTGAGTCGGTCAATTTAGTAAATTTCGGTTGTATAAAGCCTACTTGTAGTGCCTCTATAGTAGAGATAGTACGACAGGCCTCACAGCTCAGTTGGTAGTAACCCTGCTTTCTGCGCTGTAGATCGTGAATTCGATTCCCACCCAGGACAAATATTTGTGTGACGAACGCAAATGTTTGTTCTGTCTGGATGTTAATATGTATGTATTTACAACAAAAAAAGTATATTAGTTGTCTGATTCCCATGATACAAGCTATTCTTAGCTTACTTCGGGGCTAGATGGCGCTGTGTGAAATGTCCACCATTTTTTTTTGTGTTTTTTCTGAAGTCTTTTTTTTTTATGTAATACATTTACGGAACGAGCCGACGGCCCACCTGGTGTAAAGTGGTAACCTCGGCCCATAACAGCCGATGCGACTTGGGTCCTCCTATACTAGGTATGACAAGACCCAAAGTCGCATCGTATGCGCCCGTAAATGTGAGACGTGTAGGTGGAATGTCTCATGTGCCTGTAATTTCACCGGCAACCACACCTTTCAAACCGGGACACAGTAACGCGAATGCGTTACTGCTTGGCGACAGAAAAGGGCATGGTGGCAGTACTTCCCCGGACGAACTTGGCGAGAGTTCTACTGCTCTTAAATCTAAATAAACAAAATCACGTCATACATACAAAGGCGGCCTTACTATCTGCTCGTACTATCAAAGCTTCTCTCAATCCCTTAATAGTTATTTAAGTACCGGCCTCACCAGATTAGATATATCTGTACGCACTAATTGATTATTACTACGAATACTACGAAATGTGTGGATATATTGTCGTTATCAACCAGATAATTGAATTAGCTCAGTTTTGTATTACGAAAGGGTTTTACCAAGAAACGATTGGATGTTAATTTTTATAAGATTTAACTCCTATCTTATTACTAAGTGGCTTCGAGAGCGTGGTGGTCTAGCGGTACTGACCCCCGAGTTTCAATCCGGAGGTCGCCGGTTCAAATCCCGACGTGCACCTATGAGTTTTTCGATTGAAAGATTTATGTGCGCAATACCACGTTCTCAAATCGGTGAAGGAAAACATGAACCGACATGTCGTAGAACTAAAAATTCGAAGACATGTGTCGAGTGCACGAAAGGAGCCTCTTTGAGGCGCACTTACAATCCTTTCACCACACTGGTTCGACAGAACTGGTGACTCGAAGAAGAAGAAGATTAAGTGGCTTTTTGTTCACGTCCTATCTTACCACCATTTAATTCTTTTTAGTTACCGATGTTAACTGATTAGCTAAAAATTTAATTCGTGTATTATTTCGTTTACTAATAAATAAATATTGGTGGACGTTTCACACAGCGCAAAGTAAGCTAAGCATAGCTTGTAACATGGGAAAGACAACTGATATAATACTTAGGTAAACACTTTTTGTAAATACATACATATAATACATATTGACGACACAGACCAAACATCTATTTTCGCCAACAAGTATTTGCCCTGGGTAGGAATCGAACCTACGACCTACAGCGCAGAAGGCAGGATATATTACATACTGAGCTGTCTGTGTGAGGTCAGTCAAAACTCAAATTGTATCACTTTAGTTATAATTACTAGCTGGTGCCCGCAACTTCGTTTGCGTAGAATTAGTACTTCGAGTAGTCTATTTTTCCCGAAGCGTTCTTCATTCTCAGTTTCTACGTTTTTTATTTTTTTATTTTTTTTATTTCATACAATTTTTGACCACTCAATTTAATTAGGGGATGATGTCATATTTTTTGAAGTCATCAAAGCTATCAAAGTAAAGTCATATTTTTGTCTTAACTTTGAGGATTCCATCCAAAAATCAGGCATTAGATACAAAAAAATGGCCATTTTATCTTTATAGACTCATCAAGTATAGAAACCACAACACGACAGTAATAAAGTAACTATCGTATATAAATACTTTTATGTTCTAGAAATACCAGGTATGATGTTTTAATAGTCAATTCGGATTGATGGACGGAATTCAATGGAGATATAACCATTTTAGACTACCCGCTTACCACAGTTGGTAGTAACCCTGCCATCTGTGCTGTAGGTCGTGGGTTCGATTCCCACCCAGGACAAACATTTGTGTCATCATCATCTTCGAGTCACCGGTCCTGTCGAACCAGTGTGGTGAAAGGATTGTAAGTGCGCCTCAAAGAGACTCCTTTCGTGCACTCGACACATGTCTTCGAATTTTTAGTTCTAGGACATGTCGGTTTCCTCACGATGTTTTCCTTCACCGTTTTGAGATCGTGGTAACATTTGTGTGACGAAAATAGATGTTCGTTCTGTGTCTGAGTGTTAATATGTTATGTATTAACACCCAGACACAGAACGAACATCTATTTTCGTCAAAACGATTGTCCTGTGTGGGAATCGAACCCACGACCGAGAGCGCAGAAGGCAAAGTTATTACCAACTGAGTTCAGAGGCCAATCTAAAATGGTTATATCTCCATTGAATTCCGTCCATCAATCCGAATTGACTATTAAAACGTCATACCTGGTATTTCTCACGACCTACGGCGCAGAAGGCAGAGTTAATACCAACTGAGCTGTGATGCCTGTTATAACATAATATTATTGTATAAACATTGCAATTTAATAAAGCTTGTAAAAATAAAACCTTTTTGCATTAAAACCTTATTTTCAGAAGCGATGCGTCTCCTCATGTCGTGCGTCCTCCTGGTGACGGCGATGTCGTGCGCTGCGCAGGCGCAGTACCCGCGCCCGCGCCGCCCCGAGCGCTTCGACACGGCCGAGCAGATCTCCAACTACCTGAAGGAACTGCAGGAGTATTACTCCGTACACGGCCGGGGCAGGTCATTACTTCTTTACTCCCTTTTTTCTCTCCCTACCTCCCTCTCTCTTCCTGCCTCTCTCACGGGTAGTTACACCTCCGCTCTCTCCCTCCCTCTCTCAAAGGTAGTTACACCTCTCTCTCTCTCTTCTCCCTCACTCTCTCACAGGTAATTTCACCTTTCTCACGTTCTCTTTTTCCCCTACCTCCCTCTCTCACAGGTAGTTACAACTCCGCTCTCTCCCTCCCTCTCTCAAAGGTAGTTACATTTTCTTTCTCTCCCTCCCGCTCTCACAGGTAATTCCATCTTCGCTCTCTTTCATTTTCTGTTGTCAGTTTTTCTCCTGGACTGATTTTGTTCGTTTTTCATGGTTCTACTTGTCCCACGTTGGGCGCCAAGCAGGAATACTAACCAAAACTGTCTATCACATATACATTTTTAAGAGTGCATATCGATCTTCTTTATATTTTATAGGTAAGTTATTATTATAATGTTTTTTTTTTTTTTTAGGAATATGATTCAATCATTCTTGAATGAAAGTTAGAAAACTGGAAGGTACTCATGGTTCTAGTTGACCCACGTTGGGCGCCAAACTTCCGCTGTCAGTTATTTAAATCTTGAAGTCAGGTTTTACACTACATGTACGAAATTAGTAATGATCAAAAAATTAAGTTATTTGACTCTAGATTTGCAAAATAAGATTGTTTTATACAATTATATAGTTGAACGCTAAGACTAACTAATTTGTAGATGTAGTAGTACTTACTGACTAGTATACGGACTGTAGATACATTTCTGTCCAAAGATGAGGCTAGGATCATGGAATTGTTGGTTTTATTATAGAATTATGAATAATATACAACAGCGTCTAGGAATTCTGAAGGCTACGAAAACTATGTAAATTTCCGTCCGATATTGTATGGAAAACTTCGGCATGGCAAAAAAAGTACTTCCATTATCTACATAAAGGAATCATATTATTATGTTTTCAGAGATTTAACTCCATCACTAGGAACGGCGTCTAACTAGGCGCCAAACAATAAACAACGCCATCTATGATTATTAGTAACAATTCCTCGTGCGATAGCTTTCTATGTTTGCTCGCGAAAGCTGTTTGTCTTAACACCTAGCTAGGTGTCGCTATTCTTAATGATCATTTTCATATTTTTCAAAGTTTTAGATTGTTTTATTTCTTTTCTGAGATAATGTAAGTAATAATTAATTCATTCCATCTGCCAAGCAACTAAGTACATTTATGAAGCGCTTTAAAACGTATGGGTGCCGTTATAATGTCTTCATATGTCAGAATAATATTTGAAGATGAAGAACATCAAAGACAATGCATGATAATTGTAAGATGTAGGTGGTCTAATTAAGGAGAGTTGGTCATAGGAATTCAACTTTTCATTGTAAATAGATCGTTTTTTGGATTTGTCTTGACTTCTACTATTGTGTCCAGGTTCTGATAATAATAATAATAACTATTGGTGGACATTTCACACAGCGCCATCTAGCTCCAAAGTAAGCTAAGCATAGCTTGTATCATGGGAACCAGACAACTGATATACTTTCTTTTGTAAATATGTAAATACATATAATACATATCAACACCCAGGCACAGAACAAACACCTAAGTTCGTAACACAAATGTTTGCCCTGGAATCGAACAAACGACCTACAGGGCAGAAGGCAGGGTTACTACCAGAGCTGTGAGGCCTCTCATATAGTAAAAACTTGTTTTGGATAAAACTTTTTTAACTAATAAAACTTTTTTAACTAATAAAATATATCTTTACAGATATGGAAAGCGGCAAATGCATATAGCCGATGCTTCGGTGATTTTTAGGGAGAGCCCCATCTTCGAACACAACTTGAACGAAGACCCCATGTTTAAAAACCTCGGCTATAAGTAAACACCAAATGTATATAAAAGCTAATTAATTTTTAATTATATAATGTAAAGCACATAAGTCAATTTATATTCCGTCTTCTTTAGTTGATATAAAAATATCCAAAAACATTTTTGGGCTGGGTAAAAAAATGTTTTTGGTTATTTTTTTTTGACGATAATTAAAACTGATGTCGTAATGAAACCGATATGTATAATTCTAAATTACACAATTATTCTCTGCCTAATTTGTTTTATTTGATGTTTTTCTCAGGGAAAACACAACAAAGAAATTCTTCCCATGAACCGACTACAATTATTATACCGTACATTTATTCATTTTTTACATGATAGGGTGACGAAAAAGTGTAAACTTTAACCATAACAACCAAGCTGACCTCTACTTAGGTACGGGAGGACCCAAGGCGAGTCGAATTGCGCCCGTCACTCAGAATCAAGAAGTAAGAAGTCTCTTGTGCTTTCACGATGTTTTCCTTCATAGTTTTGAGAACGTGGTATTATGCATATAAACTTTGCAAGCGAAAAGCTTATTGGGTATTGTCAGGATTTGAACCGGCGACATCTGGTATGAAACTCGGGGTCTACCACTAAGCCTAGCGTACTTAACGTCTATTTACAATAACTGTTCACTAGCTGAAATAATTCCCAAAATTGAAAAATAAAATCAGGAATAAGAATCCTGTTTGTACAGACGGGGTTCAAATCCCACGATTTCACGACAGCTGCAAACTCACACATATAATATATATACACCCAGACACAGAACAAACATCTATATTCTTAATACAAATATTTACAAACATCATTTTTAAGTAATTACGCTGTGAACCCTAGTTTTATAAATAAATAAATAAATAAATTTGGGTGGGAATCGAACCCACGACCTACAGCGTAAAAGGCAGGGTTACTACCGAGCTGTGAGGCCAGTCAATTGTTCTTTTCGAATGAATGAATTAATGAAAATTCTTAATTGTATGTACACCATTTAAATACATTAGTAATGTACCTATATATTTAAATTTATGTGTCATATTACTTAAAATAAATGTGTTATTATTTTATATTTATTTATTACAAGAAATAATCTCATTGGTAGAAGATATAAAACTCTAGTTTTCACTGAAGCACTAGTTTGAAATATTCAATTAATCAACTTAAAAATACAAGATTATGCGTAATTTTACCTAATTTCGACATGTCTGGTATGTTGAAACCCACTAGAAAACATCCAGCATTACCTAGCTGTCTAGAATCTAGGTCATTATCGATTACCTATCGAGGCTCCAGTAGCAATCAAATTTTCAGGAATCATCTTAAACTAAGCACACGAAAATCTACTCTGTGCCACCAACATACGACTCAATTTAATTTGCGAATAACGCGTATATGATTCAATGTTTCGAAATATTCTAGGATGCACTTGAAACAGAGGAAATTAGACCTTACACTGACTAAAATAAGGTTTATTTTGAGATTGGGGCTTGAAATGCACTTGGTTCGTACTAATGAGATTACAAACAAGTTGCGCGCGCATCTTCAAATGTACTACGTCATTGTGTAGGTTCTTTATAGTTGGCAGATCGGAGGAACTGGCGCTGAAAAATAACGTTTTATAATAACGTTACGGTAACGTTATGTGAAAAAAACAGGTTGCATTTAGCAGTTACAGTCTTTAATATTAGAAGAATCATAGTAGATATTTTAACCTGCTTTGTACGTTTCTCCTTTGTGGCGCAACGTAGGATCTCAGTAGAAAAAAAGTTCACAATTTGGATAATAATCTTATCGTTCAAACCACTGTGTCGAAAACATGAGACAAAATCTTTGCATGTTCCATAAAATTGTGTCTCGTTTATACATTTTGTTCTACCCATGACACGAACTAGAAGTTATACGCTGTAAGATGTTTCGTTGCTGGACCGTGATGATAGGCAATGCGGATGACATATGTTTTCATTTATTTATTTTGTGTATTAGGGAAACAAACACCTACTTAATATATATTAACACTAAAATGGTTACGTAAACTAAAGAAAATTAATAATTACATAGCCCATTACCTTATCCACATGATAATAAATTTATGCAGGTTACAAGGTAGTGTTACAACTAGAGGGAATACAAACATATTAAGTATTTAGTGTAAGGTGTTTAAAGAAGTCATTTTCTTTTAGAAAGTAAAAGTTTTTAACCGATCAGAAAAAGGAGGAAGTCCTTAATTCGGTTAGTTCTTTTTTATGTTTGTTACCTCAGATCTCAGTCATTTATGAACCGACTTTCACATCGATTGGTCTTATAGAAATTTTATAAAAACCTGCTCAGTACATTTTTTAATAATAATAACTAAAAACCAAATATGTATGTCATTTAAGATAACTTAGTAACGAAGAATCATTCTCGTTCATTGGTGACGAAGTCAGTTTTTTCGTTTTGATGCATAAAGTAATTATATTCTTACAAAGTTTTATTATATTTATTTATATAAGCACCTTATTGTTATATAGTTTAAATAAATACGCAACAAAGTTTTTGAATCCGTTATGTTTGCTCGTAGCCGGTTATTCGTTGTAATATCCGTTATCCATGTCGTTACTGAATCCTGAAACTGCCACATAAAATAACCTATTTCAGTTCTCATCGTTAACCGGATGCAGAATAGTTTTTCTACCATTGTTACCATATTTTTCTGCAAATTTATACACAAAAACCCGAAAATTTCTACCGGAACTTCTATTATGTGCTAGAAATTGATTTATGTGGTGTAATTTTCGTAGGTTCTGTTCGGGTCGGAATTTTTCTACTTCGTCGTAGAACATATTTTTCTGATTTGCCATATTGTGCGAATTGAAAACGGGCCAGTAATTGTAAAGGTACGTATTATATATTACAATATACCCACATTATATATGTCATTATATAATATGTCATATTTTTATTATGAAAATGTTGTATCAAAAGATTTAAGTATGTAAAAAATAGTCATAGAAATATGCGAATGTTCTGTATCTATGAAGTGTCTAAAATAGTTTTACGGAACTCAATTTTACGTGATATTTTTGTATTTACAAATAATCTAGGCTCAAGGTCGTAGGAACAGCACAGGACGTAATAGACAATAGACTTACTACACATAGACAATAGATTTAAGACAGCTCAATGTAAGTTAGTGAAAACAAGAGCAGGCCGCTTACCTGATCTTCTTCTTCTTCTTCTTCTTCGAGTCACTGGTTCTGTCGAACCAGTGTGGTGAAAGGATTGTAAGTGCGCCTCAAAGAGGCTCCTTTCGTGCACTCGACACATGTCTTCGAATTTTTAGTTCTAAGACATGTCGGTTTCCTCACGATGTTTTCCTTCACCGTTTTGAGAACGTGGTATTGCGCACATAAATCTTTCAATCGAAAAACTCATAGGTGCACGTCGGGATTTGAACCGGCGACCTCCGGATTGAAACTCGGAGGTCAGTACCGCTAGACCACCACGCTCTCCTGATGTTAAATCAATGTAAACAAAGAAATAAACTTGTTGCAAATGAGACTATAACTTTGAAACGTGAAGGTTTCAAGTGCAGTAGAACTCACGCCAAGTTCCTCCGGGGATGTACTGCCACTACGCCCATTTCGGCCGCCAAGCAGTGACGTATTCGCGCTACTGTGTTCCGGTTTGAAAGGTGTGGTTGCCGGTGAAATTACAGGTACACGAGACATTCCACCTACACGTTTCACAGTTACGGGCGCATACGATGCGACTTGGGGGTTGTCGTACCAATTCGCATCGGTTTTTATGGGCCGAGGTTACCACTTAACACCAGGTGGGCCGTCGGCTCGTTCCGTAACTGTATCACATAAAAAGGTGGTGGGTGTTTGAAACACACACACACACACTCCTTACTTCCGTATACAGCAATTCTAAGTACGATCCTATGTACTACCTGTGTTTCACAATAAATAAATTGAATTTGAATTTGAATCAGAATTTGAAATAGAATTTGAAATAGAATTTGATCGGTGGTTGAGCTTTCCACCTAGTCTTATGCTCCAGACATGAATAGCCCCCTTTTTTATTGGGGTAAAAAGTAGTATAGTAGTAATGATAATAGAAGTAAAAAGGTCTACCACTAAGGTGTGTTCCAGATGGCGCCGAAGAAGTTTGGGCTGTTCAAGGGCCGAAGCCGAGACCAGCAGGAGCAACCCTCCACGGAGAACCTCTTGATGAGCTCCAGCACTGATCTTGGTAAGTTTATAAAGAAAGAAAGAAGGAGAATATTTATTTGTAACTCAAGCAGCAAAAATAAATCGGAACACACAGACTGGCCTCACACCTTAGTTACTAATAAATTCTGCCTTCTGCGCATGTCATCTTCTGTAGGTCGTGGGTTCAATTCCCACCCAGAAAAAACATTTGTGTAACGAACATAGATCTTTGTTCTGTGTCTGATTGTTAATATGTAATAACAAAAAATTAATATAATATTCTATAAGTTGACTGGTTCCTATATTTACCATAGCTATGCTTATTTTGGGGCTAGATGATGGGGCTAGAGATGGCTAGATGGCATGATGGAATGTCCACCATTATTTATATATTTACTTTGTGTTTGTCTGTTCTCCCCATAGAGGGTCGGATAGGGTTTGAACAGGCGTCAAACTTAGCGATAAGTACGCGGGACCGTATGTTTTGAATATTATTGACGTTTCCAAGCCATTTCATTATGAATTGACTGGCCTCATAACTCAGTTGGTTAGTAACCCTACCTTCTGCGCTGTAGGTCGTGGGTTCGATCCCCACTCAGGACAAACATTTATGTGACATTTGTAACATTGATGTTTGTTCTGTGTCTGGGTGTTAATATGTATGTATTTACAAAAGAAAAGTATATAAGTAGTATTATTTCGAATCAGATTGATTGTCCTCTGATGTATAAGTTGACTCAGAGGACTAAATCTTGTCTAGTTATTAAGTACTAACATCCCTAAATTATAAGCTTTTACTAACCCTATAGACTAATGTTGTCTGATTAAATAAATTAAATTATTATTATTATTATATCAGTTGTCTGGTTCCCATGATGCAAGCTATGCTAGCTTTGGGGTTAGATGGCACTGCGTGTAATGTCCATGAATATTTATTTTTATTGAATTCTATAGAATTAAAGTTTTTGACTTTGATTTTGACTTTGACTTCAACAGTGGTATCTCCACCGTCGCCGATCCCTTCCACCAGCCGCGGCTTTTGCAACGACAACAACGGATTCGCTGACTTCGCGCTGTTGCAAATAGACAACAGTGATGATGAAGTAAGACCTTTTTTTTATGTGATATAGTTACGGAACGAGCCGACGGCCCACCTGGTGTTTAGTGGTAACCTCTGCCCATAACAACCGATGCGACTTGGCTCCTACTAGGTACGACAAGACCCAAGTTGCGTATGCGCCCGTAACTCTGAGACGTGTCGGTGGAATGTCTCGTGAGCCTATAATGTCACCGGCAACCACACCTTTCAAACCGGACTTCAAACTTGGCGGCAGAAATGGGTATGGTGGCAGTATTTCCCCGGACGAACTTGGCGTGAGTTCTGCTCTAAGTCTCACTTTTTTATTACTAAGTCGCATTCTTGTCTGTGAAATTTTACAATCGATTTGAAAAACTTAAAGTCAGTACACAAGAGGGGGTAACTTTATCTGTGTGGTTTTAAGTGCGTCTCAAATAGGCTCTTTTCTTAAACTTGACACATGTCTTTTTTGACTGGCCTCACAGCTCAGTTGGTAGTAACCCTGCCTTCTGCGCTGTAGGTCGTGGGTTCGATTCCCACCCCGGACAAACATTTATGTGACATTTGTAACATTGATGTTCTGAAAAATAAATAAATAAAATAAATGTTTTTCCAGGATGATTCTGAAACCACGGATGTCCATCAGCGCGTTGCTTTGGCGAAAGCGGAGGAAACTAAGGTGTGTTATGTAAGATCTTATATATGTTACTCGAAGTAGTCTGTTACTTCAAAGGCTTAAAAGCACCTCAAAGAGGCTCCTTTCGTGCATTTGACACATGTCTTTGAATCTTTGGTTCTAGATCATGTCAGTTTCCTCACGATGTTTTCATTCATCGTTTTGAGTACGTAATATTGCTTTTATACATTTTTTTTAGACCTAAATAAATGTTTTTTTTTTTTTAATAAATAAATAATGGTGGACATTTCACACAGCGCCATCTAGCCCCAAAGTAAGCTAAGCATAGCTTGTATCATGGGAACCAGACAACTGATATAATACTTATATACTTTTCTTTTGTAAATACATACATATAATACATATTAACACCCAGACACAGAACATACATCAATGTTACAAATGTCACATAAATGTTTGTCCTGAGTGGGGATCGAACCCACGACCTACAGCGCAGTAGGTAGGGTTACTAACCAACTGAGCTATGAGGCCAGTCGAAAGTCAAAAAAATGTAGCCTTAGTTACTCCTTAAAACATCAGCAACCTGCCAGTATAAGCCGCGTCATAATCGCCCCAGCCCTTGCGATTGAACACATACGAACAAATTTTAGTTTTTTTTTACCCTAGTAAGGGAGGACCCAAGTTGTATTGGTTGTTATGACCACTTAACACCAGGTCGGCTATCTCATCGTTCCCTATCATTGACTCATTAAAAAAGTTTTTTAATTTGAAGTCCTAATTTTAGCAAAATATCAGAAGAAAAATGGATATATCTGGAAATAAATAATATTGTCTTGAACCATACAAGGACTATAATATATTATGTGCTAGAACTATTTGTAGGTTCGTAGCGATTAGCTACGAAATAAGATTTTCTATGCTACGATATTAAAATCAGCATGCTTTCGTAGCAAATCCGTAGAGCTTTGCTACGAGAAAATACATTATTATGCTAGTATTTTATTACTGTGTAGGTTTGTAGCGATTGTAGATCACTTTTGTCTATGGGTGGCGGTGGGCCGTCAGCTCGTTCCGTCACTTAAATAACATTTAAAAGACTTAGCTACATGACATATTACTGGTCACTTTTGTACTCAAGTTACTTCGATCTTGACCTAATGGCCAATAGTTATTTTTCAATGGACCAAATTATGAGAGACTTTTATTTAAATTATATGCTTTCTTCTCTTTCAAAATAGCAGTGATTTTGATCCAGTTTGATGGAGTTTAAACCTCTTTTTTGCATCGTCTACTGTTTATATTACGCTTCTAAAACTGCGTAGTACTATACTGGTGTGCTTTGCTACGGGCCATATATTTTATGCTACGCACTTTACTCTGAATTTTTATTATCTAATTTCTTTTTTAATATGAAGCTATTTTCAACTACGACAAATTGTGTTTTATTCTGTGCTCACGATATTGGTCGAAAGCTTAGTTTTTAGTTGAATCAAATGCGATGGCGGTAATAGCTGATGGCCCACCTCTTAAGCGGTATCGTCTGCCCATAACAACAGCAATACAACATAGTTCCACCGCTACTAAAATATAGAATCAGACAAAGATGGTACTTCTCAAGAGTCTGTAATTTCACTGGCACCCTTAAACGACTTAAACAAAAATTTTAAGTATAATTTTGTTTTTGTGTTTGTTTCTTTTTAACTTTTAGGTTCTGTTTTTTTTTATCTGTAACTTTTAGGTCTATCTGTTTTGTTTTTATCTGTAACTTTTAGGTTATCTTTTTTGTTTTATCTGTAACTTTTAGTTTATCTGTTTTGTTTTATCTGTAGGTAACTTTTAAGTTATCTGTTTTGTTTTATCTGGAACTTTTAGGTTATCTGTTTTGTTGTACATGATTTTAATCATGATAAAATTATTTTTTTACTTATTATTTAATTACAGATGAAATACAGAGCTCTGCCTTCTTCATCAAGCACTTCGGTACACGATCTCCAGACTATGCAAGACTTGGAGTTCCAATCTCAACTTGAGGAGGTATCGTAAGCTTTCTTTTCATATACTTACCCATGGCGTCAAATCTTGCTACTGGATTTAATACCAGTTCAGATCTGTCATGCCAAAGTTTTGGCGACATGTTTAGTTAAAGTGAAAATTCAATTCTTCTATTCTATTCGAGTCACTGGTTCTCCCGATACAGTGTGGTGAAAGGGTTTTAAGTGCGCCTCAAAGAGGCTCTTGACGCATGTTTTCGAATTTTTGGTGCATATCGGCTTGGAACCGGCGACCTCCGGATTGAAACTCGGGATCAGTACTACTAGACCACCGCGCTCTCTTAATTCTCAATAAAAAATAACTAGCGTTGGAAAAGTTTTTTAAGTAAATTTTTGTGGTAAATATTATAAAATATTCACTTTAAAAAGATGGAGAACACATTGGGTAAAGTTCCACGTAGATATATTAAATTATTATCCGTATATCCAGAGCAGTTAAATGCGTTTTCCCTTCGGGCAACCCCCTAATATGTGCATTTACATTTAATTTAATGTCAAAACACGCAGATCCAAAAGTTCGAGCTGGCAACACCGGACGACGCGACGTCCATAGACGCGAACTCTATCCAGTTCGACATAGAGTCTGTGGTCAGCGAGGACGTGAAGTACTGCGGCGCCGCCAAGAAGCAGAAGAAGAACAAGCCAAGAGTGGAACAGAGGTTGACTGATGAGCAGATGTGGCTCGTGCCGAATAGAGAGGTCATACATGTGAGTATTGACTGGCCTCACAGCTCAGTTGGTAGTAACGCTGCCTTCTGCGCTGTAGGTCGCGAGTTCGACTCCCTATCAGGGAAAACATTTGTGTGACGAATATAGATGTCTGTTCTTGTATTAATATGTTATATGAGTATGTATTAAGAAAAAGTATATAAGTATTATATAAGTTGTCCAGTTTTCAAGCTATGAATAGCTTCTTTTGGGGATAGATGGCGTTTTGTGAAATGTCCACTAATATTATAATATTATTATTATATAGTATCTGTGGAAATACAACGTAATTTCTCATTGACTGGCCTCACACCTCAATTAATGTCCCACCCATCAAAAAAGGGAATATTCCTTTAGGGGTTTCTCTCTGTTCTTTCTATGGTTCTATTTCCATGGAAGGTCAATCAGGGTTTTAACAGGCGTCAGATGTAGTGAAAAGTATTTTTTATATTATTTATCATATTAAAAATTAACAAATGAAGTTATATAAAACTAGCATGATTATAACCACTAAGGTTGGGGACTTTATAACTTATTGACGTTTTCAAGCCATTTCTTTACGAATTCTATGGCAATAAAGATTTTTGACATTGCCCGGGACGATTATAAGTGTTTGCTCAGTGTGGGTGTTAGGAGAAACAGAAACAATAATGAAAAAAAAATTGTCGTGACTGGTGTTTACTCTTTAAGTGTGATTTGTCATTGTCAAAGTCAAAAACTTTATTTCCATAGAATTCATAAAGAAATGGCTTGGAAACGTCAATAATATTCAAAACATATGGTCACGCGTACTTATCGCTAAGTTTGACGCCTGTACAAACCCTATTCGACCCTCCATGGGGACCTAAATTAATTAATATAATTGCCTAAATTAATGATCTGAGCATTTACAAAAGCGCTCGTAAATCTGAGATGTGAAGTAACGTCACGTGTGCCTGTAATTTCACCAACCACACCTTTCAAATCGTAACAGTAAACAATTCTGCTTGAGGGCACAAATGGGTATTGACTGATTTTAAATTCGCCGGTAAAATTACAGGCACATGAGACATTACACCTACACGTCTCAGAGTGACAGGCGCATACGATGCGACTTGAGTCTTGTCGTACCTAGTAAGGGAGGACCCGAGTCGCATCGGTTGTTATGGGCAGAGGTTATCACTTAACACCAGGTGGGCCGTCGGCTCGTTCCGTAACTGTATAACATAAAAAAAAACTTATACACGTTTTCTTGTAGCGCCTTCTCGAACGTAACTGCACTGTCGACGAACTGATCAAGTGGGAGGCGATTGCAACTGCACGCGGCATATGCACACTGACTACCAACTGTACTTGCAAAGACTGCAACGGCGGACAGCCGCCGCATGCCGTCACTGATGGCGACGCCGGCATGGGTACTGCGCCCTTCCTGAGCGCTGTCAGCGTTGGATGCAACCTGCAATAAGTAAATAATAAATAAAATAATATAAAAATCATTTAACAAATGCAAAACCGTTATGCTAATAGAGAGAGAGAAAGAATATCGATAAACAAAAACATGATTTAAAAATACAATGATGGATAGGGTTTGAACAGGCGTCAAACTTATCGATAAGTACGCGTGACCTTATGTTTTGAATAATATTGACGTTTCCAAGCCATTTCTTTATGAATTCTATGGAAATAAAAGTTTTTGACTTTGACTTTGAATGAAAAGTCTGCCTATTTTCACAAAACGGTATCCGTCTCAGCATGAGCTAGTTGTAAACACGTTAAAACTAACGCTGGTTTTCCGACAGAGGCACGTCAAGTCATGAAAGATAACACAGAAGACACCAAACAATCAATCAAATGGCGTCAATCCTAATACTTGTTTTACAACATGAAAGCAAACTCATATGGCCGCTTCATATACGCTTCAAACTTGAGTATACCGATGAGGGCATACGGTCGCGACAGCTTGTGACGTAAATAAATATACCAATGAGGGCATACGGTCGCGACAGCTTGTGACGTAAATAAATATACCAATGAGGGCATACGGTCACGACAGCTTGTGACGTAAATAAATATACCAATGAGGGCATACGGTTGCGACAGATTCCGACGTAAATAAATAAACCAATTAGGGCATACGATCGCGACAGCTTGTGACGTAAATAAATATACCAATGAGGGCATACGGTCGCGACAGCTTCCGACGTAAATAAATATACCAATGAGGGAATACGGCTGCTACAGCTTCAGATATAAATATATATACCAATGAGGGCATACGATTGCGACAGCTTCCGCCGTAAATAAATATACCAATGAGCGCGGACGGTTTTGGAGCCTCTAGAAAAATAACAAACTAATTATTTTTTCATTTCCCCAAATATTAACACGTCGTATTCATAATTTGATGGAAATATTCCAAAACATCACATAAGATATCAGCGAGAGAGAGTTTCAAGTTTTACGAACATTTGTTACCAAAATAACTACTTACCTGTATGTTTTCCTCGAGAGCTCAATTTATACTCTTCACGAGTATTGTCTGCATTTATTGCATTAGATTTAAGTATTACTGAAATTTATATAAATTTAGAAAGTGTATGTATTTTCCTATCTAATATACCTGTTTGTATAATAATTCACTTTTATACTATCTTATATGAGGGCATTATGGTCACAGAAATACATAAGATCCTTGTTAAGTTCCAGAATTTTGAGGTCGTTGGTTCATAAATAGCAGAAATAGATAGATTTTACACTATCAAAAATTGTGGGCACATTTTTTTTTGACCAAGTTCTCTAAACAATGATTGAAAATGACCTAATAACAACAGGTGTCTACATGAAAGCAGCCTGTTTGAGGCGCAGTATATAATTTTCACCACACTGGGTATAAAGAGCCAGTGGCGAGAGAAATTCGATATAACGAATATTATATAAAAGTATGCTAGAAATCAATGTGTAGTTATAATTACTGTACTGAATGTACCTAGAATTTGTGACTTGGTGTCTATTTGTGTCTAGTCTTAGATAATTAGAGGTTTTCATCTAAACTTTATAGAATACTTATTATGTAAGTATATTTTAAAACTCATGTTTATATTTTTATTGTTTAAAAGCTATATATGATAATAAGTATTATTTAATTGTACTCATATTTGGAGTTGTTCTTTGTTCATAACTGGTTGTGAATAAAGAAAAAAATACTGATTTCACAACTTATTATACTGGATGTCATAAGTTATAATGAATATTTTTTTAACATTTCGTATCTAATTTATAACAAATATAAAATATTATTATGTTGGCGATTTAACTGATAATAAAACATAGAAAACTTTTGATTAAATAAATTATATTAGTGCATTATATTCTTCATTTATGGAATATTCACCAAATAAATGGTACTTATTGAAATACGTTTAGGTCAATTTTATCTAATATTCAATAAAGTTGCATGGCCTAGAAATTTTTATATTTAATTAGTACATAATAATTGTCTACAAATATACCATTAAATGATAAACTGTTAGTTAATTTTTCATATTATATTTGTGTCTGTAGTGATATTAAGGTATTAATTTATATTCCTTAAAAGTTTTTGATCTCAAGCCCAACTCTCCTTAGATAACGTGTTTTTTTTTTAATTTTATTTTTATTATGACTGAAAGACTGATGTATAAATGTAAGCTTAAGACCTGGTTGGAGGAATTGACGGCGTATTTTTTTATATATCTGAATCCCTCTGTTAATACCTAACTAGAAAATAAATTAATAATAAGGTATAAATAATATAAAATAGCTGTAACTTTTTTATGCGTATACATGTTTTTTAATATTTTCTTTTTATGTGACTGTATTGACTAAAGGGAAAGGCGGTCGTCGATTTATTCGAAAAAGAGTTATCTCATAAGCAAGCTAACACAGTATAATCTTATTTGACACCTTTTTAATTCTAGTTTCTATTCACATCATTTTGTCCAGTCACATTTTTGACTTTGACTTGACTGAGCTGTAGGCTGATCAAAACATCGTATTCAGTTATTATTTAGGTTTTGTTTATTTAATGTTGAGGTCCATGACTCCTGTGGGAAGTAACCGATTACGAAAACGAAATGCTAAGTTGGTAATCCTGAGGTAGAAAAAAAAATGCAAGCATTAAAATTCTGGGAGATATTTTTATTCCCGTAAGTACTTTTGTATGGAAAAAAGACTGCCCGCCTTTCCTCTTATTATTTTAATCATTTATAATATTATTTCTCAATATACGGCACTCAAAACGGCACAATGGGTATTTATCATATTTCCTATTATTTTAATATCTAATACTAACATACTTAGATAGAAATTTATATCTATTGTTTTTTTCTACAAACCTATAAGAAGGTTATGATTAGAATGTATCTAATATACCCACTCTTACCTATTTTTCTAATCTTATATACAAATGTAGAATACAACATAAAAACTAGGTAATAAACATTTTTATCTCTGATATTCTGAGTAAATACTTTATACTATATTAGTATTAGGACTTAAGAAAGCTTTTTAAAATATTATTGCATTATTTTTGTACCACAACTACTTTGCGGAAGTCCAAACTATGTTATATTATTAGTGCGATTTCCAAAACAATTTCTCATTCAAATAATATTGCATTATTTAATAATAATAAGTTTTAAACGAAAACTATATTTTGTCCTATAACCCTTTATTTGGTTAGTAGGTATAAAAGGATAAAAAAATTATGGATAGAATTCATTCTAATGCATCTTTGGTTGTCAAACTTCATTTTTATGTAATTATAACATTTTACCTTACATTTTACTTCCCTGCATATTGTAACGTTAAGAAAATGTAAAATTAGCTGTCGATGTTATGTAGCAATTAAAAAATTTCGTTTTAATATTCGTTAAATAAATAATTTGGTGTCTACATATGGTGATGTTTTATATATAAGTACCTGGATGATTTGTTTTTTTTTTTTGATAATTTGTGTTTTGGAGCGTATAGTTGTGTTGCGGATGCGGTCGGTAAGTTTAATGCCAAGAATACTACGCTCCATCGCTCGTTGGCTTACCTCTAGTGCAGACCTCTGCTGAACTGTCAAAGACCAAGTCTGAGCACCGTAGGTAAAGATAGGGAGAATGCACACGTCCATGAGTTTCCGTTTTAGGGATAGTGGTAATGACCCTTTCATTAGATCTTTCATGGCCCAATAACTCTTCCAGGCGTTTTCCGTACGTCTAGAGATCTCCTTGTCTTGTCTCGCCTGGAAAGATATTATTTGGCCAAGGTATACGTACTCATGGACGTATTCAATTCAGAAAAAAAAAAAAAAAAAACTCAGATCGCTGACGTCACTCAAAAAGCAGCAAGACTGAAGTGGGAGTGGGCCGGCCACGTGTGCCGCATGCCGGATGGACTCTGGGCAAAAACAACAACAGAGTGGACCCCTAACAACGGAAAGCGGCATCGTGGTCGACCCAGACGGAGATGGCGAGATGACCTTGACACCTTTATGCACAACTGGACCTCAAAAGCGCAAGACCGTAACGAGTGGAAGGGGATCAGGGAGGCCTTTGCCCTGCAGTGGGACGATGCAGGCTGATAATAATAATAATAATAATAATAATTTGTGTTATTAGTTAGCTTTTTTTTTTTTTAGTTACATATTTGCTCTCAATTAAGAAAAATATTATTATTCGCCAATAGATGTCGGGAAGAGTCATATTTTTCTATTTAAGTGGCAATGATTATCGATAAAGTTGATTATTGAAAACACGAATATAACAACATTTTCTGAAAATGAGTCCTAGCTAGATCGATTTATCGCCCCCGAAATCCCCTGTATACTAAATTTTATGAAAATCGTTGGAGCCGTTTCCGAGATTCAGATTATATATATATACAAGAATTGCTCGTTTAAATATATAAGATAAAAAATACATCCAATTATTATTGATCATGCAGTAAAACCTAATAAACCACTTATTTAGAGTAATATTAACAGCATATTAACTATTGAAACATCACAGATAAAACCAACTAATCCAAGGTCATAATAATTGGTCTAGCCGTTCTTGAGCTATAATGGTGTAACTAGCCTGAATTTGTTTTATTTATATTAAAAAAGAGTATAAAGTTACAACATTTCAGAAATAAACGGCTTTAATGAATTTTTGGCCCTTATTTCAGTCTGAGATGCACTTCTTAGACAATCATGGTGGCAACACTGGCTGTCAACCGCTTGGTCTCGGTCTCGCCTAGCTAGTCGTCAACTTAACGATTTTTCCGTCATTTCTAGCGAGATTAGCGAGATTTATTATTTTAACGATGGTTCAAGTCTTATTAATAGGTTTACATTTTATTTTAAAAGATAAAGAAGTATATTAGTTAAGATTAGTTGATCTATTTTGTATTGTCTTAAGTACTATTGGTATATATAAAATTAATTGTAATTAACCTGTGAAAATATATATAACTTCAGAAATTTAATAGATATTATTGAATTTTTTTTTAACGGATATTGGACGGATATACACAAAAAATATGGCAGATTTTTAAAAACTTGTTGGCAGCACTTGCCTAGCTCCCAAAACAAGCGTCGGATGGCGCTGAAATTATTAGTTTTGTGAAATAATCATACAAAATCGTCTTAAAATAACGATTGTCGCATCAAAATGAGTGCGCCAAATGGCATGTTGTACGGTGGTGACGAAATAGGCGCGCTGGTGTTCGATCCGGGCCACCATTCGCTGAGAGTCGGTTACGCGCAGGAGGACACTCCAAAAGCCGATATTCCTGCGGTTATTGGCGTTGGACCCGCGACTCATGTACCAGAGGCAGAGGAAAAGGTGCCTGATGGAACTGTCACGCAGAGCGGTAAGGAGAAACCTTTATTTTTTTGTTATTTTGCGCTGGCAAACTAACCTTCCGGCATTGACATATCTCTGTGTTCGAGATTCTCAAATGTAGAATTTAAAAGGATGGTTCATTAAGTGCGTAAATTACAGCAGAAGTACAGAATAGGTTTTTTCTCAATGATCCACAGTTACTTGTCTGGCAATTTTGGGGTCTGATTTTGAACTTGAGCTTGCCAGCCGAGCATTTATTATGTGATATAGTTACGGGACGAGGCGATGGCTCACCTGGTGTTAAGTGGTAACTGCCCATAACAAGCGATGCGGCTTGCGTCCTCCCGTACTAGATGCGACATGACCCAAGTCTTATTGTATGCGCCCGTAACTCCTGAGACGTGTAGGAGGAATGTCTTATGTGAAAGTCTATATTCTGTATTGTTTTCAATGCTTAATATTTTATTGCTGTTTTTTATTTACATAAATAATACTTTTAGTGGATAATTCACACAGCGCCATCTAGCCCTAAACTAAGCATAGCTTGTACTATGGGAACCAGACAACTGATAGAATACATATACACATTTTTTTGTATATACATACATATAATACATATTAAGACCCAGACACAGAACAAACATCTATATTCGTCGCACAAATGTCTTGGGTGGGAATCGAACCCATGACCTACAGCGCAGAATGCATAGTTACTACGAACTGACCTATGACACATATCAAAATCTCAAAAAAAATTATCTACACTACTAAACTATAGACTCCAGCAGTCTTGGGGTCTGACTTTGAACTAGCTTGCTGGTCAGACATTTTCCCTGGACTAACACACTATAGACTCCTCATATTTTCAATAACAAGACCCTCACAAGCTTATTAAAACCTACTACATACAGATTGTAAGTCGACCTCAGTACCAAAGCCATCCCTTCATCATTAATTTACTTTAATTATATTAAGTTTCTTTGTATTATTTATATTGACTGGCCTCACAGCTCAGTTGGTAACCCTGCCTTCCAAGCTGTAGGTTGTGGGTTCGATTCCCACCCAGTACAAAAATTTGTATGATGTTTATATGGATGTTTGTTCTGTGTCTGGGTGATAATATGTATTATATGTATGTATTTACACAAAAAAAGTACATGTATTATATCAGTTGTTTGGTTCCCATGACACAAGCTATTCTTAGCTTACTTTGGGGCTAGATGGCGCCATCAATATTTATTATTCTTTTTTAATAAATGATCATTCTATTCAATTCAAATTCATACATTTGTTTCCAGCAACGAAAACCGGCGACCTCAGCTATTACATCGACGTAACCCAACTACACGTCCCGCGGCCACAAATGGAAATACAAACATATATGAAGGATGGACAGATTGACAACTGGGATCTATTCGAGAAGATGCTAGACTACTGTTACTCTAAGGTAAATGCTTTCATAATGCGGACAGCCCAAGAGTGGGACTCCTTGCCTGCGTCTGTATTTCCCGAGAACTATAATCTGGAGGTCTTCTTCTCCTTCTTCTTAATTGATGGCTACAGAGGCTATGAGCCCAATCTGGAGGTCTTCAAGAGGAGAGTGAATTGGTATCTTCTAGGCAAGCATGCTACATCGTAGACTGCATTGTCACTTAACATCAGGTGAGATTGCGGTCTAATGGTAGCCTATCGCAAATTAAATAAAAACTTTGATATTCTTCGTATTCATAGTGTCATCAGAATGTAGATGTGACAAGTGGTTAGCTCAGCACTGCTATTGTTTCCCCACAAATAACTCTACATTATTAACGAGGTGAACTTTGCATGTATGTGTGCGTCTCAGCTTAGTGTTCCCTGTCTTAAAACCTTCTCTGTCTCTCAGGTGATCCGCTCCCCGTCTGAACACCACCCGGCTCTGTTCACGGAAGCTGTGTGGACCACGAGACCGGCCAGGGAGAAACTAGCTGAACTTCTCTTCGAGAAGTACAATGCACCAGCATTCTTCTTGGTGAAGAGCGCTGTGCTGGCAGCGTTTGCCAACGGAAAGAGCACTGCGCTGGTGGTGGATGCTGGGGCCAGCCAGACCTCCGCCGTACCAGTTGTGGATGGGTGAGCGAGTTGCTCATATGTCATTTAATACTGAGTTATTTTACAGTGTTTAGTAGCAGTATTGACTGGCCTCACAGCTCAGTTGGTAGTAACTCTGCCTTCTGCGTTTAGGTTGTTGATTCGATTCCCACTCAGGACAAACATTTATGCGACGAAGATGGATGTTTGTTCTGTGTCTGGGTATTGATATGTATTATATGTAGGTATTTATAAAAAAGTATATAATTATTATATCAGTTGTCTGGTTCCCATTTTTTGTATGTGACATTGTCCAGAACAAGCAGGCAGACAGTTGCCTGTTTGTCCTTGGTGGGAATCGAACCTACGACCTACAGCATAGCAGGCAGCGTTACTACTAACTGAGATGTGAGGCCAGTCGTGATATGGTCTATTGTGGTTATTATTGACGTGACAACGTCTTATAATTCGATAGAGCCGGCTGCACGCACGAAAAAACATGACTCATGCGGCGTTACCTCGCTCTGAGGCGTTCCATGTAAGGCTTGTGCAAGTGCAAGCGAGAGCGCGGAACGAGCGACAAAGAAGCACAATCGGCCTTTGCGTTCGGCAGCGTTCGACATCCGTCTCTCTCCTACTTGAGTGAGCGATGCGTCTGCGTGGACAGCTGCTAATACTTACATTTACATGTTTTGATCGAGTATCAAGTGCAGTGTAAAACTATTAAATTGTAAAAAAAAAATTGACATAATTGTATTTATGCGTACAAATAAATCTAACTTGATCAATTTCATTGTGATTTCCAATTACCTCCTTCTCTATATACATACAAATCTATTAAACAAATGAAATTAAAATTTTCTTTTGAAAAATGCTACCATTCCATCAGTATTTTCTTAAGACGTTGTCACGTTCAACTATCGTCAGTAAACCGACTTTACAGACAACCATTTTTTATTATTATATTATTATTTGTGGTGCAGGTATGCTATAGCGAGTGCCGCGGCTCGCTCCCCGATAGGAGGCGACCACCTCGCCGCGCAAGCCAAGATCATGCTCAACAATATGCACATACAAATGTTGCCCATCTACAGTATACAGGTATATTGACTGGCCTTACAGCTCAGTTGGTAGTAACCCTGCCTTCTATGCTGTAGGTCGTAGGTTCGATTCCCACCCAGGACAAATAATTGTGTCATGGATATAGATGTTTGTTCTGTGTTTGGGTGTCAATATGTATAAATAATAAAAAATAAAAATAAATAAATAATTTTTTTTTACTATTTATTTCTCATAAAAACTCATTTGACTTACACGAGAGGATAGATACCCCGGTTTTCAATCCGGAGGTCGCTGGTTCAAATCTTGACGTGTACCAGTGAGATTTCTCACTTGAAATGTATGTCAGTCCTCACAACATCCTCAAAACGGTAAAGGAAAACGTCATGACGAAATTGACTCGTCCTAGACCAGAAATTGGAAGACACGTCAAGAGCACGAAAGGCGCCTATTTGGGATGCAATTTATCGTCACACTGTTTCGATATGAAAAAATTTGATTTTATTATAATTTTACTTATACCAATTACTGAACATAATTTCAGAGTAAAGAAGTGGTGCGTGAACGGGAAAGAGCCCGCTACACTCTGAAGGCGCTGCCGGCCGGACTCACCAATACATGGCAGCAGTACATGCTCAAGCGGCAGTACGAAGACTTCGTGCACTGCGTCGTGCAGGTAGGTGTGTCATCACTTAGTTACGGGAACGTGCAAGCCGGGCTCACCCATACATAACACCAGTACCAGTATGAAAAACCGTCACTTATTCGTATCCTGTCAGAAATTGACTTTGCTACTAATATTATAACATTATATCTGAACAGGGCAAAGGCTTTCAGTGTTAGTGTTTCTTGACTTTTCTCGAGCGTTCGATTCCATAAATATTCCTTTGCTGCTCTCTAAGATGTCATACTATGGCATCGATAGCCCTTCCATAAAATGGTTTGATAGTTATTTGAGTGACCGCCCCCAGTTAGTGCGGATCACCCGGGCAGATGGCTCACAACTCGAGTCAACATCTTGTGAGGTGAATCGAGGTGTGCCCCAAGGATCAATCCTTGGGCCGCTGCTTTTCATAATCTATAGCTCTGACCTTTGCTGGGGTGTTAAAAATTGCAAATTTCATCTATACGCTAACGATATGCAAATCTATGAGCCCATTGATCCAAAAAATGTAATTAGTGTTAAGAGAAACTCAATAACGACTTGGGACGTATAGCCATATGGTCGCAAAATAACGCACTAGTCCTAAATCCATCAAAGTAGCATCATCATCCATCAACTGAGCTGTTAGGCCAGTCAGTGTTTGTTCTGTGTGAGAATCGAAGCCACGACCTACAGGTCAGAACGCAGATTTACTACCAACTGAGCTGTGAGTGAATAGTAGTATTATTTATTTCCAGGTGTCGGAGAGCGCTTACGACGAGAGGGTGGCGCTTAGTATACCCGGGGTGCACCACGAGTTCCCCGGGGGGTACCACCAGGACTTCGGCCCGGAGAGGTTCAAGCTAGCCGAGTGTCTGTTCGAGCATTCACTCTGCGCACCCAATCTAGGTAACAAACCTGTGCTAGAAGTCTCAGGTGCGATGGGTGACCGTTACGAGATGATGGTCTACCCGGTGTTAAGTGGCAACTTTTGTCTATTGAATATATTTTGATATGTCAAGCCATTCTATAACATCATCAATTGTATTATTAATGTCAGCATCATGGTCATTAATACTAGTCTGTTTCTTATCGGAAGTCACAATTACAGAAATATCGTTTGCAAACAATATCTTATGGTTTTTCACATCAATTATTTCATTAATATACAGAAGGGGCCTAAAATGCTTCCCTGCGGTACCCCCGCTTTGCTACATTGGTAATCAGATTCAAATGTCAATAATTCATTGTTTTCTGTCATTTTATTTATGACGACACTTTCTATTGGCTAGGTAAGAGGCTAACTTGAGCTGAGGCCTCTGATGCCAATGATTTCAAGTTTTTTCACGAGTAAATCATGTGAAACGTAGTCAAAAGCCTTGGATAAGTCAAAAAATAGTTAAGTGGCCAATGTTAAAGCTAGTTAACACAGTTGTCAATAAGGTGAAAATGGCTAAAGAGGTAGATTTTCCCACTGATGACTAGAAGTGTTGAATAGAAGCCGTACATATGTTGTAAGTGTGTTTGTGTGTCGTTGTGTACAGTGTGCGCGGCGGCGGGCGCTTGCGACGCTGACGCCCGGCCGGCGCTCTGGGGGGGCGTCGTCATCTGCGGGGGCGGCGCCGCGCTCTCCGGGTGGAGCGAGCGGCTCGCGCGCGAGCTGCTGGCCCGCGCGCCGCACTCGCACCGGCTGAAGACGCACGCCGCGCCCGCGCCCAGCGAGCGGAGGTACGCCGCCTGGATAGGTGAGTGTACCAACCAACAATTTGAAGACATGTGTCAATTTTTTTTTATTATATTTACAGAACGAGCCGACGGCCCACCTGGTGGTAAGTGGTAACCTCGGCCCATAACAACCGATGCGACTCAGGTCCTCCCCTAGTCGGTACAAGACCCAAGTCGCATCGTATGCGCCATTAACTATGAGACGTGTAGGTGGAATGTCTCGTGTGCCTGTAATTTCACCGGAAACCACACCTTCAAACCGGAACACAGTGACGCGAATGCGTTACTGTTTGGCGGCAGAAATGGGCGTGGTGGCAGTACTTCCCCGGAGGAACTTGGCGAGTTCTACTGCTCTTAAAGTGCATGAAAGGAGTCTATTTGAGGCGCACTTAGTCTTTTTATCACAATCACACACATCTAGTACTTATGTAATGGAATGAACTTGTTCCTGACATACAGCTAACGCTAGTTCCAATATCTATTACTGTACAATTGTTGCAGGCGGTTCCATTCTGGCTTCGATCGGCTCCTTCCAACAAATGTGGATCTCATCTCAGGAGTACGACGAGGGAGGGAAAGGACAACTCGAAAGGAAATGCCCTTAGATATATACATATAACATTATCGATCAGTGACGTTGTATTTAAATATTTTTTTGAGCTAAACTAATGGACTGTGAGATCGTTTTGTTTCACTAACTCCCCGCCCCGGCTTCCAACGTGGAATGCCTAAGGGAAAAAGGAATCCAATTCAGTCGGAGACAAAATAAAATAATAAAAAATTTTCATCATAATTTATTGTGCACAGAAATATGTAATTAATATATCTTAATTATAAACATCCGATGGTCGGCTATTTCACTAAGATAACATATAAACCACTTAAAAAAACACGTAATTAAATTGGCAGTCCTAATAAGTAAATATTGGCATTTCACACAGCGCCATCTAGCCCCAAACTAAGCAAAGCTTGTACTATGGAAACCAGACAACTGATATAATACATAATATATACTTTTTGTTTGTATGTAATATGCATTTAATACTAGCTGCGCCCCGCGGTGGTAAAGTCATCCCATGGGAACAGTACATTTTTCCTGGATAAAAAGTATAGACTATATATTATACGTTCAGCCGATTTGGTGTGATTAACAAACATACATCCATCCAAACTTACGCATTTATAATATTAGTAAGACAGAACAAACATCTATGTCGCCACACAAAATGTTTGTCCTGGGTGGGAATCGAACCCAGGACCTACAGCGCAGAAGGCAGAGTTACCAGCTGAGCTGTGAGGCCTCTATATTTAGTTATCTGTAATATGTCTGTCTGTCTCTTTTCATCCACTTGAGAGAAAGAGATATACGTTAATCTAAAATTCAAAAACTACCCCCATCATGAAAGTTGTATGTTTAAAAAAATTCAATGGAAATATTATAAATAAAATAAATGATTTTTATTTTTCTCTATAACTTGTCGATTTTATATATCATTGTAATGAAGTTGATTTTAAAATACAAGGTTTTTTTTAAGTTTTTTGTTTTAATTGATTTAAAATTTAAAATGCGTTTTGCCATTTAAATGCAGCCTCCCCATCAGATCTGCAACAAGAGAAAACGGTAATTATACGACCTCAGCGGCGTAGCGATGCTGCGGCCAAATCGGACGGTAGCCGCAGGTTCGATTACCGTCTTTTATGTGAATAAGTGATGCAATAAGCAGATGGCCCACCTAGTGTGAAGTGGTGGTGCGAAAAGTTACATGTGATTTTAATGTTGAATTTTGCAGGACGCAATGCGACTTGAGTCATCTCGTACTTTGGTGGGGAGGACTTGAGTCGTGCTGTTGTGTATGGGCGGCGGTTACCACTTAACATCAGGTGGGCCGTCAGCTCGTTCCGTCACATCAACGACATAAAGAAAATGCGCAGTCACTTAAGTGTAGAGTTAAGATTAAATAAATGAAAGTGTCATACAGTAGTGGTAGCCCCGTGGTCGTCTTCGATATGTTTCTTGAAGAGTGTCCTGTCCCCGGACTCGAACCCGCACGCGCCGCACACGAGCACGTCCGCAGCCGACAGCTCCGAGCTGTCGAGCCGCACTGTCGCTGCAACATACATACATACATACATACATACATACATACATACATACATTACGAAAAACACAATAAAAAATAATAATGTGAGCCGTCACGGGACGCCTGGCAGATGTGAAACGTCGACATTATTTTGTAAGAAACTAAGTACCCCATCACTAATAATGTTTATGATTTGTCGTAACCTTGAACGGACCAATCAGCGCTCATGCCGTGGCGACGCGTCGCCAAGCCAGAAATCGGTTTTACGTGCGGCTATAGATGTTTCACATCAATAAATTATATATAATATTATTATTATAATCTATTCTATTCGAGTCACTGGTTCTCTAGAACCGGTGTGGTGAAAGGATTTAAGTGCGCCTCAAAATGGGTCGTATCGTGCACTCGACACATGAGCAAAGCTAAATAGCAGAGCGCGGTCGCCCAGTGGGAGTTACAATCCGGAGGTCGCCGGTTCAAACTTCTAAACACTATGTGCGCGTTCTCAAAACGGTGAAGGAAAACATCGTGAGGAAACCGACATGTCGTAGAACTAAAAATTCGAAGACATGCGTACTATATGGTGGAAGGATTAAAAGGTGTGGTTGCCGATGAAATTACAGGCACATGAGACATTCCACCTACACGTCTCAGAGTTACGGGCGCATACGATGCGACTTAGGTCTTGTCGTACCTAGTAAGGACCCAAGTCGCGTCGCTTGTTATGGGTAGAGTTTACCACTTAAGACCAGGTGGGCCGTCGGCTCGTTCCGTAACTGATTCACATAAAAAAAAAACTCACTTGCTATTCTTTCAGTTGCTTTAGCTTGTTCTTTCGTGTGATACTCTCGAACGTGTTTCATGAGCTGAAATATATAATACAATATATTAGTAATTATTAGATATAATGGATAGTGGTTTGACCGGATACCGGATATTCGACAAGCTACAAGGCCGGATATCCGGATATTCGGACCTTTATCGCGTTACACAACGCGATCAGATAAAAAATTTGGTATTTACTGACCACAATTTGCCATTTGTTAATTGTCTGTCTGTGTGTTTGTTCCGGCTAATCTCCGAAACGGCTGGACCGATTTTGACGGGACTTTCACTGACAGATAGCTGATGTAACAAGGTGTAACTTAGGCTACTTTACCGAGGGGTAAAATAGGGGTGCGCGATAAAACCGAATTCCACGCGAAGTCGCGGGCAACAGCTAGTGAGTGACTATGAATAACAGGTTAGGGCTCCGCCCCGCTCACCTGCGTGTGAGTGTTCCCGCGGAAGGGGCACCGCGCGCACTGCAGGCTCGCCGCGCCCGCGCCCGCGCCGCCGCGGCCGCCTCCGCCCCCGCCCGGGTGCTCCGCCGCCTGCAAACCGTTACCACTGTTAGAAAGTAAACGCAATAGTAATAAGTCAATGTCAAGTGTACATCTGTCACTATTGTTTATTCAATTCAATTTTCATTTATATCAGACAACCATAAATTATGATACAAAAATATTTAAAGTGTCCATATTTGAGGGTTACATGTAAATAAAAATGAAATACAATATTAAATATTAACATTAAAAATCACTATTTAAATAAAAATAACAACACAAAAAACAAAAATGTTTATGACAGTTGCCAATGTATCGGAAATGTCATTCGATAATGAAGTTTCTCTTGTCTCTGGTACAAAATGGCCCCTTATTTGCATGTTCCTATCATCTAACTACGGCCACGAAAGCACTGTATGTTAATTCTACTCATTCTACCAATTTTTTCCTAATAAAAACGTTCGCCACCTGGATAAACCTGTTTTATTAACCATCAGTTTCTTTTTACGGAACGAGCTGACGGCCCACCTTGCGTTAAATGGTAATATCTCTATCTCTGAATCAAATATTGGTATCAGACGCTCCCACTCTTTCTCCTAATCGCTCACAGTACGAGATGTTGTAGTTTTTTGTGTGTTACAGTTACGGAACGAGCTGACGGCCCACCTTGCGTTAAGTGGTAATATCTCCGGGATTACGCATCAAAAATCTCGTAATCCCGGGATCGAAAAGCATCCTCGGCATTGTATTCTCTAAATGTAAGCGATTAGGAGATAGAGTGGAATTGTCTTTGTTGATACCAATATTTTATTGAGAGAAATATATATAACTAGCTGTTGCCCGCGACTTCGTCCGCGTGGAATTCTGTTTTATCACGCACCCCTATTTTACCCCTCGGAAAAGTAGCCTAAGTTACTCCTTGTTACATCAGCTATCTGCCAGTGAAAGTATAGATTTCATAACAATCGGCTTGTGGCGTGGTGCAGCCCTCGAACGCGGACATACGTGGGCCGCGCCTTGCCTTAAGCCAGTTGCGAGCGCCCCGTGCGCGTGCGATATGCGGGCGCATGAAGCCTATATGAATTAATCAGTTCTTTTTTATGATTTTAATTAAATTTCAATGATGTACTGATTATTATTTTAACAGACTTAAAAAAAGAGGAGGTTCATCGGAATCTTTTTTTTTTACAATTTTTTATGTTAATTCCCCGATTTGGAAATTTATATTTTGTAAAAACATACCTCCACTTTATAGAGACATATATAATACCTACTATTATCTTTTCTGTGGCCGTTCAAGTTATCGCGCCGAACTCTTTTAAACTCGTGATAACTTCTAAACCAAATATCCGATTCCAACGAATTAAACAGAAATTGACTTAGAAATAAGTAGGCCGGATTACAAATTATTTTTTTCGGATAAGGGTTAATACCTTGATGCAAATGTAACCAGCTTTTGTTTTTACCTTAATAGTAATTAAATTTTAGAACACAAAAGCTGTTATTGTGACTTAACCATAATAGATAGATATGTTGCCTCGCGGACTTTTTTGTAGACATTAATAAGACCTACAAACCTGTAGTACATTAGTTGGTTCTATCATCAATAGTTTTCGCAGCGCACGCTAAAAACTATTGTGGGTTTTCTACCTTGGGTACAATATTATAATTTTCTTACGGATCCCTAATTTTTTGAAAATAAATTATAGCCTATGTTACTCCTCGATAATGTAGCTTTCTATTGGTGAAAGAATTTTTGAAATCGGTTCAGTAGTTTCTGAGTTTACTTCGGACATACATACAACATACACCTTACCAACATTATCTCTTTATAATATTAGTATAGATAAAATAGCAATGCATAGTGACCTTGTGTGCGGACATATCTTTGATCGCGTTGCATTTGTAACTGCACATTTTGCAGTTGTACAGATACAGTTTGAAGTTGGGCGAGGCAAGCAGCTCCATCGGGGGCGGCAGCTCGCTGCTGCGCTTGCGGCCGCGGGTACTCTTCTTGGTCACCGACCTCAGCAGAGCTCTGAAAATACACTAGGGTTCATGTATACAGTTCATGTAATATAGGGTTCATATATACAGTTCATGTATAGGGTTCATATATACAGTTCATATATTGGGTTCATATATACGGTTCATATGTAGGGTTCATATAAGGGTTCATGTATACAGTTCATATGTAGGGTTCATATTCACAGTTCATATGTAGGGTTCATATGTACAGTTCATATATAGGGTTCATATAAGGGTTCATGTATACAGTTCATATGTAGGGTTCATATACACAGTTCATATATAGGGTTCATATATACAGTTCATATATAGGGTTCATATAAGGGTTCATGTATACAGTTCATATATAGGGTTCATATACAGGGTTACAGGAAAAGTCGTGCTAGATCCGTTAAGGGCGTGGAGTACCCATCATTTCTGACTTATTTCACTATGAAACACCCTACCCTAAACTTAACCCTTTTCGAGATATTCGACTTTTAATTTTTTATTGAATAATGCCGATTTTTAGGCTACGAAATTTATTTTTGTTTATTTTGTGTATCTTATTATTATTATTATTGCATTTTTACATGTGTAATAAGATGCTTTAGGACATCAATCATTAAAATAGTGCATAAGTTAATTGAATAGACCGTAGTAGACAAGTGAAAGTAAAAAAATAAAAAATATATTAGCAAGCTTATTTTTCTCTAAGGGATATCTAAAAAAAATATTATGACACTTGTTCGGCAGATATTTTTTAAAATATCTACGTTTCATCAGCTATCTAACGAGGTCTAACAATCTAGGGTTTGTATTACATTTCGTGGAAAAAAGTAGAGAAAGACCCAGATTTTCTAAGAAATATCTTGTGGACGGATGAGTCCAAATTTGATAAAGATGGCATAACCAACTATCACAACGTCCATTACTGGGCCCCAAAAGAACTAAGGAATCCCAATAAGAAAAGAGTGAAAGGGTCCCAACGAAGATTCAGCGTGAATGTGTGGATGGGCATTATCTCTAATCATTTGATTGGACCTTACTTTCTCCCGGATAATCTAAATGGGGAAAGCTACGAAAATTTCCTGAGAGCAGACTTGAGTGATTTGCTGGATGATCTGCCACTCAACCTGATCAGGGACATGTGGTTCCAACACGATGGCTGCCCTGCCCATTTCAGGAGAAGTGTCAGAGACTGGCTGGACACAAATTATCCAAACAAATGGATAGGACGAGGTGGGCCGTTGCCATGGCCAGCAAGAAGTCCGGACCTAACTCCCATGGATTTTCATGTATGGGGGTGCATGAAAAGTCTTGTGTACAGCGAGCCGAATCCAGTTTTGTCTGTGGAAGACTTAAGAGAAAGGATTGTGGATGCAGCAAATAAAATGAGGACCACGTTGACCACTGGAGTAGTGAAGACTGGTCTCCGTAGAAGGATGCGACAATGTTTCAGAAATAGAGGCGGCCATGTTGAACATGAACTGTAGAATAAGAAAAAGTTGTGTGAAAACCTTTAATAAATGACATTTCATGCATACCTAATGTTTTATTTTACTTTTTAGGGCTAAGTATAAATTTTCTTCTCCACTGTCGCCTATGAAACTAATTTTTTTCCAATGCATTTGAATAAAACCCTAGATTATTATACCTCGTTAGATAGCTGATGAAACGTAGATATTTTAAAAAATATCTGCCGAACAAGTGTCATAATATTTTTTTTAGATATCCCTTAGAGAAAAATAAGCTTGCTAATATATTTTTTATTTTTTTACTTTCACTTGTCTACTACGGTCTATTCAATTAACTTATGCACTATTTTAATGATTGATGTCCTAAAGCATCTTATTACACATGTAAAAATGCAATAATAATAATAATAAGATACACAAAATAAACAAAAATAAATTTCGTAGCCTAAAAATCGGCATTATTCAATAAAAAATTAAAAGTCGAATATCTCGAAAAGGGTTAAGTTTAGGGTAGGGTGTTTCATAGTGAAATAAGTCAGAAATGATGGGTACTCCACGCCCTTAACGGATCTAGCACGACTTTTCCTGTAACCCTGTATACAGTTCATATATAGGGTTCATATAAGGGTTCATGTATACAGTTCATATGTAGGGTTCATATATACAGTTCATATATAGGGTTCATATATAAAGTTCATATGTAGGGTTCATATATACAGTTCATATATAGGGTTCATATATAAAGTTCATATGTAGGGTTCATATATACAGTTCATATATAAAGTTCATATGTAGGGTTCATATATACAGTTCAGATATAGGGTTCATATATACAGTTCATATATAGGGTTCATATATACAGTTCATATTAGGGTTCATATATAGGGTTCATGTATACAGTTCATATATAGGGTTCATATATACAGTTCATATGTAGGGTTCATGTATACGGTTCATATATAGGGTTCATATATAGAGTTCATATATAGGGTTCATATATACAGTTCATATATAGGGTTCATGTATACAGTTCATATATAGGGTTCATATATACAGTTCATATATAGGGTTCATATATACAGTTCATATGTAGGGTTCATATATAGGGTTCATATATACAGTTCATATAAGAGTTCATATATAGGGTTCATAACTAGGTTCCATTCCCACCCAGGACAAACATTTGTGTGACGAACATAGATGTTTGTACTGTGTCTGGGTTTAATTATGTATTATATGTATATTATATGATATAGGAATAAGCGTTTTGCTTCCACTTTCATAATGCGGACAGCCCAAGAGTGGAACTCCTTGCCTGCGTCTGTATTTCCCGAGAACTATAATCTGGAGGTCTTCAAGAGGAGAGTGAATAGGTATCTCCTAGGCAAGCATGCTACATCGTAGACCGCATCGTCACTTAACATCACGTGAGATTGCGGTCAAATGTGAGCCTATAGTAATTTAAAAAAAAAAAAAAAAGTATATATGTATGTATATCAGTTGTCTGGTTCCCATGATACAAGCTATGCTCACTTTGGGGCTAGATGGCGCTGTGGGACAATGTGAATATCATTGTTTCATTTATTTATTTATTATTTTATTTAGAGTATGGTTTTTTTATCTAAAATTCATAAAAAAAATGAACTCACTTAGCCTTTTGTAATTTTTTCGCCTTTTCCAATATCTGTATGGGTGTCAGCGCTGGTCTTAATTGTTCCGTGTTATGTGACTGTGTCGCCGTTGTCTGAAACAATATAACAACAATTAATAATAATAATAATAGATAAAATTGGAGTGTCTGTTTGTAATATTAAAATAACCGCTTTTTACTAAGTGCATATTGATGTATACACGGTACATATACCAAAACAACATTTTGTACAATTTTTGTCTGTCTGTCTGTCTGTTCCGGCTAATCTCTGAAACGGCTGGACCGATTTTGACGGAACTTTCACTGGCAGATAGCTGATGTAACAAGGAGTAACTTAGGCTACTTTTCCGAGGGGTAAAATTCCGAGGCGTGATAAAACCGAATTCCACGCGGACGAAGTCGCGGGCAACAGCTTGTACATAACAACACCCAGACACAGAAAAACCATCTATGTCCGTCACACAAACGTCTGTCCCGGGTGGGAATCGAACCCACGGCCTACAGCGCAAAAGGCAGGGTTACCACCAACTGAGCGTGTGAGGCCTGTTAATAATGTAAAAAAAGTTTATGACTTTCACTTCGACTTTGACTTTACCTGGGGGGCGTGCGCCGGGGGGTGTTCGTGCGGGGGCGGCCCCCCCGAGGGGGCGCGCAGGTATATGTAGGGGTCAGTATCGTCTTCCGTCACCATTACGTATGAAGAGTCCTGGTTGTCTGAAAATTACAATTATACTGACTGGCCTCATAGCTCAGTTGGTTAGTAACCCTACCTTCTGCGCCGGTCGTGGGTTCGATCCCCACTCAGGACAAACATTTATGTGACATTTGTAACATTGATGTTTGTTCTGTGTCTGGGTGTTAATATGTATGTATTTACAAAAGAAAAGTATATAAGTATGTATATCAGTTGTCTGGTTCCCATGACACAAGCTATGCTTAGCTTACTTTGGGGCTAGATGGCGCTGTGTGACAATGTCCACCAATATATATTTATATTAGCAGTAGAACTCTCGCCAAGTTCGTCCGGGGAAGTACTGCCACCATACCAATTTCTGCCACCAAGCAGTAACGCGTTACAGTTTGAAAGGTGGTTGTCGGTGAAATTACAGGCACATGAGACATTCCCACACGCCTCAAGAGTTACGGGCGCATATGCGACTTAGGTCTTGTGCCTAGTAGGGGAGGACGCAAGTCGCATCGGTTGTTATGGGCCGAGGTTACCGCTTAACACCGGGTGGGCCGTCGGCTCGTTAAAAACTGTATCACATAAAAAAAATGACAATGCTACGCAACGAGCAGATGGCCCACTCGGGGTTAAGTGGTAACCTCTGTCTATAAGTAAACGACTTGGGTCCTCCCATACTTAGATAAGCTTGCGCAGTATGGGGAGTCGAACGTTTTGGTATTGTTATCAGATATTTATTTAATGATTAGTCTTATTACACTCTTGAACAATTTGCTTCAGAATTTAAAATGTGATTTTGAATTGTTTATTTATTTATCTATAAATCATTTAGTTTTTTTTTGAGAGTGGTGGTCTAGTGGTACCGACCCCGAGTTTCAATCCGGAGGTAGCCGGTTCAAATACCGACGTGCACCTATGAGTTTTTCTATTGAAAGATTTATGTGCGCAATACACATTTGTGTTCAGTTAGAAATTTTATTTTTGTTTCCTTGTATGAGCCATGGGCTTGAAATAAATGTAATATTATTAATACCACGTTCTCAAAACGGTGAAGGAAAGCATCGTTAGGTAACCGATATGTCCTAGAAATGAAAATTGGAAGACATGTGTCGAGTGCACGAAAGGAGCCTCTTTGAGGCGCACTTACAATCCTTTCACCACACTGGTTCGATAGAATCGGTGACTCGAGAAGAAGAAGAAGAAGAAGACTGACCGTCCACATCGTCGCTCAGCACGCAGGTGATGGTAGTGTCGTCGTCGGAAGCCGCCGAGTTGGAGACCATCTGGTAAGTGTTGCTGCCGTCACCGCACCTGCGAACGGGGGAATTACCAGCGCTGCAGAGCTCACGCCTTCGTCCGGGGAAGTACTGCGACCCCATTTCTGCAGCCAAGCGGTGACGCATCAGCGTTACTGTGTTCCGGCTCGAAAGGTGTGGTTGCCGGTGAAATTACAGACACATGAGACATTACATAATACATTAAAAAAAAAAAAAAAAAAAGGCGCAGCCAAGCTGCCGCCGACGACCAATTCTGTAGCTACGACAACCACATATATTTGTGTTCAAGAATCGAACCGACGACCTACAGGGCGGAGTTACTACCAACTGAGCTGTAACACCAGACAGTATATCACTAAGTATTTCTTTGTTATGGGCTCGGTACCCACTTCAAATAGATCAGTATATAAACTATATATCTATACAAATAAGTAAAATTGAAGTGTCTGTTTGTAATATTAATATAACCACTATTTACTAAGTGCATATGGATACACGGTACATATACCAAAACAACATTTTTTTAAATTTTTGTCTGTCTGTCTGTCTGTTTGTTCCGGCTAATCCCTGAAATGGCTGGACCGATTTTGACGGGACTCTCACTGGCAGATAGCTGATGTAACAAGGAGTAACTTAGGCTACTTTTCCGAGGGGTAAAATAGGGGTGCGTGATAAAACCTAATTCCACGCGGACGAAATCGCTAGTATAATATAAAATTGAAAACTGTCACTTACTTTACTAGGGTGAAGTTGAGCAGGTCTAATTGGACCATCCCCTTGTCTGAATCCATTATCTGCAAATACTTGGTGTCGCCATCATCGCTGCTGCCTTCCGAATGTGGCAGAATCTGCTCCCGGTACTCCGGCCGGTAATTCCCCTGGCCGTAACCCTCCGTCATGTGTTCCACCTGACACACAAACATCAATCTGAGGGAGCCGGTTCAAATCCCAACGTGCACCAAATTTTTCGCTTGTACTATGTATGTGCGCAATACGTTCCCATAACCGGACTGGTCTCACAGCCCAGTTGATAGTAAACCCTGCCTTCTGCGCTGTAGGTCGTGGGTTCGATTCCCACCCGGGATAAAAATTTGTGTGAACAAAGATGTTTGTTCTTTGTCTGGGTATATTTTTTAAAAATACTTAGAAGTATGTATATCAGTTGTCTGGTTCCCATGATACAAGCTATGCTTAGCTTACTTTGGGGCTAGATGGCGCTGTGTGACAATGTCCACCAATATTTATTTATATTTATAACACTGAAGGAAAACATCGTAAGGAAACCGACATGTCCTAGAACTGAAATTTCTAAGACACGTGTCGAGTGCACGAAAGGAGCCTCTTTGAGGCGCACTTTAATCCTGTAATCACACTGTATCGAGAGAGTCCGTAACAGGATAAGTAGTAGAACTAAACTCAATTTAAGACTGGTTGGTTTAGTTACCTTTTTATCAAACGGAGTTACTTCAACTATCTGTAGATGACCTGAAATGAAAAAACAATATTAATATTAAAAAACTAGCTGTTGTCCGCGACTTCGTCCGCGTGGAATTCGGTTTTATCACGCACCCCTATTGTTCCCCTCGGAAAAGTAGCCTAAGTTACACCTTGTTACATCAGCTATCTGCCAGTGAAAGTCCCGTCAAAATTGGTCCAGCCATTTCAGAGATTAGCCAGAACAAACAGATAGACAGACAAAAATTGTAAAACATGTTGTTTTGTTATATGTACCGTGCATATGCACTTAGTAAAAAGCGGCTATTTTAATATTACAAACAGACACTCCAATTTCATTATTTGTATAGATGTGATACAGTTACGGAACGAGCATATGGCCCACCTGGTGTTAATTAACCTCGGCCCATAACAACCAATGTGTCTTGAGCCCCTATAGGTACGACAAGACCCAAGTCACATATACGCCCGTAACTCTGAGACGTGTAGGTGTAATGTCTCATGTGCCTGTAATTTCACCGGCAACCACAATTGATCTCCATACTGGAAACAAATAATAAACTTTATAAAATTCCAATGCAGAAAACCCTCTTACAATTCTTATACTCAGCGGTAAACATTTGATTGTCTTCCGAGATGTGAGAAACGTCTGATGAAACATCCACCTCGCACACACCGTCCCCTTCACTCGACATGATTCAATCCTGAAAATATATATAAAACGTTATCAACAATCAATTTGAAGAAGATATATATTTACTATTAAAAATACATACATATTAACACCAAGACAGAATAACCATCTGTCTATCACACATTTGTCCTGGGTGGAAATCGAACCCACAACCTAGCTGTCAAAACTTTTATTTCCATAGAATTCATAAAGAAATGGCTTGGAAACGTCAATATTATTAAAACATAAGGTCACGCGTACTTATTGATAAGTTTGATGCCTGTTCAAACCCTATCCGACCCTCCATGGGGAAGAACAGCCAAGAAACTACTTCTACTACCAACTTGAATGTAAGGTGAGTCAATAGATTGTGTGCAAAATAATGTGTGTAGTAAAAACCAGTTACAAGAGATTTCTATAATTTTGTCAGATAGCTAACGACACTGTATTTCATTATTAGCTTTTAAATTATTTATATTTTTTAATATATATAGGGAAAAATATTAACAATATTCATTTATGTAGCAAGAATTACATCAGATGAATTCTTGAAGAAAATCAACATTTTCATATTGTAAACAATATGAGATAAAATTTTGATTTATTAAAACCCATGATTATAATATATATTTTAAATATTGTCCTTAACACTATGGATACAAATATGCCTTATAATTTCTTTTTCTATGGCTTTTGTGTTAGATCTTGTTTTTTACATGTCAAATATAAGTTAACGGGCTGATAAATTATAAACCTACTAAAATTATAAATGAAACAATATTCAAAATTAACTATTTTTATTTTCATTTCTTTTTATTAATAGATTTGACATTGTTTTATTAAAATATAATAATAATATTGGTGGACATTACACACAGTGCCATCTAGCCCCAAACTAAGCACAGCTTGTACTATGGGAACCAGACAACTGATATAATACTTATATACATTTTTGTAAATACATATTGACACCCAGACACAGCACAAACATCTATATTCGTCATGTGTGTCCTGGGTGGGAACCGAACCCGTGACCTAAAGCGCAGAAGGCAGAGTTACTACCAACTGAGCTGCAAGGCCTGTCCAATAATAGGACTCGTTAAATTGATCATATATACATGCATAAATTACACTTAAATCCCCGGAAGGGCAGGTATATTCGTGACAAGTTTATCCTGGGTGGGAATCGATCCCAACACCCACAGCGCAGAAAGCATGGTTACTACCAACTGAACTGTGAGGCCAGTCAGGAATGCAAGTAGTTGCTGTTGTTATGGCTACTACTCGGATTGGCTATCCAACCAGTGTGGTGAAAGGATTAAAGTATTCCTAATTGAGGCTCCTTCCGTGCACTATGGACAAATGTTACATCTAGTGGGACATCTCTACTGACAATTACTACAAAATAAGAAAAATGTATTAGGGTAGTAGGACGATAATTTTAGATATCTGTAGTTATCATATTTTCCTTAAAAATAACATGGAAGGTAGCAAATTATCTGTGTCACGGCTTTCATTGTAATGAAAATTCATTTTAAACAGGTAACCTGTACCCATTTTAAACTTTATTACATATATTTTCAGTTTATTTTTTCATCAGTTCATTAATTCTCAAGTTCTGTACTCAGAGGTACGAATAGGCTACTGATTACTCGCTACATATTATCAAGCCTGTTAATCGTTTTAGTGTCTATTTGAAGTAAATATATATTAAGAAAGTTTAGAGTGGTATTATGCGAATAATCTTGAGGATTTTCGCCCGAAAAACGTAAATATGTCAAATTAAATCGTAATATTTATCTTTACATTGCAACACCGCAATGCCTGGGTTTCTATTCTAATCGAAAATATTGAATTTTATTGTTGCAACAATAACCAAAGGGATACTTACGATTTAATGGCAACAAATTCGATCCAAATCAAACAAAACACCGCTAATAACAAACGGACATAGTTAACATCTATATTACCACGACACCCGTTATCGATTGCAAAAATACGAGCGCCATTTTCATTCGTAAATGTAATAATTCCATTCACAGAATAAAATGGCTCCAAATTCTACCATTTTCTACCATGAATTGCAGTTTTCTACCAAAATAAAGGGGCTGCCACTATTATTTTACTTATTTGGCCCGATATTTAATTAGAATTATTCGAAATCTGACAGTTTACTTAATTATTTTTAAATAATAAAATTTGCATCATAGTAGCTTGCTTATAGACTGTTTTTTAAAACCATTGTTTAAACAATTCTATCAATAACTCATCTACTCGTGTCGTGAAGAAACGAAAATTAAGTGATGTAAAAAGTATAGAAACCAAACATTGTAAGTTAGCCAATAAATGATAAGTGTTAATATGAATATTTTTTTCGAAATAAAATGATTAAATTAATAAATAAATACTGATGGAAATTTTACACAGCGCCACCTGTGTGTCTACTGATTGACTACGCATTGTGTGTGCATTTTTCGTATCTAGGTCATGAGCTTTGGAAACGGCGGGAACCAATGATACCTGTCTCTTTCACACTCGTGACAAACTCATATAGACCCATAAGAAACAAAAACGGTTTATTGAAGAAAATTCAGCTCATTTTCGGGAAAATAAATAAGTCAATTTGGTTTTTATTACGAATACTACTAGGAAATAGAACTGTTCGTAATTATTGAGCTACTGTTTTAGTTTTAGGAGACCATGAAATTTGAATTCTGCATCGCGCAAGTGATGTATTGTAGTCAACTAGGAACGAATAACACATGTTAGTACACACCGTCGGGAGGTCCGTAGCTACTACGTAAGCCGGTGTTGGTGGGGAGCCGGTCTAATTCCTCATCATCAGATATGTGTAAGCGTTTGATGCGATAATGCAATCATATTATGGTGAAAATAAATAATGTCAAATACTGTCAAGAAAAATGATAAAGAGGCTTCGGTCTCATCCTCACGTTAGTAGCTGATTCGACTTCCTTTTGCAATTTTAAAATACAATACTATACAAAATTGACTTCCGAACTTTACATGAGATAAACATGTAAGTGCCTATTTCTTCGCTCTGGTGCTTATAATTTAGTGCCTTTTTCAAGTATTGTAAATTTTTATGGTAGGTATAGATAAATATATTTTATTTGCTGAAACATGTGTAAATTACATTACATGCAGATGATACAATCGTTTTCGACGCGACATGTTTTACCGAATTTGGCGTGAAATATTAATATCAGCGGTTCGCCAGAACATTTTTTATTTAAACACAAAATTAATAAAATAGGAAATTATCAGAATTTTATAAACATACAATTTGTACCTTCATTCTTAATGTTAACAACTAAACTAAACATACCTACATACATTATAGACACATGAGACATTCCACCTTCACGTCTCACATTTACGGGCGCATACGATGAGACTTGGGTCTTGTCATACCTACTTTGGGAGGACCCAAGTCGCATCGGCTGTTATGGGCCGAGGTTACCACTTAACACCAGGTGGGCCGTCGGCTCGTTCCGTAAATGTATTACATAAAAAAAAAAAAACAAAGTAGAGTGACTTTTTGGGTACTCATTTTGGGTTTCATATCATTTCTTAAACAGCATTAGAAATCACGAAAATCTAACTATTCTAAATTTCCAACGTGGTGGTTCATTTAAGAGCATAGTCACATAGTTTGAAGACAAAAAATTTACATAAGTAGGTATATGACTTGTAAAAAAATATTTTCTCCATTACAAGCTTTACAGTCAGTCCCTGGATACCACCGAAGGCTATTTATTTATTTATTATTTATTTATTTATTTATTTATTAAAATTACATAATGAGCTTACAGATGTCATCCAACGCGCCCACAATTAATAATATTATTAATATCAATATCAATATTAATCAAATATCAATATTATTGTACTTATTCGACACAAATCCAATGTGCCGAAACACGATATGCCTGCTGAGCTGCTATTGTGTAGTTGTGTGCAGGTGTGCAGGTGCGCCATCAGCTCCAGCTCCCCGCAATATTGGAAGAGACCCTAGTGGTCTAGTGGTACTGACCCCGAGTTTCAATCCGGAGGTCGCAGGTTCAAATCCAATACCAAATAATTCTGCTAATTTGCTAATTCAGGCTAGGAGAACTAGTTCAAAATTCAGTAGCAAATTCTGACCTAAATACGCAAGTTTAATAAAAGGTTGTCCAACAATGATTTTCTTCGAATTCAAGTATACTTTCTAGATTTCATACTACAGAGATAATAAATGAGAGGTCTCCTCTAATACAGGTTTCCTTACACTTAACCGAAGAGTTCCCAATACATCATAACGACAACATTGTAATTTAAATAAATAACTTTTGTTTGTTTTAATATGGTAATCGAAATGAACTTGAAAATAAACTGTGGAGTATGTAACAGCGCCATCTAGCCAGATCTGCGTCAAACTCACACACAGTTCAGTTTCAAAGCGTTATATATACTGCAGCGGTGTGACCGACGCCGACGGTCTAACAGTTTTGATAGGTATGTCAACATTATCCATCAGAGGTCGCTATTAGCACACTTATTTAAGACTACCGACTCAATTTAATACTGTTGTGAATTTAAATTAACAATTATGTTTTATAATTCACTGTAGTTTAAGTGACATTTATTTTTGTATTTTATGTCTCAAGATGAAGCATTAACATTATATTCTGTTCAATTTAATGAAAGTAATTATTATAGAAAAATATTGATTATAATCTATTGTAAGCGTAATGATAAATTATAAAGAGATATGCATGACATTTAGTTACTTTAATAGTTGATGAATTAATAAATCTTAAAAATATATTAATTCATTACGTTTTTTTACTACCTTCTATGAAATAGATATTCTACTAATATTATAAACGTGAAAGTTTGTATATATGGATGTTTGTTAGTCTTTCACGCTCAAACGGCTGAATGGATTTGGATGAAATTTGGCACCAAGATAGCTTATATCCTGGATTAACACATAAGCTACTTTTATCCCGGAAAAATGCAGTGTTTCCGTGGGATTACTTATTTAACGCAGGTAACACCGCGGGGCGCAGCTAGTAGTCTATACCGAGCAGCAAAAGAGAGTCAAAGTAGCTACTTCGGTGGTGTTGAGAAGAACTCTCGTTTTTCACTTTACAGATTTGTTTGCAGTTTAATGTTTCATTTCCTTTCATTGTATAATATCCATTCATGACGTCTATTATAGAGCCATTAATCAGATGACAGGGGTTTAGACCGGCCCCCCGTCACGACCGGTTTACCGTGTAGCCGTGGACTCCCCGAGAGTACAGCACTACAACTTACACTCAACGCAAATGGAGCGAAAACATCGTTTGCGCGATGCAGAACTCGACACGCTATTGGTCGGTTTTCGTGACGTCCATCTTGTCAAGGTGAAACTCTAGTTAGTGAGTCAGGATGACTGTGACTGCTCGGTGCTCGGCTGAGAGTAAACTGGATATAAACAGACATGTATCTTTGTTTTACTAGTTGATAATCGTCTGGTCTCACCAAAAACCCGTGTAAAGTTAAATATGAATAGTTTAAAGCTTGATAAAATATAAATAGTTTGAGTATTTAAGAATGTGTTGTCCCAAACTTCATAGTTGTATCACAATAATAAAAGTTATTGTAAAGAGAATACACTGAAGTAAAATTCTGTTTCTACCGTCGGCTACATATTCGCTTGCATCAGCCCATAATTGTCACAAAGTCACAAGCAACACTCTGTAATACAAATGTGATTATAAGTTGTTAAGTTTAAATTTGAATCTAATTTAAACTGCAATAGAGTTTCATTTCTCAAATAGATTTTAATGAAATATAAGGCGTAACTTAGCTATAGAATGTAACTGGAATGTTACTCTGCGCCTGATATTAATGTGTACAGAAAATAATAATAATATTCGCTCTAATATTAATTTTAACTACATATTATAAAGTGAAAACCTAGGGCTACGTTCTCTCTAGCAACTACGAGCTAGCAAATGGAAAGTTTTAGTAACGCTATCTAGTCAAATATTAAGAACTAAAAAGTGTAGGTAATGTGTACCTAAATAAAAGTAACCAAACATGAATGCCTTTTATTTATTATATTATATTGGTTCTGCATGCCTTACAGCGGTGTAAATTTAAAATGGTGTAAAATAAAATAGCCACTGACTCTAATTTCGTCACTGCCCGCGCTGCCCGCCAGCCGCGCCATTTATTATTTAATTTACAAAGTGCCAAGGAATTTGATAGATGCCTGGACACTAAAACGGTTGACCTGGTTCGTTTTACGACCATTTACTATTTTAGCAATATTTAAAGCTTAGATAATTCTAAGCTTAAAATATTGCTTTTGTTTGCTATTTGTTTATTAATTATTAATAATATTAATTTGCAAATATACTTATTTTTTATCAATAAGTTTTTTTTTATTCCTCTTGTTTTAATAAGCTGGGGACTTACCATTTTGCTTTATTATTGTAGGACCATATAATGTACAGCATGTTTTGACAATAGGTATTACAACACCTGATAAGAAGGAATTTGCAAAGCTTCCCTTCCATGATGTGAAGGGTAGGTTTTCTGTACAATGACAACCCTAAATGCGGGCTCGTACCTACTGCGCAAGTCAAAACAGCGTCAAAAATAGCATTTTGTGAAGAAAAACGCGAAAGATAATAATAAATCGATGCTGGTTATTTTACACGGATTATTTAACAGATCCTTTTATTTCACTAGAAAAATTAGAAAAACGATTAATAAAGAGAAATAATATAAGGAATTGACTAAATTCTCCTTATTCTTTCCTCTCCAGGTAAGTTTTACAATCAATATGTATGTAATAATATATTTTATTTGCTTATAAAAACAATACGTATTTTATTTAAATATTAATATTTACAAAATATACTTGCCTTAATTAAAGAGTATACCTAAATGACAGCATGTGTGTAAGGACCATTTTTAAATTAACTATATAAAGAAGCTCAATTGTCTCTACTACTATCTAATTACTAATCGTTCGATAGAATCAAAATCGCAGGTTTATTATTACTAATAATTAATCCCATAGTGTAATTTTTTTTATTTTGACTTTAATTCACGCAAATCTCAATATATCTAAATGCATCTAAGCATTCGGCTTATAGTTAATCCACAAAGAATGATTGATAAAAACTGTATTTCCCAGAAGGAATAATCAGAGAAAAAGTTGATTAATCATGAGAAAAAAGTCGATTAATCATTTAATTGATTAATTTCAGATTAATCATGACGACAGGAGCACCAGGGGCGGTATTTTTCCTGGGTACCAGGGCACACTATCAGGTAAGCAGAATGACCCAGGCCACACACGTGCATCACGCGATAGCCACAAAACTACTTCTGCCGTCGAGCAGTAATGCACATGATTACTGTGTTCCGGTTTGAAAGTTGTGGTCGCCGGTGAAATTACAGGCACATGAGACATTCCACCTGCACGTGTCAGAGTTACGGGCGCAATAAATTCCGAGGCTTTTGCACCTAACGTATTGTTTTATCAAGATAAATGACACTTTATTGCTCACCAAATCAAAATAATCAGTAACTGTATACCACAGAGTGAGAAAATGGACGGTCATATCGGTATAAAGCTATCTCTTACAGACAGCTTTTGGCCGAGGTATCCGCTTAATAAGGCCGTCTCGCTCGTTCCGTAACTTACAACTGTTAAATGTGGTATTATAGGTATTATATATTATATTATAGGTATATTTAGATTTATACAAATATATATTATATTTGTAGCAGACTTAGAAAAAGCGCGACAGTCTCATCGGAGTCCGCTAATTTTTAACCCAATGTGTACAGCTTATGCGTGGTGGCTTAGTGGTACAAACTCCCAATTTCCATTTCGGAGGTCGCTGGTTCAAACACGTACACCAAAATGAAAAGGTTTATTTCCATAGAATTCATAGAAAATGGCTTGGAAACGTCAATAATATTCAAAACATAAGGTCACGCGTACTTATCGCTAAGTTTGAAGCCTGTTCTCTGTTTATTATTTCTAGTTCACATTTTTCTCATACGATGTGACTTGGGTCTTGTCGTACCTAGTAGGGGAGGACGCAAGTCGCATCGCTGGTGTGGCAGAGGTCACAACTTAACATCAGGTGTATCACATAAAAAAATCTATTAAATACGCGTAACCTTGTGTTATGGATATTATTAACGTTACCATTTCTTTATGAATTCTATGGAAATAAAGTTTTTTGACGTTGACTTTATCGAGTAGGTAGTAACCCTGCCTTCTGCGCTGTAGGACGTGGGTTCGATTCCCACCCAGGACAAACATTTGTGCGACGAATATATAAGTTTGTTCTGTGTCTGGGTGTTGATATGTATTATGTGTATGTATAACAAAACAAAACTATCATATGTATATCAGTTGTGTGGTTGCCATGATACAAGCTATGCTTAGCTTACTTTGGGGCTAGATGGCGCTGTGTGACAATGTCCACCAATATTATTATTATCTAAACTAATATTCTAAAGAGGAAACATTTGTGTTTTTGTATGTATGTTTGTAATGTTTCCACAAAAAAACTACTGGACCGATTTCAAAAATTCTTTCACCGGTAGAAAGCTGCATCTTGATTGAGTGACATAGGCTAATTTACATTTTCAAAAACTTGGGATCCCTAATAAAAATGCAATAATATAACCCAAGGTGTGAAAAAATTAGTCATAAAAAATAAGGCTATAGGTATATAGGTATGTAATAGCGAGTGAAACTGCGGGGCATTGCTAGTTATATATATTTTAAGGTCCTCCAACAACCGGAGTCCCATTTCGACGTGGAGAATGGCAACACAGAGACGATTTACCAGAACCCGTCGTGGAAGAATGGAACCTTGGACTCTAGGGAGCTGAGTGGTTTCAGCCGCTACGCCAATGGGGGTATCCCTAGAGAAGGCGGCTGCTATTCAGTACTGAATGACGTTAATGGTATGATGTGTAGTCGCAGAGGGTCAGACAGGGTCTGAACGGGCGTCTGCAAGATTTTTTATTATAAGCCTATAATGCCAACATAATTTTTCAATATAGATTTTTTTACTAGGTATATACTTAAGTCGACTTGCCTCACAGCTCAGTTGGTAGTAACTCTAGTCTTTTGCGCTGTACGTCGTGGGTTCGATTCCCAACCTGGACAATGATTTTTGTGACGAACTGTTTGTTCTGTGTCTGGGTGTTGATATGTATTATATGTATGTATTTAAATAAAAGTATTATATCAGTTGTCTGGTTCCCATGATACAAGCTATTTACTTAGCTAACTTTGGCGCTAGATGGCGCTGTGTGAATAGTCCAACAAAATAAAAATAAAAAAGATTTCATGAATTATTATGTTGCACTAACAGATGATAAAACAAATGGAGTGATGAAAGGGAACAAACGGAGACCGAGTGAGACGACGCTATGCGGGGACGAGATGACGCCGTCACAGCTTAACCGCGTTGGCAATGAGTATGTATATACAATTGTATGTCACGAGCTGACGGCCCACCTGTGGTAACCGCCACCCATACACAACACCACGACTCAAGTCCTCTCGCCATAGTACGAGATGACTCAAGTCCATCACTATTTCAACAAAAAAAAGAATAATTTAAATCGAACTTGTAGTTCCGAAAATATGCGAGGACAAACATACAAACATACATACACTTTTGAAATTTGGCACACTTATTTAGAAGTTGATATAGACTGACAGAAAACTGGGCAGTTCTGGAAATATTACATACAAACGGGTCGAATTGGTGACCTCCGTTTTTTTAAGTCGATAAATAATAAAAATCCTCTCTGGTTCCATTCTGGTCCTCTGGTAAGAAGAGAACCAGAACTCCGGAGAACTAGTGACTCGCCTAGTAGTGTAGTACCTACTGGTACCCTGAAACATACAATTCGTTACAGCGACACATCACCAAAACAGAAGAGCAACAGGCGGTCCCTGCTCGCGTTCCTCACGTCGCTGTCGCTGTCGCGCCGCAAGAAGCGGCTGCCGTCCGACCAGCTGCAGTACCTGCACCACCACCACCTGGAGAGCGCGCTCACCACCTGCACGTACAGGGAGTCCTGCAGGTGTCTCGAGTGCCAGGTGAGTGCTCACAGCACAGGGAGTCCTGCAGGTGTCTAACAAGGTGAGTGCTCATCAGGAATCCAGTAGATGTCTGGAGTGCTCATCGGGAATCCAGCAGATGCCTAGCAAGGTAAGTGCTCGGTTATCATGCAGATGTCTAGCAAAGTAAGTGCTCATCGTGAATCCGGCAGAAGCCTGGTAAGGTACGTGCTCATCGGGAATCCAGTAGATGCCTAGTAAGGTAAGTGCTCATCGGGAATCCAGCAAATGCCTAGCAAGGTAAGTGCTCGGTTATCATGCAGATGTCTAGCAAAGTAAGTGCTCATCGGGAATCCGGCAGAAGCCTGGTAAGGTACGTGCTCATCGGGAATCCAGTAGATGCCTAGTAAGGTAAGTGCTCATCGGGAATCCAGCAAATGCCTAGCAAGGTAAGCGCTCGGTTATCATGCAGATGTTTAGCAAAGTAAGTGCTCATCGGAAATCCAGCAGATGCCTGGCAAGGTAAGTGCTCATCGAGAATCCGGCAGAAGCCTGGCAAGGTAAGTGCTCATCCAGAATCCGGCAGAAGCCTGGCAAGGTAAGTGCTCATTTGGAATCCAGCAGATGCCTAGCAAGGTAATTGCTCGGTTATCATGCAGATGTTTAGCAAAGTAAAAGCTCATCGGGAATCCAGCAGATGCCTGGCAAGGTAAGTGCTCATCGGGAATCCGGCAGAAGCCTGGCAAGGTAAGTGCTCATCCAGAATCCGGCAGAAGCCTGGCAAGGTAAGTGCTCATTTGGAATCCAGCAGATGCCTAGCAAGGTAAGTGCTCGGTTATCATGCAGATGTTTAGCAAAGTAAGTGCTCATCGAGAATCCGGCAGAAGCTTGGCAAGGTAAGTGCTCATCGAGAATCCGGCAGATGCCTGGCAAGGTAAGTGCTCATCGGGAGGAGGACCCAAGTCGCATCGCTTGTTACGGGCAGAGGTTGCCACTTAACACCAGGTGGGCCGTCGCCTCATTCTGTAATTGTAGCACATTAAAAAAAGTACTAAAGTCAAAGTTCAGAATAATATATATTATTTAAATATAAATGTTTGATTGATTAAAATATATGATAGTATTTTGTTAAAATATGTTTATTTTTATACTAAGCGTCTCGCTGCAAAATATAGATTACAACTTATTTATAAATAAAGTAAAATGTCAACGCTGCCCATTACAAAATACAATTTGAAAACAAGACTATTTACAGTACATAAAATACAGCGTTATTTAGAAAGATTTATATCATTTTCACAACGTTTATGAGCAATAATGTAATTATTAACTGACCCCAGAGTTGACAGTTTCTCTGGTCAAACCCTGACTGTGGTTGTCAAGCTAAGAAATCTACACAATATCTATTAAAAAACTATGACGAAAATACATATTAATTAGTCAATATAGCTTATAAACTGATAGGTGTCTGAGCTAAGGGCTGACACTTACATATTTTGCCTTATTAAAAAAAAAAATGTGAGTAGTATTTAGTGCTGCCAACGATGCTAAAATCAATATTTAAATACAATTTTTAGTCTTAATCTAAATTTAATTCATTGTTTAAAATGTGGACCACGGATAGTGGAATTCAAACGAATGCTTTGGATTGCACGAGAGGTATTATTTTAAAATTTCATTCAAGACTTTGTAACCACTTATTTATATATTACATTTAATTGTTTTAAACAGTAAAGCAAAGCATCACACCAAACATATTAAGGCGATTATTTAAAGCTATTTTTAACGCCCTTTTACTAGTTGCTAAATAAATGTAATTTAGCACCATTTAAAATTTTTATAACCTAATTAAAAGTGAACATTTGCAAAGGGTTTAATATATGAATTTTACTGCTACATGTACAAATAAAAATGTCTTTAATGAACATAATTATAATTAAAATGTATTTATGTCATGTACAAATACTTAATCAACAAATTTGTCTATGTCAAATTCTACGTTTGTGTCTGGGACATCTGATTCACTTGTCTTTCTGCGCTCTTCTAACCTGACACACTTAAGACATTTCTCTCCCTTTCTAAGCCAACAACCCCTATGATACATTGAGTTACATTTTTCACAGAGTAACGCGCCACTGTCAAACGGATACAAAATCTCGTTGTTCCCGCACACTTCACATAAATAACCTTTTCCTGAACATCTAGGGCATTTTGTGATGTGGGACCGACAGACCTCCGTTAGCTCTGTCAGTTGAGTCTCGAGAGATCCATCGTTGATTGCTTGTAGATGCACCATGCTGTATTTCTTGTTAACATCGCCTAGTTGCACAAATAATGGAGTGAACAGACTTGTACCATCGGTGCAGTTGCATAGATATCGACGCATCCATTGCAAGTCTCTCCTCATTTTATGCACCCATTCAAGTTCAGCTATAAAATTAAATAGTTTTGAATTTATTCTCTCGACATCTATATACGGTCGCGCCCATGAGAGGCTTAACATTTGAAATGCTAATCGTGATATGTATCTCTTCTCCCAGTCCCAGTTGTGGACAACTCTCGCTGGTATCGCTGATAAGTCGTTCCAATGGCACGTTGTACAGAAATATAGTCCTGTATAGTCGCACAATCTAGGTTCATTCCACGAATCTTTAAATGTCAATGCGGTGTGACATTCAGCACATTTGTAGTCCTGACTAGCGAGACCTTTCTCCGGACATATACTCATCTCAAACTGTCCCCTCTCCGTCATAACAACATGAGCACACATCCTACATATGTGATCAACGCATTTGTAGTGACATAGGTAACCGCAGTCGGTGCAAATGTATGAACCTTGAACGATACTCCATATAACTCCGCTGCAGTGGTCGCAGTACTGTTTTCTGTTACTCGGATTGACTTGCTGTTCGAAATGGTGCCCTTTTATGGACACCTTCACTCGTGATAGGCCATCATTTTCGTTTAGATCTTGAAGTCTCAGTCTCAACTCGACCAAATACCTCACCAGCCATTTCCTCTCTTCGGAGCACTGCGGACTGTTCAGTACTAACTCTTTGCACTGATTAATCGCCTTCTCGATTTCCTCTTTTGTCGCTGAGCTGTGTATTTTCAACTTTTTGTTCGCTATTGCCTTTGGGATGAAGGTTGCGTCGTAATTATCATCGCCCGAAACGCAGCCGGATGTTGAAGACGATGATTCTGTTCTGGTGGTGACTTCGGCACTCCTAGGACTGCAACATATAAGACTGTTGCGATATTTTGGCGAATCATTGGCCAGAGCAGACATCGTAAAAATCTCGGGAACAAATAACAAAGGATTTGAACTCCTATATCACATTCGCTCTGAATATCACGCTGTTATTTCAGTTGGGGGTGGTCGCAGCCGCTATCGAGGGTTATTTTTCATCTCGGCTGGATTTTACGTCGTATTCGTGTAATTAATTTCGATAATCATGGACATCACAAAATTATTTCGTCACTGTTTTGACAGTCGAAGTCATATTGTCTGCTTGACATGACAGCTGAGCTGATATGAATTAGTTACCTATTTAGGTTGGTGTTGTTTGCTTTACGTTCCGTTTTACAGTATTTTTTTGTTATAGCGTTATAGCTTCGAGGGCTGTATGTGGTAGTAATCGATTAATACCATACCTACTTTGAATCTGAAGATATATTGTAGATATCTTTTCAGATTGAATCCATAGCGTAAACTAATGAGTTTTCCGCTTGAAAAATTAAAGTGCTTCTCGAACAAAACGGTTAAATCTAAAAAAATTGGCTATTAGGATTTAATCCATATACTTATGTGTTTAGTTATTTTTTTTTAATATTTTAAATTGAGTCACTTTCATTTTCTTATTTATACACTAGTTAGTGGATTTCAAAATTATCGTTAAGTAGGACGGAACGTTTCTGTAAGACACGCTAGTGCCAACATTGTAACAGAGTGTTCTTTTTACTTTTTGTGATGCATTGCGTACTCTTTGCTTTGGTCTTCACCCGAAACACGTCATTTCGCAGCAATGTATTTGCTACGACCTTCCGCATAGGGGAACTGGGACAAATGGATAAAGGGTGAAATTACAGGAACATGAGATATTCCATCTTCAAGTCTCAGAGTTACGGGCGCATACAATGCGATTTGGGTCGTGTCATACCTAAGTAGGGAAGAACAAGTATTGCTTTTTAAGTCAGTCAAAATTTTATTTCTATATAATTCATAAAGAAATGACCAGGAAACCAGGTGGGCCTTCTGATCGTGCTGAAACTTAAGTCATATAAAAAAAGGGGGCCCGTAATATTATAACATTCGTAATTATGTTACATTGTATTTCTAAGAATAATCGTCTGTATTCTGTGTAGTCAGGCTAAAAACGTAGTTTTTGGCTCAGAAAAGTTTTACTGAGATACTTTGAGATTAATAAGTAACATTTGGGTAATAATAAAAAAAGCCTAGTTGGTACTTAAATCTATGTGGTTACCATATGAAGGGTGTAGCAGGATTTGAACCACTTTTTGAAAAAAAAAAACAACCATGCATTCTAATTTCCCTATCTATAAAATCTTACCGAGTCTAATGTTTATTTTTAATAACAAAATTTTGTTTTATAATATTTTACGATGACTATAAGATTGAAAATATCCATTTAAGTAATTATTGTAAGTTAATAGATATATTTTATGTGTCCCCACAGTCGACAGACGCGAAGACGAAACCCACCTAATTAGTTTATCTAATGTAACGAATGACCTAGAAACTAGGGCCTAGTGATGACCTAATGTACACATGCCCTACATTATAGCCTAGATTATTTACTAAGTGGGTACTAAGTTTAATTACTGATAAATAGATCTTTTGAGACGCTTGTTTTTATGACAGAATATTAATTGTGTCGCAGGTGGCATCGACACGCAAATACACGAGACATCGATCGAACCCAAGCGCACCTTTTTAAAAGCTTTCATTTAACTTCCAATATTTGTATGTATGTTTGGTTATATCAAAATTTACAAGTGAATTTTGAACTCTCGCAGCGCTACTAGGCCGAAATTTGGTATCCATTCATAAACATTACCTATGCTAATGTTAGGACCTGCTTTGACAGGCCTCACAGCTCAGTTGGTAGTAACCCTGCCTTCTGCGCTATAGCTCGTGGATTCGATTCCCACCCACGACAAATATTTGTGTGACGAGCATTGATGTTTGTTCTGTGTCTGTAAATATGCACATGTATGTATTTACGAGAAAAAGTATATATTTATTCGATCAGTCATCCGGTTCCCACAGCTATGCTTATTTGGGGCTAGATGGCGCTGTTTGAAATTTCCATCAATATCTATTTATTATACTTCAGAGCCGTTACTTCGAGTGTGACGAGTACGAGGAGGGCTACAGTTCAGACGAGAGCGAGTATACGATGTACGTCGCGCAGATGCACGCGCAGAGACAGGAGCCGCCCCCCCCTCCCCCCGGGGGGGACGAGGAGCGCGACGACGAGGTGCGCACTGCGGACCAAACTAGTACTAGAAAACACTAGCAACACTAGCTACCCACTAACACTAGCAACACTAGCCACTAACACTGGCAATAATAGCTAGCCACTAACACTAGCAACACTAGCTACTAACACTGGCAATAATAGCTAGCCACTAACACTAGCAACACTAGCTACTAACACTGGCAATAATAGCTAGCCACTAACACTAGCAACACTAGCTACTAACACTGGCAATAATAGCTAGCCACTAACACTAGCAACACTAGCCACTAACACTGGCAATAATAGCTAGCCACTAACACTAGCAACACTAGCCACTAACACTGGCAATAATAGCTAGCCACTAACACTAGCAACACTAGCTACTAACACTGGCAATAATAGCTAGCCACTAACACTAGCAACACTAGCTACTAACACTGGCAATAATAGCTAGCCACTAACACTAGCAACACTAGCTACTAACACTGGCAATAATAGCTAGCCACTAACACTAGCAACACTAGCTACTAACACTGGCAATAATAGCTAGCCACTAACACTAGCAACACTAGCTACTAACACTGGCAATAATAGCTAGCCACTAACACTAGCAACACTAGCTACTAACACTGGCAATAATAGCTAGCCACTAACACTAGCAACACTAGCTACTAACACTGGCAATAATAGCTAGCCACTAACACTAGCAACACTAGCTACTAACACTGGCAATAATAGCTAGCCACTAACACTAGCAACACTAGCTACTAACACTGGCAATAATAGCTAGCCACTAACACTAGCAACACTAGCTACTAACACTGGCAATAATAGCTAGCCACTAACACTAGCAACACTAGCTACTAACACTGGCAATAATAGCTAGCCACTAACACTAGCAACACTAGCTACTAACACTGGCAATAATAGCTAGCCACTAACACTAGCAACACTAGCTACTAACACTGGCAATAATAGCTAGCCACTAACACTAGCAACACTAGCTACTAACACTGGCAATAATAGCTAGCCACTAACACTAGCAACACTAGCTACTAACACTGGCAATAATAGCTAGCCACTAACACTAGCAACACTAGCTACTAACACTGGCAATAATAGCTAGCCACTAACACTAGCAACACTAGCTACTAACACTGGCAATAATAGCTAGCCACTAACACTAGCAACACTAGCTACTAACACTGGCAATAATAGCTAGCCACTAACACTAGCAACACTAGCTACTAACACTGGCAATAATAGCTAGCCACTAACACTAGCAACACTAGCTACTAACACTGGCAATAATAGCTAGCCACTAACACTAGCAACACTAGCTACTAACACTGGCAATAATAGCTAGCCACTAACACTAGCAACACTAGCTACTAACACTGGCAATAATAGCTAGCCACTAACACTAGCAACACTAGCTACTAACACTGGCAATAATAGCTAGCCACTAACACTAGCAACACTAGCTACTAACACTGGCAATAATAGCTAGCCACTAACACTAGCAACACTAGCTACTAACACTGGCAATAATAGCTAGCCACTAACACTAGCAACACTAGCTACTAACACTGGCAATAATAGCTAGCCACTAACACTAGCAACACTAGCTACTAACACTGGCAATAATAGCTAGCCACTAACACTAGCAACACTAGCTACTAACACTGGCAATAATAGCTAGCCACTAACACTAGCAACACTAGCTACTAACACTGGCAATAATAGCTAGCCACTAACACTAGCAACACTAGCTACTAACACTGGCAATAATAGCTAGCCACTAACACTAGCAACACTAGCTACTAACACTGGCAATAATAGCTAGCCACTAACACTAGCAACACTAGCTACTAACACTGGCAATAATAGCTAGCCACTAACACTAGCAACACTAGCTACTAACACTGGCAATAATAGCTAGCCACTAACACTAGCAACACTAGCTACTAACACTGGCAATAATAGCTAGCCACTAACACTAGCAACACTAGCTACTAACACTGGCAATAATAGCTAGCCACTAACACTAGCAACACTAGCTACTAACACTGGCAATAATAGCTAGCCACTAACACTAGCAACACTAGCTACTAACACTGGCAATAATAGCTAGCCACTAACACTAGCAACACTAGCTACTAACACTGGCAATAATAGCTAGCCACTAACACTAGCAACACTAGCTACTAACACTGGCAATAATAGCTAGCCACTAACACTAGCAACACTAGCTACTAACACTGGCAATAATAGCTAGCCACTAACACTAGCAACACTAGCTACTAACACTGGCAATAATAGCTAGCCACTAACACTAGCAACACTAGCTACTAACACTGGCAATAATAGCTAGCCACTAACACTAGCAACACTAGCTACTAACACTGGCAATAATAGCTAGCCACTAACACTAGCAACACTAGCTACTAACACTGGCAATAATAGCTAGCCACTAACACTAGCAACACTAGCTACTAACACTGGCAATAATAGCTAGCCACTAACACTAGCAACACTAGCTACTAACACTGGCAATAATAGCTAGCCACTAACACTAGCAACACTAGCTACTAACACTGGCAATAATAGCTAGCCACTAACACTAGCAACACTAGCTACTAACACTGGCAATAATAGCTAGCCACTAACACTAGCAACACTAGCTACTAACACTGGCAATAATAGCTAGCCACTAACACTAGCAACACTAGCTACTAACACTGGCAATAATAGCTAGCCACTAACACTAGCAACACTAGCTACTAACACTGGCAATAATAGCTAGCCACTAACACTAGCAACACTAGCTACTAACACTGGCAATAATAGCTAGCCACTAACACTAGCAACACTAGCTACTAACACTGGCAATAATAGCTAGCCACTAACACTAGCAACACTAGCTACTAACACTGGCAATAATAGCTAGCCACTAACACTAGCAACACTAGCTACTAACACTGGCAATAATAGCTAGCCACTAACACTAGCAACACTAGCTACTAACACTGGCAATAATAGCTAGCCACTAACACTAGCAACACTAGCTACTAACACTGGCAATAATAGCTAGCCACTAACACTAGCAACACTAGCTACTAACACTGGCAATAATAGCTAGCCACTAACACTAGCAACACTAGCCACTAACACTGGCAATAATAGCTAGCTACTAACATTAGCAACACTAGCTAGCCACTAACATTAGCTAGCCACTTACAGTAGCTGGCCACGAACGTTAGCTAGCCACTAACACTAGCAACACTAGCTACCCACTAACACTATTATTATTATTACTATTATTGTCATATGTATCAGAACTGTCTTTTTGTTATTCTATTTTAGTTTAATTGTGTAATATATATGATGTTGGTGTACTTAAATAAATAAACACTAGCTAGCCACTAACACTGGCTAGCCACTTACACTAGCTTGCCACTTACACTAGCTAGCCACTAACACTAGCTTGCCATGAGCACTAGCTGGCCACTAACACTAGCAACACTATCTAGCCACGAACGCTAGCTAGCCACTTACACTAGCTAACTGAGCTGTGAGGCCAGTCAACTAATTAAGTAATTTATTTGCAGGTGTTCGTCGACGACATACCTGAAGACAACACATCGACGGACATGCTGCTAGAACCGAAGCAGATGTCCGTCTCGTCTGATGGCTCCGAGGACCCGGAGACTATGAACTTGGAGGTGGCCGCCGGCACTCCTGTGCTGCTCAACTATTTGCTCACCCATCCGATTACTTGCGCCATACAATAAGTGCCCTATACCTACTGTGTCGAAGTCAAACGGACTGACAGTTGTAATACTGCCTTCTGAGCTGTAGATCGCGGGTTCGATCCCCACCCAGGACCAATATTTGTGTGACGAACGTAGATGATTGTTCTGTCTGGGTGTTGATATGTATTATATGTATGTATTTACAAAAGAAAAGTATATAAGTTATATATCAGTTGTCTAGTTTGTCACACGATATTGAAATAAAATGTATTATTAATAGTATTATTAACAGTATTATTAACAGTATTAGTAACAGTATTATTAACAGTATTATTAATAATATTAGTAACGGTATTATTAATACTATTAGTAACAGTATTATTAATAGTATTATTGATATTATTTGAGAGCGTTCTTAATCCCTGTATTTGGTAGATTCGAATTGTCGAACCGTACAATGACGCTTGTTCCCCGAAGAGGTAGGTAAAGCCAGTGACCCCCTTTAGGTTACACAACCGTAGAAAATAGACGTGTTAAGTGGTGAGTACATTGCAGTTGCTTTCTTCACGAATACTTAGCGAACGCTTTCAGCTAGAACATAATTACCAGATATATGGGAAAAATTTACATATGTTTATAGATAAGAATGTAGGTATGAGTTTAATATCGTATTTTTCACTTTACTCTGTCTTTAATAATTATATATTCAATTTGACTGGCCTCACAGCTCAGTTGGTTATTAACCTTACCTTCTGTGCTGTAAGGTCGTGGGTTCGATTCCCACTCAGGACAAACATAATGTGTGAGAAACAATAGATGTTTGTTCCGTGTCTGGGTGTTAATATGTATGTATTTACAAAAAAAAAGTATATAAGTATGTATATCAGTTGTCTGGTTCCCATGATACAAGCTATGCTTAGCTTACTTTGGGGCTAGATGGCGCTGTGTGAAATTTTTACCATTATTTATTTATTATTTATATATATTTAATTTAATTTGCGTCAAATATTGTCATAATTTTAATGAAGCGTAAAAATAATGTGTCGTCTCTTGCACTATAATTAAGGTACAGAATTTTCAATGTTTCCTTATAAATGTAAATTTATTATATATTAAATAAAATTATGTATATGTATATTTAAAACGGCCTAATCAACGAAATGTTTAAATTTAATATGTGTGAGAATTGTCCAGTCTCAGAGTTTAAAATTACTCGTATTTAAATAAATGTAACTAAGTATATTATATATTAAGTCGTCAAACTAACAAACTTAGTGAGATATATGATAAATGGCTTCGTTTAAGTGCACTTTAAGTACAAGTGCGGGTTAAGTGATAAGTTATCATGTTTTTAAGTGTAAGTAAGGCAAAGTGCACAGTGTGCTTTTGTAAACATTTTAGTGTGCCTCGCATTTATTTATTTTATTTTTTCAACAGAATCCACAGCTCTTAAAATTAGGTATTATTATTATTATTTATCAATATTTAAATATTTACCCATAAACAATATATTAAAAACTTTATTTGCAAGCTTGGTAAAGTAAATCCCAACTTTTATTTTCGCCATCTAGCCCCAAAGTAAGCTAAGCATAGCTTGTACCATGGGAACCAGACAACTGATATACATACTTATATACTTTTTTGTAAATACATATCAACACCCAGACACAACAAACATCTATGTTCGTCACACAAATGTTTGTCCTGGTTGGGAATCGAACCCACGACCTACAGCGCAGAAGGCAGTGTACAAAACAAAACCTCTCTTATATAATATATACGAGAGATATACAAGATTTGTCCTGCCTACCATAATACCAGGACAAATCTCAAATGACCGGCCTCACAGCTCAGTTGGTAGTAACTGCCTTTGCTCTGTAGGTCGTCGATTCGATTCCCATTCAGGGCAAACATTTGTGACGTACACAGATGTTTGTTCTGTGACTGGGTGTTAATTTGTTAATAAAAAAATGTATGTGTAAGTCCATTATATTATATCAGTGTCTGGTTCCCATAGTACAAGGTATGCTTAGTTTGGGGCTAGATGGCGCTGTGAAATCTCCACAGATTTATTTTTATTATTATATATTTAGTTGATATATTGGAACGAAGTTCCTTATCGCGCGTTGTGAAAGGGGGCTAGACGGAAAAAATTCTTACGAAAAGTTGTCACGACACTTTTCTCCTTGTTTCCTACTTCAGTTACCACAAGCCAATTATTACGAAAATTGAGACTACTGATTAAGTTTATATTACATTATATTTGTTAATAATAAAAAAAAAATTATTATAACTTAAAAAAAATAAAATTTTATTACAATTCCTTCACTAATTAATCGAAAGGAACTTCGTTCCATCCGGGTGTCCCTTGACACCTCTCAAGTTTTTTTTGATTTTATAGCAACATAAAACCGACTAGTCGGCATTAAATTTGCACATGCCTTGTATGTATGCATAATCTATTTTATTGTAAATACTGATATAATTGATTAGATTATAGTTAGCATATTAGTATTTAAGTTTAAAGTGGATATTCTCCGTCTATTTTGAGCTAATTTGGCTTCACACAATCCATTCATATACCTAATAGCGTAAACCCTAACTTAAAAGCTGTTTCGGAGATTAGCCGGGACAGAATGAAAACCAGACAAAAACTTTTTTTTTGGTATATGTACCGTATATACTTTCATATACATTAAGTCAAAAGCTGCTATTAACATTACAAACAGACGAAAAAGGCAATAACATATTTAGTACAGCAATAACAGGGACAAAATTATATGTGTAAAATACATATTGGATTTAATAAATGGGTTTTGATGATGAGAACTTACATCTACAAGTTAACGTTAGTACTAAATATGCATAAATTTTGAGCTCAGATGACAGTTTTAAGATTGTTTGTTTGTATGTTCAATTATATATATTTGTGCATATAGTTTAATATTATATACAGGGTGTCCGGTAATGAATGGATAACCTTGAAATGGGTCTTAGTAGAACTATTGGGCATTCGGAAAAAAAATATCAAATAAAAACAACCAAGTAGTTAAAAAAAAAAGACAAAAAAAAACCACGATATTATTTAAAAAAATACATAAATTTGATACTACTTGGTTTTTTTTTTATTTGATATTTTTTTCCGAATGCCCTATAGTTCTACTAAGACCCATTTCAAGGTTATCCATTCATTACCGGACACCCTGTATATCATCGCCATTTGCTCAAAACTGACGGAGATTATCAACCTTTGTGGCTAAACGCACAAGCAACGCCTTGCAATAATGATAAGTGTGAAAATATCGGGTTTATTAATATTAAGCGGATTGTCGACCGTTGCACATTCCTGTAGGTCGTGAGTTCGAATCCCGCCCGGGACAAAAACATTAACATAGATGTTTGTTGTTAGTCGGGGTGTTAATACGTATTTAATAATTATATGTAATAGTATTGTGTCAGTTATCTAGTTACCAAAGGTTTGAGTACCTAATGCTTAGTTGTCTGTAATGTCCACTAGATATATAGTTATATATATTTCCTCACTATAGTCTAGTGTGTAGGGTCTCTTAGAGGACTCGTTTCGGGCACTTTAATATATTGGACCGTTTTATGTAGATAGCATCCATGTGGGGGAAATTACAAACGGAGTTATAAGCATTTTTCTGTCGATATGGTTGCACTTTAAGAGCAGTAGAACTCACGTCAAGTTCGTCCGGGGAAGTACTGCCACCATGCCCATTTCTGCTGGCGACGCGTCGCCACGCCAGAAATCGGTTTTACGTGCGGCTATAGATGTTTCACATCAAAAATATCTCGTTACTTAAGCTAATGCTTCTCCGTTAGTCCCGAGAAATGTTTATATATGGTCTTGTTAAATGTTATGTCTGATTCTAAAATGTGTAGAAAGTAGAATGAAGTTTTTATTAACTCCACATTATATACATATTACCTATATAATATATCTGAATATATTGATCTCAGTATGTTTAGTCGTAAGGGAAGCACATTTAATTTTACAGTATTTATTGTACATTTGCTTTGGAAATAAAGACATATAACTAATGCTTTTTTTTTACTATTCAGATGGCGCTGTGTGCAATGTCACTTAGATTTTTTAAAGTGCGCAACAGATTTTAATGCAGTCTTCAGCAATAGATAGAGCGATTCAAGAGAAAGGTTTATACGTAATGTTAAATATTGTTTTTTTATTAATTTGTTGAAATATTACGATAATTGTTCAAGATGTCGGAAGATATCAAGTCGACTGGGAGCTTTACTGGCGTATACCAATACAGCTGTATATCCTTATTCAATTATATTACACCATAGTCTTCTTTTTAGGCGTATAATGTTCCGGTACCCGTGCGAAGCCCGGGCGGGTCGCTAGTCTATACAAATAAATAAAATTGGTGTCTGTTTGTAATATTAACCGCTTTTTACTAAGTACATATGGATGTATACACGGCACATATACCAAAACATTTTTTTAAATTTTTGTCTCTGTTCCGGTTAATCTCTGAAACGGCTGGACCGATTTTGGCGGGACTTTCACTGGCAGATAGCTGATGTAACAAGGAGTAACTTAGGGCTACTTTTCCGAGGGGTCAAAATAGGGGAGCATGATAAAACCGTATTCCACGCGAAGTCGCGGGCAACAGCTAGTTACAAAATAAAACGGTTATAATGAAATTAAATTCCAATTTTATTGCTCTAAACATAATTCTTACACCACAGTACATCAACGCGACTATAATATACTCAAATTCTGATCTCAGCCAGACAAATTACATACTTCCTCTCAAAGGAACAAAGTTTGACATCATACGGCCGTATAAATTACAGGCCCACGAGAAATTCCACCTTCACGTCTCACAGTTACGGGGCGCATGCGATGCGACTTGGGTCTTGTACCCTTAAATAGGGGAGGACCTAAGTCGTATTCCCTTGTTATGGGCAGAGGTTATCCACCATGAAGGCCATCTGCTCGTTCCGTAATACTAAAATACTACTCACAAGTACGAGTCAAAGCGAGCGATGGCCCACCTGATGTTAACCTTTAACTTTGGTATCGCGCCCATAACTTACAAAGGTGGATTGTCTCACGTGCCTGTAATATCACCGGCCACCATACAAACCGGAACACGTTACTGCTTGGCGGCAGAAATATGGTGGCAGTACTTCCCCGGAGAACTTGGCACAAGTTCTACTTCCATCGGCCGACGCAAGCTCAGACACGAAATGTATTTACGAGCATGTAAATAGTTATATTGTCAGGGAGTCTGGTTCGATTCCCGGCAGGGACAAACATTGTTAAAATTTTGTATTTGGAAGTTGTGTCGCGTTGTCATCGCCACAAACAATAATAGTTTATTATATTCTTAGTTGAGTGTTCGAAAAAAAAAAAACAATTCTTACAAAATCTACGAATTTTTCTATTATTATTATATATTGCCTAAGTAGATATTTACGCTAACTTATATAATAGGGGGGCGCTATATATAAATACATTTTAATTGTACGTAAAAATAACTATAATTTCGAAATTTATTCTCAAATTTAATTCATTTTGACAGTAATTATAACATTCATTTATAATTTTTGTGACTGGTCACACCTTTCATTAAATTTAGGTAATACAAATGTTGCCAGGTTGAGGAAAACATAGCAATACAAATGTTGCCAGATTGAGGGAAACTTAGCAATACAAATGTTACCAGATTGAGGGAAACTTAGTAATACAAATGTTGCCAGATTGAAGGAAACTTAGTAATACAAATGTTGCCAGATTGAGGGAAACTTAACAATACAAATGTTGCCAGATTGAGGGAAATTTAGCAATACAAATGTTGCCAGTTAGAGGGAAAATAGCCACAATCTCAGGCCTCACCAGGTCAGTGGTAACTGCCTACTACGCTTCTGGTCGTTGGTTCGGTTCCCCACCCGGGACAAACATTTGTGTGACCAGCACAGATGTAACTGGGTGCAGTATCAGTTGTCTGGTTGCCACAGCACAAGCTATACATAGTTAGGGGCTCGATAGCGTTTTATGAATTGATCACCAATATTATTGATTTTATTCACTTTTCGAGTAAGTCAAAGAAAATGTAATCAGGACTGGCCTATCGTCAAACATAATTATAAATTAATTGCAATGTAATTATTTTATATACAGGGTGTCCGGTAATGAATGGATAACCTTGAAATAGGTCTTAGTAGAACTATTGGGCATTCGGAAAAAAAGATATGTCGTTTTTAAATAATATCGATGTTTTAATTTTTTTAATTTAAAATTAAGACGAGAGACGATGAGATTAAAATTAAGACCTATTTCAAGGTTATCCATTAATTACCGGACGACCCTGTATAATACACACACACGTAATATAAACACGACATAATATAATATTATATTATTTATTAATATAATATTATATATAATATATATTATCCCATAATTCGGGATAAATATTCTATACTCTACTTAATAGTACTTTTTATACAGGGTGTAAAACGGACGGCGGAATCGTTTTATACCACAGATTTGTATTGTTTACGAGCAGATGGCCCACGTTCCGTTAAAGGTAAGCTCCGCCCATGACAACAGCAACCCTTTGACTCCTTATTCAAGTATTGAATTTTAGCAATAAGTAATTATTTCCACGATAAAAATGCTTAAATATATACAAAAAAAAACAAACTATTATATATTTAGGCCTTTGTAGCGGCATATTAATCTGTTTGCACAAAGTACAGTAACTTATGAAATCTTAAGTTACTTTAAGTCACATTTGTATGTAAAATGAGTGACTTTTTTTTAATCTTCCATTTTTCATTCAATGAACACGAACAGTAAGCCTAACATATGTTTAACCTTTACATATGTTTTGGCCATGTTATGCAAAAAAGTTTTAATTACATACATGGTGAGGCAAATTTTTATTTTTATGTCGCTTTTCATATTTACCAAACAAACCAAAGCTATAGATTTAAATATTAGTCTATTGTTATATTCATACTTATTCCAAAATTACATTTACAAAAAAAAGACATATTTTGTAGTAACACGCACGGAGACCTTGTATTAATGTTTTTATATTTATTTGGCATAATTAAAATCAGCATCTCGTTCGTATGTACACCCTGTATAAACTTACAATGTTAAGGCGTTCAGTTTTCACTAGCGTCATTATTAAATGTAAAAATTATTTAATTACACCTATTTAGAATTTATAAGTACTTAATTATATATTATAAACTATGAACATTAATGGTTATATTATCGAAAACATTTGAACAAACTCACCAGATGCAAGAGTTGTGTGAGATAGAATTTATTGCAGAGGAGAATGGACAAAAATGAACGGGACCCTAAACTGCTCTAATTGTAAAAAGTATTTTTTTGTATTATATAAAATATAATTCCCGGAACTTAAAACGGCTTCTTAAAATAACAGAAAATTATATTTTGTAATTCTCACATCAATTCTTAACCGAGTTCATATCCGTTTGACGCGTGACCTTACATTTTGAATATTACTTATTGACGTTTCCAAGCCATGTTTGTGAATTGAAAATTGATTGGCGTCACAGCACAGTTGGTCGTAACCCTGCCTTCCATTCTGTAGGTTGTGGGTTCTATCCCCCCAGGACAAACAATTATATGACGAATATAGATGTTTGTTTTGTCTGGCTGTCAATATGTATGAATTTATAAAAAAAGCATATATGTATATATCAGTTGTCTTGTTCCCACGATACAAGCTACCCTTAGCTTACTTTGGAGCTAGATGGCGCTATGTGAAATATCCACCATTATATCATTACTTTATAATTGAAAAAAGCGTTTTTGACTTTGTAGTGGAAGTATTGATAATCTTTTTTACTTATGGCAGAACGTCTTCAGTGTTGCACTAGATTTATATAAAAGTTTGTAACTATAGTGGAAGTTGGGACGGAATGGGCCCAAAAAATACCATTCTCCTCTACAAAAAAATTCAAATGGATTTAATTACGCGACATTAGTCATAAAATGGGAACATTTCCGATACATACTGGCGTAACAATGTATATATATATACTAGAAATTGATAAATTAAATTATAAATCATATCAGGGCATAGCACCTCGTTATAATAACGTAACCATTTTAACTATATATAATTTATCGTGTATGTCATGCATTTTGGTGGTTGTCAGTTTATTGAGCAAATAAATATTTAATGAATTTTATAATGCTGGATTACTATAATTTTTATTATATTTCGTTTAAATCGTACGTACCAGAGCTCAGCCATATCTATAAATGATAATTAGGTATTATTTAGTACCGAAATAATGTATTATAGAAACCCAGCATCAACATGGCTTTTGGGTCTTAACCGTTGTTCAAATATTCCTAAAAATAACCTTAAGAATTAAAATCATAATTTGCTAATTTCCAATAAGTCATAATTAGAAGAATTTAATGTATATACATTAAATTCTTCTAGATTTATATAAAAGTTTGTAACTATAGTGGAAGTAGGGGTGGAATGGGCCCAAAAACACCATTCTCCTCTACAAAAAAATTCAACATACATTCACATAGTGGTGTACATACATACATATTATCATTATTAATTTGTTACTGCACAGGTCACGAGTTCACCACCGGTCACATCTTTCATAGACGTGACAATAGACGCAGGTTTATTACTGCAATGCGAGAATAGTAAGGAAATAATATTTCAGCCAAAATAAGAGATCTTATGATGTATTTCTCCATAAGCTATTAAAATCTAATTACCATAATTTATAAAATTTTAGCACTTACATAATTTTACATTATTACATAGAACACGTCGCTAGATGGGTTTATTTTATCTATAATTTTAACAAAAATAGTACAATTAAATTAGGTTTTATAAAATATTTGCAAATAAATTTGTTTTTTTTTAATGTAGTGGACAATATGAAATGACAGATAAGTTCACAGTGCCAAAATTTGGCCGGACGCCGGCGTCCGCTTGGGGGCCTACGGGTTAAACTCCTTTATGACAACTTGTGACTTTTGACAAAAGTTGTCATTAAAAGAAAACTGCAAATCATAATTGTTTATGATTTCTACAAACATTTTTTTATTTCTCTCTAAACTAATATTTTCTTAAACAGTTTTGGAATATTTTCTCGTCAAAATTTCAACCATAAACTCCTGTTGTATGACACTATGACAAACTGACATTGGCAGATTCGTAGGCTCATATAGCGTATGAAGCTATCAAACTAAGAAGAATAAATATTGCCATAAGATTTGTGCCAAAATGACAAACTGAACTAAAATTAAACAATGGTTCTTTCTGCCTTACCTTTCATAGACACTGAATAAAGTTCATTTTATAGAATTTTCAAAGACATCGATCACAACTTAAAAGTGACTCTTTCTTTAGATCATTCATGAACCGAACACTAGCAGAATTATTGTAACCTACATGAAATCCATCCAGAATCCATCAAACTAACCAGAAAAGTTGTCATAATGTTATGACAACTTTTTTATTTCAATAGTAACCTTATGGCCAATGACAAACATAAAATATTACAACATTACGACAACTTGTGGCAAAGACGAGAGCAAAATACTACAACAATTTGACAACATGTGGCCATTGACAAAAATAAAATATTACACCAGTATGACAACTTGTGGCCAACGACAAAAATGCAACTATGACAAAATTCTCATCCAATACGACAATTTAATTTAACCACGCAACCCATCCAACTTGAATTTGAACCGTACGTTAATAGTCTTTATCGTACCGATCGTCGTGATCCCAATACTTGTGGTTCCGCGGCACATCGGACACGTGTCTCCTGGGGGGAGACTTGGTGGTGTCCGTCTCCCCGCTGCTCCTCCTGTTGAGCCTCCCCCCCCGAGGGTCCCTCGAGCTCCTGCTGCCGCTGCGTCTCTCCTTGTCGTCATCGCTGACGTTGTCCTTGGAGCGGTGTCTGGTCCACGGCTTAGCGTCCTCCTTCTCCGTCTTCTCCCGTCTCCAGTTCTCGAGCGGTTTCCGGCCCGACTTCTGGATCTCGTTGTTCACTTTGTCCGTCACTTTGTCGTTGTCCGGGAGCGCGGTTCTGTCGTCGAAGTCCGACATCGTCGCCCGCTCCGGGACGTCCTCGGTGAACCGTTCCGGGTACGCGTCCGGTTGCAGCTCCTGCGCGGTCTCCTCCTCGTAGTTGTACTGGTTCTGGATGTAGTGGCCGTCGCCTTGTTGCAGATAGTTGTTGTACGTTTCCTTGAAGTTGAAGCTCGGTGGTGGGTAGTCGGAGAAGTTTCTGGACAGGTTGGGGGGTAACGGTGGGGGTAGAACGGACGGATCGAACACTGGCTCCTCTAATTCCCCTTCACTTTGCCTCCAGGAGTTCAAATCGTAGCGTTTAGCTAGGTTTGCCTTCGGGGTCCAGTCAAAGTTCTCCTGGCTGACCGACTGACCTTGTCTGAGCAAACCCGCTCCGGCACCCAATATAGGTCTCAGCTTAGGTTTGGTGCTACCGTCCTCATCTGACAAACTGATGTTAGATATATTCTGAGATAGGTTCAGGCTTTCATCGGATTTGTCTTCGGAGCTCTTCTTCCACGATCCATAACTGACTTCATTGTAGTCGGAGTCCGCACTCAATTTGAGATTTGAAGCGTAGAACTGTTGGAGACAGTTGGGTAGGGGCAAGAACTTGTTGAGAGCCATGTCGGAGGACAGCAACAGCCAGACTATGCCGCAGGGTGGGGGAGTGAGGAGACGGAGACGAATCTTGACTGTCAGTTCTTCGGTCTCCGTTTGCTGAACTGCGAGGAGTTCTCTGCCATTTTGCATAAGCTGGAATATGTGTATCAATAAGTGTTTGTCTAGGTAAGGGATTACTTTTTTTTATGTGCTACAGTTACGGAACGAGCCGACGACCCACCCAGTGTTAAGTGGTAACCTCGGCCCGTGAAAAACCGATGCGATTTGGATCCTCCCTTACTAGGTACGACAAGACCCAAGTCGCATCGTATGCGCCCCTATAACTCTGAGACGTTTAGGTTGAATTTAAAATTTTTATTTGGACTGGCCTGACCGTTCAGTTAAAACACTGCATTCCGCGCTGTAGGTCGTGGGTTCAATTCCCACCGAGGACAAACATCTCACAGTACAAGCTATGCTTAGTTTGGGGATAGATGGTGCTGAAATATCCAACAATTTTTAATTAATTCTATGGATTGATGTATTTGTATGTTTATACATGATGTTAGTAGTATACAGGGTGGTACATACTTGCGTGGCGAGGCTGCGGTGCGCTCTGACGTCATCGCTGTTTAGTAACGCCTTCATGTACTGCAGCAGAGGAGACGCGAGGATATGCACTTTGTTGCCGTTGCACAGCCGCGCCTCTGTACCACAACACACAACACACATTATATAGTATACAACTCCATTTAACGTCTCTCTATATAACGACAAACTCCATATAACGTCTCTCGATATAACGACAAACTCCATATAACGTCTCTCGATATAACGACAAACTCCATATAACGTCTCTCGATATAACGACAAACTCCATATAACGTCGAAATAAAAACTACATTTAACATCTCTCGATATAACGACAAACTCTATATAACGTCGAAATCAAAACTACATTTAACGTCTCTTGATGTAACGAAAAACTCCATATAACGTCGTAGTCAAAACTCTATTTAACGTCTCTCGATATAACGACAAACTCCACATAACGTCGAAACTAAAACTCCATTTAACGGGTTTCGATATAACGACGAACTCGATAAAACGTCGATATCATCGATATAACGACAACCTCCATAAAAAGTCAAAATTAAAACTCCGTGTAACGTCTCTCGATATAATGACAAACTCCAAATAACGACAACACAACGTCATTAAATAACAAACAGTATTTTCTAAGGAAGCACTCGTTTAGTTTAAGGTTTCTTGTCTGTTCTTCTCCGTGGAGGGTCGGATAGGGTTTGAACAGGCGACAAACTTAGCGATAAGTACGCGTGACCTTATGTTTTGAATATTGACGTTTCCAAGCCATTTCTTTATGAATTCTACGGTTTTTTTTTTGACTTTGCCGTAATTAATAAGAACTACACTGTGTACGTTATTTTGCTTTATTGTTTAGCACGTATCACTTAAGTAGGGGACAGGGAACCTGTGACCCTAAGAATCTTGATGTTTTACCTGAAAAATAGTCCCCCATTAGATTAGCAGCGTTGATCAGAAACAGCGGATTGGCGCGCTCTAAGATGTCCAATTCTGAAAAAACAAACAAAATAATTCATTTTGCAAAACAAAACAATAAAACCGACTTCATCGTTAATGAATGCAAATAAACGATTCTGTTTCTGAAAGACAATTTCTCGTTAACTCGCACTTAAATGACATAATTTTTCCAGTTATTTTGATCTAAAAACCAAACTACTGAACCGATTTTGATGAAATTGCTACTGGACCAATCTGAAAGTATTTCCTTCAAAACAAAAACTAAATTTTCCACGTCTGAATTGGCCTCACGGCACTCTGTGTAGCAGGTGGCACTGAGTACACGGGGAGGGTCGCGAGTGCGTATAGTTAGTCCATTTGGAGCAGTAGAACTATCGCCAAGTTCGTCCAGGGAAGTACTGCCACCATGCCCATTTCTGCCACCAAGCAGTGAAGCATTCACATTACTGTTCCGGTTTGAAAGGTATGGTCGCCGGTGAAATTACAGGCACACGAGACATTCCACCTACACGTCTCAGAGTGACGGACGCATGCGATGCGACTTGGGTCTTGTCGTACCTAGGGGAGGACCCAAGTCGCATCAGTTGTTACTGGCAGAGGTTACCACTTAACACCAGGTGGGCCGTCGGCTCGTTCCGTAACTACATAACATAAAAACAACTCTGTGTCGCAGGTGGCACTGAGTTCCCAGTCGCGAGTGCGTACAGTTAGTACACTCACTGGAGAAAGTGCCCTGCATGATGACGTTCAGCAGCGTGGTCCTGAGGAGTTGCTGTCTCTGCTGTCGCGTGAAGGAGGCCCCCACGCCGGCTAGCTTACGCGCCGTCACCGGGTTGCGGAGCGCGCCCGCGCGGAACGTCGCGAACGCAGCCCTACAGGTACACAACACGCGTTAATAAGCCTAAAGTTCCGGGTTCAAATTCCTTCCGTGCACAATTTTTTTACGAATATTAAAACGTAAATTAATTTACCAGATTACTGGTTCTCTCGAACCAGGATGAAAGAATTTTAAGTGCGCCTCAAAAGAGTCTCTTTTCGTGCACTTGACACATTCCAATTGTTAGTTCTAGGACATGTCGGTTTCCTCACGATGTTCTTCACCGTTTTGAGAACGTGGTATTGCTCACATAAATCATTGAAACGAAAACTCATAGGTGCACGTCGGGATTTGAACTGGCGACCTCCGGGTTGAAACTCGGCGTCAGTACCACTAAGCCACCAGGCTCTCAGATATATATAGACTGGTGTAGATTGCCACTTACTGTAGTCTGTTTTCATCGGGGCACATATTTGTAATGGTGGTCTCAAAGTTTCTCAGTTTTCTGTTGAACTGTATACCATCTTCAGACGGATTGAATTGTTCCAGCTGAAACATTAAAAAACAACTTTATGCATATTTCCTTAACGAACACTTTAAGTCCAGTCAAACTCAGCCAAGTTCGTCCGGGGAAGTACTGCCACCATGACAATTTCTGCCACCAAGCAGTAACTCGTTCGGGTTACTGTGAAATTGTAAATTACAGGCACACGAGACATTCCACCTATACGTCTCAGAGTTAAGGACGCATACGATGCGACTTCGGTCCTGTCCCTAGTAGGGGAGCACCCAAGTCGCATCGCTTGTTATGGGCGTTACCACTAAACACCAGGTGGGCCGTCAGCTCGTTCCGTAACTGTATCAGTGAAATAATATATGCCACATGCCTGTAATTCCCTGCACTTCCCTGGACGAACCAGGCTTAAGTTCTGTTCCTAATGTTTTACATCAAATTTAAAAAAATAACTAGCGTCTGAACTCTGGTGTGTCTGTTTGTAATATTAGAATAACCGCTTTTTACTAAGTGCATATGGATGTATACACGGTACATACCTAAACAACATTTTTTACAATTTTTGTCTGTCTGTTTGTTCCGGCTAATCTCTGAAACGGCTGCACCGATTTTGACGGGACTTTCACTGGCAGATAGCTGATGTAACAAGGTACCCCTACTTTTCCAAGGGATAAAGTAGGGGTGCGTGATAAAACCGTATTCCACGAAGTCGCGGGCAACAGCTTCTATGACATAAAAATATAACTCACCAAGGCAAGCAACGGTTGGAACTGTTCATCAATGTTGAGCAAGCCCTTGAGTACAGCATCATCCTCCGAGGATATGTTGTCCAGCAGATCAGCAGTGCCCGGCTCTGTCTTGTCTCTCTCCTTCTCTTGCGGCTCACAATCTGAGGACGTTGAGACAACTGTCGTTTTCTCCGGTTATCCATTTGTGTTCAATGGGATCATTAACCGATTGATTGGAGCGTGGTGGTCTAGTGGTATTGACCTAGAGTTTCAATCCGGAGGTCGCCGGTTCAAACCCGACGCTTAGAGTCTATTGAAAGATTTATGTGCAATACCACGTTCTCAAAACGGTGAAGGAAAACATTGTGAGGAAACCGACATGTCCTAGAACAAAAAGTGCACGAAAGGAGCCTCTTTGAGGCATACTTAAAATCCTTTCACCACACCGATTGGAGAGAGCCAGTGTAATCGAATAGAATAAAAATTTACAGACTTCAGATAAAGGAGAAGTTTCTCAATTCGATTGTATTTAAAGCATAATGAATAAATTTATGGATTTAATCTGAAATAAAATGATAAATAAATAATGTTGAGTTAGGGCCTTTTTTCAAACACAGTTATTCATTTTTATTTCTTGTTCCTTGTAATTAATAAGTAAATATTTAAGTATGTTACTATAACTTTAATTTTCCTGTGTGTGTTGCAAATAAATATTTTCTATTCTATGTACTTTTAGAATGGTACCATAAAAATGACATCAAAATTGGTTCAGTAGTCTGGTTTTTAAATATATATAACTGGAAAAACATGTCGCCCAAGTTCGAGATGAGGAATCAATATCATTAATTCAATGAAGTCTGTAATGTATGAAGTTAATTATATATCTCTTGGTCATATAATGCACAAGAGTATGTATAAATAAATAGCTATGTATAATAGGAATAAAGTGAATTTAATGTTCACAGGCCTCACAGCTCAGTTGGTAGTAACCCTGCCTTATGCGCTGTGTTCGATTCCCATCCAGGACAAATATTTGTGTAACGAACATAGATAAAAGGCAGGGTTACTACCAACTGAGCTATGAGGCCAGTCGCAATATATAATACATATTAGTATTCTACCCGCTGTCTGGTTTCTGCAGTACAAGCTGTGCAGTTAGCGGCTAGATGGCTTCGTAGGTGTTGGAATGTGGTATTACCTTGTGCCCGGGGGCTGAGCTCGGCCAGGGTGCGCGCTGCGTCTTCCTCCTCTCCGCTCCTGTCCCCAGGGCGGGGCCTGGTGTGGCGGCCCGTGTACCCGCGCCCGCGCCCACCGCCAGACATTTTATATTTACACTGGAATATGACAAAAGTTTCAATTTTATTTATATTGCATTCATACAGAAGTGAACTTGTACAGTTCTTGCTGCCAACTGTATTAGTGCCCGGTTGAAACTATATCTGTTTTTGGTTGCATGATTCTGCTTAATAATAAGCGAGATGCAATCATTTAAGAGCTATTAAAATTGAATTTAATATATATTTTGCTAAGTGTGCAGTTAAAAATGAAATGTGGTTGAAGGGAAAGGAGACATTTGAATGAAATGGGTCAGGGAAGAATCTAAGATCTAGTCCAATACCCTTGAAATGACTTAAAATATACTCCACACTTTTATACATATAATTCAATAACTTGTGCTAAGAAATAAAATTTGTAGCAACTTTGTCATGTCATTTGGTAAAACCACAAGTATGCATATATAAGTGTGTCATAACTTAATCTACACAAAATTTTGCATATATTTTGTTTTTTTAATAATACAATTTTTATTTTATATGTAAATGTGTGTTAAGTGTTTGTGCTTACTTGTTTTGTAAATATCTCATCACAGTATGTGTCCATCGTTCAATGTAATATATGTGTTTAGTGTCTGTTTGTAATATTAAAATAACCACTTTTTACTATGTGCATATGTATGTATACACAGTACATATAACAAAACAACATTTTTTTATAATTTTTGTCTGTCTGTCTGTTTGTTCCGGCTAATCTCTGAAATGGCTGGACCGATTTTGACGGGAGTTTCACTGGCAGATAGCTAATGTAACAAGGAGTAACTTAGGCTGCTTTTCCGAGGGGTAAAATAGGGGTGCGTGATAAAACTGAATTCCACGCGGACAAAGTCATGGGTAATCACATGTCTGGTTCTCTTAGTACATATTACACTTAGGTTTGGGGGTGCGAAGTCCACCAATATCTATTAATTAATAGTTTCTCTCGTACTGTAAGTAATGATCATTGTCACACAGAGTGATAGCTCAAGAATATATTGTTAGGTAAGCCTTACTAATATATGTTGCCATTTAAGCCTTCTAGGGTAACAAATCATGGAAAAATTTTCAACACAGTAGTTGCAATGTGTACTATGGGGCTCATTACTTGGGTATGTATTGTACAATTGCTTCTTACAGGACTTATCATGATATATTTAAGTTTCTAACCAATACTGCAAATATGACACTATATGAAAATGGCCTTGGTATTGAAAGATAAGTACCTTGTATGTAAACAACACAGGCAAAACATTATCATGATGTAAAAATCTAAATACGCGAAGTGTAAATATCATTAGATTTACTTACGTATTGAGATGAACAAAAGCAGTTAACTTTGTACGATAATTTGTTTGACTTTACGCCTTGGCATATAAAAGTTAGCAATAGCAGATATAAATGAAAAAAATATCGTTATTTACATCATGATTTATTTATGAATTTGCTAGGTGACGTCTATCGTGAGGTCACAAAGTAGTGACAAAAAGAACGCTTATTTGCACCGGTAAAAACGTAGACATTTTGTAGGTTCATTAGATTTTTATAATCGTATACCACGTCACCCTAAATGCTTAGTAAAAAACATTATTTGTAATAAAATTTATTGAATTAACTCACCAAAATGTAAATTTCGATAAACTATCGCGATATTTATTTTTCCAGTTGTTTTGTCGTGATGCGGCTGTCAACGTTTCACCACCATTTTGGAAAGAGTGATGTGCTGTGTTGATTATGTTAGGTGCGCGATTTTTTCGGTTTATCGATTTTAAATTCGATATTTTCTTAAACAATAAATGGTACAGCTGACGCAATTGATCCGTTAAGAATAGTACGGCCATTCTTAATATATTAAATGCAAACATTGGATAGTTGAATAGTTTTGACACTATTTTAAAATAAAGCGTTTTAAGGGCATGATTTATTATATATATATAAAAAAAAAATGTGAGCCGTCACGGGACGCCTGGCAGATGTGAAACATCGACATTATTTTGTAAAAGTAATATGCAACGCATGCCGTGGCGACGCGTCGCCACGCCAGAAATCGGTTTTACGTGCGGCTATAGATGTTTCACATCAAAAATTTACTTTCGCGGCACTACTGTAGTAATCAAATAGGCTCCAGAAAATGCTATTACTATTCTGTGGGTCCGGCAAATTTACCGTGGGATTAATACAAATTAAGATTACTATTGCCACCAACATACAAGTATATAAATTTAGTTGGGAGCCAGTTTCCAATCCCGACGTTACATGGCCATCGGCTCTAAAGTCCTTTAGACGTCAGGTTATGTAGTCAAACGAAAAATAATAATAATAATAAAATATTGAAAAAAAACCCAGGTTACAAGGTTAAACTGTTCTATGTACTTAACCGCCAGACAGAGAAATCAGACGTAGTAGGTACCAAGGTAGGCATGGGTATAAACATTAATATTTTCAAGAAATATTGCACGCAGCAGTTGTGGTTATTTCCTTACCGGTTCATCGATCGCTAGCGGAATAGTCGGTCGTAGCATCCTTCGGTTTCTATCCCTAGTGGAAAGCCGATCGAAAAATTGACATTTCAGTGAGGGGTGAATGAAGCGAAGGGAGAGGGTATAATTCAGTGCATGTGGGAAAGCGTTGTGCTGTTTTTCCCTCCTATTCTTCTCTTTCCTTTTGTAATAATGCAATAACTCATCCTTAAATTACCTCTATTCCCTAATTTCACTACTAAATCCTGGAAACCCGGTTTAGTTTGTGCGCGTTAATTAAAAACCACTGTGCCCTCGACTGTTTATTATTGAAACACTATTTCTGTGACTGTGACGTAATAAAATCAATTTTCGAACGTACACAGAAACGAAAAAAATCGATAATTTATTCAAAAAATCGATAGTGGTGTCCGTAAACCGGTAAAAAAATTAAAAATCATCAAAAAATGTCGGAAGCTCATGGGGAGCCTTCCCATCAGTCGATTGTGCGAAAAGAAAGTGTTGTGGTTGCCAGTGTGCCGAGCGATAGTCCAGTGACGGATCCAGGACAAGTGAGAGGGGGTGCCAGCGATGGGGCCGCGGGCAAATTCGAGGGACAACGCGGGAAGTCGGGGGCGTTGAAGAAATCTGCTCGATACAGAAGTAGATCGCTGTCGGCTTCTTCTGCAGACTCATACAGCTCAACCTCATACACGGGTTAGTATCTACCTACTTTGTAATAACATCCAATAAAACTGAAAGTACTTAGTTTGTTAAATTATGAAGTTGTGACTAGCTCAAAGCCACAATACTCTCTTGTTTGTCGAGATTAAGTCCGTCCCTTATGTTGGAACATTACAGGATAAGTAAAAACTTGGTTATTTTACGTGTAAAATATGTAGTAGTCTTTAGCGACTGTATGCAGGTGTTCCTCCAGGGAAGTACTGCCTAAATAATTAGTTACGTCGCTTATCTTATTATCATTAAGTAAAAGCTTACATATAAATATTACGATACAGTCCATCCATCTATATTTCCAACTAGCGGTTCCCAAGGTTTTGCCCGCGTGGAATTCTGTATGTGTCTATAAGAGCAGCTACTTTATTTCAGTCATAATTTTATTAATCATCGTAATAAAGAATTAACTTTAAAAACCTCACTGGGGACTTTTTACAGGCCTTTTACAACTTTTGTGTAGAAAGCATTCTTCTGATTTATCGTTAAGGTAGAGTTCGTAACCACACTTTTGAAACCACTGTAACGCGAAAGCGTTATGCTTGGCGTCAGAAATGGGTATGGTGGCAGTACTTCCCTGGACAGACTTAGCGTGGAATCTACTGCTTATACGAGTTAGTAGCGTAATGTTAAATCTGTAACCTTCCTCAAGAAATGGGCTATCAAGTACAGAAAAATTTTTTCAACTCCGACTGGAAGTTCTGGAGATTTGCGCGTTCAAACAAACAAACTCTTCATATTTATTATTAGTATATATTAAGTATTGCTCACTACGTTATGGTAAAAGGGACATTAACATTTACATGCAAAAGCTTTTCTGTTTAAACGCTTACATAATAAACTAGAATCTAGGACGACAGAGCTGTTATGTGGAATATAGTTTTATTGTCAACTCTATACGAATAACCAGCTGACTACCGGTTCGATTACGAGAAGCATCAAGCTTTGACGCGCCCAAGTCAAATGGCAAAGTCATTATATTTGTTGCCACTTCAGAGGTCAGGGTAAGTAAATAAATAAATATTTGTTTGACTGGCCTCACAGCTCAGTTGGTACTAACCTTGCCTTCTGCGCTGAGGTTATGACTTCGATTCCCACGCAGGACAAACATTTGTCCCGGGTGGGATTGGAATCTAAGACCTACAGCGCAGAAGGCAGGGTTACTACCAACTGAGCTGTGAGTAAGACAAGTGAATATCCAATTATAGAATGCCATTATTGGTTCAAAGTTATTTCTAGGTCAGTCAATATGTCTACACGGAATGTTTATGAATTGTACGAGGATAATAATAAATTAGATTAGAGATTAAAAGATAAATTATGTAAAACTGTCTTACTCACATACACACACACACACACACACACATACACACAAACACACACACACACACACACACACACACACACACACACACACACAAAATTGTGTTGTGTATAATTTAAGTGTTTTGACATATTGTCCTTAATTATATAAGTTGTGTTTGTCGTAATACTAGGATATATAAAAAAATTGAATCTGTTATTGGCTGTAAGAGTAATTTTAAGTAAGAGCTGTAGATTCTGTATGAAAAATAAAATAAAACATAAAATAAAATAAAACATAAAATAAAATAATAGTGAGGAAGACCTAGACGGCATAGTGGGTGGGCTGGCGGGGACCAAATGTATGGGATTTGATTCTCAATGATACCCAAAACCACAGGCAGGCGTTAGAGGCAAAAAACCGCTCAAATAAGCGACTGGACACTCGAGTATAGCTTGTTTACTGTAATAAAGTTACGGAACGAGCTGACGGCCCACCTGGCGTTAAGTGCTGCCTCTGCCCATAACAAGCAACATGATTTGTCCCATACTTGGGTAAGATAAGATTGAAGTGGCATCCAACGCGGCTGTAACCCTGAGATGTGTTGGTGGAATGTCTCGTGTACCTGTAATTTCACCGGCTCAGATCCGGTTCAAATCCCGACGTGCACTTATGAGTTTTTCGATCCAAAGATTTATGTGCGCTATACCACGTCCTCGAAACGTTGAAGGAAAACATCGTGAGGAAACCGACATGTCCTAGAACAAAAAATTCGAAGACATGTGTCAAGTGCATCGGTCACTTCCATTAAACATTTCTATCTTACTTCAAAGTAACCAACCCATTATTATGTTTGGAAAACCATTAATATTACAAAATTTATATAATTTATAAAGTTTAAGAACAGCTCAGAAAGTAGTGTATGTACTACTACAGGTGTTATGATTAATTTAATTGCATGTAGTGTTCGCTTCGAGAAGGTCGTTCACTCTCGCGTGTTATAACATCATGAATTTTTAATGAATACGATGTGATCGTCCAGTTTAGTGAACCAATAAAAAAAAAAAAAAAAAAAAAAAAAAAAAAAAAAAAAAAAAAAAAAAAAAAAAAGTGGTCGAAAGGAGCCTCTTTGAGGCGCACTTAAAATCCTTTCACCACACTGCTTCGAGAGACCCAGTGACTCGAATAGAATAGAATAGAAGTAAACATGTTGGGTAAACAAGTCCTAAAATATGTGAATAGATTTATTTATTAGTTGTAAAACTGTTTGCTAATGCATATATTAGTTAGGTCTGTAACATTACTTCTAAGCAGCTAATAGTTAGTACCCGTCTTAGTCCACAACGTGTTTCTAGGTCATTTGTTATGGGCATTGGTCTACAGGTCGTTATTCAGGATTTAATTCTGTGGGGCAACCTATGTTACTGCATCCTACACTCGCTAAAACCTTAATCTTTTTCCATATATTAAACTCTATTGAACAAAATATTCGTCCATTTTGACTGGCCTAACTGCTCAGTTGGTAGTAACTCTGCCTTCTGCGCTATAGGTCGTGGGTTCTATTCCCACCCAGGACAAACATTTGTGTGACGAACATAGACGTTTGTTCTGTGTCTGGGTATATAACTATTTACATATTTTTTTTGTTATTGAAGTGACGGCACGAGTTGACGACCCACCTGATGTAAAGTGGTAACCGCCGCTCATAGACAACAGTAATACGACTCAAGTCCTCTCCACAAAAGTACGAGATGACTCATGTCACATTGCGTTGCGTTCATTACCTCGAGACGGGGATGTTGCGTCTCATGCGGCTGCAATTTCGCCGGCACCCACTCCCTTCCACCGGAACACAGCAACACGAGTGCATCACTGCTTGCCGGCAGATTACCAGGTGTGGTGGCAGTACTTCTCCGGGTGAACTTAGCACAAGTTCTACTGCTACTTTGGGTTGCTCCTTTTGCACCACCCGGGGGACACGTTTATGGATTCAAAGGGTAATCGCATATGGACGCGAGCAACGTGGTCCCCCATACATATTTGTATTGATTCTACAGATCTACCCCATAGCAACCATCGCCCTATCCTAAGCCCCCATCCTTAATACGTCCACTCGGTTTCCAGTATATGTGTCATGGCTGAATCCAGAATACGTCTATCGAACATTTCACGATTTTGCAATATGTACTCGTTGCTACTATTTTTAGAGTCGATATTTTATAAATTCGTAGCACTATTGTTCCACCGATCAGGTTTTGACGTCTCTGTAGTTTAGTTAATCACTTGGCAGTGACAGCGAAGCGGGAGTGCTAGGTTCGATTTCCTGTCAAACAACTTTTTTTTTACTAGTTTTTTTTTAATAAATAACATAACTTTTACTGCGTAAAAAGGCACCAATATGTTAAGTTGGAAGTACTACTTATCTCTGGTATTCTGCTGGCACCAGCAAAAATTGAAGAATGGTTGTTAGGTTCAAATGTAACTGAATTTTGAATCAATTTTCATTGCTGTTTTGTGTATTTGTGTCCTATGTGCTAAATAAATGTGTTATCTATCTATCTATCAGTTCTTGTCATAATACCGTAAACCTGATGCTAGTGCAATGTTGCGATGAGCTGGAGCTAATGCTGGTGACAGGGTCACCTGCAGACCTGCACACAAACTCAACAGCTCTCAGCAACCATATCGTGTTACTCGTTAGATCTGCCTTGAAAAGTACTAGCCCTCGGTGGTAACCTGTCTCAAGCGTTTAGTTAGCATTAGTACTAATAAGTACTAATAAGTACTCTGCGCATAGCAACACTAGTATTAGTACTAGTACTATGAAAACGCTAAAAGGTAACAAAATGGGCGGCCTAGTTGCGGATAAAAGCCCGCTCAACTAAGTACCTACTGACATTTGACAATTGACTATTTAAATATAATTAGATCAAATACAGGCCCTAGTAAAACCCCTACAGGCTAAGCCTAGTGGGGAAGGCCACCATTAATTGTTTGTATGTGGTGATCTGTAAAATATTGGTTTTGTGTTTTATATTGTATAAAATGTGCCAAATTATGTGTTCTAGTAGATAAACAACTTTTTCTTTGTAAATACGAATCATGTTGTCCCGTCACTAAGAAACTTGAGCATTGAACGTATTTTGTACCCTTATTCCTATTTTTTTTGCGTTATGCTTGTAGATAAAGTCTATTAACAGTTTTCGTTTGGATCAAGCAATTAACGCCTGACAGAAAAAGAACAGCAACACGCATTCATGAGTATTATAATAAGGAAAGATTAATTTATTGTCTGTGACCAAGGTATAATAATTGATGTGACTATTCGGCTTGAAATGATATTTTTGGAAGTAAAACCGAATCTAGTGCTCTTATTTTAAGCCCTACCACCATTATAATATTAAATATTGGTGGACATTGCACACAGCGCCATCTAGCCCCAAAGTAAGCTAAGCATAGCTTGTATCATGGGAACCAGACAACTGATATAATACTTTTTTGTAAATACATATTAACACCCAGACACAGAACAAACACATATGTTTGTCCTGGCAGGATTACTACCAACTGAGCTGTGAGGCCAGTCATGTATACCTAGTTCACAAACAACAATAAATAAATGAAATGATTTCTTTGATCACTGGCCAGCTCAGTTGACCACTGTCCAAAGAGTGACCATTTGCAATTTTACAAAAGAATAATAGTATCGTTGGATTTCGCTATGCACTAACAGAATTTACGTTTGAATACTTTAAATATATTAGTTTAAGATCTTTGTAACAACATAATGCTTTGTGTTCAAGTTTGAATTATACTGTACATATTAAAACAATAATGAACGAATTTGAACAGTTTGCAACATATTTAACAAAGGTATAAAATGAAAACATTGTCTGACCTACGCGTGACCTTATGTTGTGAATATTACTGACATTTCCAAGCCATTTCTTTATGAATTCTATCGAAACAAAGTTTTAGCCTTTGACATTTGACTTGGAAACTTTATATTAGTAAGAAATTTATATTTAATAGTAGTGAAAACTTTTTCTGAAGCCACGCGTTTGAGCGGTTCCACAAATCGGCTTGCCTTGGGATTAAGTATCATCCCATACCTAAGGATTATTTGTCTCAGTTTCATTGGGGCTGGATAATTTTTACCGCGTAAGCTATCAAGCTGTTTTAGTAGCAGTAAAACTAATGTCAAGTTCTTTCGGAGAAGTTTCTTTTTTATTTTATATTTTACAAGCAAATTGCCCATCTTGTAAGTAGTAATTTCTGCCCTTAACAAGCAATACGACTTGGGTCCTCCCCTACTTAGGGAGAACAAGACCCAAGTCGTCGCATCGTATGCGCCCGTAACTCCGAGACGCGAAGGTAATTTCACCGGCAATCACACCTTTCAAACCTCACAGCACGCGAATGCGTTACTGCTTGGCGGCAGAAATGGGTATGGTGGCATATTATATATACCCAGTGGGTGATGATTACAAGCTAGGATGAAGATAGAAATAGTTACGGCCCTCAAAGTTACAAACTCCATCCTCTACATTTATCAATACTTGAATTAACTTCAATGCGGCGATTAGCTCAATTCACGTCTAATCTAACACGGTGAAAACTGCACACTGAAGCTCTACCTATCCCTTCGGGGTTATAGGCGTGGAGTTATGGATGTATGTTAGGTTAACTTTAATTATAACTGAAAATAAAGACCGCGAAACATATCGACTTCTACGGCTTGACCAATCAATTTTATGCAGTAGATTGTACTGCAGGGTAAGCTGGTGGGGAGACGGCTTCTTACAGACGTTATAAAAATAATTAAAAATTTGGAAAAACCCACAGCTCAGTTGGTAGTAACTCTGCCTTCTGCGCTGTAGGTCATAATTCTTTCACATTCCATACATACATCATAACGCAATATAAAAATTGTGAAAAGCTAATATACGCTTTAATGCAAGTAAATTAGGTTAGGTAAACATGGCTTCTTTAGTTTTCGTAAATGATCCTCATAATCCGATCATAGGGCTCGCTGAGAATAGATAAGAATCTATTATTACTTATTATAATAAAAATATAATATTGGTGGACATTTCACACAGCGCCATCCAGCCCAAAGTAAGCTAAGCATAGCCTGTATCATGGGAACCAGACAACTGGTATACATAATTATGTTTTTTTTTAAATACGTACATATTAACACCCAGACACAAAACAAACATTATATTCGTCACACAAATGTTTGTCCTGAGTGGGAATCGAACCCACGACCTATAGCGCAGAAGGTTACTACCCACTGTTCCGGGTGCTGATATGTATTATATGTATTTAATTTACAAAAAAAGTATTTAACTTTATATCAGTCGTCTAATTCTCATGATACAAGCTACGCTTAGCTTAATTTGGGACTAGATGGCGCTGTGTGAAATGTTCCTAAGATTTATTTAATTTATTGTAACAAAAAAAATGGCCGTACATGATGCAACAGTTCCATCACACAATATTTCTAACTAACATTGGACTTAACCATCAAAACTAGTTTTCACTAGTAGGTATGTGTTTTTGAATTTATCAATGAGTTTAATGTCTCAGGTAGCAGGTAATCAATTGTGTATCCGGTGACATTGACGGATTCCATATAAACGTGATCTAAACACCATTCATTTACCGTAAGCTAACCGTTTACATAAGCAGTTACAATTTGACAGAAGATAATCTGTTTGAAGTAATTAATTAAGTGTTATTAACAGTAGTAAATGTCAGATATAGTAGCAGTAGAATTTATGGGACATTCATCCAGGGAAATACTGTCGCCATTCCCATTTTTGCCGTCAAGCAAAATGCGTGTCGAAGAGCGGATATATGACTTTTATTAGCTTGCAATATCTTTTGTATTTTTCTCAACTCAGCAAAATCTGCATAATCATTATATATAAAGTTGAGGTTGGCAAAGACTTATTTACTGTGTTGAACATTCCGAAATTCATTTGTATGATTGTCAGCTGTCAATAACACTGCCTCGCTTGGAAAAATCCATAACACCCACCTTAGTACACTTAACGATATATTTGCTCAAGTTACATACAGTATTAACTATGTATACCATACCAAGTATAACCATGGACCCTGTGAGTGTGAATTAAGATTTGTAATTAGCCGTTTTGTATGAAAGAGTGACCGTCTGTCCTGTGACCGCCTGTGCCAGAATCGTTCATTATCTGTTTGGCCATAGCACATGAGACATTCCATCTATACGTCTCAGAGTTACGGGCGCATACGATGCGACTTGTGTCTTGTCGTACCTAGTAGGGGAGGACCCGAGTCGCATCGCTTGTTATGGGCAGAGGTTACCACTTAACACCAGGTGGGCCGTCTGCTCGGTCTGTGTCTCATAAAAAAAATAGTACTGTATGAAACATCTATGATATCTACTGATTAGTGGTATCAACGAAGACGTGTCCCAATCTTCTTCCTAATCGCTTACATTACAAGTGTGCAACAATAAATATGTCATAGCTCAGTTGGTAGTAACTCTGCCTTCTGCGCTGTAGGTCTTGGGTTCGATTCCCACGCAGGACAAACATTTGTGTGTTGAACATAGATGTTTGTTCTGTGTGTTGGTGTTGATATGTATTAATAGTATGAATAAAAAAAATGTGTTGTATCAGTTGCCTGGTTCCCGTGATACAAGCTATGCTTAGCTTATTTTGGGGCTAGATGGCGCTGTGTGACAATGTCCACCAATATTTATTATTATTATGTTGCACACTTGTACTGTAAGCGATTAGGAAGAGAGTGTGTACTCGTCTTATCTTGATGGCACTATCTAATGTTTATGTATGTATCCTATAAATATATTAAAATTTTTGTAAGAAACTAGTGACATAAAAGATTTGAATTTGAAAAAAAATAATCTGTCATTAAAACAGGTGGGCCATCAGCAGGTTCCCTCACCAAATAAAAAGTAACGGTTGTCATGAGCGATGTCGTTCAAGAAAGCTTCTGTGGAATCATTTATTAGCTGATCTGTGTTATGCGTAAGCGCAGACCGACAGGCTATATCAAAAACAAGTTTTGTTATGTTATTTATAACGTTATTAACTTTTTAATATGTTCACAAAAAATGTGTATGGCATTGTCAGTGAGAGTAATTAATTTAGAAGTATTTTATTAAATAAATAATATTAACAACAATAATAATATTGGTGGTCCAATTCACATAGCGCCATCTAGCCCCAAAGTAAGCAAAGCCTGTAATATGGGAAACAGACAACTGATAGAATACATATACTTTTTCTGTAAATACATATATATAATACATATTAACACCACCCACAAAACAGACTATATTCGTCACACAAATGTTTGTCCTGCAATGTTTAAGACATTGCAATTAACTGCTAATTCTCGCGTGATTACCCAATCATCGGTATACAGATCAGTGCTAATTCTCGCACGCGTTTACCCAATCATCGGTATATAGATCAGTGCGATTGAGTTTTGCAATGCAACACACACTATCTATCGAGACCGTGGCAACTGCAATAGATAATAGTGTGTAGTTAACTTGCGTAACAATTTTAAACATTTTTTTGTTTATATTACGAAATCCGTCTCCATACGTTTGCGAGCAAACATTTCGTATCAAGTATGTCGGTCACACTTTTAGCGCGCCTTCCGCCGGTAATACGTATTTTTATGTTTGAATTTCGAACGTTCGATTTTCAAACGAGTTTTCGCGTCGTGTTTTTTTTTGTGTTGTGCCTGTGTCAGTGTGATATTGATTGTCGACGAATCATTCTACCAAGGTTTCTGGGAACTGTCACTTAACTATGATAATATCTAATCCATTAGTTACTATCTACATATTGATTAAAGGTTTTTTAATGTTTTAATTGTTCGTGAATCCTGTGAGTAATGTAGTATTTTAAATTGGCATATGAGATGTTGTACCTACCTAGCGGAGTAGGTAGAATGATAAGAAATACACAGCCGATTAAGAAATAATGCTTTCGAATTCCATTCTGGGTATGTAATAGGTGCGTGTATTAAGTATTACGAATTAACTACTTATAAAATATGTCGCGCTATGCAAGCTGTAGTTATTTTAATATTAATTTACTAACCTATTTACTAGCTAGGTTATAAAGTGCGAAGCGAAGTTTTAAGCGAAAAAGCAGGCAGCATTTTTTTCAAAATGTATTCCTCATTTCCCTCATGGAATTTAAAGTTAACGTACCTATTATTTTAAAATGTAGTGAGTAGTTATTTCGGCCCCCTGGAGAGCGTGGTGGCCTAGTGGTACATACCCTGAGTTTAAATCCGGTGGTCCCTGGTTTAAATCCTCAAGTGCAATGGGTGTTTTCACTTGAAAGTGTATGTGCATTGTTTCAAAACACTTATCAAGTGCACGAAAGGACCCTCTTTGAGGCGCACATTAATTCAGAAAGGGTTAATGTACGCCTCATAGAGGCTCGTTTCGTGTTTGTTCGTTTGAGTTTGATACAGCTCAGTCGGATATGAAAAAATCTGTTTTCGTTTGTTAGCGCAATTCTTGAGAAAGGTTATATCACGTTAAGCCATTTAGTAGCAGCGCTAACAAAAGTCGGAAAGAATGCTGAGCGAAATCGAATAGGGGGCGGGGATGCGGCGCGGTGGGTCGGGGGCCGGGGCCGGGCCGCCCGGAGATGTCAAAGTCAAAGTCAAAGTCAACGTCAATTGCAAAGTCAAAGTGAAAAACGGCATTCCATAGAATTCATAAATGGCTTGGATCAATAATATTCAAAACATAAGGTCACGCATACTTATCACTAAGTTTGACCCCTTTCAAACACTAGTCAAACTTGCATGGGGAAGAATAGTTAAGAAACTCCTAAATTCCTTTAGAGAACCGAGTACTACCAAGAAGAGTCGAATTGTGCGTGCATGTCAATAAAGATGGCGGGTGAAACCACGGGCAAAGCGTAGTTCCTTTGAATGAGTTACTTCAAGATAATAGCTTAAGTTTTTGTATTTATAAATAAGTCGCCATGTTAAAAATCATATTTAATTTCGCCTCAATATGAATTTTAGTTTACAAAGACTATGTTGACATAACCATTTATCATTGTAGCGATAAATATCTTGGACATAACTCGTTTCACATAATGAAGAGGTTATTAAGTAGCAGTAGAACTAACTTCGCCCAGAGAAGTACTGCCACCACACCTGGTAATCTGCCGGCAAGCAGTGATGCACTCGTGTTGCTGTGTTCCCGTGGAAGGGAGTGGGTGCCGGTGATATTGCAGCCGCATGAGACGTAACATCCCCGTCTCGGGGTGATGGACGCAACGCAATGCTACTTGAGTCATCTCGTACTTTGGTGGAGAGGACTTGAGTCGCATCACTGTTGTTTATGGGCGGCGGTTATCATTTAACATCAAGTGGGCCGTCTGCTCGTTCCGTCACTTAAATTACATCAAATAAACTAAAGTATATGTTGGTTGAGTGTACTTAACGTCCATACTTAAGGTTACCTATTTCGTGGGCCGAAAAGAATTAGAAATTTCATTTTCAATTATGGCTATATATACTACGTGGGCCATTACCCATGCTAGTAATCATGTCAGTAACTCTCGAACCAGATTAAGCAGACACAAAAGGAGCCTCTTTGGGGCGCACATTTAGCATTGATCAGGAAACCGGTGCAGTAAACCAGTCTTACCTGAGTATGGCTATTAAACGGTCAAATTTTTTGTTTTTTAATTGGTCAGACGTAAGTCTGGGTGTCCTTGTTACTGTCCGTTCATTAATTGGCCTCACAGCTCAGTGCTGTGTTATAGTGCGAAAAAGTCATTTTGAATCGACGACCTCTGGGTTGAATGTCCAAGGTCGGAGTAACACGCAAAAATGGTCTGCAGGTAGGTACGATATAAAAGTATATGGGAAATTTTTGCTTTCACATCAGTGTTTTACAACAACAGGGTATTTATATGGCTTTAAAAAGTTCAGATGTTTTGGTATAATTTACCCAAACATTTTTTAAATTACTTATTAACTTAAACGGTAGTATTTTTAATTCAATTACATAAAATAAATCTTTGCAGACATTAAATAAATAAAAGTGATACGGAAAGAGCCGACGGCCCACCTAGTGTTAGTGGTAACCTCTGCCCATAACACCCAAAGCTACTTGAGTCCTCCCCTACTAGGTACGCCAAGACCGAAGTCGCATCGTATGCGCCCGTAACTATGAGACGTGTAGGTGTAATGTCTCGTGTGTCTGTAATTTCAGTTTTATTATTAAACGGACAATTTCACCAAACGTATTTACCTTTTTTACGCCTTTGAACGAAATTGCCAAAATGCTTTCACACGGCCGATCTCTGGTATTAGGGGTCAGGAGCAACCTCATTTTTATGTGAAGATCGTGATAGTATTTTGTTGGATGAGTTGGCATCACCGATCTATATATTTGTGACTGGCCACACAGCTCATTTGGTAGTAACCCTGCCTTCTTTGCTGTAGATCGTGGGTTCGATTGCCACCCAGTAACAATATTTGTGTGATGAATAGATGTTTGTTCTGTGTCTGGATGTTAATATGTATGTATTTACAAAAAAAAGTATATAAATATAATAAAAAAGTATATAATATACGCTTAGCTTAGGGGCTAGATGCTAGCTGCGTGAAATATCCATTTACATTTATTTATTTATTTTTAGTTAAGTTAAGTGAAAAATGATTAAAAATATTAGAACATATAATTGGAGACAGAATAAGAAATTAAAAATAAATACTTATTTACAAGTTTGGTTGCATCAGTGTACATTTTAACTGTGAATAGGGTTGACAATTTTTCTTTTTCAAGAAAAATAGTACTGACATTGTTATAAATTGGAAAAATGCATTAAGTTGTTTGGACAAATCAGTAACAAAACAGTTCATATTTATTTGAGACGGAAATTTGTCGTTTAGTTACCGAGACGTAATTCCCTTGTATGCGTTACGTTCTGTAATTCCACGGTCCAGTCACAGCTAATTTAAAAGAAAAATGCGACATTTCAATTATAGTGTATTATACTGTTTTTCTTTAGGTATAGTAAAATTGACTAAAAAATAGTAGGAAATTATATATTTCAGTTCGGGTGGCAACCCTAGTTGTGTAACTCAATGTGACCTTTTAATTTGAACCCGAGTCGAGTTCAAAACGTTCAGAGATTATAAATTGTCTTCATAGTTAGTCATTTTGTGTAGACGTCCTTGCTAAGGGCATATTCAATGCTTACGTAGTTAGATAATTCAAATGATTCTGTTATATAAAATGTATATATTTATGGTATGTATTTACAAAAAAGTATATAATATATTCTATCAGTTGTCTGGTTCCCACAAGTAGTACAAGCTACGCTTAGTTTGGGGCAAGATGGCGCTGTGTGAAATGTCCACCAATATTTATATTTATACACACAAACCTTCCTAGTTTATCGCTCTTTCTATCAGTGAAAACCTTATCAAAATCCGTTGCGTGGTTTAGAAGAAGTAAGCGGAGAAACATACAGACATACAGATAGCGACTGCACGAAAGGAGCCTCTTTGTGGGGCACTTTAAATCCTTTCACCACACTGGTTCGCTAGAACCAGTGACTCGAAAAAGATAGATACGAGTAGATAGCGACTTTTCTTTATACTATTTACAGATAGGCGTAATATATAAGATATTAAATACGTACGAGATAGGGGTGCGTGCGGGTAGGTAGAGGGGAGAAAATGATTGATTGCACCCGTGAGAGATTTTGAGATACGTGAAGGTGGAATATCTCATGTGTTATCAATCATGTAGCTGTAATTACACCGGCAATCAAAATCTGTATTCTTAATTTTCCCTATGGAGGGTCGGATAGGGTTTGAACAGGCGTCAAACTTAGCTATAAGTACGCGTGATCTTATCTTTTGAATATTGACGTTTCCAAGCCATTTCTTTATGAATTCTATGGAAATAAGGTTTTTGACTTTGACTTTAATGCTGATTTATATTCAGCCAGTGATTAAATCCAGTGCCTTAACCCTTGTCTGGTCTTAATAACGTCTCATGTGCCATTTCTATGTTACTATAATTCTTTCGATATCTCATGTACCTAGTTCTTTGACCAATCCAATGAATTTTCATTCAAGTTCTCCGCAATATAGAGCTTAGAAGACAATTAGAAGTGACATATTAAATATTTTGAAGACAATTAGAAGTGACATCTATACTAATATTATAAAGAGATAATGTTGGTAAGGTGTATGTATGTTGTATGTATGTCCGAAGTAAACTCAGAAACTACTGAACCGATTTCAAAAATTCTTTCACCAATAGAAAGCTACATTATCGAGGAGTAACATAGGCTATAATTTATTTTCAAAAAATTAGGGATCCGTAAGAATTTTTTATAATTTTTGTCTGTCTGTCTGTTTGTTCCGGCTAATCTCTGGAATGGATGGACCTATTTTGACGGGACTTTCACTGGCAGATAGCTGATGTAATAAGGAGTAATTTAAGCTACTTTTCCGAGGGGTAAAATAGGTGTGCGTGATAAAACCGAATTCCACGCGGACGAAGTCGCGGGCAACAGCTTGTATTAAATATTTTGAAGACAATTAGAAGTGGCCTATTAAATATTTTGAAGTGACTTAGAAGTGATTCATGAAATCACAAATGTCCATCTTGAAGAAGAAAGTGTATACTGTAACAGAAGAAATGAAGGATAAGAAGGAACCAGTAGTGGAAGACTTCAAGAGGTTGACAGTAGATGAGACCAAGGAGGTAACAGAAGAAACGTCCAAGCCTAATTTGAAAAAACGACATTCCGTCATCTCGGGGAGGAGTGATTTTTGTGAGTGAACTGAAGACTAGTACTTGAGGGAAACAGTTTAGGGGTAGTTTAGATAGGGGTAGTGGATATAAGCGCGATGTTTAGGGATGATTCTTGGCCCTGAAGTTGGCTCCAAGATTTCCCTCCCTTAACGTGCACTAGAACTAGTAAGAGAACACAATATATTTACATCCATTGCAGCTAACTTCAGAACTGAGATGCATCGCCTGAACTGAACCATATTTCATTCCTTTTTTTATTGTGATTCAGTTACGAAACGAGTCGACGGCCCACCTCGTGTTAAGTGCCCATAACAGCCGATGCAACTTGGGTTCTCTCCTAGGTACGACAAGACCCAAGTCACATCGTACGCGCCCGTAACTCTGAGACGTGTAGGTAAAACGTCTTATGTGCCTATAATTTCACCGGCAACCACACCTTTTAAACCGGAACACAGTAACGCGAACGCATTACTGCTTGGCGGCAGAAATTGGCATGGTGGCAGTACTTCCCCGGACGAAATTGGCGAGAGTTCTACCGCTCTTAAAATCTCAATGGAGGAATGTCTCATGTGCCTGTAATTTCACCGGCAACCACACCTTTTAAACCGGAACACAGTAACGCGAACGCATTACTGCTTGGCGGCAGAAATTGGCATGGTGGCAGTACTTCCCCGGACGAAATTGGCGAGAGTTCTACCGCTCTTAAAATCTCAATGGAGGAATGTCTCATGTGCCTGTAATTTCACCGGCAACCACACCCTTTAAACCGGAACACATCAAAGCATTACTGCGACGGAAATAGGAGCTTCGTCCACCTGGATGATCAACAATTCCTATCCATTCCTTCCAGGGTCATCGTCTGACGAAGACGAAGGGGTCCAACCGCATGAGAAATGCATCTCAGCTGGGCAGCCTAACCCGACTTACTGCGTCAGGAACATTGAGCAGAATGCGTTTGGAAGGCGAGAGATAGACATAGCACAGCAAGAGATGCCAGGAATCATGGCGCTGAGGGCCAGGGCTAAGGAGGACAAGCCATTGAAGGATGCAAAGGTAATTGGTGAAGCTCAGTTGGTAGTAGCCTTCTGCGCTGTAGGTCCTGGGTTCGATTACCACCCGGGACAAATATTTGTGTGGCGAATGCAGTTGTTTGTTCTGTGTCTGGGTGTTAATAATATTGGTGTACATTTCACACAGCGCCATCTAGGCCCAGAGTAAGCTCAGCATTGTATCATGGGAACCAGACAACTGATATACATACTTATATACTTTTTTGTAAATACATATAATTCATATTGACACCCGGACACAGTACATAATGTAGTACAATATAATGCAGTACAATATAAGTATGTACTTCCGAAAAATATATATATGTATTCCATCAGTTGTCTGGTTCCCATAGTACAAGCTATGCTTAGTTTGGGGCTAGATGGCGCTGTGTGAAATGTCCACCATTATTATTGTTTTGGCTGTGTAGCTTTATCGTTTTAATAGATATTTCTGATGATACTATTTTGTGGATTAATAAGATGATTACTATGACATTAGAAGAAAAAGAAGAAGAATCATAATAATAATAATAATAATAATACATGTATTGTCTCTCGCAATAAATGATTTTTATTAATGAATAATAAGAATTTTGAGTAAAAGAATGTGTGTCCACAGATAGTGGGGTGTACCCACATTAACGCGCAGACAGCTGTTCTGATAGAGACGCTGGCAGCACTGGGGGCTACCGTCCGATGGGCAGCCTGTAACATCTACAGCACGCAGAATGAAGTAGCAGCGGCGTTGGCACACGCTGGTAAGTTACACCGGCTACCAGCCTGGACACATGGCTATTTCCAATAAACGGTATAACGGTACTCTCGAACTAGTGTGGTGGAAAAATTTAAATTTCTAGAAGCAGTAGAACTCTAGGCAAGTTCGTCCGGGGAAGTACTGCCACCATGCCCATTTCTGCCGCCAAGCAGTAACGCATTCGCGTTACTGTGTTCCGGTGTGGTTGCAAAAAATTACAGGCACATGAGACATTCCACCTACACGTCTCAGAGTTACGGGCGCATACCTACGTTGCGACTTGGGTCTTGTCGTACCTAGTAGGGGAGTCGCATCGGTTGTTATGGGCTGAGGTTATCACTTAACACCAGGTGGGCCGTCAGCTCCTTCTGTAACAATATTACATAAAAAAAAAATGCCTCAAAGACGCTCCGTTCGCGCATTTAGATTTAATTTCACGTTTGAGCTTTACCAATACATTTTGGTTCTTAAAATCTCACGTTTTATTGATACAAACCTAATTTAGGTCTTTCGATAATCTGTAGCCGGTGGAAAAGAAGCGATAGCTATCAGAAAAACAACCCAGGATATTGTTTAGTGGCAAAAACCTTCAGGTTTCTCAGTGTTCGCGTGGCGTGGGGAAAGCGAGGAAGCATTCTGGTGGTGCATAGACCAGTGCTGTGCCCCGACAGACTCCTGGCAACCAAACGTGATACTCGATGACGGAGGGGACGCGACACATCTCATGCTGAAGAAACATCCGCAGGCTTTCAAATTCATCAAAGGTAAGCCAAAGCCAAAGTCCAAAAACTTTATATCCATAGAATTCATAAAGGCTTGGAAACGTCAATAAATAATTATTGGTGGACATTTCACACAGCGCCATCTAGCCCCAAAGTAAGCTAAGCATAGCTTGTTCGTTCTCGTCTCGGTGTTAATATGTATTATATGTATGTATTTACAAAAAAAGAATTTAATTATGTATTCTGTCAGTTCTCTGGTTCCCATAGTAGAAGCTATGCTTAGTTTGGGGCTAGATGGCGCTGAGTGTACTGTCCACCAATATTTTTATTATTTTAAAGTATGGTGGAAGTACTAAATGGAGGGACAGGACATTTAGTTACTGCTACTTAACTTCTTCTTTCGTGTCCACATCAAACAAAGCTAGCATAAAATTTGGCCACCTCAACTGCGTATTTGGTGGCTTTGCACTTAACTGTGACTTACCCTGCCCTACCATGCCCTCCTTTAGGGGTCTCTTGCTGTTCTTCCCATGGAGGGTCGGATGTTTTCACAGGCGTCAAACTTATCGATAAGTACGCGTGACCTTATGTGTTGAATATTGCAGTTTCCAAGTCATTTCTTTATGAATTCTATGGGAAAACGGTTTTGACTTTGACATAACTTCCCCAGGTATTGTTGAGGAGAGCGTGACCGGGGTCCACAGACTATACCAGCTCAGCAAGGCCGGGAAGCTCGTGGTGCCAGCCATGAACGTCAACGATTCTGTCACCAAGACCAAATTTGACAATCTGTATTCCTGTCGGTGAGGTTTTTTATGGATGGCTATGTTGCTTTTGGCCGCAGTTTTTTTTTATGTGATTGTGATACGGAACGAGCCAACGGCCCACCTGGTGTTAAGTAAGTGGTAACCTCGGCCCATAACAATCGTTGCGACTTGACTCCTCCCCTACTTGGTATGACAAGACTCAGTCGTATCGTATGCGTCCGTAACTCTGAGATGTGTAGGTGGAATGTCTCACTTGCCTGTAATTTAACCGGTAACCACATCTTTCAAACCGGAACACAGTAATAAATGGCATTGGTAGCGTTAACACGGGCTGTTGTGAGAGCAGATGGCTCTCCGGTGTCGCTGAGTCATGATACCATACCATGCTTTTATTGCACTGCCTACCTGCACCCAGCAGGGAATAAGTCTTCCCATAGTTACGTACGGTACGGACACTTGCCTTCGTTTTTTTTTTATCTAGAATATGTCGTGTCGTCGAGCAGTAGAACTCACACCAAGTTCGTCCGGGGAATTACTGCCACCATGACCATTTCTGCCACTAAGCAGTAACGTATTCGCGTTACTGTGTACCGGTGCGGTTGCAAAAAATTACAGGCACACGAGACATTCTACCTACAAGTCTCTGAGTTACGGGCGCATACGATGCGACTTGGGTCTGGGCGTACTTAGTAGGGGAGGACTCAAGTCACTTTGGGTGTTATGGGCAGAGATTACCACTTAACACAAGGTGGGCTGTCGGTTCGTCCCGCAACTAAAACACATAAAAAAAAGTCGGTTACCGATGTTTTCTTTCACAGCTTTGAAAACGTGATATTGCGCAAGTCAATTTATCAAGTGAGCAAAGCAGGTACACATCGGGATTTGAACCAGTGATCTCCGGATTGAAACCCGTTCTACCACTGAGCCGCCACGTTAACGATATCTAAACTATATTTTATTGTTCCAAGGGAGAGTATAATAGACGCGCTAAAAAGAAGCACAGATCTGATGTTTGGTGGTAAGCAGTCCGTGGTCTGCGGTTACGGGGAAGTCGGGAAGGGGTGTTGCCAGGCTCTGAAGGCGCTGGGGTGTGTGGTGAGTACATACTTATTCCTATATCCTATATCAGACTCATAGCTCAGTTGGTTAGTAACCCTACCTTCTGCGCTGTAGGTCGTGGGTTCCCCACTCAGGACAAACATTTATGTGACATTTGTAACATTGATGTTTGTTCTGTGTCTGGGTGTTAATATGTATTATATGTATGTATTTACAAAAGAAAAGTATATAAGTATGTATATCAGTTGTCTGGTTCCCATGATACAAGCTATGCATAGCTTATTTTGGGGCTAGATGGCGCTGTGTGACAATGTCCACCAATATTATTATTATATACTCCCTATATAAGGGGTGTAACATACAACACCCCTTATAAGTACACCTTTTGTAAATGGATACTCCACTCATGGCGAATAGCTTGAAGATTTACGACTTTCAAAAGTTCTAAGGTTGTCATTTATTAACGAGCTGTTGTCCGCAGCTTCGTCCGCGTGGAATTCAGTTTTATCGCGCACCCCTTTTTTACCCGTCGGAAATGTAGCCTAAGTTACTCCTTGTTACATCAGCTATCTGCCAGTGAAAGTCCCGTCAAAATCGGTCCAGCCGTTTCAGAGATTAGCCGGAACAAAAAGACAGACAGACAAAAATTTTCAAAAATGTTGTTTTGGTATATGTACCGTGTATACATACATATGCACTTAGTAAAAAGCGGTTATTTTAATATTACAAACAGACACTCCAATTTTATTAATTTGTATAGATATAGATAAATTTGTTTGCTTCAGAGTTGCCTCCTGTAATATATATTTGTCTCCCATGGCTGAATAAATGTTTTTTCTTTCTTTCTTTCTTTCCAGGTGTATGTAACAGAGATAGATCCAATCTGCGCGCTGCAGGCCGCTATGGATGGCTTCAGAGTGGTCAAACTGAATGAGGTAATCTCTCCGACTTCTATCTATTCGAGTCACTGGTTCTCTCCAACCGGTGTGGTGAAAGGATTTTAAGTGCGCCTCAAAGAGGCTCCTTTCGTGCACTTGACACATTTTAGTTCTAGGACATGTCGGTTTCCTCGAGATGTTTTCCTTCACCGTTTTAAGAAAGGTATTGCGCACATATTTCAAGTGAAAAACTCATTAGTCGGGATTTGAATCGGCTACCTCCGGATTGAAACTCGGGGTCAGTACCACTAGGCCACCGCGCTCCTATCCGACATTTTACTATAACTACCTTAAAGCACCTTACGGTGCCTTTACCTTACATCATGTAATATGGAAACAAGCAACCATGAAACTTCTCAAAACATACTATCTCATTCTAGCGCATTGTATAGTGTATTGTCGCTCTCTTTTGCTCCACTTCCGTGACGTCGGAATATGTAGCTCTCTTTCTATTTCTCTGTAAATCACATCACTCATCTCTCTCATGTAACGAAATGCTTATACGTGAACAAATTTTACTCTAAATTCTCGTTCACCACCTAACTTTCACTTCAAGGTAATAAGACAAGTGGACATAGTTATAACTGCGACTGGAAATAAGGGCGTTGTCACACGCGACCACATGGAGCGCATGAAGAACGGTTGTTGCGTGTGCAACATGGGACACAGCAACACTGAAATAGACGTCCACTCGCTCCGGACGCCGGACCTGCTCTGGGAACGCGTGCGGAGTCAGGTGACAGTAATTATCGATCATTCTCATCTCACTGTTGGTATTTGACGTTAGATATATATAATACAGTTTGCATGGCCCCTAGCTCTAAGCATAGCTTATTTTTATCTGTCGTATTAGAGTTTCCAGGTCATGCAACCGAATAGCCGTACTTTGGGCACCTTACGGCAAAAATGCATAATAGTTATGCATTTTTCAAGCAGTTGCGGGCTGTCTGTAATTTGTCACTGGCTTTATATGTGCTTAAGAACTTGGTTGTTAGTTAAGAGCTTGGTTCTTAGTTAGAGCTTATCCTTAGTTGAGAGCTCAGTTGTTAGTTGAAAGCTTGGTTGTTAGTTGAGACCTTGGTTCTTAGTTAAGAGCTGGGCTCTTAAGTTATTTTGCCATAGCTATTTTAATGTACCTATTATATATTATTTTTGTTAATACTTAAGGACTCTCGAAATGTTCAATGTATTTTTTGCGATGTACGGAAAGTGTGAAGTTATCATCAATAATCTATTAGATCAAATATAAAACAGACCCGGTTTTTTGATCAATTTAATTGGATTGCCTTTGGATCGATTGGATATTAGCTGGTTTATTACTTATACAAATAAAGCCTTTGTAACTTCAGTGACAATGCAATGATATTGACACATTATCGGTACCGATCCACACAGGTAGCCGGCGCAGACAGTCCGTACCGAATCTTTTTACTTCGTGCCAAACTAATGTTTCTAAGCGCCGACAAGTTTCGAGTATTGCTTGTTTTTTTACTCTATGATACATTAAACAATAAAGAACCATGACTACAGCAGAAGTTAGATTTAACTGTGTAGCAGAGTCAGCACCCACTTCCTTAACCAGAAAGCAGTGGTACACAGTTAATTACTTTAAATTAAAGTTAAAATCTACTAGAATACTTATTTACTAAACACAAAAAAAAAACAATGAAAACAATAAGGTTGGAAAAAACTAATTTGATGAACGAAATATATATAAACAAGCCATTTCTCTATGAATTCTATGGAAATAAAGTTTTTGATTTTGACTTTGACTTTGAACAAGTAAGAATGCTAGACCGTTCGTAGAACTGTAGACGTTACTTATTTTAATAGCAATATTAATTAATATTTATATTCGGAGACTGCACAGGTTGGTAATGTTTGAGTAAGCCCTTAGTTGCACGAAATTTGCACTCCGGTAAAGGTGAATTCACATCAGTCATTAACGGATAAAAGTATAATTTAATCGGTTATATACTATCTCTACGTATATATGTTTAACGCACAGGTAGACCACATCATATGGCCAAACGGTAAGCGCATAGTGCTTCTGGCGGAGGGTCGACTTGCCAATCTGTGCTGCTCGTCGCTACCTTCCTTCGTGGTGTCGGTGACAGCTGCGACACAGGCGCTGGCGCTCATCGAGTTATATAACGCGCCACAGCATAGATACAAGGTAAAAGTCTAGCCTAGTTACAGCCAATAAGCAATAAAAAAATGGTAAGTTTCAAATTTTTGTTTTATTATTTTGGTGGACATGTCAAACAGTGCCATCTAGCCCCAAAGTAAGCTATTTTAAAATATTTTCTGAGTGAGTCTAGTGGAAATTAAAATAACGTAAAGTAAAGTAAAGCAAAGTAAAATTAAGTAAAGTAAAGTAACGTAAAGTAAATAAAGCAAAGTAAAATTAAGTAAAGTAAAGTAACGTAAAGTAAAGTAAAGCAAAGTAAAATTAAGTAAAGTAAAGTAACGTAAAGTAAAATTAAGTAAAGTCAAGTAACGTAAAGTAAAGTAAAGCAAAGTAAAATTAAGTAAAGTGACGTAAAGTAAAGTAAAGCAAAGCAAAGTAAAATTAAGTAAAGTAACGTAACGTAAAGTAAAGAGCATAGTAAAATTAAGTAAGTAAAGTAAAGTAAAGTGAGTGAGTGAGCCTTTTTCTCTGTTATATATATTTATAATTGTTTTTCTGTCACAGGCTGACGTTTATCTGTTACCAAAGAAGATGGATGAATACGTGGCGTCGCTGCACCTACCCACGTTCGACGCGCACCTCACGGAACTGACCGACGAGCAGGCAAAGTATCTGGGCCTCAATAAAGTGGGCCCTTTCAAACCTAACTACTATAGGTATTAACTGTATAGATGCATAGTTGTAAAACGCAAGTGTTACGCTACAAAAACGCAAGTATAAACGCGACTATTGTATTATGTTTAGATATGAAAATATGCAAGTATTACGCAACAAAAACGCAAGTATTAATGCAAATATTGTGTTAAATATGTATAGATGTGAAAATACGCAAGTATTACGCAACAAAACGCAAGTATTAAGAACATCAGTATTACTAAATACTAATTCTCGTCAAAATAAACATTACACGCGGTCTATTACTAGCTGGTGCCTTTAACTTCGTCTGCGTAGAAGTATCTTAAGTAGCCTATTTGTTTCTCAAGCTAAGTAGTCATTCAACGATGTTCTATAGCTTATCTCGTACATACAAACATTAGAGATAAATTTATAGCTATTTAAAATAATAAAACAATGTCATCTATAGAAAATTGTAGAGTATTTAGCTCATTTGGATCCCACTAAACACATTTTGTTTTCGAAAAACACTCATGAAACTCCCTATGCTTGTACATAGTATATTAGTTACTTTGAGCTAAAACTGATTTAGGCAATCGATTCGTATATAAACTTAAAATTTTCTCGAATTATTTACGCCGTACTAGAATATTGTTTCTTGATGTTCTCGTTCATATAAAATAAACTCTTATTTTCTAAATCAGGCATTATAGATTAGGGTTTGGGTAGTGCGCAGGTCCCTACTGTACCCAACCATCAGAAGGTCTTTAATTGCATTTTTACGTCATGTAGGTGATAGAACGAGCTGACGGCCCACCTGATGTTAAGTGGTAACCGCCGCCCATAGACAACAGCAATACAACTCAAGTCCTCTCCACCAAAGTACGAGATGACTCAAGTAGCATTGCGCTGCGTCCATCACCCCGAGACGGGGATGTTACGTCTCATGCGGCTGCTATTTAAATTAGAGATTTGGAATAATAAAGTGAATACGTGAACCAAATTTATTTCCGCGGCTATTCCGTGCTATTATCAGGAGTGTGGACAGGGCGCCTGGTGAGACTAAAGAGGCGAATGCTAAAAATGCTTCTCCGACAAAAACTATATTAGGTCGCGCCGTGTCCCTAGATGCGTTTCTGCTGCGTAATACTTGCGTACGTAACCGGCGTAGAGTTGGCGTTTTATTATTAATTCCAAGAGTCAGTTATATAAACGTCAGTTTTACTACTTCAGAGTTAATTATTTTGTGTCATATGACAAAATTTCTTCGTGTTTTTGGTATTTATAATTTATAATAAAAAGTGATTTCCTTCAACGTTTTGGTGATTCACTTATGAATAAATACAAATTGATTTGTCCAAGAGTTATATTAACTTTGTTTCGTTTTTGCAAGGGTTCTTGTATTTATTGACCTCATTTTTTAACTCCCTTTTATGTATGTTGCAAGATCTCCCCCAAGTTCTGGTAAATAGGTATCTAATTGCTAGTACAACTGTATATTATTATGTTCATATTATTTATTTTGTAGGACTCACTATATATGTACTAAAACTGATCCAATACGATATTTGTAGGAAGCGTACATTCAACCTGCATTCAAACAAGTAAAGTATAATTTAATTTATGTAGTACGCTAGTTGTATACAAAGTTTAATAATAGCATGTAAAATGAGTGCAGACCCCTATTTGACCCTCTGAGAACAAGAGAAAAGATTTCAACTAAGTTTAAGTTAATCAGCGGTCAAAAAATCATAGCGACGCATTTTTTTATTAATTACTTATTAAGTAACTTATTAAATAAGTACTTAATAAGTAGTTACATAAGTACTTAATTAAGATTAAGGTTTGTTTTAAGATTTACAGTAGTACAGTAAGTATTAAAACTGAAATAAAATTACTGAATTGAATTGAATTGAAAACGCATCGCACCCGCACACATTAAAATGTCGATAATTTGAAACAACGATAGGTGTTAGCGTTTATTATGCGATCGCAATGCGTTTTACTAACGATTATTTTAAATAGTGTGAAATGTAGCTTTAATTTGTGTGAAAAACATATGTTAAATGTGTTGTTTTTTATACGAGCATATAAATGAAAAAAAAGTGGATGATAAATTTTAAAAGAATTTTAAATTAAATCTCAGTACTTCTTTAAGCAGAGAAATATTCTGTAAAAATACGGTTTTTTTTTTGTTTTTTTTTTCGTTCGAATTTCTCTGTTATAAGTTCGTGTGATCCTATATTATATTGCAAAATTTGAAAGAGATTATTGTTAAATAAGTTGAAATGAAATCAATTCTGATATATTTATATTATTTTTAACACTTCATTATACCATTACCGCTAAAAGAAATAAAAAAAATAAGAAAAAAAAAGATAGTTACCAAACGCTTTGACAAAAATCACTGCGTTTACAATTGTTTTTAGTCGTTATTTAATTTTAGTTATAAATCAATTAAATTTATTTCCCATTCATATTAAGGTTTATAATCAGTACCTTAACACGAGCAGAGATAATAGTGTCATGAGTATGTATGTATGGTAGGATTTTTCTTCTCTTGGAAATGCAACTTTATCAAAGGTTAGTTAGGTTAGGTTTTATTAAGCTTTAGTTCCATCTAGACTTAAGTATTTGTCAGAATTATTTTATCTAACTGAATTTAATTTCATTAATGTCAGATTGAGAACTACCGATAGCAGGTTCGATTCGTGATCAAAATCTGTAATTTCTGTTAGACTGCTATCTTAGATGCGCATAATATACTTTTACCTAATTACTGTAATATCATAGTTATATTTCAAGTTAATTATAGTATTATATATAATTACGTTTATTTGGTAAAATTATACTTAAATAAAAAAAAAAGGATTGATTTCAACTTTTGAGAACTATTTCAAAACAGCCTATAATGTTCTAGCGATAAAATATGTTACATTTTTATTGTTTTGTAAAATATTGAATAATTTAAATTAATAAGTAAAAAATAAATAAATAATTTTAATTATTAGTAGGCACATGAAACATCCCACCCACACGTCTCAAAGTTACGGGCGTATACGATGAGAATTGGGTCTTGTCTTACCTAGTAGGGGAGGACCCATGTCGCATCGGTTGTTATGGGCCGAGGTTACTTAACACCAGGTGGGCCGTCGGCTCGTACCGTAATTGTATCACATAAAAAAGACACAGGACGCCTTTAGACAATAGAAATTTGTGTAGTATCATTTGTTTCAAATGCAAGAAGCGCTAATCTTATTATGAAGTAGTATTAATTCATAAAATTTGCTTAAACGGCAAAATTGTACAAATTGTAGGTCATGTTTTAATAAAGAATATTAACAAAACAATTGTGTTTAATTTGTTTTGATACATACCTCTTCTTAGGATTCCCTGTGTCACAGGTGGCATGGAAACATACATAAAAAAATTAAATTTTATAATTTATTTATTTGACATTCACATTATGTCTTAATAGTCAATCAATCAATCAAGTATTTATAATTATGTATGCGATAGATGTATTTGGTAAATCCGTGTATTTTTAATTAAAATAAATATATGTATATCGCAACAGAACAAACATTATATCCGTTCTTCTTCTTCTTCGAGTCACCGGTTCTGTAGAACCAGTGTGGTGAAAGGATTGTAAGTGCGCCTCAAAGAGGACTCCTTTCCTGCACTCGACACATGTCTTCGAATTTTTAGTTCTAGGACATGTCGGTTTCCAAACGATGTTTTCCTTCACCGTTTTGAGAACGTGGTATTGCGCACATAAATCTTTCAATCGAAAAACTCATAGGTGCACGTCGGGATTTGATCCGGCGACCTCCGGATTGAAACTCGGGGGTCAGTACCACTAGACCACCACCGCTCTCGTTATATCCATTAAACAATGGGGATGGAAAACATCATGAGGCAGTATTAATGCATTCACGTTACTGTGCTCCGGTTTGAAAGGTGTGGTTGCCGGTGAAATTACAGGTACACAAGACATTACACCTACACGTCTCAGAGTTACCAATCAAATTAATTTGCCATTTTGATTTATAATCGTTAGTTTAACTGAGCAGGAGCAATGATGATACTTATAATGATTACCTACCGTTAATATAGCAGGTTCTAATCCTGATCAGTATCATAAAATTCTGTCAGAAACTAACTTGTAAAATTTTGCGGTATTATCTTCTATTCTGTTCTTAATTTTCACATGATATCATTTCCATTTATGTAATATACCATCATTGTTATAGTTTCAAATGAAGATTTCATTATCACGTTACAATATTTAGTAACATTTTATACTTAATTATTTAAGATTTAATAATAAATAAAAAACGATATTTGAAAATATACTGATAAAAATATATAAATATACTTTTTACGGGTAAAAATGAAAGGAGCCTCGTGAAGGCGCACTAAAAATCTGGGAGGATTTTTAGTATGTAGTATTATAGTATTATAGTATATAGTATATATGTGTAATACCAGCAATAATGGCTTAATAATATTAAATTCCACATGTTACGGTCAGTGTAACAAATTCAGTTAGTATTCATAATTACCGGTATATATATATACAAATAAATAAAATTGGAGTGTCTGTTTGTAATATTAAAATAACCGCTTTGTACTAAATGCATATGGATTTATACACGGTACATAATACCAGAACATTTTTGAAAATTTTTGTCTGTCTGTTTGTTCCGGCTAATCTCTGAAACGGCTGGACCGATTTTGACGGGACTTTCACTGGCAGATAGCTGATGTAACAAAGAGTAACTTAGGCTACTTATCCGAGGGGTAAAATAGGGGTGCGTGATAAAATCGAATTCCACGCGGACGAAGTCGCGGGCAACAGCTAGTTATATATAAGTGTATCAAATCGTTAATCTGATTAATAACGGTAAAATAATCATGTAAATATTTGTATTAGTAAGTCAACTCATGACCAGTCACATGTATTATGAAATTTATTTGTGTAAATAAATCGAAATTGGTTCATTTTGATTTGAAAAGTGATCCCGCAAAAGTTCTGACTCTAAACTTAATTGTTGCCTTTTTATTATAAAAAGCGGTGTTTATTAATTTTATTTAATTATTTTAAATTTGCAAATGCATTTTGCAAAATGCATACCATCTCAAAAGACAGCATTATTATTATAAGGTGGACATTGTCACACAGCGCCATCTAGCCCCAAAGTAAGCTAAGCATAGCTTGTATCATGGGAACCAGATAACTGATATATATATTTGTAAATACATAACAGACAGAACAAACAATTAAGTTCCTCGCACAAATATTTGCCCTGGGTGGGAATTAAACCCACGAACTCTAGAAGGCAGAGTTACCACCAACTGAGCTGTGAGCCTTAGTCCAAATAATTGCCAGTTATTATTAATAAGTTCAATTAATCGCAAATATATTGGCAATTAGTAATTCACTCTTATCATTTTATCAGACAGTCATAATACGCTCCGATATTTGGAAGCATGAGGATATTTATTATATTGATAGTAAAATTAACGAGTGTTGTAGTGAGAAATTTTGATTGCAGGTAGAAAATAGGTTTCCACGGTGAGTTTTTGTCTTAATTACTTTGTAATAACTAATTTCTAAATGCCTTGCTTGAACGTAGATTTGGAAATGATTCGTTTATATGATTTATGAATCAAGCAACAAGTCATTTGATAGAAAATACGATAATCAATCAATAATCTACGTTTTCAAGGCAGTAAATAATTTTGTATTTTGTTATATCTAACAAACGGGACAATGAACTAATGTGTATTATTGAGGGGGAGGGGTGAGGGGGTTTTAGGAAATAAAATTACTCGAGTCACGTGTAGCATTATAGTTTTAGGACAAATTAAGATTTTCCGGATTTATGGGTATTGTATTACATGTATTGTAATGGCGAACAAACAAAAATTAAATGAAAACTATCCACAGTACTGAAAATAAAACATAAGAGTTACCGATCAAAATCTTATATTTTATGGTTTAATAAATTTATTTACTCTAAAGATTACAATAAGTCACTTATTAATTAATTAATTTAAAAAAGTTTAAATGTGTAAAATAAAATATCTAAATGCCCCCTCAATTTACTTCTCTACTTCTACAATTACTTATCGCTATTGTTTGACGTCTATTCATAGCTAAAAACCTAGTCACAGGCCTGGCGGGCTTTTTGTTGATGGCTGATAGCTCTCAACTTGTAAAATTTATCCAAGGTCATTGTTTGGCGTCTATTCATAGCTAAAAACCTAGCCACAGATGGCCTGGCGGGCTTTTTGTTGATGGCTGATGGATCTCAACTTGTAAAATTTATCCAAGGTCATTGTTTGGCGTCTATTCATAGCTAGAAACCTAGCCACAGATGGCCTGGCGGGCTTTTTGTTGATGGCTGATGGCTCTCAACTGGTAAAAAAGCAACCAAGACTTCAAGGTCAATACTGAGGTATGAACGTCAGCTTGGAGCGTTGCAAACGAAATGCACAGAGCTGCACTTCAATGCACCACTATCTGAGCAATGGTTTGACTGAATTGATTGCGATTTGCAGCCTTATCAGCGTATCAACAACTCGGCATACAGACAGAGAAATAATATCAAAAACAAATAATATATTGAGGTATAATTTGTTCATTCGTTGGCACTCATATGAACAAAACTGTTTGACAGGCGTCACAGCTCAATTTGTTGTAACCATATAAGTATACCATAAGTGTACCATAAGTACAGTAGCGGATTTACACATTTCCCAAGTATAGGCTATTGACATTTTGCCGCCCTACGCCCCGCGTCTACAATTGTAAATTGTCAGTTCTTAGATTATCTTTTCGCTTCGCATCGGTTCTCAAATTTGCCGCCCCTAAAATCTGCCGCCCTAGGCTCAAGCCTACATAGCCTGCTGGTAAATCCGCCACTGCATAAGTATACCATAAGTATACCATATAGTAACCAATAAAAAAAAATACATGAACAATGTAAAAAACTCGTCTAAAAATTAATTGTAGCAAAATTGAAGTATTCCAATTGTAAATTAACGAAATCTTTCATTCATCTTTCATCATTAATAATCAAGTACGTTTGTAGTTGTATGCGAGATGTAAGTTACAAAAAGACAGCCTATTCTGGAAACTTTCAGTCCTAATTCCCCTAAACCCGTTTCAAGATAACATGATAGTAAATAAATAATGGTGGACATTTCACACAGCGCCATCTAGCCCCAAAGTAAACTAAGCATAGCTTGTATCATAGGAACCAGACAACTGATATAATACTTATATACTTTTCTTTTGTAAATATATACATATAATACATATTAACACCCAGACACAGAACAAACATCAATGTTACAAATGCCACATAAATGTTTGTCCTGAGTGGGAATCGAACCCACGAAGCAGAAGACAGAAATAATACAGAGCAGAAGGTAGGGTTACTAACCAACTGAGCTATGAGGCTAGTCAATTACACATTCAAGTCAATTACAACAAATTGATCTTGGTCTAAATTCAGATGCAAAACATTATATAATTTGAAATTTGCTGAATTCTACGCACCTGATTTAGCACAGGCCTTAAAATTAAAAATTCAGTTAAAAAACTATAATGTGTTACGTTACCCAAGCGAAGATCAAATGTCTACTGAGCTGATTTTTAAAGACAATCACCTATTTATATTGGTAATAAAACACGATTTGTCGGCTTTTAATGCGCCTTTGAAGTGTGCCGAAATAATCGCGTTGTAAATCAAAATTAATTTGATAATTCTAATTGTTTAGCTGTAAACATGATTCTTAATTATCGATACATGATTTTGGTTAATGAGTGATTTCATTGGTTGGTTTATTTTCACTGTGGCTTAGCTTCTGCGGTAATGTAAGGCAAAATATATTTTCCAATAGATGTTTTCCTTAGAAACTGCACATTTATAAATCTGGTATACAGAGTATAAATGACTAATATTATATTGTATTGTTAGTATTATATTATACTAAAAAAAGTCTTCGAGAAACGAACCGTTATAAAAATATGTACCTATTTCAAACTCTTCAATAGTTTATTAAATAATATACAATAAATATAAATATTAAACAAAAGATTCCCAAACATAAGAGTAATGATACTTGACTATTATATATTTGACTATTTATATATAGAGTTCATAACATGTATTCTGTTACATTGTAATGACTTGTAACATGGTGTTATGAATATTGTATTGTATTGTATTGGTATTGACTCAGTTGGCAATACTAATGTTATATTCACGCATCTCTTCTTCTTCTTCTTCTTAGTTGACGGCTAAGAGGCTATGTGAGCCCACCAGTCTGCCAATGAACAATAGTAATAGTGTCATATACATTTACGCATCTCTTTTACGTAGTGAATAAAAAGAGTCCACAGACTGCATATGCAGAACTGTCAAACGAGTTTGACAGTTAACTAAAACTGACAAATGTCAAAAATTGAGTGATTAGATTATCCTTGTCCGTTTGATTTGAATCGTGACGGTTGTAAAATATGGATTAAAATTGTCACTGAATGCCTCAGAAACGCAATTTTCCTATGATTTTAGTTTAAAGATGATTAAATAGATCTTGGTGGACATTTCATACATCGCCGTCTAGCCCCAAAGTAAGCATACTTTTACTGTGGGAACCAGATGACTGATAGAATACATAGGTAGAAGAATCAATCAAGATTCAATTTTGAAGAAGACTTTATTTGTAAATACATATTTACATCCAGAAACAAAACAACATCAATGATCGTCACGCAAATGCATGTCCTGTGTGGGAATCGAACCCACGACCTACAGCGCTGATGGCAGAGTTAATACCAACTGAGCCATGAGGCCAGTAAAGAATGTTACTTTATAACTTAACATTACTCATCGGTTCCATTGATTTCCTATGAATAACTCAGCTGACATAATCTTCCATCAAATCATTAATCCGACAGCGACACAAATCTTACACACAGCAACCAAATTACCGATAGCCATTATTTATTTTGAGACAATTTTTGATAAATCTAAGTAATATCCTACTATTATAAACGTGAAAGTATGTATGAATGTTTGTTACTCTTTCACGCTCAAACAGCTGAATGGATTTGGATGGAATTTGGTATCAAGATAGCTTATATCCTGGATTAACACATAGGCTACTTTGATCCCGGAAAATTGCAGTGTTCCCGTGGGATTACTCATTCACCGCGGGTAACGCCGCGGGGCGCAGCTAGTTTAGATTTTAAATCAATTTTTCGTGTTTAAGAATAATAGGTAACATTATACTTATCAAAAATCTAGATTCAAGTTCGATATTCTGGAATTCTTGTTAGTAGTCGCAATTTAATACTAAATTTGATAAAAATCAGATTAAATTTAATTGTATTAGGATAAGGCGAAGTAGTAGAAATATTGAAATGAAGATAATGGATTGGTTTCATTGAAGATATCTCGATTAAGAATTAATAAATATATAAGATACAAATAAATAAAAAATAAATAAAATGTGAGCCGTCACGGGACGCCTGGCAGATGTGAAACATCGACATTATTTTGTAAAAGTAATATGCAACGCATGCCGTGGCGACGCGTCGCCACGCCAGAAATCGGTTTTACGAGCGGCTATAAATGTTTCACATCAAAAATTAATTGAATAGGAGTTGTAAATCTTTTGTGCTATATTTAGATCGTTGGAAACGGTCTTTGAATAGCTAAATTGGTATCATTGTATCGTGTAAATATTGTTTATACCTCCTTTCAAACTAAATAAATAAAGTATTTCTATATTATACATTATTATTGCAACGACTTGGCATATAAAAGAAATACATATCTTTGTATTGAAGCGATCTCACTACGTATTTCTATATTTATTAAGTACAGAAATATCACATAAACAGTTAAACAAAAACAAAATAACAAAAAGACAATTCTGATATAATGACAATTATAAGTGTACACTAGCTGTTGCCCGCGACTTCGTCCGCGTCGGATTAGGTTTTATCACGCACCCCTATTGTACCCCTCGGAAAAGTAGCCTAAGTTACTCCTTGTTACATCAGCTATCTGCCAGTGAAAGTCCCGTCAAAATCGGTCCAGACGTTTCGGAGATTAGCCGGAACAAACAGACAGACAAAAATTTAAAAAAATGTTTTGGTATATGTACCTACCGTGTACATCCATGCACTTAGTAAGAAGCGGTTATTTTAATATTACAAACAGACACTCCAATTTTATTTATTTGTATAGATAACGTTTACCATCACAACACGCGTAGAAAATTATAAAGGATATAATATGTACTTCAAATTATGAAAGTTAAATGAGTAAGACAGAGATAAGAGAAGTAACATAAAGGGTCGGATAGGGTTTGAACAGGCATCAAACTTATCGATAAGTACGCGTGACCTTATGTTTTGAATATTGACGTTTCCAAGCCATTTCTTGGTGAATTCTATGGAAATAAAGTTTTTGACTTTGACTTTGACTTTAACACAACAAACAAAAAAATAAAGTAACGCAGAAGAGCCAAAATGGCTCAGTAGTAGTTAAAAGATAAACTTAGTAACTTTTAACTTCTTATTTAGAGATACAAAATATATACCTTTCCTATAGTAGGTTATCTGGAAATGCTCCTAATAGGATTAGTCCGGCAAAACATAAATGTCTTTTTATTCTTCTTCTTCGAGTCACCGGTTCTGTCGAACCAGTGTGGTGAAAGGATTGTAAGTGCGCCTCAAAAAGGCTCCTTTCGTGCACTCGACACATGTCTTCCAATTTTCAGTTCTAGGACATGTCGGTTTCCTCACGATGTTTTCCTTCACCGTTTTGAGAACGTGGTATTTCGCACTCAATCAATCAATCAATCTTTCAATCGAAAAACTCATAGGTGCACGTAGGGATTTGAACCGGCGACCTCCGGATTGAAACTCGGGGGTCAGTACCGCTAGACCACCACGCTTTCGCTCTCTTTTGAATAACATAATTTAATCCAAATAATATATATTGATATTATGGATTTAATTTGACTTTTTGTGATAATGTACTCAGAGTTGTATCTTATCTTTGGTGGATTTCAATTTAAACAATATAGGATTTACAATAATCTTTGGATCATTGTACGTCAAACTATTACGATTGAATTTATACAAATCAGTATAGAGAAAGGGGAATATGTTAAGTGTAACCACGGTTATGCTATGAGGCTGAAGTTCCGGGTTCAAATTCCTTCCGTGCACATTTTTTTTACGAATAGTAAATCGTAAATTAATGTAACATAGAATAAGAATTCATCTATTTCTTCTAGTTTCTTATTTTTTTCTGCGCTATTTTCGTTTGTATGTGTCGTGTGCTGAATTTTTGCTGAGTTTTTTCTTTCTTTCTTTCTATACAAATAAATAAAATTCGAGTGTCTGTTTGTAATATTAAAATAACCGCTTTTTACTAAATGCATATGGATGTATACACGGTACATATAAACAACATTTTTTAAAATTTTTGTCCGTCTGTCTGTTTGTTCCGGCTAATCTCTGAAATGGCTGGACCGATTTTGACTTGACTTTCACTGGCAGATAGCTGATGTAACAAGGAGTAACTTAGGCTACTTTTCCGAGGGGTAAAATAGGGGTGCGTGATAAAACCGAATTCCACGCGGACGAAGTCTCAGGCAAGAGCTAATCATTAATAGAATCTGTTTTTTATGTGATAATGTTAATATCCAACAGATGGTTCTTTGTGTGTTAGTGTCACCTGTGACACAGCTAATCCTTTCATAGTTCATAGTTCATTTATTCGTAACAAAGTTACAAGTCAATATAAATCACAATAATAATTAAATCGAATAAAAATTATTCTATAAATGATAATAAAATGAATAGTTATAGGCCTAATAACAATTTACCTCACAATAATGATAAAAAATAAAAATATAAAATATTAATAACAACAAATTAACAGAAAAATTCTTCAGTCTTGTAAAAGGCTTGCTCTAGCAGCCATTTTTTAAGTTTGTGTTTAAAGGAGGGCAGTTTATCAGCACATTTTACGGATTCCGGGAGGCGGTTGTAGACCGCTGGCCCCATTACGTGTACCAGCTTCGACGATTTGGTGAGTCGATGCGGCACCGTTTTAAGTTTACGACCATTCCGAGTAGGGTACCTGTGCCCGTCCCCAAACCGGGAATAATCGTGCAGACGAGTTCTAGCATACAGCGCCGCACTGAAGATGACAAGGGATGGGACTGTCATGATCTTAAGTGTGCGGAAAATAGGTCGGGCCGGAGTGTCCCATGCGATTCGTACTATTGCACGCACCCTCTTCTGCATCTTTCAGAGGTATAGTTTCTATGATATTTTGCGTTTCAATATTGTACCGTGAAAGATTAATTAATTATAGTCTAACGTATTAATCTAATTAAGATTGTCTTATCAAATAGCGTGTTTTACATTCTTGGGAAGTTTCATTACGATTACATGTATGTAAGTAAACAAGATAACTCAGTCATCTCTGACCGGCCTCACAGCTCATTTGGTAGTAACCCTGCCTTCTGCGATGTAGGTGGGTTCGATTCCCACCCAGGAGAAACATTTGTGTGACATTTGTAACATTGATGTTTGTTCTGTGTCTGGGTGTTAATGTGTATTATATGTATGTATTTACAAAAGAAAAGTATATAAGTATGTATATCAGTTGTCTGGTTCCCATGATACAAGCTATGCTTAGCTTACTTTGGGGCTAGATGGCGCTGTGTGAAATGAAAAAAATTACCTTCATATCTTTACGTTTTATTATATATGATTTTTGTGACGGAACGAGCTGACGGCCCACCTGATGTTAAGCGGTAACCGCTGCACATACACAACAGCAATACCACTCAAGTCCTCTCTACCAAAGTACGAGATAACTCAGGTGGGGGAGGACCCAAGTCGCATCGGTCGTTATGGGCCGAGGTTACCACTTAACACCAGGTGGGCCGTCGGCTCGTTCCGTAACTGTATCACATAAAAACCTATACCGAAGAGCATGCATGAATAATGTGATGAGAGTGGATGAAGCAAAGGGTACGTCAGGGTCGTATCAGGGCCTAATACTCCCCTGCTACGACCCTGATGTACCCTTTGCTGGGAGGTAATCAGCGTAAAAATACTTTGAATGAATTTTAAGAAATAGCTAGCTGTTGCCCGCGACTTCGTCCGCGTGGAATTCGGTTTTATCACGCACCCCTATTTTACCCCTCGGAAAAGTAGCCTAAGTTACTCCTTGTTACATCAGCTATCTGACAGTGAAAGTCCCGTCAAAATCGGTCCAGCCATTTCAGAGATTAGCCGGAACAAACAGACAGACAAACAAAAATTAAAAAAATGGTTGTCTGTAAAGTCGGTTTACTGACGATAGTTGAACGTGTCAACGTCTTAAGAAAATACTGATGGAATGGTAGCATTTTTCAAAAGAAAATTTTAATTTTTTTTTTTTTTTTTATTTTAATTTGTTTAATAGATTTTTATGTATATATGCACTTGATACTCGATCAAAACATGTAAATGTAAGTATTAGCAGCTGTCCACGCAGACGCATCGCTCACTCAAGTAGGAGAGAGACGGATGTCGAACGCTGCCGAACGCAAAGGCCGATTGTGCTTCTTTGTCGCTCGTTCCGCGCTCTCGCTTGCACTTGCACAAGCCTTACATGGAACGCCTCAGAGCGAGGTAACGCCGCATGAGTCATGTTTTTTCGTGCGTGCAGCCGGCTCTATCGAATTATAAGACGTTGACACGTCAAAAAAAATATTTTGGTATGTACCGCGTATACATCCATATGCACTTAGTAAAAAACGGTTATTTTAATATCACAAACAGACACTCCAATTTCATTTATTTGTATGTATAGATTTAAGCCCTTTGTATGGTTTTTACAAATGATGGAGTCTCAAAATAGTATTATATTTATTTATTTTTGTTATTTACCATAGATATAGATAAAAAACATGCTACCTATCTTTTACCTGAACCACAGAACACAACAGTCGCTAGATCGTAATCTTAATTGCATTACGTATGTCTGAATGATTAATTTCATTAATTAATGATTAATTTTTGATCAGATTAATTTCTGAGAAACTTATGTGTTTGACAATGTGCGAAACAAAAGCTTTTTAATTTATACTTCACTGGATTGAAAATTGTGTATTTATGCCAACTGCGACGCGGCAAATCGTAGTTTAGTGTTTATTTTGAGTAACACTTTGAACAACTTTAAGGGAACTGACGCCAAACTTACGAATTAAGTACTTAATAAATTAATAATAATAATAAATAATAATTAATAAATATACTGAATAATAAATAAATTTAAGACTTAAGTACTCGTGATATAGAATTGAGTTGACCATTTACGTTTCCAAAATATTTATTTGATATTTCTGTAGAAATAAAAATTTTCTTTCTTTTGTTTTTCTTCAGTTTCTAAACTCAATAAAATCTAATTATAAGTTTGTAACGGTTATGGATAACTCATTTGATCAATTTGTTTATGGTACTGCCACCACACCTGGTAATCTGCCGGCAAGCAGTGATACACTCGTGTTGCTGTGTTCCGGTGGAAGGGAGTGGGTGCCGGTGATATTGCAGCCGCATGAGACGTAACATCCCCGTCTCGGGGTGATGGACGCAACGCAATGCTACTTGAGTCATCTCGTACTTTGGTGGAGAGTGGAGAGGACTTGAGTGGTATTGCTGTTGTCTTTGGGCAGCGATTACCACTTAACATCAGGTGGGCCGTCAGCTCGTTCATTGACTTCAATTACATAAAAAAAAGCGAAATGTAATTTTTGTTTTTCAAGATTTGTCAAAATTATTTGCAAAAAAGCCGCAGCGTTTTTTCTACCCAGTGCGGACAGGCCTAAAATTTAGGGACTAAAGATTTAGTAAGATTAAATTTCGCAGATATGATCTTTGATTTCGATTAAACTTAGAGATAATATATTAACGTCGATTAAAGAGTTTAATTTATATATTATAAGACAGACGTATAGGACCAAATTCAGTGTAGTATTATTTGACAATAAGACTTGTCTATTTAATATTAAATTTTTTGTGTAAATTTAGCTATTTATAGCAGGTTTATTTTATTAGTGTGTTCGGGATTCATTTTCCTGAGTTTGAGGTGAGGGAATATATTCTAATAATAATAATAAAAACTTTTTCTTTCTTTCTTTCTTCTAATAAAAATGTTTAATACGTTGAACGCTGAAACACAGCTTTACTTAATTTAAATTACTTAGTTAACTTAATTTTATATATTAACTTTTGCATTTAGCGGTTGTATCAACAGTGATATGGTTATTTTAGCCAATAATAAAATTTTCTTAATATAATAATAAATATTGGTGGACATTACAACGCCGTCTGGCCCCAAAGTAAGCTAAGCATACCTTGTATCATGGGAACCAGACAACTGATATACATACCTATATACTTTTTGTAAATACACATATAATATATATTAACAACCAGACACAGAACAAATATTTATGTTCGTCACACAAATGTTTGACCTGGGTGGGAATCGAACCCACGAACAGCGCAGAAGTCAGGGTTATATGTGCACCAATTATTTTAAAAATATAATAATACCTCTCATCCACACCATAATACTTTTAGGTTTATTATGAATATTAATGACGTGAAATAAATAATTGTATTAATACTTTTATAGAAATCTAAAAAATGGCTTATTTTATTTTATTGCTCTCTATTTTATTGCTCTGCTTTTATTGCTATTTATTGCTTTTAGTGCTCGCGAAAAAAAAAGGAATCCCTCCATTAGGGGTTTCTTGTCTGTTCTTCCCCATGGAGGGTCGGATAGGGTTTGAACAGGCATCAAACTTATCGATAAGTACGCGTGACCTTATGTTCTGAATATTGACGTTTCCAAGCCATTTCTCTATGAATTCTATGGAAATAAAGTTTTTGACTTTGACTTTATTTATTTTATTTTATTTTCAAACAGAATCTCATCAATCAGCTCTTACTTAAAATTACTTACTTACTTAAAATTACTCTTACAGCCAATAACAGATCCATTTTTTTTATATATCCTAGTTATCTATCTTATGAAAATAAAATTAATCCCATTAAGGTCGAGAATTTTAAATTATAAGTTACCTAATTTACCTATTTAAATTATAGGTCGTATGTTTTGCTTGTTTTTTTCATATCTCAATAGTTTAATCGTTGAATCAATCATAGTAACAAATTAATATATTTTATGTTATTTGAATCAAATATCATTAAATTATTTAAAGAAAGAAAGAAAAATCTTTATTTATAGCTAATTAATAGATAATAAATAATAAAAATCAATAGCACAACACTGTAGCACAAAACTTAAATTTATAACAAAAATAAAATAAAATAAAAATAAATAATAATAATAATATTATTAAAATAAAACGTTAATTTTTCAACTCAAAAATTTTGTTATTCTAAATTCTACCTATTTCGTAGTTTCCAATTTAAAAATCTTTTTCGTACAGAGTATTTATGGAAATAATAACATTACATAAAGTAAATTGTATAACTATAACTAGGAATGGTGGCAGTACTTCCCCGGACAAACTTCTGTACCTTCTTAGCTTCTAAAATGACTGCCATTAATAAATTCATTGACCCGCAGGAAAGCGTATCCGCGGAAGTGTAAATGTAATATATCATTCGCGACAAATTGTATGAATTCATCCATCATCCATTTACCTAGTTCTTTGAACCTGCTTGCTCGCCGTTACAATCGCAAATAAATGTAATATTTTTGGCAATATTAATTATTTATTTAACGGTCTGTCGTGCGGGGGCCGTACTTAGGATGATTTTAGAAAATTAGTCCTTTTTTATCATTTAGAATGCCAAAAGATAACACGAAAAAGAAAAGAAAGAAGTCTATGTATATATACAATAATATGATATAATAATTATGTGGTGTAGAAAATCATCATTGTAAGTATTTAAGCTATTGCATAGCTTCTATCGCGGGCCTTGAGCGTGGAGACCGAATCCAGAAATTCCGTAACGAAAAAAACCTAACACCCCCCACTCCGACCGGCACAGCGGTGATACTTTTTAGTTTTTCCATCTATCGATAAATACCAGAACTTTTAATGACTTTTTGAAATATCACGCGCAATAGCTTTACCGCGGCAGTCTCCGAGTGCCACACGTCTTTTTTTATTTTCGCTGGTTCTTTTTCGGTTAACCCTTTTCAAAACAGTTCAATTTTTTATGACAGTCACCAGCGATTTTTTGGTTACAAAATGTTAAAATAATGTCTTGTTTCACTGACAATCCTATCAATAAGATGTTTTTCTATTTAGATTGAAAAAATCTAGTAAAACCTTTAAGCAAATTGTTTTAAATTTGGGACATGTTATATTTTAACAATTAACAAATAAGTCTACATAATAAATTTAGGCGTTTTGAGGAAAGTAAATATTTTGATGACCAAGTAATAACAATAATAAACGTTGGTGGACATTTCACACAGCGCCATCTAGCCCCAAAGTAAGCTAAGCATAGCTTGTATCATGGGAACCAGACAACTGATACAATACTTATATATTTTTTTGGAAATACACACATAATACATATCAACGCCCAGACACAGAACAAACATCTATGTTCGTCACACAAACGTTTGTCCTAGGTGGGAATTGAACTTACGACCTACAGCGCAGAAGGCAGGGTTACTACCAACTGAACTGTGAGGCAAGTTTTTTTTTTAGAGCAGTAGAACTCTCGCCAAGTTCGTCCGGGGAAGTACTGCCACCATGCCCATTTCTGCTGCCAAGCAGTAATGCGTTCGCGTTACTGTGTTCCGGTTTGAAAGGTGTGGTTGCCGGTGAAATTACAGGCACATAAGACATTCCACCTACACGTCTCAGAGTTACGGGGCGCATACGATGCGACTTGGGTCTTATCGTAGAGGAGGCCCCAAGTCACATCGGTTGTTATGGGCCGAGGTTACCACTTAACACCAGGTGGGCCGTCGGCTCGTAACTGTATTACATAAAAAAAAACTATACGTATATATAGTAGAATATGTAAGCCCCACATATTTCGTCCTTACTGCGGCCCTGGGGATATTCTCGCGGTAACCACATGATATGACTGACCATCGCGATCCAATAAGTGTTTATAAATCCATTGTGAGACGATATTTCTCCTCTGCGTTTAAACATGGTAGCATCTCATGGTGGCAAATAGTTTATTGTGTCGTGTGAATATTAAAAAAACAGGTGTGTGGTAAAAAGTATTTGATAAAAGGGGTTAGAAAATGACAATAATTAGAAGTTAATATTTAATTGAAATAATTTTAAGTAAAAGCCCTTAAAATCAGCTATTTTGAAGAAAAAAAAAAACATTTTTTTTGTAAAATTTAGGTTTAGTTAAATCGTTGCGAAAAAGATATCATGCATAGCTTTACCATTATGGTAATAAAAGTAATAATATATGAAAAATGTATTGAAATTTGAAACAATAAAAAATACGTTACTTTATTTAAGATAATTAAGTTTAGTCTGATCAAGTTACAGGTATACAGCAAGTTTTAACTTGACGCCTTAAAGTTATGGGCGCAATTTGACGCTACTTAGATCTTCTAATGTAACCTAAGTAGGGGAAGATCCAAGACTTTGTCATCAATTGCTTTGGTAAAGAAAACTTTACATCAGGTGAGCCATCTGCTCATTTAGCAACTTATTCACAAATAAAGTTGACGTTTTGATATTACTTGGTGGAATGTAAAATACGGCCATGGACCTGAGATGTGGGAAAAAGTTAGTGCCAATAAGTTTAGTGAAGAAGTTCTGTGCATTTCAAAAATATTTAAAAGATGAAAAAAAAAAACCTTTTACCTCTTTAATTAACAGTGGAATACAGTAAGTTTTTATTATAATTACTTAGCCATATTTGTTATGAAACTTTTGATGCTAAGCAATGTCAAAGTCAAAAACTGTAAAATAAAAAATAAAACCTAACTAAAAATAAAACTACAATTTGTAAATATATTATATTAATAATGAATATTCAGTATATTTTTTTTAAGGCTTTCTGAGATTCAGTTGTTAAATTTTCGGTTTGTAAATATTTTCGATCTTATAGTCGACGAAAGAGTTGGCAACACACAATAGATTTACGCCAATTCCCCTAAGGGATAGGCAGAGGAATAAGCCGTATTTCCCCTAGGATTACACCATCGTGGAAACGCAGACGTCACAATCAGTGAGTTAATCGCCGAAATTGTTTTTCTATAAATAAAGCTGCTAACATGTCTATCAGTAAAGCAAATCATAATAAAACGACGGTCCGGACAAATACTTTACCAATGAAATTACCAAAAAGATCGACGATATGTTACCTATGTAGTTCAAAAAATTACAGCAATGAAAGTACAAAAGAATAATTTAAATTCATATTGACTTAAGTTGACATCATCATATATTATTTTGTATTAATTATTAGTTATAATTAAATGCATATTTGCGCAGGTGCTGTATCCGTATCACGATCGATGCATTACATATTTTTAATTATTATATTAGTTAGTCATCGACCGTCAACCGCCATTCTACCCGGTGAAAAGAAAGTGTATAAATATATAATCAAAATAATACAAAATGAGTGATCGAATTAATGTCACATATTGAAAACACGTCAACAGGGACACAGGTAACTAATTTATGCCTGAAATAATTCATACTTTTCTCTTTTAAAGCATCAAACATTTTTTTAATTTCATATGTCAAAATCATTCTGAATGTTGAACGGTAGAATAACGAAATTTTCGTGTGCCGATCCCAAATTAAAAAGAATATGGGTTTTCAATTTACAAAATATATTTAGATTAATTGTCAATTAATTAAATTGAGTAACTATTTAAAATGTCTATTATACCATATATTTGGAAGTTTTATCCGTGCGTTATTAATAATGGACAGAATTAACACTTCTTGAAGCTTTTTTTAACTTCGTTAAGATGACGTCGGTGACAATATCTTTCTCACTAAAAGAACTTGTACTTCGTAAACAATAAAGGGTTTTATTAACAATTGTTTATAACTTTGACTAAGGTACTGTTAAATTAACTTGATGATGTCACATTTTTTTACTGACTGATATAATAATCCTCTTTTTAATAAAGTGCCGAGGTCGAATCAAAGTTCTTTTTTAGTTTAAAAAAAACTAAATTACGGAAGACAACATTCATTACAAATACTTAGGCTGTTTTTTGATTGCAAGATTAAATCGATTATATGTAATTGTTAGTATTGAATACGTGATAATAAAAAAAAATACAAGTGTGATGAGCAATATCAACGGACAACGAATCAATATATATCAAACTAGCTGTTGCCCGCAACTTCGTCCGCGTGGAATTCGGTTTTATCACGCACCCCTATTTTACCCCTCGGAAAAGTAGCGTCATCATCTCAGTCATCATATGACACCCTGAGACGTGTAGGTGGAATGTCTCATGTGCCTGTAGTTTCACCGGCAACCACGACCTTCAAACCTGAACACAGTAACGCGATTACATTACTGCTCAGCAGCAGAAATGGGTACGGAGGCAGTATGACAGGCGAACTCGGCTCAAATGCTTTTTTTTTATGAATCTACTATATCACTTTTGGCCGCAGATAGCCTTGACAGCGTTTACACGGGCTTTTGGGAGCAGATGGCTCTCAAATGCTACTGCTTGCATAGTATTATTATAAATCATGTAGTATTTAGATTTAAATATTTGGATTCTGATTTGTAGGTTATGCTTACTTATTTGTTATTGTACTATATTATCTTCATAAATGTTTAATATTGTATCTGTGGAACTTGTTATTCGGAGGTGGGGCGTTTGTGCATGCGACACAGTACTCCTGCAAGCATCATCGTGTCTCTACTGTTACTGTTACTGTTTCAAATAAACTATATTATAATTTCCAGACATGCAAAAACCAATAATCCTGCTTTTGATCGCGGCTGCATCAGCACAGTACCTTCCCAACGGGTGTCCGGCCGACCAGCGCGTCCATCACCTGCTCCCACACGAGACGGACTGCGCCAAGTTCTACCAATGCAGCAATGGACATAAATATGTGATGGACTGTGCTCCGGGCACGCTCTTCGATGACGACTTACAGGTAGACAGTTTGATACTTATATAGTAAAAGTACTGACTTATAGCTCAGTTGGTAGTAACCCTACATTCTGCGTTGTAGGTCGTGTGTTCGATTCCCACTCAGGAAGGTTTTTTTTTATATTGATGGCTTTCTCCCACTTCGCCATCTAGCCCCAAAGTAAGCTTGTATCATGGGAACCAGATAACTGATATAATGTTTAAAAGAACTTACCTATTTTTAATGGTTATTGTGTTAGAAGTAATTGTAATATTATAGTTCGTATCTTAGCTTGTATCTTCTTGTATCTTGACTGGCCTCACAGCTCAGTTGGTTACTAACCGTATCTTCTGCGCTGTAGGTCATGGGTTCGATTCTTACCCGGTATAAACATTTGTGAGAAGAACATCGATGTTTGTTCTGTGTCTGGGTGTTAATATGTATTATATGTTTGTATTTACACGCAAAAAGTATATAAGTATGTATATCAGTTGTCTGGTTGCCATGATACAAGCTATGTTTAGCTTACTTTGGGGCTAGATGGCGCTGTGTGATGTGTTCACCAATATTTATTTATTATCTTAACTACACATAAAGATTTTCTTCCTTTCTTCTTTCACCTTTTAAGAGCAGTAGAACTCTCGCCAAGTTCGTCCGGGGAAGTACTGTCACCATGCCCATTTCTGCCGCCAAGCAGTGACGCATTCGCGTTACTGTGTTCCGGTTTGAAAGGTGTGGTTGCCGGTGAAATTACAGGCACATGAGACATTCCACCTACACGTCTCATAGTTACGGGCGCATACGATGCGACTTGGGTATTGTCGTACCTAGTAGGGGAGGACCCAAGTCGCATCGGTTGTTATGGGCCGAGGGTACCACTTAACACCAGGTGGGCCGTCGGCTTGTTCCGTTACTACATTAAAAAAAAAAACCTGAGCTGTGAATTATATAACCAGGTAGCTACTCATCACACCGCACTTAGCTGAAAATAAAATAAATAAAATAAATAATGGTGGACATTGTCACACAGCGCCATCTAGCCCCAAAGTAAGCTAAGCATAGCTTGTATCATGGGAACCAGACAACTGATATAATACTTATATACTTTTCTTTTGTAAATACATGCATATAATATATATTAACACCCAGACACAGAACAAACATCAATGTTACAAATGTCACAAAAGTTTGTCCTGAGTGGGGATCGAACCCACGACCTACAGCGCAGAAGGTACGGTTACTAACCAACTGAGCTATGAGGCCAGTCAAAAATGTCAAAAATGTTAGTGAAAGCACTTTATAAAATTCCAGGTCTGCAACTGGCCATCACAAGTGACATGCAACGTACAGCCGACGCCATCAACGTCATCGCCACCGGACGTCACGTCTCCCGACGATACGTCAACTGACGTCACGTCTCCCGACGTAACGTCAACGTCTCCTGTACCGTGTCCGTCGCACGTCTCCGAGCATCAACTGATTTCTCACGAAACCAATTGCTCCAGATTCTATCAGTGCAGCAATGGAGTTCTGGTGATGAAGGATTGTCCATTAGGTCTGATCTTCGATATCGATTATGAGGTAAATATATATTTGAATGATATATAAGATAGATTATACCTCTTGTATGACTGGCTTCAAAGCTCCGTTAGTAGTGAATTTGCCTACTTTTTTTATTTTTTTATTTTATACAGTTACGGAACGAGCCGACGGCCCACCTGGTGTTAAGTGGTAACCTCGGCCCATAACAAAAGATGCGACTTCGGTCCTCTCCTACTAGGTAGACAAAACCCAAGTCGCATCGTATGCGCCCGTAACTCTGAGACGTGAGGGTGGAATGTCTCATGTGCCTGTAATTTCACCGGCAACCACACCTTTCAAACCGGAACACAGTAACGCGAATGCGTCACTGCTTGGCGGCAGAAATGGGCATGGTGGCAGTACTGCCCCGGACAAACTTGGCGAGAGTTCTACTGCTCTTAGAAACGTGTAGAATATATTTATAATAATTTGACTGGTCATATAGCTCAGTTGGTTAGTACCTACCTTCTGCGCTGTAGGTCGTGGGTTCGATCCCCACTCAGGACAAACATTTATGTGACATTTGTAACATTGATGTTTGTTTTGTGTCTGGGTGTCAATATGTATTATATGTATGTATTTACAAAAGAAAAGTATAAATGTATTATATCAGTTACCTGGTTGCCATGATACAAGCTATGCTTAGCTTACTTTGGGGCTAGATGGCACTGTGTGAAATTACCACCATTATTTATTTATTTATTAAAAAAACAAAAAAAAATGTATACAATATTATCCATGCACTTCAAGAGCAGTAGATCTCACGCCAAGTTCTTCCGGGGAAGTACTGCTACACCATTTCTGCCGCCAAGCAGTGACGCATTCGCGTTACTGTGTTCCGGTTTAAAAGGTTGCCGGTGAAATTACAGGCACATGAGACATTCCAACACGTCTCAGAGTTACGGGCGCATACGATGTGACTTGAGTCTTGTCGTACCCAAGTCGAGACCCAAGTCACATCGGTTCTGGGCTTAGGTTACCACTTACCACCAGGTGGGCCGTCGGCTCGTTCCGTAACTAAATAACATAAAAAAAACTTTTTAGTTTTTTTTTTTTTTTTTTTTTTTTTTTTTTTATGAATGGACATTAAGCTGTTGGCCGCAGATGGCCTTGACAGCGTTTACACGGGCTTTTGGTGAGAGCAGACGGCTCTCAACCGGTAAAACTTAATATTATACACAACGTCACCAAGGGCACCACTTAGGTTCGGACCTCGGCTTGGGGCGTTGCGAGTCGGGAGGAATTGGAGAAAATGCGCCCCGCGCGGGCATTTACGGAGATACTTCGACCCCGCCGGCGGGGTCGGTGCGAAGGTTGAGTGTTTTCTCTGTGGGGGGCTGACGATAGGAATAACTCCGGATAGGCGGCCGTTATCTCGTCAGGGGGGTCACCAAGTACGTGTCTTGGTCTACGGAGAGAGCGCCTAGCAGGGGGGACAACCGAGTAGTCGGGTATGGTGCGAACCAGGTGGTTCGGGTGGGACTCGACCGAATCATAATATCGCTGGGAGGCGAGTTTCATGAAGCGGGCTATAGACTCGAGACGCGCGTCTCGGTGGAGGGAGCGATTGCGTACGTACCAGGGAACGCCCGTGGCTTTCCGTAGGAAACGATTTTGAATAAGCTGTAGGGGGCGGGTTTGAGCATGAGCGAAAGCCACGGAGGCGTATGTCATGATGGGGCGTATGCAAGCTTTGTAAAGTCTCACCTTGTTGCCAAGGGACATTTTACTCTTTTTGCATACGAGGTTATTGAGGCGACCCAGTATAAAGGCCGCCCTGTTACGAACAGTTCTAATGTGTTCGTTGAAGTTAAGACGTTTGTCAAGGACGACGCCTAAGTAGCGGGCAGACTTCGCCCATGGAATGGGTTCGTCATAGAGAGTGAGGGGCTTGAGCGTTGGGCGTCGCCGGGAAAAGTACACCGCGGTACTTTTCGTCGGGTTCACCTCAATGCGCCACTTCGTAAACCATGCACCGAGTGCATTGAGTGCGGCTTGCAGCTTTATGCGCACCCTATCGGCATTCCGATCGGATGCGTATAATGCTGTGTCGTCCGCAAACAGGGCGAGCTCTGTTTGGAACGAGTGGGGGACATCGCTGGTGTACAGCGTGAACAAGAGGGGGGCTAGTACGGAGCCCTGAGGGACTCCGGCTCGGATGGGCTTGGGTTCGGACAGCTTCCCTTCCACTCGATAGCGGAAGCTACGATTGGTCAGGAAGTCTCGTATGATGAGCACGAGTCTGTCTGGCACACCAAGTTGAGAAAGCTTGTAGACCAAGCCGTTGTGCCAGACCTTGTCGAACGCCTTTGCCACGTCTAGGAAGACGGCTCCGGTATCTTTAGGCCAAATGCCTTGAGAGTTTGAAAGGACGTGTTCCGTGAAGCGGAGGACCTGCTGGGGGCACGAGTGTCTGGCTCGGAAGCCAAACTGTTCGTCCGGGAGGAGTTTAAGTTCATTGACAATAGGCCAGAGACGATTAAGGAGGAGACGCTCGTAGAGCTTCCCCATGGTCTTGAGGAGACTGATGGGACGGTAACTAGAAGGCTCCGTGGCCTTCTTGCCTGGTTTGGGGATGCCAATGACATTGGCTTCCTTCCAGGCGTCGGGGAAAGTGCAATTGGCCATTGCCGCATTGAAGATGCTTACGAGGAGATAAATGAGAGCAACAGAAAAGTGCTTGAGCACTCTGTTGCTTATGCCATCGGAACCGGGGGATTTCCTCGGATGGAGATCCTTGATGACGTGCTCCACTTCGGAAGCTCTAATAATGGGCAGAGGGGGAGAGGAGGGGACTCGCGAGCTTAGTATGTCAACTTCACTGTTCACCGTATTAAGGTGAATAGGGTCGACATAATTAAGACTGGGGGCGCATTGGGCTTCGAGGCTGGCAGCCAACGTGTCGGCTTTTTCCTCGTCGTCGAATGCGGGGGTTTGATGGTTGGGGCGGTTAAGAGGGGGCATAGTCGACAGTTGGTCTGACTTCATAGACCTTGCCAAGTTCCAATATGCTTGGTGGCTCGGCTCGATCTCCGAAAGCAGGTCATCCCATCGACTGTTGCGGAGGTCTTTAATTCGTTTTCTCACCTGACGGTGGAGGGAACGCATTGTAACGCGGTTAAATTCTGAGGGGCAAGAGCTGTAACGTCGGTTTGCGGCGTTCGACTCGGTGATCAACCGTCTCACATCGTCTGGCAGGACCCAGCGATGATCGGGCACCACCGGGACCTGTTTCGACGATCCGCCAATGGCGGTAGTGACATGGCTGGTCAACGAGTCGACTGCGACAGTAATGTCGTCCTTAGTCAAGATGTCGTCTGGGATCCTATCCAAGTCGGGTGAGTGGATAGGCTTGAGAGCAATCCCAAGCTTATGCCACTGCACCACGGTCTTGGTGGGAGGAGACGAGTCTGGGGGGGGGCCTAGTTGAAGAAGAACGGGTCTATGGTCGGAGTCGAGTTCGTACAGCGTTTCTATCGAACGCAACTGTAGGGTTACGTTCTTTAGCAACGCTATGTCCAAGACGTCTGGGCGATGATTGACATTACCAGGATAATGGGTCGGTGCTAAGGGGGAGATGAGATCAAAATTTAATTCCTGGATGAGATTGTCAAGTACGCGTCCTCTGGAGTTCGTTGCTACGCAATTCCAGAGGACATGCTTGCTGTTGAAGTCTCCAGCCAGAATGACTGAGCTTCCCAAGTTAAGAAGGGCTTCTATATCCCTTCTGAGCAAGTTTTTGTCGGGGGCAAGATAGCAAGAGGCTATTGTAATGGACAACTTTTTAGTTATAATCTGCCTACATATTATATTGTAAAATATTTAAAATTACTAAAATTTATCATTAAAAAAAAATATTTTCAGGTATGCAACTGGCCATCAATGGCTACCTGTGGGAACGGTACTGTATCTACCACACCGCCCACATCTACCACCCAAGAACAGTCGGAGTCAACAGATTCGACGGCGGAACCCTCAGAATCGACGGAACCCACCTTCCTGGACAACGGCTGCCCCGCAGACTCCAGCATACACCATCTCCTGCCTCACGAGAGTGACTGCGCTAAGTACTATCAGTGCAATTTCGGGAAGAAAGTCTTAAGGGACTGCGCTCCGGGAACGCTATTCGACTTTGATATTCAGGTATTAGGACTTAGATTACACCATAGAACATTACAAATGATAAAAAACAGACATTAGAAGTACAATGGGCGGTCTTATCGCTATATAGCGATCTCTTCCAGACAACCTTGGGATGGAAAGAGTATTTAATAGCTAAAGAGTGGATGGGAGTGTATTAAAAGCTAACAGTGGATATTAATGAAAAGGAATAAACTAATCAAAAATATATATATATGACATAAAAAAATACATAAATTTATGTCACAACAGTGACTCACAGCTCAGTTGGTAGTACCTTCAGTGTTGTAGGCCGTGGGTTCGATTCCAACCCAGGACAAAAAATTGTGTGACGAGTATCGATGTTTGTTCTATATTTGGGTGTCAATATGTATTTACGAAAAAAATATGTATGTATATCAGTTGTCTGGTTCCCATGATACAAGCTATGCTTAGCTTCTTTGGGGCTAGATGGCGCTGTTTGAAATTTGAAATATTATTAAAAAAAAAACAAATATGTCATAATATCCAGTATGTCAGTGCTTTGGATTTGTCTCAAACCTATTTTATATTCTTCGTTTATTTATATTCAAGGTTTAAGAATATTTCTGACTTCTTTCTGTCACTTTTCCAACCAATGCAGTGAAAGGATAAAAGACTTAATTGAGTCTCTTTTCGTGCACTCGACACATGTTGATAGATGAAACATTTATTTCAGCAAAAATTACATAAAGGATTAAGATATACTTTGAAACTAATACAAAAATAGAAGAAAATAATTAAAATCATCTCAAAAACGCTTTCTCGGTTGATCTCAACGCCATCTTTCATACTTAGGCAGACGAGATATTAATCTGTCTGTCCAGTGTTCAGGGGGTATTGTCTGATTTGATTTGATGTGACCCGCCCTGTCACCCTGTTTCACCTGTTTACTTTGTTTTACAGGTTTGCAACCATCCGTACCTAGTCAAATGTACGCCAGGATCGGTATCTACAGAAGCGCCAGTGACAGAATCAACATATAAAACTACAGCGAAAGAACTTAACACAACAAGTACCGCTGAACCAACTACTAGGGAACCAGGCTTTGAAACAACAAATGCATCTACAACAAAGGATCCAACAACGCATGAGCCTACAACACCACCATCAAATATTCCATCAACACAGGAGACTTCATCAATCGTGCCTTCAACACAGGAACCGTCAACAACATTGGATCCTGCAACGTTCGAACCCACAACTCAGGAACAATCACCAACACAAGAACCTTCAACGTTTGAACCTACAACAGTAGCTCAGACTACGACACAGGGAGTGGAACTTACCACAGCTAATATTCAATCAACTACAGGAGCTCAGGAAATAACTACTGAAAGCGTTAATTCTACTACTGAGGCTCAACTAACTACAAAACCAAGTGAAGAAACTACTACCGAAGTTAAACCTACCACAGAAGCAAAACCAAATACAGAAGCACAGTCATCCACTACAGAGAACCTGGAATTGACTACTCAATTTACCACAGAAGCGCCAGCTATTACTACAACTGAAATTATAGAATCAACTACAGGCGCTCAACAAAGTACTACAGAAAATGTAGAAACTACAACAGAATACAAACCTACCACAGAAGCAAAACCAACTACAGAAGCACAGTCATCCACTACAGAGAACCTAGAATGGACTACTCAATCTACCACAGAAGCGCCAGCTGTTAGTACAACTGAAATTATAGAATCAACTACAGGCGCTCAACAAAGTACTACAGAAAATGTAGAAACTACAACAGAAGACAAACCTACCACAGAAGCAAAACCAACTACAGAAACACAGTCATCCACTACAGAGAACCTAGAATGGACTACTCAATCTACCACAGAAGCGCCAGCTGTTAGTACAACTGAAATTATAGAATCGACTACAGGCGCTCAACAAAGTACTACAGAAAATGTAGAAACTACAACAGAAGACAAACCTACTACAGAAGCGTTATTTACTACAGATGCACAATCGACTACTACAGAGAACCTAGAATGGACTACTCAATCTACCACAGAAGCGCCAGCTGTTAGTACAACTGAAATTATAGAATCGACTACAGGCGCTCAACAAAGTACTACAGAAAATGTAGAAACTACAACAGAAGACAAACCTACTACAGAAGCGTTATTTACTACAGATGCACAATCAACTACTACAGAAAACACAGAAACAACGATCGAAGACGAAATATGCCCGATCGGGACTGTAGGCAATGTGCCGCATCCGTCACAATGCAGCTCGTTCTATATGTGCGCTGGAGGTAATGCGGTACAACTGTACTGCTTACAAGAATTCGAGTATGATCCAGTTTTGAAAGTACGTAATCTTGGGATTATTTCCTAAATATAATTTATCGCAGTGAGCTTGCTAGTTTTCTAGGGTCCTATGCAATATAAAGATGCGTTATTGATATGCCAAATTTCAAAAGAATGCGAAAGAAAAAATATTTGTTTAAATTATATAAACCAGGTTAGGTACAGAACAGTAAATGGCAACACAATGCAAGTTATGGAATACAGTTAAAATTATTTTTGGTGCTTGTTTACGAGAATTTATTGATATGTTTCATATTATGATATCAATTAATTTATTTACATTATTCATTTAAGTTTGGTGATTTAATATCGAACCAGGTACAGCCTATTCAGAATCTTCACACTTAAATCCAAAAGAGAACTTTACAGGACTGAATATATAAGAAAATTAAAAACCTATTAGACAAACATTAAATCTCAATCCTTCTTTAATTTACTTTCAGACATGCGTGCCGATAGCTGAGGGTGGTTGTACTTTGGGCACAAGAACGACAACAGAAGTATACTCCACAATTTCTCTAATAACATCCGAAGCATCAACTGATTCTACTTCAACCACTTTGGTTTCTACCACTGATACATTAATAACTAATTCTTCAACTGATTCTGATTTGACTACTTCGGGTTCAACAACTTCAATATCATCAACTGATCCATTTACAACTGAAGCATCAACGAACTTACCATCTACTATCCAGCCAACCACTGAAGCTGTAACAACGCCTACTTCGATTTGTCCAATTGGAGCATTCGGAAACAAACCTCACCCGACCATCTGTAATTCCTTCTATATGTGCGCCGGTGGTAATGCTATTCAGCTATTCTGCAGCTCAGGATATGAATTTGATCCCGCTTCGAGTGTAAGTTTAGGTCGTAATACATAAAATAGTTTTACTTACTCGTAGGCACACAATACCAGGGTTTTTATTGTGTTTTGATTTTCTTAAAAAGATCTGTCAAAAAAAACGTGCAGTCAGTTTCACGTGACTTTTGCCTTGAGGAAAAATCATTATTTATATCATATTATTTTTATAGACGAATCCAGTCAATTTTGCTGGTAAAAAAATATCATACTCATACAAACTCGAAACATTATTTTCTAATCGTAAAATTGTTGAGTCAATTATTAATAACTCAAAATTATATATTTTGTGAATATAATTCAGTGTATTCTATGACTTTTAAGTCCACAATATAAATAACAGTTAATCTAAAATTCATAATGAACAAGAAAGATAGTATACACTGTAGTATATGAAGAGCATTTTTTCCAAAACTGTATTATACTTCTTTTTCAGAGTTGCGTTGAGATTTTAGAAGGAGGGTGTACACTGGGCTCTACTTCAACCACAAACATACCTATGGAAACCACAACTGACGTTACAGAACCCACAAATCCAGACAAAACAACAAATGCACCAACAGACGGCGAGACTACAACAGAGGAAGTAATTACTGAGACAGTCACAGAGAAAACCACTTCTCCGGATAATTCGGAAACCACGGAAGCATTTACTATACCCGAAGAGATAACAACAGTGAATTACACTACAGATCCAAGTGATATTGCAACTACAACAGTACTCGAAACTACAGAAAAATCTACCACTGATTACAACACTAATATTACTACACTCGACCCAACGACAGTCACTACAGATAATTTTGAAACAACCACCAATTTGACAACTACAGAAGATTCGTTTACTACTCCAGAAATTCAATCGACCACTCCGAGCGAACTGTTGACTACTGTGATAGACGCTTCAACTGCTATTGTTGAGAATTTAACGACTATTTCTACTACAGAAGACTTATCAACAGTAACTGAAGCAACAACAACACAAGGAGTAGAAACAACGACGAACGTAGGGCAACTCTGTCCGACCGGAGTTATTATGTCTATTCCGAATCCAGACAGATGTGATGGCTACTACGTGTGTACAGGATCCATGGCAGTGCCATTCTACTGCGAAGAAGGGTATGAGTTCGATCCAAAACTTGAGGTGAGTACAAAGTCTTTTATCATCAATATTATTAAAGACTTGACTGTACTCATAGCTCGTTGGTTGTAACGCTGCCTTCTGCGCTGTAGGTTGTGGGTTCGATTCCCACCCAGGACAAATATTTGAGTTAGGAACATAAATGTTTGTTGTGTATCTTAAAAATAACACAATGCTTTATTAAATTGAAATTTAAAATGATTCATATTATTATTTCAGACATGTGTAGCAATAGCTGAAGGAGGTTGCACTCAAAGCACGGACTCTAACACCAGCAGTACATATCTACCAACAATCACGCCTTCAGAAACTGAAGGTACCACTGAAAACATTATCACTAAGATTACAACAGACACTGTAGAATACATAACAACAGATGGATATACTACAGTAAAGAATGAGAACGGAAGTGAATCAACAATAACCACCACGACGCAGGAAAATTCAGAAGCAACAAATTCTACTGTCACCGCAGAACTTTCCACAGCGTACCCTACCACCGTGCCGCAGGTGACGTCAGACAATGATGGTAATTCAACAGAAATAGTGAACACAACCAGCGTAACGGAAACGGATACTACGGAAGCTACCATACAAACGACGGCTGCCCCGCCGATATGTCCAGCAGGGGTATTTGGTAATATTGCAAACCCAGAACAATGTAATTCCTTCTATATGTGCGCCGGTGGTAATGCAATTCAGCTGTACTGTGCCGAAGGTTTTGAGTTCAATCCTGATTTGAAAGTGAGTGTGGACATCATTTAAGTTTGGACATTATTTTGTTTTATTATTTTACAATTACACAAATTAATTTTATTCGAATAAAAATTTATATTTATAACTTACTCTTAGACTATTAAAACTTATTACACTAACTTGTTATCTAATAATACTATTTCGTCACAAATACATTAAAATGTTTTTTTCTTTAACGACAACAATATTAATTTTACAAATAAATAGGTAAAAATACAATGAAATCAATTGAGCCACCTAAAGACAGTCTATAGACAGCTCAACTGATTGAAATGTGCCCAAGAAAATCACTGCATTGCCTCCCTGGATGGTAATGCTCAATTTATGAGCCAGAAAAGTACCAGCTTTAGGGTCATTAATTATTAGTTGTATTATCAGTTTACACAATTTTTATTTCTATTTGCAGGCATGTGTAGAAATTGCTGAGGGTGGCTGCACTCATACCGGTGGTACAAATATACAATCTACCACAGAAAATGTAGCCAATGTTACAACTGACCTCTTGACAACCAATCCAGAAACTTTTGAAACTACAACACATGTTACGACAGAGGATGCAGATATTACTACTCAGACTATTGCGTTTTCTACTGAAGAGAATGTAACTGATGAGGTGAAAGATGGTAACACTGAAAATATAGTTACTACGACAGAGAAAGTAACGACAGAAATTGATAATATCGGTACAACGAATGGAATCGAGGAGACAACGCCAGCTCCACTGTGTCCCCTCGGCGTGACCGGTAACGTGGCGAGCGCTGAAAGCTGCAACGCGTACTTTATGTGTACTGGAGGAGTTGCTATCCCACTATTCTGCGGGGAGGGGTATGAATACGATCCAAAGCTACAAGTGAGTGTTTCATAATAACCACTATTAATGGCTGGCATCACAGCTCAGTTGGTAGTAATCCTGCCTTTTGTGCTGTAGGTCGTGGGTTCGATTCCCATCCATAGGTGTTTGTTCTGTGTCTGGGTGTGGATATGTATTATACAAAAAAAGTGTTTAAGTATTATATCAGTTGTCTGGTTCCCATGATACAAGGTATTTAGTTAGCTTACTTTGGGGCTAGATGGCGCTGTGTGAAATATCCACCAATATTTATTTATTTCATTCTTAAGTAGTTGCCAATTTGTCGCAAAAGTTAATATGTTTAATATTGATATATCTAACATGATTTTTTCAGACATGTGTCGCAATTTCTGATGGAGGTTGCACGCTTGGAAATACTGCAACAATAGAACCCACAGAAAATAATAACACGACGACAGAAAATGTAGACACAACTACCGAAAACGTAGTAACTACTACAGTTGACGCTGAACCAACTACGTCTAACGTGACTACTGAAAATGAAATAACTACAAGTGATGCAATAAAATTGACGACAGAATATGTTGAAACGTCAACAGATTCAAAATCAACAGACAGTATTGCTTCTACTACAGAAAATTTTGAAACTGAAATCGTAATCTCAACAACAGAAGAGATCGAAACAACGAAACCGCCGCAGATATGTCCTCTTGGTGTGATGGGTAACGTTGCAAGTCCTGAAAGCTGCACTGCATATTTTATGTGCGCCGGAGGAAACGCTATACCCTTATTCTGTGGGGAGGGATATGAATTCGATCCAAAACTCAAGGTATGCATTTCATCATGATCGTTATCATTACCGTCATTATCTCTTTTAGCTTTTCAATTATTATCATTTTCATTTAATGTATCACCAACAAAAAATACTAAGTATAAGAGATTATAAAGTTTTTAGCGCTGTCATAAATAGTAAAATATATTTCTTGTAATTAACAGACTTGCGTAAATATTACTGAGGGAGGCTGTACGCTCGGAAGTATGACGACTCTTCAACCCACCACAGACAAAGCAGAGAATGAAATCACTACAACTGAGAGCGGAAAAGATACTGACCCTGAAATAAAAGATGTTATTACTGAGTCGCCTGATGAGACAGATACGACTACATTTCAAAATGATAAACTTACTACAGAAGAGTTGACTACGCCAACAGTTGCAACTACTGAGACAGTGGAGAGCACTACTGCTGCTCAAATATGTCTGGCTGGCGTGGTAGGCAACGTGGCTAATCCAGACAGTTGTACTTCTTACTTTATGTGCGCTGGAGGTATGGCTTTTCCGATGTACTGTGGAGAAGGGTATGAATTTGATCGTGTACTAAAGGTAATTATATGTTTACACATAATAATAATATTATCACCAACACAAAACATCTTGTAATATTTTATTTCGGTATTTTATGTATAAATGCAACATAGATCTTAGTAATCAGATTGTTACAAGGATTGTCCTCCCGAAAAAAGGAAGCCCTCTTTCAGGGTTTCCAGGCTGTTCTTCCCCATGGAGAGTTTGAACAGGCGTCAAACTTAACGATAAGTACGCATAACCTTATGTTTTGAATATTATTGACGTTTCCAAGCCATTTCTTTGTGAATTCTATGAAAATAAAGTTTTTGACTTTGACTATTTAGTCACTATCAAGAGTACCTTTTTGTCACCGTACTTTTGATGCGTGATAAGTATTAAAAATTATTCTTTTTTTCAGTCTTGTGTTCTTATCGCTGAAGGTGGCTGTACATTGGGTAGTTCTATCGTAACTTCTACTAAATCCTCTGAAGAAGCAACATACCCAACTAAAGGCGAATCATCAACGTTCATAGAACATATCCCTATTGTTACTACAGAAATACCGACCACTGTTAATGACATACATGAAACGCCCTTAGTGGATGTGGATTTGATCGATATAGGAGTTCCAACTACCGTACAAGAAACTACAACAGAAGAAGTAGAAGCGACAACTAACGAACAGATTTGTCCTCTGGGAGTTGTAGGCAACGTAGCCAATCCAGAGAGTTGTACTGCCTACTTCACTTGTGCTGGAGGTGTATCTATACCGTTGTATTGTGGGGAGGGATTTGAATTCGATCCTGAATCACGGGTAAGACAATTATCAACTATTTTTAAATTGTCAGAATCCAACAGATAAATGATAAACTGTGAGATTATAGGAAAGAAAGAAAGAAAGAAGACATTTATTCATCAGGCAAACATCACAAAAACACAAAAAACCTAAACAAAACATAAAATACAACAAAAATAATGTGGAACGCTGTCGCGTACAGCATTGTGTGAAAAGCCTTGAGCTCAGCACGTGCTGCAACAGGTTACAGCGCTGATTTTCAGCTCAAGGCTTCGGTGGAATAGTACACTTACGACTTAAAGTAGGTGGCGCGCGTGTCGTACCGACTAATTGTGCATAGTGTCAATACAACTTGTTGAAGAATAACATTATATAATTTGCCTGGCCGCATAGCTCAGTTGGTAGTAACCCTGCCTTCTGTCTGTGCAGATCGTGGATTCAATTCCCACCCAGGACAAACATTTGTGTGACGAACATAGGTGTTTGTTCTGTGTCTGGGTGTCAAAATGAAAATAAAAGCATTAAAGTATGTATATCAGTTGTCTGGTTCCCATGATACAAGCTATGCTTAGCTTACTTTGGGGCTAGATGGCGCTGTGTGAAATGTCCCCAATATTTATAGAATATGTCATTGCTAATGATGCAATAATGTTTCAGCAATGTGTACCAATAGAGATTGGGGGATGTACCCTTGGTAACACTTCTACAGTGACTGGTATCCCGGACGATGTCGCAACTATTCCGGGACTCTGCAAAGCAGACGGGGCCATCGCTAATCCTGAACAATGCGGCTCCTTCTATAAGTGTGCTGACGGAAAGGCGCTTAAGATGTACTGCGACACTGATTACGAATTCAGTGCTGAAGCTAAGGTAAGAATTATGTTCGAAGAGTTATACAGCGCTGATTTCGGTGTTCATGGATTCGTACGACATCGAAGTCTTGAGCTGAAAATCAGCGCGGTAACCCGTTGCACGTGCTGAGCTCAGAGCTTTTTACACAAGTCTGTACGTACGCGGCTTAGTTCAACTTATTTTTCGTTCACTGTTGTTTTTGTTTTTGTTATGTCTATGTTTATACTTAAGGTATGTTTTTGCTTTTTTCTGGTGTTCTTTCCTTGTTGTGTATTGTGTATAATTTGTGTGAATAAATGCCTTATATCAAAATCTTGATAGAAAAGAACGCCATTTTGAGATTAAAAACTATGGTCTATGTCAAGGCTGTTCTTGGGTCCCATATTATTCAACTTTTATAATATCAACCCTTTATGAAAAATGCATAATTTTCAGATGTGTGTACCGGCTTCTGCCAGCGCCTGCAACTTTGGCTCAACAACTGACAGGCAGACAACAATAAACGAGATTACCACAACGGAACAGATCGAGTTGACTACAGTAAGAATTTAAATACTATGGTCTATGTCAAGGCTGTTTTTGGGTCCCATATTATACAATATTATATAATACTAATACTATTGTAATATATTGTAAAGCGCCATCTAGTCCCAAAGTAAGCTAAGCATAGCTTGTATTATGGGAACTAGACAGCTAATATACTTATAACTTAAGTAAAGTTACTTTTTGTATAAATAAATTTGATGTTAAATGTTATGGTATGCCCACAGCAGTACACCTTGGGTCCTCCCATACTGCAGTATGGGAAGATCCTAGTTGCACCGTGTTGAACCCATTGCCCTGACACAAATGAAACGTCTCACGTGCCTTTCGTATATAAAATACATACAATACATATCAACACCCAGACACAGAACAAACATCTATCTATATTCGTCAAACAAATGTTTGTTCTCGGTGGGAATCGACTCCACGACCTACAACGCATAAGGCACAATTACTACCAGTTACATCCTTTTTCGGCACTCTTGTTTTTTAGTTCATTGCTCTTTAATGTATTTATGTCCTATGTGCTGAATATATGTTACCTATCTACCAACTGAGCTGTGAGACCTGTCTTGTCCACTAAGTTTCATCGTAAGGGTCATTTCAGATGGTAGATATTTGCCCAGCGGGAGTGATCGGGAATGTTGCTCATCCAGAACTCTGCAACTCCTTCTACCTCTGTTCCAACGGTAACGCGATCCAGCTGTACTGCGGAGAAGGTTACGAGTTTGACCCACAGTCCAGAGTAAGTATTCTCTACCATTGTGAAAGAGTGAGCAGATGGCCCTAATGTTCAGGTATAGATAGATAGGAAATTCTTAATTGCACAACGTAAAAACAAGTGCATAGGTGAACTTAATGCTAAATAGCATTTTCTTCTAGCCAACCTTTGTATAGTATGGACTGGATGTGGTTGTGCATTTTGGTTAGTTATTTATACACATACTAATAATACATAATGTTAAGGTATCCCTTGTCGTAAAAGGTAGGCCCCCAATGATTGATTTCGTGCGACATTTTCTTTTTTCAGCTTTTATCTCCCTTTTTACCCCCTTAAATGTTTGGTCTATAAACAGTCTAAGACCTGTACACTGTTTTCTCCTGGAAGGGGCTAGTCACACAGGGAATCCTAGTGTGGGGACTACTGAAATTTTACCGTAAACAATATATTATGTGACTCAATAAACTGCTCAATAATGTATAATTGTACCTTTATGGAAACAAATAAATAATTTATAATTTTTGATTATATATATTAACAATTTATTTCTAATTTCAGCAATGCCAACCAATCGCCGCCGCAGGTTGCATCGCGTCCAAAAATTGATGCCGGACTGAAAAAAAAATTTACTACGTAACCTATTATGGGCGGCCATGATGGATTTTGAGTATTGCCATACCCGTGAAAGTGCCATTTTGTGGTCAAATTAAGAAACTATTGACACATTAAGTTAGGCATGCTAAATTAATTGCTATCTGCTAAATAACAAAATTTATTAGGTATATCATTATATTGTTTAAAAGCATTTATTTTAATTTTAAGCTATAATTTTTATACAACTAACATAGTGTATATTTTTAATTAACCAAAGAAAATGTTACCAAAGAGTATTAAATCTCTATGATTATTGATGTTTCGGACCGTATATATTTTGAGACACTAAAAAAATAGTATTTATTGGTTTTCACGGGTTTTTACAGTAAATTATATAAGTTTAATCAATTGTTTCATTTTCCTGCAACACTCCAGACCTACTTTGAGTAAGTATTATCTATACATAGAGTATTTCAAATCCTTGGTTGGGAAAACTCTTCTAGTCTATGACTATACATATATCAGGAACATCAACAAACAGATATCATGAGATGCGACATCCTATAAGGGAACTTTTGAAAACGATATGTACAGAGAGCTTTATAATAATTAAATCTGATTTCAATACTGCTTCTTATAAAAATCAATTTTTATTAAAATTTTTACACGATCATTCAGACTGATAGGCCTTCCGCACAAACTTATTTACTCCAAGGGCGCAATGATGAGATTTTATGGGAACCAGACAACTGATATAAATTTATATACATTTTTCGTAATTACATAGATAGTAACACCCAGACAGAACAAACACCTATGTCACACAAATGTTTGTTCTGGGTGGGAATCGAACCCACGACCTAAATCGCCGAAGGCAGGGTTACTATTAACTGAGCTATAAGGCCAGTCAATGATTGTCATTGGCTGATCCTTTGTGTGACCGTTGGGTTTCATAATGGCCTTAAATTAGATTTTTGTACGAATACTATGAAAATTCGTTAAAGGTTGTCGCTTTGAATTCTCGCGCGCTATGCTTTAGTATGTAGGTGTATGGCGGGATAAATTGCATAGACGGAACAGGGATATAAATGAAATATCCACTAAGTAAATAAATTCTATACTATCCAAAAATTTTGGGGGCTCATCTTGGGGAATACGCCCAAAATGTTTCAGACGGGTTTATATTTCTCATATTATAAGAAGTAAAAACAAATTAGAACAGCTTCAGCTTATAACTACTTTCACAAGTTTTTCTGCTATTGAGTAAATAATTGGATATGTATATAGAACATACATAGAAAATTCTTTATTGTACAAGAAAAGTTAAAGTACATAAGAGAACTTAATGCTACTTAGCATTTTCTTCCAGCTAACTTTTGATTTCAATATTTACAGAATTATAGCCGGCAACTAAGAAGAAATTAACATTATTTGACATTTACATGACCTGACATGACAATGACATTCTTTCTGGGCTTACCTATGTTTGTTTGGTGTTGGTGCAAATTTGTACCTAAAGTTTCGTTTAATTGAAATTATTGAAACCAGTCTACAATGTAAATAAGATTTTATATATTTACACATGAAAACAAAGCTTTTATATTAGCTATTATAAGTGAAAATTTCGTCTGAATCGTTTGTATATTCGGAGAAATGTCTGACGAAGAAGTAAAAGTTCAAACAACGTTTAAAAAGCGAAATATTAGGAATAGGGGTGGAAGGAAGCGCAAGGAATCCAGTTCTGAAGGTAAATTACTATAGTGAATCATCAGTTTCCGTCTAAACTCATAAAAAATCAGTAAAGAAATCATAACCTCAAACGCTGCATAACTAGTATTTTTTGTGGAAAATGGTACTTTTTATTCCTAAAAAACTAAAACAGTACTAAAAAAGCCATTAGGACGCACCTAAATCCTTTCAACACACTGGTTCAAGAGAGCTAATGAGAATTAACTATGGGTTACAACTGATAGAATACTTATGTATTTCTTTAAATACATATGTATTAACACCAGACAGTATGGACATCCATGTTCACACAAATTTTTGGTCCTGGGTGGGAACCGAACCGAAGACCTACAGTGCAGAAGGCAGAATTTCTACCGAGCTGAGACTTGTTGTCATATATGTTTTTTACTACATAAGTGTTGCCTTTCACGACACACCATCTGATGTTAAGTTACCTAGCCGATGCTAGCATGCAAAGCCTGGATAAACTGGTCCTCAAATGAGGCTACTGGAACACACCGTTTAGTCTAAGTGGTAGATTTTCAACTGGACTTTAGTTAAATAATGTTTCTCTTACTATTACTGGCACCAAGTCCTGACTATATAACCTCACAGTGTGCAATTGCAGAGAAGAACAGCTCCGACTCCGACCAAGGAGTGGTATTGCCCACAAAGAAGCCGCAGAAAGCAAACCCCAACATCCAGTCAACGTCGGGACCTAAACGCCAGAAAGTGGATATCGAGGATAGCGATGGAAGTCATGACGAGGAACAAGTGAGTTGATCACCACGTAATATATTCCATATTATAAATAGTTTTTATTTTTATACAATATTTGTTTTTATTTTACAACACTGTACAAAGTATGTTCAGTGAAATCAATTGAGCTGTGTAAAGACTGTTTCTAATGATCTATAGATAGCTCAACTGATCCACAGGCTAACAGGTAAGGTAAGGGGTTAGTAAACCTTTGTTTACCAAACCCTTCTTTAAGTATGACTTGAATAATTGGGTGGGAAGCTTTGTTCAGGAAGTTTATTATTAAAACTGTACTAAAAGTGTTGTTGTTAGGTTATGGGGGCGGGTCGCACTACCCTGTCAGTGGCACAGCAGCGGGACAACGCGACGGCCACGTACGAGATGGACACGGAGCGGGACCGGGACGCGCAGGCTATATTCGAAAAGGCCCAGAAGATTAACGAGGAGCTAGAGGGGCAGGCCGATGACAAGGTAATACGTATCAGCGATTAATGGCACTTTGTTAATGATTTTTGATGTGAAACATCTATAGCCGCACGTAAAACAGATTTCTGGCTTGGCGACGCGTCGCCACGGCGTGAGCGCTGATTGGTCCGTTCAAGGTTACGACAAATCATAAACATTATTAGTGATGGGGTACTTAGGTTTCTTACAAAATAATGTCGATGTTTCACATCTGCCAGGCGTCCCGTGACGGATCACATTTTTTTTTTAATTATATTTTAGTGTTGTCTTTGTATAGATATATTTTGACTGGCCTCACATCTCAGTTGGTAGTAACCCTGCTTTCTGCGCTGTACGTCGTGGGTTCGATTCCCACCCAGTACAAACACTTGTGTGATGGGCATTGATGTTTATTCTGTATCTGGGTGTTAATATGTATTAGCCTAAAAAATAACTATTCTATCCGTTCTCTATTCCCATAGATTGCTTTTATTAATTTGGAACTAGATGGCGCTGTGTGTAATGTCCATCAATATTTATGATATATAATATTATTTTATAATATTTATTTATTAGTGTAAAACCTAGAATCAGATGAGTAGTTTCAAAGATTACCTTCACCACACAAACTTTATCTCTTTACATAAAACATAGTATATAGCGATGATATATGTTATATATATTTTCAGGTATACAGAGGTATAAACAACTATGCACAGTATTACAAGAAGAAGGACACTGCGGCTGGCAACGCGAGCTCGGGCCTCGTCAGGAAGGGGCCCATCAGGGCGCCGGCCAACCTGAGGGCTACTGTCAGGTACCTGCCAGTACTGCCACCACCTACTTACTCAAAATGGAGTACTGAGGCTTTACAAACAAACATAATTTTTGTTTTATTAATCTGATCGCTCTATTGATTCTACTAATTATGATACAAGTAATATTTTGACAGACCTCACATCTCAGTTGGTCTTTGCCTTCTGCGCTGTAGGTCGTGGGTTCAATTCCCACCCAGGATAAACATTTGTGTGACGAATATAGATGTTTGTACTCTGTCTGGGTGCTAATATGTATCAGTTGTCTGGTTCCCATATTTCATTTCATTTATTCAAGTACAATTCTCTTACAAATCATGCCTGAAATCAATTAAACTAACTTAACTTATATAACATTAAATAATTATAAATAATAAAAATTAATTGAGAAAGATTTATTAATTTAAATTCATAGTACAAGCTGTTGTTAGTTTGTTAATATTATAATAATATTAATTATTTGTCAATAAAGTATTATTTAAATAATGTTTTCAGATGGGACTATCAGCCGGACATATGCAAAGATTACAAGGAAACCGGTTTCTGTGGTTTTGGAGGTATGTATGTCAAAGTCAAAACTTTTATTTCCATAGAATTCATAAAGATATGGCTTGGAAACGTCAATATTATTCAAAACATAAGGTCACGCGTACTTATCGATAAGTTTGATGCCTGTTCAAACCCTATCCGACCCTCCGTGGGGAAGATATGTCATAGTTTACTCTCTCGCGAAACTATTGTCAACACTTGAGAGTGTTGCCTAGTGGTACCGACCCTGGATTGCGATCTGGAGCACGTTGGTTCAATTTTACAGTTGAAAACTCCATTGAAAAGTATCGTGAGAAAACCGTTATGTGTTGGAACCCAAAATTCTTTCCATAAAAACCGATGCGACTTGGGTCCTACTAGGTACGACAAGACCCAACTCGCATCGTACGCGCTTGTAACTCTGAGACGTGTAGCCTTATGTGTCTGTAATTTCACCGGCAACCACACCTTTCAAACTGGAACATAGTAATGCGAGGACCTTACTTTGTGGCACAAATGGGTATGGTGGCAGCACTTCCCTGGAGGTGTAAGATCAACTGTTACAAAGTCCGCTTAACGTCCCCAGATTCGTGTAAGTTCCTCCACGACCGGTCGGACTACAAGCACGGGTGGCAGTTGGAGCGCGACGAGACGGCGCCGGGACGGGACCGGGGCCGGGACGGATCCGACTCCGACTACGAGATACACAGCGACGACGAGCTGCCGTTCAAGTGTTTCATATGTCGAGGGGCCTTCACCGACCCCGTAGTCACTAAGTCAGTATACATTTTTTTTTTTTATGTAATACATTTACGGAACGAGCCGACGGCCCACCTGGCGTTAAGTGGTAACCTCGGCCCATAACAGCCGATGCGACTTGGGTCCTCCCAAAGTAGGTGTGACAAGACCCAAGTCGCATCGTATGCGCCCGTAAATGTGAGACGTGTAGGTGGAATTTGTCATGTGCCTGTAATTTCACCGGCAACCACACCTTTTTTTTTCCAGCATTGTACATTTTTCCTTTGTGATACAGTTATTTATCTCGCCTTATAGCTCAGCTGCGCTGTAGGTCGTGGGTTCGATGCCAGACAGGGGTTTGTCTGAGTGTATATGTAAACTAGCTCTTGTACGCGACTTCATCTGTGTGGAATCCCTCGGAAAAGTAGCCCAAGTTACTCCTTGTTACATCAGCTATCTGTTAGTGAAAGTCCCGTCAAAATCGGTCCAGCCGTTTCAGAGATTAGCCGGAACAAACAGACAGACAGACATAAATTGAAAAAGATGTTGTTTTGGTATATGTACCGTGTATACATCTATATGCACTTAGTAAAAAGCGGTTATTTTATACAAACAGACACTCCAATTTTATTTATTTGTAAAGATATGTATATACAAAAATGAATATATGTATTCTATCAGTAATCTGGTTCCCATAGTACAAGCTATGCTTAGTTTGGGGCTAGATGGCGTTGTGTATGTCTACCAATATACTGACCGATAACTGACTGGCTTCATAGCTCAGTTGGTTAGTAACCCTACCTTCTGCGCTGTAGGTCGTGGGTTCGATCCCCACTCAGGACAAACATTTATGTGACATTTGTAACATTGATGTTTGTTCTGTGTCTGAGTGTTAATATGTATTTATTTGTATGTATTTACCAAAAAAAAGTATATTTGTATTCTATCAGTCATCTGGTTCCCGTAGTACAAGCTTTGCTTAGTTTGGGACTAGATGCCGCTGTGTATCCACCAATATTTATATATATACATAATTTATGTTACAGATGCAAGCACTACTTCTGTGAAAAGTGCGCCCTGGACAATTACAAGAAAACAACGAGATGTTTCATTTGTAACGCTCAGACTAGCGGTATGTTCAACCCGGCCAAGGAGCTGGAAGCCAAGATGAAGAGAGCCGATGATGATGATGATGATGACTCCTCGTAACGGTTGAATTACGTACAGTCAAATTCTAGAGAAGCAAAATGAAGCTAAGATCAGGGATGATGGCGATTGTCAAGAGGAAAGTGACGATGATGATGATAATGAAGATTGTAAAGTCAAAGTCAAAGTCAAAACTTTTATTTCCATAGAATTCATAAAGAAATGGCTTGGAAACGTCAATATTCAAAACATAAGGTCACGCGTTTGATAAGTTTGATGCATGTTCAAACCCTATCCGACCCTCCATGGGGAGAACAGACAAGAAACCCCTAATGGAGGGATTCCTCTTTTTTTTAGCGAGCACGATCCTTGTAACAATTGAGTACTTAGGTCTATGTTACATTTATGACTACATTAAATACTGAAATAAGATATTACAGGATGTTTTGTGTGTCGTTGTGCAGAGCGACATCAGACCCGAGGGGATTTATAAATGTATGGTGATGATGATGATAGAGATAAGAGCAGTAGAACTCTCGCCAAGTTCGTCCGGGGAAGTACTGCCACCATGCCCATTTGTGACGCCAAGCAGCAACGCGTTCCGGTTTGAAAGGTGTGGTTGTCGGTGAAATTACAGGCACATGAGACATTCCACGTGCACGTCTCAGAGTTACGGGCGCATGTGCGACTTGGGTCTTGTCGTACCTAGGAAGGGAGGACCCAAGTCGCATCGTTTGTTATGGGCAGAGGTTACTACTTAACACCAGGTGGGCCGTCGGCTCGTTCTGTAACTGTATTATATTAAAAACACTATGATTTAGGTAAATTTTAAGAATAAAGTTATTGTCACATCTGAATAATGGTTTATTTTATTCTATCCATACACTAAGCCTTTAAGTTTCAACTGCAGACCTATTCTCGACTTGCGAGATGGGCTTTCTGCCACGTGAGTCCAAAATAGATTGGTAGAGTTTACATTTCTGCCGCCAAGCAGTAATGCATTCGCGTTACTGTGTTCCGTTTTGAAAGGTGTGGTCGCCGGTGTAATTACAGGCACACGAGACATTCCACCTACACGTCTCTTGTCTATACATCTATACAAATAAAAAAAATTGGAGTGTCTGTTTGTAATATTTAAATAATCGCTTTTTACTAAGTGCGTATGGATGTATACACGGTACATATATGAAAACAATTTTTTTTTACAATTTTTGTCTGTCTGTTTGTTCCGGCTAATCTCTGAAATGGCTGGACCTATTTTGACGGTACTTTCACTGGCAGATAGCTGATGTAACAAGGAGTAACTTAGGCTACTTTTCCGAGTGGTAAAATAGGGGTGCGCGATAAAACCTAATACCACTCGGACAACAGCTAGTATAAAATAAAAATAATACCTATGCCATACTTTACACAAGCGAGAAATGCCTGCCCCGACCAGAATCGAACCCAAGACGCCTCGACACAATAAATTTAGCAAATCCGCCGCCAAATTCAACAATTCAGTTCTCATAGCAAAAACAACGATTACCTATTTAAATGGCACGCAACGCGAATAACTTAACGCAAATAACATACACTGATAGATCCGAAACGTAACAAATACGCATAAATGTACCGCACTTACGTCGTTCTGGGTTTGAGCCTCGTGAAATAGTATACTACATATTGGCGAATCTTCGTTCTGAGCGAAAGGGCGTAAGTGCTCGAGAAAAATGCGTTAGGATAAGTCGTTTTAGAATAAAAGGGCCAACGGTCTCGTTTTAAAATGGTATACCACTTTTACGTATAATTTCTCGTTTGCTAAATGTCGTAAGTGATACTGTGTTTGGTGCGGAAATTGACGTTTTTTTCGTAAGTACAAATTTATTTTAGAAAGTGTATTAAATGGCCGTTTGAACGTAATTTTTTCGGATCCGCGTTTCGCGATTTGTTTTGATTTAAAAATTGCGATTGCTTTTTTTTTTGGAAGAACTATTGTGATACAAAGGAAGCCCTCCATGAGGTATTTCTTGTCTGTTCTTCCCCATGGGGGGTCGGATAGGGTTTGAACACGCGTCAAACTTAGCGATAAGACCGCGTGACCTTATGTTTTGAATACTATTGACGTTTTCAAGCCATTTCTTTGCGAATTCTGTGGAAATAAAGTTATTGACTTTGACTTTAGATGCAAAAATATCAATAAACACCAAATAAATTATGATTTAATTAGCAATTTTTATGTATTTATTACTTTTAGAAAGAGAACTCTCTAAATGCATCCCTGTAGCGACAGGTTCTAAACAGATATACTTACCAGCTTAACTACAAGAGAGTGCTTGTATCTGCTAATAACGAATGATTTCCTGTTAAAATTAAATAATCTGACTAGCTGTTGCCCGCGACTTCGTCCGCGTGGAATTCGGTTTTATCACGCACCTAGGGGTGTATAAGTATTATATCTACACAAATAAATAAAATTGGAGTGTCTGTTTGTAATATTAAAATAAACGCTTTTTACTAAGTGCATATGGATGTATACACGGTAGGTACATATACCAAAACAACATTGTTTTTTCAATTTTTGTCTGCCCGTCTTTTTGTCTGTTCCGGCTAATCTCTGAAATGGCTGCACCGATGTTGACGGGACTTTCACTGGCAGATAGCTGATGTAACAAGGAGTAACTTAGGCTACTTTTCCGATGGGGTAAAATAGGGGTGCGTGATAAAACCGAATTCAACTGGACGAAGTCGCGTGCAACAGCTAGTATAACAATACATACCCACAGAAAATTGGAGGCACATAATATTTTTGTCGTACAAAGATAAGACAATCGTATGTTTTTTACTCAGCAGAACACAGAATACATTCTTGTGTCGTGTTTCGTGACGTCACACGTTATTACAAGGCCCTGTTATCATGCTGTTGGGTGAAAACAAGCGAAGTGAGGTAAACATATTAATCTCCAAAAGCTTTAAGTTTATAACTTTAAAACAAGTGACATTTTAATTAAATTGTGGCATTTTAAGTAGGTTTAATATGTGCACAATTTTTTGTGTGCCAGTTTGCTTTCAAAAGTAACGTAAGTAAGTAATGTACTCACTAATACGGCCCTGAATAAATAACCTGGATATTCGTCTTGTTTTCTTTTAATTCTCAGCTAACCAACCTAGCCCTAGCGGTAGAACTCTCGCCAAGTTCGTCCGGGGAAGTACTGCCACCATGCCCATTTCTGCCGCCAAGCAAGTGTTCCGGTTTGAAAAGTGTGAAATTATAGGCTAATGAGACATTCCACCTACACGTCTCAGAGTTACGGGCGAATACGATGCGACCTGGGTCTTGTCGTACCTAGTAGGGGAGCAAGTAGCATCGGTTGTTATGGGCAGAGGTTACTACTTAACATCAGGTGGGCCGTAGGCTCGTTCCTAACTGTATCACATAAAAAATATAACATTTTGCGTATGTTTTTTTTTAATACTGGTAGAATAATGTGGACCGCACGTTGCCTTCAATAAAAAAATACAATGGCAAAGGATGATTATCTTTAGGGAGGCTGAACTGGCGTCAACTGTGGGTCGGATTATCATAAAAACATAAATATCACCTGTCCATTATCTCTTGGGTTCGTATTAAATTATATTGAGGTGCGATCCAGACTAATACAATAAAAATCTTCCCCTGAATTTGAAATGTTGCTAGGCTGTCACTATATCGTGAATGATTATTGATGTGAAACATCTATAGCCACACGTAAAACCGATTTCTGGCATGGCGACGCGTCGCCACGGCATGTGTTGCATATTAATTTTACAAAATAATGTCGATGTTTCACATCTGCCAGGCGTCCCGTGACGGCTCACATTTTTTTTTCAAAATGGCGGTCATTGTAGCAAGTTTTAGGTCTTTGCAATAAGAAAAAAAAATTAAATGAGAACTTTAATTTATTTAAGTTTACATATTTTATAGTTGTAATTAATAAATCCGTTTATTTCTGGAAAGTTATCAATATAATATTTACAAAAGATGTTAGTATATTTTTCATATATTATAAATTATCTATAATATGAGTGTTATGGTAAACGATGTGTACACTTCTAATTGTCATATATAACAGAACTGACTTTTTTGTTTGTTTAATTGTTTAATAATATGAGATGTTTATGTACTTAATAAATAAATAACACGCTTTTTGCCATTATATCTAGAGAAATCTATCAGAGCTTTAGCTCTTTCGGGGGGTTGTTTTCTAGAAAAACAACGGTATCATAAGGGCTTGACCTCAATGCGTCCCTGTGAGATTGTAGGGCCAATACCCCCGCCAGCACACACCCGGCAGAATACCGAGTACGTTCGAAGCGCGCGCGCGCTAAAAAAACTATATCTGTCAAAATAAAAGAAGCGGGAACTTAGCTGTCATTCGGTCGTCGCGAACGCGCGAAGGCGGTTCTATATTCAAATATTTATTTAATATAACCTTTTTTCTGTTGTGCCTGTGATATTTGAACTAAGTAGTTTTATTAAAGAGGTTTTATTGTAAAGAAAAAGAAAGTTTTAAAGTGTTTTCGGCATCAGTCGTCGGCAATTAAGAAACATTATTTATCTAACGTGCTGTGATATTGTGTGAACTTTCAAGTTTCGAGATTGTTCCGTAAGTGCAAATGTTTGTTTTAACTTTGAGATATGGCGGCCGTATCTTATTATATATCGTATTATAAGCCAAAGTTCAAATTGTTATTCTTAAGCTTTGACTGATTCAACCCAAATAAATACGTTTGACCCAAAACTAAGAAAATGAATAAACAAACACTGTTATCTAAGTATCATATTATCAATAATAAAAAATAAATATTGGTATACCTTTCACACAGCGCCATCTAGCCTCAAAGTAAGCTAAGCATAGCTTGTATCATGGGAACCAGACAACTGATATACATACTTATATACTTTTTGCAAACATACAGTTATAATTCATGTTAACACCCAAACACATAAAAAACATCTATGTTCGTCACACAAATGTTTGTCCTGGGTGGGAATCGAACCTACGACCTAGTTATGGAACGAGCATGATGGCCCACCTAACGTTAAGCGGTAACCTCTGCCCGTAACAAAACACTTGGGTCCTCCCATACTTAGGTACAAGATCCAAGTCGATTTTATATATTTCCACACCTTTCATACAGTAACACAATAATGTGTTTGTTATGTATGTATGTATGTATGTTTTACATACTTATATATAAGTACCAGCTGTTGCCCGCGACTTCGTCCGCGTGGAATTCGGTTTTATCGCGCACCCCTATTTTACCCTACGGAAAAGTAGCCTAAGTTACTCCTTGTTACATCAGCTATCTGCCAGTGAAAGTCCCGTCAAAATCGGTCCAGCCATATCAGAGATTACCCGGAACAAACAGACAGACAGACAAAAAAAATGTGAGCCGTCACGGGACGCCTGGCAGATGTGAAACATCGACATTATTTTGTAAAAGTAATATGCAACGCATGCCGTGGCGACGCGTCGCCACGCCAGAAATCGGTTTTACGTGCGGCTATAGATGTTTCACATCAAAATTTAAAAAATGTTTTGGTATATGTACCGTGTATACATATTTCATATTTCATATTTCATATTTATTTATTCACACAAAGATATTACATGGGGTTGATTACTGGTGGACCCTGCACTAGGCGTAGCCTGTATCGCGGGGCCCGAATTACAAATTGAATTAACAGGTTAATTATGCGTCACACAGTAACATGGTGAATGGGTGAGGGGCGAGATAACACTCCGCCGAAGAATAACTTAACTACTAGTGATTACAAAAAAACAAAACTAATTATAAAATATAAAATACAAGAGAACTAACAAAATATCCACACTTAAGAATTTAGAATGTGTGTGTGTGTGTGTGTGTGTGTGTGTGTGTGTGTGTGTGTGTGTGTGTGTGTGTGTGTGTGTGTGAGTGGGAGGGAAGGGGATGGGGCAGTTCTGAAAGAATTTAATAATTAATTAATTTCATTAATTTCAAACCTGAACTTCCAGAAGCCTTTCGGTGCCATTGTAGTCAAGAGTGAGCAGCCACTTGCGAATCTTATCTTTTATGCCATATAAGGAACAGTAAAGATCGAAATCACACTCTTTTAAAGCCCGCCGATACAGAAATGGAAATGAAAATGCTCTAAATCGTCTTGCAAATGAAGTAAATGTACGGGGGACACTTATTATCACTCGTCTTTTCTGGGTGGAGGATAGGGATTCGGATTGAGATTTACCTATAAATGTTTTATGGAAAGCTGTGATTACTCTCAAGAGGTAAAGTTGCCGCACTGATAGGGTTAGCGTTTCCAAGTGGAGCGATACAGTGGGGAATCTGAAGGGCTTTCGAAACATTACCTTGAGCACAGATCTATGAGCCCTTTCCAGAGTTAACATAAACGTCTTTGCCGTGCCACCCCATGCTGTAATGCAGTAGCACAAAATTGACTGGCATAGTGCTGAATAAACAGTCATCAAGGTTTCCCGGTCAGCGCCATCACGAAGAAGCTTCATGATATGAATTAGTTTTCTAATCCGACCCGCAACAGCAATGACATGTTGTTTGAATGTCAGTTTCTCATCCAATAATACACCCAAATATCTAAGGCACTTGGAACGCTCGATGATTGGACAAGAACAGTCATTTGCACAGATACATTTATGAATCCTTATGGAAAGAGTGCGAGGGGGTTCTGAAGCTTTTGTTTTATAAAAACAGAGATATTTGGTCTTGTTAACGTTAAGTGTTAAAAGATTTTCATCAAGCCATTTGCCAACCCGAGCTAGTCCATCCTCCACCGACTTCGAAGCCTCATCCCACGACTCTCCGCGAAAAATAATGGTGGTGTCATCGGCGTAGCACAGTATTTGGACATTATCAGATTTCTCAAAGATAGATACTAGATCATTGATATAGAGATTAAACAATAAAGGACCCAGAATACTCCCTTGAGGAACTCCGAAAGATAATCCTCTAATGTCACTAGTCTCGCCCGAAACAGTAAGACACTGGCCCCTATTTGACAAATAACTAGTAAACCAATCCAAGGACGTTCCTCTAATTCCTAGACGCTCCAGCTTACTTAATAAGATTTTTGGGGAAACCGTATCAAACGCCTTAGCTAAGTCCAAAAAGACGCCGATACACTTATGACCGTTATCTAAGGCAGACACAGCACCATCAAGTAACAGATGGACAGCGTCTTCTGAGGACCTACCTTGCCTAAAGCCAAATTGAGTAGGCGATAAAATGTTGTTCTGATTTATAAATTGTGTTAGTCTTTTGTTGACAATTTTTTCTAAAATCTTAGAGAACGCCGGAAGAAGTGATATAGGTCTGTAGTTGGATGGAATTGATTTGAGACCATCCTTATGAATAGGTATTACGTTAGCAATCTTCCAACAATCGGGAAAATTCCCTGACGATAGACTTAAGTTCATCACATGCGTAAGTGGCTCTAAAAATAGATGACAGTGTTTTTTAAGAAAAATGTTGGTCAGTCCGTCTTTTCCGGGAGCACTGTTATTTTTCAGGACATTGATGATGCCAAGAATTTCCATGCTGTCCGTCGGAGACATAAAAAATGAGTTTGAGAAATTACTCGAAACATTTACTGCCGCAGCGAGTTCATCTTCAGATTTATTTAAATTAAGCCTTATGGAACTAGCGAGTTTTTGGCCAACATTTGCAAAAAAGTCATTGCAAAAATTAAGTGACTCAGTAGGATTATGTTTAAGTTTAAGTAATTCCGATGAGCAATCTTTTTTATTAGGAAGTTCACAAACATGTTTCACAGTTTTCCACATTTTAGATTGGTTACCTTTATTTTCAAGAAAAAGTTTCTTATAGTGCTCTAGTTTAGTAGTCCTCATTATATTAATAAATGCATTACGATATTTTTTATATCTGAGTTGGGTTTCTTGGTTTTCAGGGTGCCTTCTTGCCTCAAGGTGAAGAGCGTCTCTACGTCTCATACATTTTATAAGGCCCGGTGTTACCCAATCCTTAATAATACCCTTCCTGCGGCTGAAATAACGGAGTTTTGTATTACATTTAACAATGTCCTCTAGCCTTTTGCATAGAATAGAAGCCGAAATAGATACATCTCTAGATGACAGAACATCAGACCAGTTGGCCTCCCGTAAAGTCTGTGATACAGATTCATGATCAAGTGAGGTTTTTAAGGTTTGACGAGTGGTACAATTGGACGAATCTATTCCAGTCATGACTAGATCGTGGTCTGTAACACCGGTCCTGCATACAGCTGCAATTGTCTTTAGCTTAGTATTAACAAGAATATGGTCAATACAAGACGTGCCTCTCGTTGGCGTATTTATTACATTCTTAAGACCCATCTCTGCCATGAAACATAAATATTCATCACATTGGGGGTGGCAAGAGTTTTGCAGAATATTAATGTTAAGGTCTCCCACGACTATAATATTGGATTTAGTGATTGACTTCAGCTTAAACATTGAATCTAGAGAGGATAAGAAATTGTTTATGTCCATATGCACTTAGTAAAAAGCGACTATTTTATACAAACAGACACTCCAATTTTATTTATTTGTATAGATTCACTTCAAGATTATTCTTGAATGCATTCACTCATAACATTCGCTTTATCATTGTTTACTTGAAGTTTATACAGTATAGAAGTTACTGCAACCATTATTCTAGTATGTATTATATTTGTATGTTACTGGTTCGCGTTACTGTGTTCCGGTTTGAAAGGTGTGGTTGCCGGTGAAATTACAGGCACATGAGACATTCCACCTACACGTCTCAGAGTTACGGGCGCAACGATGCGACTTGGGTCTTGTCGTACCTAGTATGGGAGGACCCAAGTCGCATCGGTTGTTATGGGCCGAGGTTACCACTTAACACCAGGTGGGCCGTCGGCTCGTTCCGTAAATGTATTAAATAAAAATAATAATAATAATGTACACTTTATTTGTTAGTTTGCCAATATCATTAGCATTTTTACTGGTGGCAATCTATACAAATAAATAAAATTGGAGTGTCTGTTTGTAATATTAAAATCATCGCTTTTTACTAAGTGCATATGGATGTATACACGGTACATATACCAAAACAACATTTTTTTCAATTTTTGTCTGTCTGTCTGTTTGTTCCGGCTAGTCTCTGAAATGGCTGGACAGATTTTGACGGGACTCTCACTGGCAGATAGCTGATGTAACAAGGTGTAACTTAGGCTACTCTTCCGAGGGGTAAAATAGGGGTGCGTGGTATAACCGAATTCCACGCGGACGAAGTCGCGGGCAACAGCTAGTTTCTTAATAAAGAAAATGTGTACGCTTGGAGTTAAATAATTATATTAATGATAATACTTTATTAACAGTGAATCCATTTTCTATAAAATATACACACACCTTAGATACTCTATATTATTGAAAACCTTAACGAATTCCGTTGCGCATAGACAAAGATAGATAGAGACTTAGTTTTATACTATTTAGAGATTTGTTTCTCTATGGTAAAGATTTTTAGGGTTCCATACTTTCAAAATAATCCCTATTACTAAGACCATGCGCCGTCTATCTATCCAAACTTTAAAGTGCTATATCGATTGATTAGCCGTTTATAATTTGAACTGAATATGCGTTATTACGTCTTCTTCTTCGAGTCACCGGTTCTGTGGAACCAGTGTGGTGAAAGGATTGTAAGTGCGCCTCAAAGAGGCTCCTTTCGTGCATTCGACACATGTCTTGGAATTTTCAGTTCTAGGACACGTCGGTTTCGGATGTTTTCCTTCACCGTTTTGAGAACGTGGTATTGCGCACATAAATCTTTCAATCGAAAAACTCATAGGTGCACGTCGGGATTTGAACCGTCGACCTCCGGATTGAAACTCGGGGGTCAGTACCGCTAGACCACCACGCTCTCAAAGATATCCAATGATCGTTTCCAACGATCTACATATACCTCAACTGATCCAATTCGCTAACAAATGGTTAATTGCAGATTTGAAAAATGGATATCGAGAATGCGAATTGCAAAGTCAGAGTGTCGAAATGCTCTGAGTCCGAACTGTTCTCAATCGAGAGACCCTTGAAGATTGACGTGTAAGTACCAAAGTTGTCTGGAATATATCACAAAGAGCAGTAGAACTCACGCCAAGTACGTCCGGGGAAGTACTGCCACCATGCCCATCTCTGCAGCCAACTCTAACCCATTCGCGTTACTGTGTGTCGGTTTGAAAGTTGTGGTTGCCGGTGACATTACAGGCACATGAGACATTCCACCTACACGTCTCAGAGTTACGGGCGCATACGATGCGACTTGGGTCTTGTCGTGCCTAGTAGGGAAGGACTCAAGTCCATAGTTGTTATGGGCAGAGGCTACCACATAGCACCAGATGGGCCGTCGACTCGTTTCCTAACTGTATCACATAAAAATACTTATAGAAGAAGCAGATGGCTCACCTTATGTGAAGCGGTATCCTCCTGGGCTATATAACACATACTTAATGCAGTATTATTTATATATTTTGAATGTAACTGTTCAGTAGTTCTAAAGCTTTTATGGCAGAGGATTCTGCTTAAAATAAGGTGGGTCGTCTGCTCAAGTTTTTATAGTTACAACTTTTTTATTAAACTATTGGCTAAGTCGGAATAGGCAGATGGCCTACCATATGTAAAGCAGTCTTCTGAGATATCAACAACAATGCTATTAGATTCCTCACCTTCTCTTAGTTATGGGATGACCTAAGTAGAATCATGTTGTGCCTTGGAGACTTTAAGGTGAAATGTGTAAAAACTTTATTTTTCTTTCTTCTTAAGGGGTTGTTATTTAAGTTTGAAGAAATGACTTTTTTGTAGAGAAATCACAGGGCTGGAGAAATTGGTGGAGGAGTTACACATGGTGTTCTCAAACGACTACGTCAATGTACAGGATGTTCAGAAATTGATGGCGGGCTACAAATCGGACCCTAAAGATTGGAGGAAGTACGCCAAGTTCGACCGTTTCCGGTAAGTGTTGGTAAACTGTCATAATATCACGCGTTTGGTCTGGAAGGGGTAGCTAGAGACAGTAAGAATTTATATTTATTAGCGTTTGTTTATATATTAGTTCATTATTTCCTGATTACCGCATACGGTACAAACAAAATGTTATTGCTATTAATGCGTAGAGTAACTTTGTCCTGTAACTCGTGGGTTCGATTCCCGCCCAGGGCAAACATTTGTGTGTGGAACATAGATGTTTGTTCTGTGTCTGGGTGTTAATGTGTAATACAAGTATGAAATACAAAAAAAAAATTGAAAAATTCCACCAATATTTAGTTTTTATCACATACTGCTATGCTGTAGGTCGTGGGTTCAATTCCCACCCAGGAAAACATTTTTATGACGAATATAGATGTTTATTTTGAGTCTGGGGGGGGGCGGGGCTGTATTATATGTATGTATTTACAAAATAGTATATAAGTATGTATATCAGTTGTCTGGTTCCGTGATACAAGCTATGCTTAGCTTACTTTAGCTCTAGATGGCGCTGTGTGAAATGTCCACCAATATTTATTTATTATATATACTTGGTTTTTTTTATTTGATATTTTTTTTCCGAATGCCCAATAGTTCTACTAAGACCCATTTCAAGGTTATCCATTCATTACCGGACACGCTGTACAACATCTAAGTATGTCCAGTAGTCATGCGTAATACCTACTCGAATAAATAACAAATTTATAATCACATAGATAAGGGAAATGACTTATAAAGTAAATCATATTTGGAAAATATTCGCTGGTGGCCTGATAAGAGGCAAGGACATAGATAAGAATTTTTTCTGATAGATTGCAAGGTTTGATAAGGATGTATTGATAAGGTTTTGTCAATTCTTCAAGCTAAGAATATTTATCGTTTGGAAATCGTCAAAGTCTTCTTCTTCGAGTCACCGGTTCTGTCGAACCAGTGTGGTGAAAGGATTGTAAGTGCGCATCAAAGAGGACTCCTTTCCTGCACTCGACACATGTCTCCGAATTTTTAGTTCTAGGACATGTCGGTTTCCTCACGATGTTTTCCTTCACCGTTTTGAGAACGTGGTATTGCGCACATAAATCTTTCAATCGAAAAACTCATAGTGCACGTCGGGATTTGAACCGGCGACCTCCGGATTGAAACTCGGGGGTCAGTACCGCTAGACCACCACGCTCTCAGTCAGAAGTCAGAAGTCAAAGTAAAAAAAATAGTTTCCATAGTATTTAGTGGCAGTAGAACTTAACTCAAGTTCATCCGGGGAAAGGTTTGTGGGTACTGCCACCATACCCATTTCTGCCAAGCAGTACGTTACTATTTCGGTTTGAACTGTGTGGTCGCCGGTGAAAAGTAGTCACTAGAGACATTCAACCTTCATTAGTCAAAGTTACGGGCGCATGCAATGTGACTTGGGTCTTGTACGTAATTAGGGGAGGACACAAGTCGTATTCCTTGTTATGGAAGAGGTTACCATACACACAAATCTTCCTAGTTTATCGCTCTTTTTTCTTTCATGACTGGCCTCACAGCTCAGTTGGAAGTAACCTTCTGCGCTGTAGGTCGTGTGTTCGATTCCCACCCAGGACAAACATTTGTGTAACGAACATAGTTTTTTCTGTGTCTGGGTGTTATTATTATATGCATATATTTAAAAAAGTATATATGTATTATATCACTTATTTAGTTCCTATGTCTGTTTATGTCTATTGTCTGTTCTTCCCCATGGAGGGTCGGATAGGGTTTGAATTTTTGATGATGTTTTTAAATAAATAAAAAAAAAAAAAAAAAAACACTTATTTAGTTCCTATGTCTGTTTATGTCTATTGTCTGTTCTTCCCCATGGAGGGTCGGATAGGGTTTGAACAGGCATCAAACTTATCGATAAGTACGCGTGACCTTATGTTTTGAATATTGACGTTTCCAAGTCAATTCTTTATGAATTCTATGGAAATAAAAGTTTTGACTTTGACTTTAAACTTATGATACAAGCTATGCTTAGCATACTTTGGGGCTAGAGGGCGCTGTGTGAAATGTCCACCAATATTTATTTATTAGTGAGAACCATTTCAAAATCCTTTCTATTTTTTGCAAATAAAACAAGGCTATCTTGTAATGGTGACATGCATTGGGCACATTACAGGTAGAGATAAAATATGCTTGAACGTGGTACATTATCTCATTTGGATGACAAATAGGCTTGTTTTGAAGTTATGCGACGATCGCCATTTTGGCAAGATAACGGAATTCCTTTCCCCTTCTTATCTGTGACTTTGGGTCGGGGTACTAACCGATTCTGAAAATTCTCACAATTATAGAAAGCTACTTCCCTAATATTATTATAATCAAAGTCAAAATACTTCATTTCCATAGAATTCATAAAGAAATGGCTTGGTAACGTCAATAATATTCAAAACATAACGTCACGCGTACTTATCACTATGTTTGATGTCTTTCAAACCCTATCCGACCCTCCATGGGAAGAACAGCCAAGAAACCCTTAAAGAAGGGCTTCCTTTTTTCGCGAGCAGACCCTTGTAACAATCTGAGTACTTATGATAGGGGCTAGATGGCGCTGTGTGAAACCAATTTTAAATTATTACTAGCTGTTGCCAGCGACTTCGTCCGCGTGGAATTCGGTTTTATCGCGCACCCCTATTTTACCCCTCGGAAAAGTAGCCTAAGTTACTCCTTGTTACATCAGATATCTGCCAGTGAAAGTCCCGTTAAAATAGATCCAGCCGTTCTGGAGATTAGCCGGAACAAACAGACAGACAGACAGAAAGACAGACATACAGACAAAAATTGAAAAAAATTTGTTTTGGTATATGTACCGTGTATACATCCATATGCACTTAGTAAAATACGGTTATTTTAATATTACAAACAGACACTCCAATTTTATTTATTTGTATAGATGTACAGTCTGTTGCTAGGCTGACTAAATCTCACTTTGTATCACGTTTATCCGTTGTTTGAATAACGTGATGTGTGATATCACTTCACGGTTATTATCCGTTGTTTACGAATATCTTATCCGTTACACATTTATACAGGGCTGCTACTTATTACACCAGCCGAGATCTGGGTGATAACCAAACATTACAAGATATTACTATATTGCTGGATTCTTGTGGAGCGTGGTGGTCTAGCGGTACTGACCCCCGAGTTTCAATCCGGAGGTCGCCGGTTCAAATCCCTACGTGCACCTATGAGTTTTTCGATTGAAAGATTTATGCGCGCAATACCACGTTCTCAAAACATCGTGAGGACATGTCCCAGAACTGAAAATTCGAAGACATGTGTCGAGTGCACGAAAGGAGCCTCTTTGAGGCGCACTTACAATCCTTTCACCACACTGGTTCCACAGAACCGGTGACTCGAAGAAGAGAAGAAGACTATATTGCTGAAAATAATAATATTGGTGGACATTTCACACAGCGCCATTTAGCCCCAAAGTAAGCTAAGCATAGCTTGTATCATGGGAACCAGACAACTGATATACATATTTATATCCGTTTTTATAGATACATACATAATAATACATACAATATATTTTTAATATATTTAAATATATACATTTGTATTGTGTTATGGCAAAATTAAATACTCTTTCTTTCTTTCTTTCTATCAACATCCAGACTCAAAATAAACACCTATATCCGTCATACATATATTTCTTCTGAGTGGGAATCGAACCCCCGACCTACAGCATTGAAGGCAGGGTTAAACTGAGCTGTGAGGTCAGTCTAATTAAGCGAACAATATTGTTTTCGAGAATTCTAGTGTTTGTATAGTGTAAGTGATAAGTACTCTTATCAATAATATATACTATCTTAAGTACCTAATACTTAGCGTCGTGTGAGTCGAGAAAAAGCCATCGCCAAACTTTAAGGTACACAGCTTATTTCAAGAGCAGTAGAACTCACGCCAAGTTCTTCCGAGGAAGTACTGCCCATGCCCATTTCTGCCGACAAGCAGTAACGCATTCGCGTTACTGTGTTCCGGTTTGAAGGGTTGCCGGTGATATTACAGGCACATGAGACATTCCACCTACACGTCTCAGAGTTACGGGCGCATACGATGCGACTTTGGTCTTATCTTACCTAGTAGGGGAGGACCCAAGTCACATCGGCTGTGGGCAAAGGTTACCACTTACCACCAGATGGGCCGTCGGCTCGGCTCGGCTCGGCTAACTGTGTCCGTACGTGATAGCCCTTTGAACCCCTACACGTGTCCCCCGGGTGGTGCGAAAGCAACCCAAAGTAGCAGTAGAACTTGTGCTAAGTTCCCCCGGAGAAGTACTGCCACCACACCTGGTAATCTGCCGGCAAGCAGTGATGCACTCGTGTTGCTGTGTTCCCGTGGAAGGGAGTGGGTGCCGGTGATATTGCAGCCGCATGAGACGTAACATCCCCGTCTCGGGGTGATGGACGCAACGCAATGCTACTTGAGTCATCTCGTACTTTGGAGACTTGAGTGGTATTACTGTTGTGTATGGACGGCGGTTACCACTGAACATCAGGTGGGCCGTCAGCTCGTTCCGTCACACGAATCACAAAAACTTATATATTTTCATATACATATATTGTTTTCCAGGTACACCCGTAACCTGGTAAACGAAGGTAACGGCGCGTTCAATGTAATGATACTGTGCTGGGGCGCGGGGCACGCGTCCGCCATACACGACCACGCGGACTCGCACTGCTTCATGAAGCTGCTCAGCGGCACCCTCGAGGAAGTCAGGTCGGTGGAATTACACATGTCCTACTTTGACTAGCCTCATAGCTCAGTTGGTAACCCTGCCTTCTGCGCGGTCGTGGGTTCGATCCCCACTCAGCACAAATATTTATGTGGCATTTGTAACATTGATGTTTGTTCTGTGTCTGGGTGTTAATGTGTATTATATGTATTTACAAAAGAAAAGTATATATGTATCAGTTGTCTGGTTCCCATGATACAAGCTATGCTTAGCTTACTTTGGGGCTAGATGGCGCTGTGTGACAATGTCCACCGATATTTATTTATTTAATATTATAAACGTTAAAGTTCGTTTGTATGGATGTTTGTTACTCTATCACGCTCAAACGGCTGAATGGATTTGGATGAAATTTTGTATCAACATAGCTTATATTCTGGATTAACACATAGGCTACTTTGATCCCGGAAAAGTGCAGTGTTACCGTGGGATTACTTACTCACTGCGGGGCGCAGCTAGTTTATAATAATAATAAATATTGTTTACATTTCACACAGCGCCATCTAGCCCCAAAGTAAGCTAAGCATAGCTTGTATCATGGGAACCAGACAACTGATATACATACTCATATATTTTTTTGTAAATACATATAATACATATCAACACCCAGAACCCGTAAATTTCAGACGTGAAAGCGGAATTTTTCAAATGCCTGTGGTTTCACTGGCATCCACACGTTTTAAACTGAAACATAAGTTTTCAACCTAAAACCTCATAGGTGCACATCAGGATTTGAACCGGCGACCACCGGATTGAAACTCGCGATCAGTACCACTAGACCACGCTCTTAATTAGTGACGCAAAATGACGATTTATTCGTTTTCGAAATGAGATATCTCTCTAGGGACAAATATACATTTATAGAGGTATATACTAAAATAATAACAGAAAATGAAAGGGGCTTTGGCTCCCCTACTCAGGGGAGACAAGTGCACTATCAAAGTGTCGTTTAGTCCCCCGGGAGAGACAAATTTATATGCCCATATCAAAAATTTTCAATTAGTCGGTATAATAATTTGGAATATTTACGTCCAAAGATTTAAATCAGACTGGATTGTGTTAACTAGAAATTGTCTGTCAGTCATTCAGTTCGGACAATTTTTTTTTATAAATCATGATCCGAATCATCCGCTCTTAACTGTTTACATTATAAATTCAATATTGGTGGTAATGCTAATTAAAATGTTTGGTGCACGTCTGAATTTGAACCACAGACCTCCAGTTTTAACCCGGGGTCTGTACCACTGGGCTAGTATCCCGGTACTACGGGGAAAAGCCGCGAGCAGAGACTAGTCACACAAAAATACCCCACAACGAGTGAATTTCGGTTTGAAGATATTTATTTTCTTAAAGAAATTTACATTTCACTTAAAGAGAAAATTTAAAATCTAACATAAAATCTAAAGTGAGCGTGAAGCTTAAAATACTTTAACTGTATTAATTCTTACATTATACTTATTTGTAACTAGTTATTTGCTTTCATTTTATACAGTGAGAAAAACAGTTTAACTAAGTTCAAATGAAATCACTTATCCAGTTGCAATAATATTATGAATGATAACATTTGTGATAACATTTCATCAGTTTTGTTTTTAATATGTTAATCTCGTAAACAACACGCGACGGGGATTTCCCGTATCATAAACAAAACATAATATTTACCTTACATTCATATTTTTTTACTACAATTTACAAGGACATAATGTAATTCATATTGTACAGTCATATTGTTTGTAAGGTTACCAAATTACACCAGGTGGGACAGCTGCTAGATGGCGCTGTGTGTAAAACTGGCTCCTTTTAATGAATTCGTTTCTCATTTCCAGATACGACTGGCCGGAAGACCAAGAGCCAGCGGTCAGGAAACTGCTAAAAAACAACAACAAACCAGTGAGACGGTGTTGTTCCGAAAGCGAAGACTTTGACATTAACTGTACAAATGACAGCTGTCAGAATGGCCGCGCTAAAGTTGACAGCTGTCAGGGCCAGAATGGCGGAGTTAAAAACGAAAATAATAGCGGAGACCAAAATGGCGGAAGTTACGACCCGAACGGAATGGAAGAAATCGGGAGGACGAGATTGGAAATCAACGACGTTTGCTATATAAATGGTGAGTGACTTTTTAACATTCATTTCATATGTGAAAATTAGTCACAAATAATATTATAATATATATGTCAGAAATCAAATACAAGTAGTATTAATACTTATAAAATATAAAATACACAAAAATAGAGACCAAGGTAAGACTACTAAATTTGGTTCGTATTAAATAAACACAAAAACACAATTTCAAATGAATTAGAATCAACAATATCAGTAGCAAATATCACAAGAAACAAAATATTATTAAATAAATATAAAAAAAATAACAAAAATATCTTTGCAGTGATGGCAGGTTTAAATCCTGCGTGAGATTATTATTTGGATGGTTTTCCCATATTTGTTTTTTGATTAGATTCAGCTTATTGTATGTGCATTGTTCGTCCTGGGAACAACTGTCACATCCCTGTTTCTGCCGCCAAGCAGTAATGCATCCGCGTTCCTCGGTTTTGGTTTGGGAGATGTGGCTGCCGGTGAAATTACAGGCACATTCCACCTTCACGTCTGAGAGTTACGGACGCATGCGCCGCGACTTGCGTCTTATGAAGCCAAATATTTCCAACTGTGTTTTGGGTTCCCACATTGTCTGCCATAAGGTCTTTCAATATGAAACCTAACAGTGATTGATAAAATGCTTTGAAAATTCCCCTTTTAAGTATTCAGCCCTAAACATTATTTATGAATATAATTTCAGATGCTCTAGGCCTCCACCGGATGGAGAACCCCTCATACATAGACGGCGCTGTTTCCCTCCACCTGTACTCACCGCCATTCAACAGCTGTCGCGTGTTCGATGCCCGGACAGGGGCGCCGACCAAAGTGGCCGTCACCTTCACGAGTATGTTTGGAAAGAAGGTTAAAAGGGTAAGTTCATTTGCTAGTAGGTTTGGGAAGAAGGTTACAAGGTTAAGTTCATTTGCTAGTAGGTTTGGGAAGTAGGCTACAAGTTAAGTTCATTTTATAGTAAGTTTGGGAAGAAGGTTACAAGGTTAAGTTTATTTGCTAGTAGGTTTGGGAAGAAGGTTACAAGGTTAAGTTCATTTGCTAGTAAGCTTGGGAAGAAGGTTAAAGAGGTAATTTCATTTGCTAGTAAGTTTGGGAAGAAGGTTACAAGGTTAAGTTCATTTGCTAGTAAGTTTGGGAAGAAGGTTACAAGGTTAAGTTCATTTGCTAGTAAGTTTGGGAAGAAGGTTACAAGGTTAAGTTCATTTGCTAGTAAGTTTGGGAAGAAGGTTACAAGGTTAAGTTCATTTGCTAGTAAGTTTGGGAAGAAGGTTACAAGGTTAAGTTCATTTGCTAGTAAGCTTGGGAAGAAGGTTAAAGAGGTAATTTCATTTGCTAGTAAGTTTGGGAAGAAGGTTACAAGGTTAAGTTCATTTGCTAGTAAGTTTGGGAAAAAGGTTACAAGGTTAAGTTCATTTGCTAGTAAGTTTGGGAAGAAGGTTACAAGGTTAAGTTCATTTGCTAGTAAGTTTGGGAAGAAGGTTACAAGGTTAAGTTCATTTGCTAGTAAGTTTGGGAAGAAGGTTACAAGGTTACGTTCATTTGCTAGTAAGTTTGCAAAGAAGCTTAAGGATACTAAAATTATCACTTTTACTTTCAGGTAATCGAAGCAGTTGCTGCTGATAGTCAACAATAAATTAACTAATTGTTATAAATAATTTATATACATAAACGGAGGGTGTAATAAACGAAATAAAATTATGTTACTTTTGAACAAATAACATTGACTACATAAAAAAAAATTGAAAACTCAGTCAAAAACTCTCAAGTTGAAAGAGAATAATTTTTTTCTGTTAAATTTCTGTAGTTGCAGTTAATAGTAAAGAATGCCAGCTGTCTTATTACACCGTGCCACATATAATATGATAATATTGTAATGTTATACGAGGCCATGAGAACTGGATTACCCTTATAATACATAAATAATCTATACAAATAAATAAAACTGACGTTTACGTCCGTTTGTAATTTAAAATATTAGCTTTTTACTAAATGCCTCACTATTTTTGAAATTTCTGTTCTGTCTGTCTGTTTGTTCCGGCTAATTACCGAAATTGATTATGACGGGACTTTCATTGGCATGTCAGCTGATGTTATATGGAGTAACTTAGCCTACTTTTATTAAGGTTACTTCACGAATTGACGACAATTACTAAACCACTTTTTGTCACAAACGTAATTCAACGTGGGTGAAGCCGCGGGAGTAGCTAGTTCACAATATGGAATAAATTAAAAAAAGCTAAAAAAAATACTTTGGGGTTTCTTAAAATTCATACTTTCGCTGTCAGAATCATGTAAATAACTTTAGGGCTTTCTAGTTTTATTAAAGGCAATCCTTGAAAACTAAAAAACATGAAATCAATGTATGAAAACTATAAGTAAGGCCACCCAGGTTCACATGGCTTGATTTAAGAGACTTTCCATTCTAGATTTAGAGTGAAAATAATGCTCAATTTTGACCTTTGGTATATACGTAATTATCATAATATATTTACGATATTTTATTATTTAAGATTTATAATTAAGACGCAAATATAATTTGCAATGTATATTTATTTACAATAATAAATAGTATTCTTAGAAAATTTCTGTTGTTAAAAATATAATATCAAAAAATTGCTTTATTTATTTTTTATTAATTTTATGTCTTGTTTCAAATAACATACGTGTATCAAGAAGTTTCTTTATGTCATTATCGACTTTATCCCAAGGTAAGAAGAGTTTGATTCCGTCGATACTCATTGTATTTTGAATCGTTTCCCTCACACATCCAGCATTACAGATGAAATCACATGTCAAAGTGTTGGGGTTGAAATGTAGACCTTCAGAGCATAAGTTTAAGAGTTGATTTTCGCCATCACAACGCCAGAATTTGTCGCAATCGGTCTCGTGAGCCCAGGGAAGGACGTTGCACGCATTTTTGCATTTATTTCCTCCGTCATTTCCATTTTCGTCTTCGCCATTTTCGTTCTCGTCTCCGCCATTTTCGTTCTCGTCTCCGCCATTTTCGTTCTCGTCTCCGCCATTTTCGTTCTCGACTCCGCCATTTTCGTTCTCGTCTCCGCCATTTTCGTTCTCGTCTCCGCTGTTGGCGCAACCGGCGTTTTCAGGCCAGTCACATACCTATAATAATAAAAACAATTTAAAATCAGCCTCGGGTGCCGGTTAAATTACAGGCACATGGGACATCATTCATTCAAATGTCAAAGTAATGCAATATTATGCTACTTGGGACTTCCATATTATGGAAAGAACCTGAATCGTATTTCTTTTGTAGGTAGAGTTTATTACTTCACATCAGGTAGGTAATCTACTTACTTATTAACATTAAGAAAAAAACATTGCTCCTACGAAACCCTGAGAGAAAATAAAAAAAACAATTAGTTACCTGCAGAGTTGGGTTGAAGTGAGTGCCAGGAGCGCAGTCCCTCTCCACTGTCTCTCCATGTACGCAGTAGTAGAACTTGCTGCATTCACTCTCATGGGGCAAGAGATGATGAACGTCGAAATCAGCGGGACATCCGTTGAGCAGGGTTTCTACTCCGCCATTATTCTCGTCACTGCCATTTTCTCCCTCAGTTTCGCCGCCACTTTCTCCGTCAGTTTCATTTTCATCTTCGCCATTTTCGTTTTCATTTTCGCTATTGACGCAACCAGCGTTCTGAGGCCAGTCACATACCTATAATAACGTAACAAAGTTGTACATGCTTTCCGGTTAAATTACATTCCCATGTAAATGTCCAATGGCAAAATTTCACCTTCAAATGCAACATATGCTATTCTGGGCTTCTCTAATGGAAATAATCCGAATCGTATTGCTTTTGTTGCCGGTATAGTTTATCGCTCCACATCAGATACTTGCTCTAACTTATTAACATTATGAAAAAAAATACTTATAACTGCTCACAAGCAACCCTGACATTAAATCAGTTACCTGCAGAGTTGGGTTGAAGTGAGTGCCAGGAGCGCAATCCCTCTCCACTTTCTCTCCAAAGACGCAGTAATAGAATTTGCCACATTCGCTTTCATGGGGCAAGAGATGATGAACGTCGAAATCAGCGGGACATCCGTTGAGCAGGGTTTCTACTCCGCCATTATTGTCGTCTCCACCGCTTTCTCCGCCAGTTTCTTCACCACCTGAGCTAGCGCAGTTAACATTCTCAGGCCAGTCACATACCTAAAATAAAAAAAAAACCGTTTATTAAGGAATTTCTAGCACATGAGACTTTCCATCAACGTCGCAGAGTTATGGCGCAACACGATGTTACTTAGGTCTTCATTTAGTAGGGCAGCACCCAAATCATATTAGCTTTGTTGTAAGCAAAGGTTACGGCTTAATTTTTTTTTATTGTTCTGTGTATTGTGCTCTATGGAAAGTTTTTTCTGAATTAAATTATTATTTTTTATTATTATAAACATCAGGTGAGCCATTTGTTCAGTACTTAATACCATCAAAAAAATAATGTTGGTCAAATTACACCCTGACAGAAAATCAGTTACCTGCAGAGTTGGGTTGAAGTGAGTGCCAGGAGCGCAGTCCCTCTCCACTGTCTCTCCATGTACGCAGTAGTAGAACTTGCTGCATTCACTCTCATGGGGCAACAGATGATGAATTGCGAAATCAGCTGGGCAACCGTTGGGCAGGGTTTCTACTCCACCAGTTTCTCCGCCACTTTCTCCACCAGTTTCTTCGCCACTTTCTCCGCCCCCTGAGCTTGCGCACTCCACATTCTCAGGCCAGTCGCAGACCTTAAAATTTTAATGAATTTATTTCTGTCTTTTATAGATTAATATTATTCCTTCTCGTGAAAAAGAGGAAGCCCTACTTTAGGGGTTTCTGTCTGTTCTTCCTCATTGGGGTCGTGGATTCGATTGCCACCCAGGACAAACATTTGTGTGACGATCGTAGCTGTTTTTCTGCGTCTGGGTAATCTAATACATATCGACATGTGTATTATGTAATGAGTTTAAATATATAAGTATGATATCAGTTATTAGGTTCCCATGATACAAGCTACTTAGCTTACTTTGGGGCTAGATGGCGCTGTTTAAAATGCCCACCAACATTTATTTATTTACCTGAATATAGTAGTTGAAGTAGGTACCCGGGGCACACTGGCGTTCTACCTTCTCTCCAAACACGCAGTAGTAGAACTTGTCGCATTCTGCGTGAGGCAGAAGGTGATGGACGTTGAAGTCTGCCGGGCAGCCGTTGGGCAGAACTCCTGGAGGCTTCGTTGTGGGTGCTGCAGTTGAGGGTTGAATGGTCGTAGGTGCTTCTGTTGGTGGTTCAGTCGGGGGCTCAGTGGGTGGTTCAGTTGGTGGTTCAGTTGGTGGTTCAGTCGGGGGCTCAGTTGGGGGTTCAGTCGGGGGTTCAGTCGGGGGCTCAGTGGGGGGTTCAGTGGGAGGTTCCGTTGGTGGTTCAGTCGGAGGCTCAGTGGGAGGTTCAGTTGGTGGTTCTGTGGGAGGTTCAGTTGGAGGTTCAGTTAGGGGTTCAGTCGGGGGCTCAGTGGGGGGTTCAGTTGATGGTTCAGTGGGAGGTTCCGTTGGTGGTTCAGTCGGAGGCTCAGTGGGAGGTTCAGTTGGTGGTTCTGTGGGAGGTTCAGTTGGAGGTTCAGTTAGGGGTTCAGTCGGGGGCTCAGTGGGGGGTTCCGTCGGAGGTTCAGTGGGAGGTTCAGTCGGAGGTTCAGTGGGAGGTTCAGTCGGAGGTTCAGTGGGAGGTTCCGTCGGAGGTTCCGTTGGAGGTTCAGTGGGAGGTTCAGTTGGCGGCTCAGTTGGTGGCTCAGTGGGAGGTTCAGTTGGTGGCTCAGTTGGAGGTTCCGTCGGAGGTTCAGTGGGAGGTTCCGTCGGGGGTTCCGTCGGAGGTTCAGTGGGAGGTTCCGTCGGGGGTTCCGTCGGAGGTTCAGTGGGAGGTTCCGTCGGGGGTTCCGTCGGAGGTTCAGTGGGAGGTTCCGTCGGGGGTTCCGTCGGAGGTTCAGTGGGAGGTTCCGTCGGGGGTTCTGTCGGAGGTTCAGTGGGAGGTTCAGTTAGGGGTTCAGTCGGGGGCTCAGTGGGGGGTTCAGTTGATGGTTCAGTGGGAGGTTCCGTTGGTGGTTCAGTCGGAGGCTCAGTGGGAGGTTCAGTTGGTGGTTCTGTGGGAGGTTCAGTTGGAGGTTCAGTTAGGGGTTCAGTCGGGGGCTCAGTGGGGGGTTCCGTCGGAGGTTCAGTGGGAGGTTCAGTCGGAGGTTCAGTGGGAGGTTCAGTCGGAGGTTCAGTGGGAGGTTCCGTCGGAGGTTCCGTTGGAGGTTCAGTGGGAGGTTCAGTTGGCGGCTCAGTTGGTGGCTCAGTGGGAGGTTCAGTTGGTGGCTCAGTTGGAGGTTCCGTCGGAGGTTCAGTGGGAGGTTCCGTCGGGGGTTCCGTCGGAGGTTCAGTGGGAGGTTCCGTCGGGGGTTCCGTCGGAGGTTCAGTGGGAGGTTCCGTCGGGGGTTCCGTCGGAGGTTCAGTGGGAGGTTCCGTCGGGGGTTCCGTCGGAGGTTCAGTGGGAGGTTCCGTCGGGGGTTCTGTCGGAGGTTCAGTTGGTGGTTCAGTCGGTGGCTCAGTGGGGGGTTCAGTTGGTGGTTCAGTTGGTGGTTCAGTTGGTGGCTCAGTTGGAGGTTCAGTTGGTGGCTCAGTGGGAGCTTCAGTGGGAGGTTCAGTGGGAGCTTCAGTGGGAGGTTCAGTGGGAGGTTCGGAGGGAGGTCCAGTAGGTGGAACATTGGGCAATTGGCAGTCGGCTATGGCAGGATGTGTACAAACCTAGAAACAAAAAATTATGCATTAATTAAAATAAACATTATGACAGATACATTTTACATCAACAACAAACTATTTAAGAACTGCTGCGACCTTGATGCGAACTTGATTTTTCGTGTTCATTTTCCTTTGATGTCCCAGTGTAATTCTGATGTAATTCCAGTATAATACCGGTGAAATTTCATGTACATGAGAAATTTCACCTTCACGTCTCAGAGGAAGCGATACAATGTGACATTGTGTATTTTATTATTACTTTTTTATTTTTATTATTTCGTTAGTTTCTTTCTAAATTTAAATTCTATTTTATTTCTTAAAATTTTGTTTTATTTCTTATAATAGACATAAGTAATTTTAACGTTTATTTAATTCATGACTAAAGAGCTAATTTTATGTTTTTTTTTTTTTTTTTTTAATTTATTTATTGCACACCCTTAGGTACTGGGTAGAACACATTGATACCATCTATAATATTTAACATCTCTGTACATGTGATTGAGCAATAAATATACTTCGACTTCAAAGGCAAAGTTAATAGTCAAAGTACGTCACTTCAAAGGTGTGGAAAAACAGTCAAAGTTAACTTTGACTTTGTTTTTCCACACCAAAGTAAGAGAACCAATGACGTATTGATGTCATAATGATTAGAGGTTACTTAACATTTGGTGCTACATTCTAAAAAATGTAAAGGAAAACATTGTGAGAAAACTGATACGGGTATATCCTAGACTCAATAAATAGAAAACAACTTTAAATTTAACAAAAGGAGCCTCTTGGGGGCGCACTTTTAATCCTTTCACAGCACTGGTTCGAGAGATGGTAGAGATGGACGGTTGCGCTGCAAGCTACAGAATCCTATGGCAACACTCAGAGCTGGACTAAATACTGTTAGTTGCTATCAGCTAAAGTCTTAGCGGGCAACACCTGTATACTGCCAATAAAATTTTTTTCTTTTTTTTCTTTGTGGTGTTGCCATCTACTTACTTGAATCTCAAAAGAGAATTCTGTGCCCGGCGCGCAACTGGTCGGGTCGACGTATTTCATCCCATATTGACAGTAGTAGAACTTGGTGCAGTCCCATTCGTGGGGGATTAACCAGTGACCCTGGTAAGGGAAGAAAATATAAATATACTATATTTAATATTAGTTTTTTTAGATAAAATTTAGACTAGCCTCACAGCTCAGTTGGTAGTAAGTTTGCCTTTGCGCTGTAGGTCGTGGATTCGATTCCCACCCAGAACAAACATTTGTATAACGAATATAGATATTTATTCTGTGTCTAAATGTTAATATTATATGTATGTATTAACATAAAAGTATGTATTCTATCAGTTGTCTAGTTCCTATAGTTAAAGCTATGCTTAGTTTGGGGATAGATGGCGCTGTGTGAAATATACTCCAAAGTAAGTATAGCAAACATCCATATTCGTCACACAAATGTTTGTCCTGGATGAGAATCGACCTCACGACCTATTGAGCTGTGAGGCCAGTCACTTCTCTCTATTGTCAAAGGGGCCTAATGCTTGTACTGTATCAACATTACCATACAAAAAATGTAATAAATTTAGCAGTATTTATATAGGATTATGTATATTAATTATATATGTATAGTGTGTATGATATATATCTATGTATAATAATTGGAATTATGTAGTTTTATATAGTAATGTATAAAACTTTAACCAAAATGTACTACCACATCCAGTCCATACTACACAAAGGTTAGCTGGAGGAAAATGCTATTTAGCATTAAGTTCGCCTATGTACTTGTTTTTACCTTGTGCAATAAAGAATTTTCTATCTGTCTGTGCTTCAAAGTGAGTCTGTGCTTCAAAGTGAGTCTGTGCTTTAAAGTGGGCCAGGGCTTCAAAGTGAGTCTGTGCTTCAAAGTGGGCCTGTGCTTCAAAGTGGGCCTGTGCTTTAAAATGTATATATAAAGTAGTTACCTCTGGTGGGCAGTGGTCGCTGGGCTCTAGGAACGGGTTTTTGACCGCGATAACATCGACCGTGTCGCTGGACGGCCGCCCGTACACTGACACCGCAGCGGTGATTATTAGGAGTTTTCCTGGAATACAGAATCAGAATCAGAATTAGAATCAGCATCAGAATCAGAGTCAGAGTCAGAGTCCGAATCAGAATAAGAATCAGAGTTACAATCAGAATCAGAGCCAGAGTCCGAATCAGAAAAAAATCAGAGTCACAATCAGAATCAGATTCAGAGTCCGAATCAGAATAAGAATCAGAGTCACAATTCGATTCAGAGTCACAATCAGAATCAGAGCCAGAGTCCGAATCAGAAAAAGAATCAGAGTCACAATCAGAATCAGATTCAGAGTCCGAATCAGAAAAAGAATCAGAGTCACAATCAGAATCAGAGTCAGAATCAGAAACAAAATCAGAGTCAGAATTAGAATCATTTACTGCATAAAGTTATATTATTTTATTGTGTTTCAGTAATTTTTATAACTTGTTTGTTTCTTTAGTCAAAGTAAGTAAACTTTATTTCCATAGAATACATAAAGAAATGGCTTGGAAACGTCAAAAATATTCAAAACATAAGGTCACGCGTACTTATTGATAAGTTTGATGCCTGTTCAAACCCTATCCTACCCTCCATGGGGAAGAACTGACATGAAACTCCTAAAGGAGGGCTTCCTTTATTGTATTTATTCATTTCATTTTAGTTTGATTTCACATTTGACTTGAGCTCTTCATTTGTCATTCTACATTCCTGTTATGGTGCAATCATAAAAACAAAATTTTTATGCGTAATGGCTAATGATTACTAAGAACATGTATAGGAATCTATTTATCTTAAAAATATATAAAATTAAAAAAATACTTGACTGGCTTCACAGCTCAGTTGGTTAGTAACTGCCTTCTGAGCGTCGTGGGTTCGAGACCCAAACATTTGTGTGACGAACATTGATGTTTGTTCTGTGTCTGGGTGTTAATATGTTTTTTTTTTATGTGATACAACTGTACCGTCGGCTCGTTCCGTAGTTACGGAACGAGCCGACGGCCCACCTGGTGTTAAGTGGTAACCACTGCCCATAACAGCCGATAAAAAAAAAATGGATGTCTGTAAAGTCGGTTTACTGACGATAGTTGAACGTGACAACGTCTTAAGAAAATACTGATGGAATGGTAGCATTTTTCAAAAGAAAATTTTAATTTCATTTGTTTAATAGATTTGTATGTATATAGAGAAGGAGGTAATTGGAAATCACAATGAAATTGATCAAGTTACATTTATTTGTACGCATAAATACAATTATGTCAATTTTTTTTTTTTAAATTTAATAGTTTTACACTGCACTTGATACTCTATCAAAACATGTAAATGTAAGTATTAGCAGCTGTCCACGCAGACGCATCGCTCACTCAAGTAGGAGAGAGACGGATGTCGAACGCTGCCGAACGCAAAGGCCGATTGTGCTTCTTTGTCGCTCGTTCCGCGCTCTCGCTTGCACTTGCACAAGCCTTACATGGAACGCCTCAGAGCGAGGTAACGCCGCATGAGTCATGTTTTTTCGTGCGTGCAGCCGGCTCTATCGAATTATAAGACGTTGTCACGTCAATATTAAAATGTATATATGTATGTCAGTTGTCTGGTTCCCATAGTACAAGCTATGCTTAGTTTGGGGCTAGGTAGCATATAATACATATTAACACTCAGACACAGAACAAACATCAATGTTACAAATGTCACATAAATGTTTGTCCTGAACCCACGACCTACAGCGCAGAAGGTAGGATTACTAACCAACTGAGCTATTAGGCCAGTCAAAGTATGAAAGTATGAAAGACTAAACAAAACATATGTGGATTATATGTTTACTTATCTAAATACGTTACCAGCAAGCGCGTAGGAAGCTTGTTATTACTTATCAAAATTGCTGGATAAACATATCGGATTGTGTAAATACGCTAAAATCTTCTGTGTAATTCTTATCTTAATGTATCATTTGTTGATAAAAATGAAACAAAGGAAAATTTCCAAATAAAAAAAATAATTAAATACCTAAAATAATAACGGGTTTATCCAGTATGCGCGTTTTTTTTGGAATTTTAATACAAGCAGAAGGCCCACCTTGTAAGTGGTAACCTCATTATCATGTTTCATATGCAATTATTGTAAATCATTTTTGTGTTTATGAAAATGTAGATAATTTTTTGGAAATTTATCTCATTATCCGTTTATTAATGCCAACTACGACACAGGGAATCCCAGTGTAGTAGAACGAATTTGTAGGTCTTTATCTCTTTATCTTCATATCACGCGGTATAAATTCAGTAAATAAAATAATAATTTCGCAAATTTATTTAATAAACGGTTTTTAAAACGAATTAGGTAAAACTTATTATATACAAGATGTTGCCCGCGACTTCGTCGGCTTGGAATTCGGTTTTATCACGCACCCCTATTTTACCCCTCGGAAAAGTAGCCTAAGTTACTCCTTGTTACATCAGCTATCTACCAGTGAAAGCCCCGTCAAAATCAGTCCAGCCATTTCAGAGATTAGCCGGAACAAACAGACAGACAGAAAGACAAACAAAAATTTAAAAAAATGTTGTTTTGGTATATTGACCGTGTATACATCCATATGCACTTAGTAAAAAGCGTTTATTTTAATATTACAAACAGACACTCCAATTTTATTTATACATATGTCTATTGTCTATACATATAAATACAATTATTTATTATTCAAGTGCCCTATTATCTGCGTCAGGGAATTACTGGAGTCACATAGCCCACTTTTCCCTAAACAATCGTCTCATAGTTAAGTGACCCTTAACACTAATATAAGTCTTTGAAGTGGATTATAGATAAGAACTAGTTTATCCGGATGCGTGTATATTTTAGTAAAGTTATAATTTTAGCGGCAGTCGAAAATATTTCGACGCCTGAAAATGGTTAATTAACTGAATAATAATATTTGTGAACAATTCAGCGCCATCTAGCCCCAAACTAAGCATAGCTTGTATCATGGGAACCAGACGACATATACTTTTTTGTAAATACATACATATGTGTACATATTAACACCCAGACACAGACAAAAATTTATGTTCGTCACACAAATGTTTGTCCTGGGTGGGAATCGAACCCATGACCTACAGCGCAGAAGACAGAGTTACTATCAAATGAGCTGAGGCCAGTCAAAAATGTTCATATCATCTTCATTCCAGGATTTATGTCGCCAGGCCAACTTCGCACAGGTGCGAACTTTCAAGAGGCGTCTTAAGTTCCAATTTTTTCGGCAAATCTCATCATATTTTATCCAATTTGCATACGATATATATATCAATTATTAGTTACTTATAATTAAACAAATTTTTTAGTGTGTAAAAGTTATGAAGATAGCAGATGGCCCACCTGCTGTCAAGTGGTAACATCAAGCTGCGCGACTTGGGTCCTCCTCTACTTAGATACAGCAAGACCCAAGTCGCACCATATGCGATCACAACTCTAAGACGTAAAGGTGTAACATCTCACGTGCCTGTAATTTTACGTTTCCAAGGCATTTCTATAAGAGTTTCATGGAAATAAAGGTTTTTAGACTTTGGTTTGTGTTCACGGCACGTATGATTTGCAACGTGACTTCAATCCGAAGGTAGCTGTTTCTAACCCAGGCGATTTATAAATTGAATTTATTAAAATTAATTAAATGTATGAAAGGAGCCTCTTTTCGGCGCACTTTATTTCTTTTACCACACAGTAAACACACAGTAAATCATAGTAATATTAGTTTATTATTAGTTCATTCTTATTTAATTATTGATTAAATCAAGTAGAACTCACGCCAAGTTCGTCCGGGGAAGTACTGCCACGATGTCCATTTTTGCCGCCAAGCAGTAACGCGTTCGCATTACTGTGTTCCGGTTTGAAAGGTGTGGTTGCCGGTGAAATTACAAGCACAAGAGACATTATACCTGCACGTCTCAGAGTTACGGGCGCATACGATGCGACTTGGGTCTTGCACCTAGTAAGGGAGGACCCAAGTTGCATCGGTTTATGGGCAGAGGAAACCACTTAACACCAGGTGGGCCGTCGGCTCGTTTCGTAACTGTATCACATAAAATAAACTTACCTAGCATGGCGTCAAAATGACGCGTATTTATTCTAAGGGAGTCCACTCTCTGTCACTTAAGTCGTTGATTACTACGAAAATGATCACCCCCGTAGGTAAGGAATCTTATTTATATCAATCGCTTTGATACAAGAGAAGATAAGTTATACATGATAATTATTATAGATAATACCAATATTGTCAACGGTAGGTAATTGATTGCAGAATTATTGAACAAATTGCGAATATTGAGCTGTGAATGGCTTCATAGCTCAGTTGGTAACCCTGCCTTCTGCGGTCGTGGGTTTGATTCCTACCCAGGATAAACATTTCTGGGACAAGCATTGATGTTTGTCCCCACGACCTACAGCGCAGAAGACACCAACTGAGCTATGAGGCCTGTAATTTATATACATATTCCTGTATATACTATTGGGAAATATATATTTATAACTTTTATTAATTTTTAGTTTTAAGAAATTCCTTATTCAATGCCTTAATGATTTTGCAAGCGCGACTATATTTGTATAGATAACCTCTTCGGTAAAATCAAAGGGTTATAAATTATAAATATTGGTGGACATTTCACACAGCGCCATCTAACCCCAAAGTAAGCTAAGCATAGCTTGTATCATGGGTACCAGACAACTGATATACATACTTATATACTTTTCTTTTGTAAATACATACATATAATACATATTAACACCCAGTCACAGAACAAACATCAATGCTACAAATGTCACATAAATGTTTGTCCTGAGTGGGGATCGAACCCACGACCTACAGCGCAGAAGGTAGGGTTCTAACCAACTGAGCTATGAGGCCAGTCAAATACCATTGTTAGCACTTGTGAGGTTAATTTATCCTATCATTACTTCCTGATGTTGCGTAACTGAATAAAACAAATCTATACAAATAAATAAAATTGGAGTGTCTGTTTGTAATATTAAAATAACCGCTTTTTACTAAGTGCATATGGATGTATACACGGTACATATACCAAAACAACATTTTTTACAATTTTGGTCTGTCTGATTGTTCCGGCTAATCTCTGAATGGCTGGACCGATTTTGACGGGACTTTCACTGGCAGATAGCTGATGTAACAAGGAGTAACTTAGGCTACTAATCCGAGGGGTAAAATAGGGGTGCGTGATACAACCGAATTCCACGCGGACGAAGTCGCGGGCAACAGCTAGTATCTAATAAATCGCTAATAATCCGTTTAGTCTTCAATAAGGTTTAGTATTTAAGATTATTTCAGGAAATGGGGATTTATATTTAATGCTATCTTATTAGTCATATTTTATATCTAAATATGTAACGAAAACAACGGACGTAATATTATAAGTGCGGGGCTTGCGACACGGTACAGCGCGATGCTACTTGGGGTCGGTAGAGGCCCTTGGGCCGTCTTGATTGGCTGGTCAGGTGTGGTTAACAAGAGTGGAACATATATACAGGTGCATCAGAAAACCAGCGCTGAAGCAGCCACACCGCTGATACAGCACATGCTGAGTGGTAGGCTTTTTTGCTGTTACAAGCTACATTTTCTTTTATTTGTACCTAATTTTATGTCTAATGTCACACAAAATAAGTATTTTTCTTTCTTTCTTCTTTCTCTATACCTCTATAGTGAATCACCTTTGTACATGTATTACATATCACTAATTTGTATTATGTTTTCTGTGTACAATAAAAAAAAAATTGGTGGACAATTCACACAGCGCTATCTAGCCCCAAACTAAGCATAGCTTGTACTGTGGGAACCAGACAACTGATAGAATACATAGATACTTTTTTTGTAAATACATATAATACATATTTAACACCCAGACACAGAATAAACATTTATGTTCATCACACAAATATTTGTCTAGTGTGGGAATCGAGCCCACGACCTACAGCGCAGAAGGCAGGGTTAACCAACTGAGCTGTGAGGCCAGTCAATACCATGATTTGTGGTTTCAAATCTTATGATTAGACTTTAGTATAGTTACAGATGGCCTGGTATTAAGTGGAATTCTCTGCCTTTACAAGCAGTAAGACATGAATACCCTACTAGTTATAACAAGACCCAAGTCGCATTGTATGCGCCCTTAACTCTGCCACGTGAAAGTAGAACGTCTCATGTGCCTGTAATTTCACCGGCAATCACACTTTTCAAACCGGAACCCAGTATCGCAAATACATTACTAATATTTTTTTTACCCTTTTAAGTCCTATTTTTCATTGTATTTTATAACTTGTCTATGCAATAAAGAAATAAATAAATAAATTTACTGCTCGTCGGCAGAAATGGGTGTGACTAGCTATGTTTGGTCATGTGACAGATGATTTTCAATTGATTCGTCACAAAAACAAATTAGTATGTAATCAATAGATAATGATGATACAGATAAAGATAATTTATTTAAACATGTGTAAATTATATTAAATACAGATGGTAAAATCGTTTTAGGCACAAAATGTTTTACTGAAATCGGCAAACTGAATAACAGTGGCGGCAGAGAACAAATTGTTTCGAACACCCAGTCTGATGGAACAAGCAATGGAGGTGCTGACGTTGTAAGTACTGCCACCTTTAGGCGGTCCCGGTGAAATTACAGGCACATGAGATGTTCCATCTTCATGTCTCAGAGTAACGTAAAAAAGGTAAAGGAAAACATCGTGAGGAAACTGACATGTCCTAGAACTAAAAATTCGAAGACATGTGTCGAGTGCACGAAAGGAGCCTCTTTGAGGCGCACTTACAATCCTTTCACCACACTGGTTCGACAGAACCGGTGACTCGAAGAAGAGTAACGTACGCTGTTAGACGAAATTGGGGTTTTAGATCTGGTTCTGGATAGGTTCACACATAATTTGTGCTGAAAGAAAGAAAGAAAATAGATTTATTTGATCACACAAAATTACATAATAAAAAGAGGAAACAAAATACATAAACAAAGAAAGGATACATTCTTTAAACTTGGTAGGTGTTTAATTATTATTATATTTCTAATAAGTATATTATGCTAAAAACTAGACGGTATGAAAATATAAATATAAGTTTAAAAAGTGACATCTGTTGATATAACGTAATAACTAGCTTAATATATATTTCCTGCCTTCGTTGGCGAGGTAGTATTTCCCGTTTTCCTGACGTTTCTAAAACTCTCTCATAGAGGGCATAACAAGTATCGCATAAAAAAACTGCAAAACAAAAAAATATCATACTTCTGAAAGATTGTAATGTAATTTAGTTTAATTCGTTGATTTGTTCTACGAAATAATATAATGGTTTTTTGATTAAAGATAAACACTTTTTGTACTGGAAAACAAAAAAGCTTTTCTTCATTCTTCTACTCAACAATAGATGGCGCTACCATATAAAATCTTGCCCACACCCAACTTCATGAAATACCCTCTCCTTGTAGCTAATACCATTACAGCTTAAACTATGATAATAAAATATAGGTTATTGATTAAAATAAATAAAGACGCCAGCGCTTCTTTTAGCCTTAATTTAAATACGGCGGGCGTAAATATTTATTTCATAAAAATCCCAGATACTAGCCAAAATTGACACCAATATCTATACCCACTTCGGTTTTGATCTGCAGTTAGCCAAAATACATTATGAATTATTCTCTTGTTTGATCAAACCGTTCACGGACTGAATAAGTATTTTATAAGTGATGTTGCTGTATAAAACGATTTATTTCTTATTCAACGATACTCCACACAGTTTCGGAATTCTGAGGTGGGTACTGTGTTTATATTAAATCATTAATTTCTTGTGAAAATGGGTATAAGTTTTACCTTTAATAGGTTTCTCAAAAGTCCAATTTACAGCATGTAACATTTTGAGTAATACCTAGGTACAAACAATTTATGATACTAAATAAAAATATTTCGCCATATTTGTATTATTTGAACTGTAATTGTCATGAGCTCTATGGAAAGTCTTTTTTTTCGGAAAAAAATATAATCATTTTATTCTAGTAGCAGTAGAACTTATGCCAAGTTCGTCCGGGGAAGCACTGCCACCATACCTATTTCTACCGATAAGCACCTCACGTTTGAAGGGTGCGTTTACCGGTGAAATTACATATGTGACATTCCACCTTCACTTCTCAGAGTTACGGGCGCGTATGATGCGACTCGAGGCTTATTGTACTTAGGCAGGGGAGGACCCAAGTCGGATTATGGTCAGTAACTAACATCAGGTGGGCCATCACTTTAAACTTACAACAAAAACATAGCTTAAATTTGGACCCATTCAATCTCTTGAATGGGTCGTCACTACACTTGATTATTTTCAGTCTTGACTTTGACTTTGACTGACCTCATAGCTCAGTTGGTTTGTAACTCTACCTTCTGCGCTGTAGGTCGTGGGTTCAATCCCCACTCAGGACAAACATTTATGTGACATTTGTAACATTGATGTTTGTTCTGTGTCTGGGTGTTAATATGTATTATATGTATGTATTTACAAAAGAAAAGTATATAAGTATGTATATCAGTTGTCTGGTTCCCATGATACAAGCTATGCTTAGCTTACTTTGGGGCTAGATGGCGCTGTGTGACAATGTCCACCATTATTATTATTACTTTCAGTCTAAAACAGCTGAAAGAATTGTCATGACTTGAATCTGTTTTAAACTGAAAACAATAAGAACATTGTCCATATTTTTCCTGAATGTTACCCCCTAATGAGTAACGGAAGTAAACATCTGTCGCGAATTGGATTATGTTATTATTCGTTAGGGGATGAATCGCGGAGCGCACTCAACTGACAACGGAATCTATTATCATAATAGATTTGATGTTTTCAGTATTCAAACAGTTGTCATCTCTCATCGCCAGAGTCTGTGATGTTGGTTTTTCTATGTGAATAAGTTACGGAACGAGCAGATGGCCTATCTTGTGTTAATTGGTTACCTCTACCCGTAACAAAGTAAGTCAATTATCATTATTTTTTTCTGTCTACAAGATTTTGCCTTATTGGATTTCAAATGTGTAGTATTATATTATCTACATAGGTACTTGGTTAGTTTTATAGAGTACGCTATCATAATAATTTGGTCACACTAATATATCCAAAGGTTGCCTGGAACAAAGAGGAGAGAGATAAGGCCGTCCGTTGAAAATTTTGCTTATCAAATATGCCTGCTTCTTTACTTGATTTTATAATGGTGTAGGTACTATAAAGATTGACTTGAGTAGCCTCACAGCTGGTTATCCTGCCTTCTACGCTGTAGGTCGTAGGTTCGATTCTCAGGGAGACATTTGTGTGACGAACATCGATGTTTGTACAGTGTCTAGGTGTTAACATGTGTGTATTTAAAAAAGTTATTTAGGTATATCATTTGTCTGGTTCCCATGATACGAGCTATGCTTAGCTTACTTTTGGGCTAGATGGCGCTGTGAAATATTCACCAATATTATTTTTATTAATATTATCTGTGTTTCTCCGGTTTTCAAACCATCATTGTTCAAAATTATAATACACCACAGTTAATCTTTTAATCTAAGGTTTAAGATTAGGGTAAACGAGTTGATCGCCACCCGCCCTCATCTCTTGTTGATTTCTTGTCGTACAATTGGAAGGCTTTTTACATTATTATATAATAAGAACCTATTGGCAAAACATTATTAATGACTAAAATAATTATTTTGCGTAGCTGAACGAAAAAACGAACTCATGGCCAATGGACGAGAATGATTTCTCATTATCTCGTACTTGGACGACATATATTTTCAGTAATTTTATTTTAAAAACAAAACTACTGATCCGATTTTTATTACAACCAAAGAGTTCCATTTTCAAAAATAGAAATAACTATTGTGTTATACTGAACGCAAGTTGCCAGTTCAAACTATGTTTATTACAACCAAAGAGTTCCATTTTCAAAAATAGAAATTACTATTGCACTGAACGCAAGTTGCCAGTTCAAACTATGTTTATTACAACCAAAGAGTTCCATTTTCAAAAATAAAAATTACTTTTATAATGAACGCAAGTTGCCAGTTCAAACTATGTTTACAACCAAAGAGTTCCATTTTCAAAAATAGTAATTACTATTGCACTGAACGCAAGTTGCCAGTTCAAACTATGTTTATTACAACCAAAGAGTTCCATTTTCAAAAATAAAAATTACTTTTATAATGAACGCAAGTTGCCAGTTCAAACTATGTTTATTACAACCAAAGAGTTCCATTTTCAAAAATAAAAATTACTATTGTATTACACTGAACGCAAGTTGCCAGTTCAAATTATGTTTATTACAACCAAAGAGTTCCAATTGCAAAAATTTTAATTACATTTTTCTATATATTTTAATGCAAGTGGCCAAGCCAGCGGATTGCTAGTATGGCGAACATAATGCGTTTGAATGATCAACAAACTATTGAAAGTCGAAAATGAATTTCCTAAATCTAAAATCCCTTTTATACAGATCATGTTGTGAAGCCATGATAGCATCGTACAAACACGCAAGTAACACCCGGTGATACAGATTCAATTATACCGGGTAAGCCGGGTTCGATTCCTGTTAGCGTGCACTCGTAAACAGGTGTAATGTGGTATTGCCGGTGTGTGGGACAATTTATAAGGGAAACATATTTAATACTAGCTGTTCGTAATTCGGTTTTATCGCGCACCCCTATTTTATCCCTCGGAAAAGTAACCTAAGTTACTCCTTGTTACATCAGCTATCTGCCAGCGAAAGTCCCGTCAAAATCGGTTCAGCCATTTCAGAGATTAGCCGGAACAAACAGACAGACAGATAGTCAAAAATTGTAAAACATGTTGTTTTGGTATATGTACCGTGTATACATTCATATGCACTTAGTAAAAAGCGGTTATTTTAATATTACAAACAGACACTCCAATTTTATTTATTTGTAGATGTACACGTTTTTAATTCATATTTTTAAACTTATTAGGCCTTACAGCTCAGTTGGTTAGTAACCCTGCCTTCTGCGCTGTAGGTCGTGGGTTCGATTCCCACCCAGGAACAAATATTTGTGTGACGAACATGGATGTTTTATCTGTGTCTGGGTGTCGGTATCTATTATTTGTATGTATTTACAAAAAAGTGTATAGTTGTCTGGTTCCCATGACACAAGCTATGCTTAGCTTACTTTGGGGCTAGATGGCGCTGTGTGACAATGTCCACATAAAACCGCTTTCGCTTATGGTCTGCACCACATTATTGAATTTGGAACAGTACCGTGAGACGACACATTTTACGATTCGTTATTTTTTTTACTTGTTATAGATCGATTACAGTGTGTTTAGCTCGAATTGTACAGTAGAAGTCAAAGTCGTTATCTGTCCTCTGTTTTTTTCTTTCCTTACATCTAAGCTTACATCTTGACTGGCCTCATAGCTCAGTTGGTTAGTAACCCTACCTTCTGCGCTGTAGGTCGTGGGTTCGATCCCCACTCAGGACAAACATTTGTGTGACATTTGTAACATTGATGTTTGTTCTGTGTCTGGGTGTTAATATGTATTATATGTATGTATTTACAAAAGAAAAGTATATCAGTTGTCTGGTACCCATGATACAAGTTATGCTTAGCTTACTTTGGGGCTAGATGGCGCTGTGTGAAATGTCCACCGTTATTTATTTATTTATTTAAGCCACGCATTTTGATACGGTTTTCATTAATAGATAGAGCGATAAACGAGGAAGACTTTTGTATATAATTTGTAAGTATTTTTTACATAACAACTGAACTAATAAGGTGTTTATAAATTTCTGTTCCATAATACTTTCTTGCTAAGCACACTTTTTAATAGTAAAATCCGCCTCGACGTATTTTTAGGCGCGTGACACATGCTGAAAGAAAGTTAGTTATTCTAAAACAAACGTATATAATTCTAATACATCCCATTTTAAAGAGACTTGAAACTGCATAAATAAAAACTCTATATAATATATAAATCGGCAGAGACATTAGTTAGAAACCATTTTATTTTATTTGATTAGATTTTTTTGTTTAATGGCTATCAGGCAAATTTATTGTTACCAGTAAAAAAAAACAGTTTTTGTCAAGGACGAAACAGTGGACTTACAATTTTATCTTCTCTTTAAATAATGATTAAAGTTTAAAACATAGTGTTCCCCCCCAGTGTTGTAAAATTTAAAATTAAATTTAACTAAAACGCAACTAACTACAATTTAACTTAAGTTCAATTAAAAAAAAAAACAATACGCCGCAACTCTTTTAAAAAATGTATTCTTAAAGCTCAAATCATATAACACGATGACTTTTGTTGTAGAAACAGCGGAGATATGTCTCGCTCGGCAACGAACAGCTGATGCATTCTTCCATTTCCAGTCGGCTTGCCGCCCCACAAATCTATCCCGTATCGCAGTCACGATGTAATTGTGCGGGGATGTGCGCCGCGGGACGCTGTTACGCCATATGTACCAACCAATATAAAAAAAAAAATTCAAGACAAATCCTCATTTCCAAAGAACTTGTGAAGAAATCGCTTGGATACGTTAATAAGGAATATACAAACCGTAACCTAACCTAAGTTTGAGACCTGTTCAAAACCTATCCCACCCTCCATGGAAAAGAACAGGGAGAGACCTCTAACGGAGTTTTTGTTTTCTTTTATTAGATTTCAGGAATACATCAGTTTTATTAAGCTTAATTAGTTGGGAAATTGATTCAAAAGTTAAATTGAATTTTAATAAAATGTGTGTAAAACTGTTAATCAAAATATTTGCACCCATCCCGTAGTTTGAGATGATACAAATATTATTTTTTGCTGTAGCGCGTCATTTCAATGTGTCTCACAGCTCAGTTGGTAACTCTGCCTTCTGCGCTGCAGGTGGTGGGTTCAATTCCCACCCAGGACAAACATTTGTGTGACGAACATATATGCTTGTTGTCTCTGGGTGTTAATATGTATTATATGTAAATATTTACAGAAATATATTTAAGCTTGTATATCAGTTGTCTGATGCCCATGATACAAGCTATGCTTACTTAGCTTACTTGAGGATAGATGGCGCTGGTTGAAAATTAAATAAAAAATAATTCATACAAAATATTACAAAGAAAACAGTTTTTTTTTTACGTTTCGAAACGAGCTGATGGCCCACTTAATGATAAGTGGTAACCGCCGTCAACAGTAATATTTGTGTTATTTTGTTGATGCATTGTGCATTCTGCATAAAACCATCCCCAGCCATCGTCTTGAACACATTCAATGCTTTTAAATTCCTCTCAAACGTCATTGTGTAACGTAAATATTGCGAAAGATGAATATAATCACGCCATATCCCATCGGGGGGTGGGCAGAGAAACGTTAATGTCATTGTTAATGGGAACGATGAAAAGCGAAATGGAATTAATATGTTTGTATAATTTTTTCGCTGTATTTATTATAATTTGTTTGAATACAGGGCGATCTTGAAAATGTTAGACAAGTTTTACTTTATTATAATCTATTCAAATAAAATAAAATTGATGTGTCTGTTTGTATGGACAAAAAATAAATCTTTACTAAATGCCTATGAAAGTTTATAAGGACTAATAATAAAAACTTGTTATTAAGCTATTGCATAGCTTCTATCGCGGGCCTTGAGCGTGGAGACCGAATCCAGAAATTCCGTAACGAAAAAACCTAACACCCCCCACTCCGACCGGCACAGCGGTGATACTTTTTAGTTCCATCTATCGATAAATACCAGAACTTTAATGACTTTTTGAAATATCACGCGCAATAGCTTTACCGCGGCAGTCTCCGAGTGCCACACGTCTTTTTTTTTTGTCTGTCTTACTGTAAGTGCAGGCTTATTTGCGAAACAAATTTTTTACGGACTTTCACTGGCAGATAGCTTTTTATTATAAGGAGTAACTTAAGATATTTTTATTAGGATAAATTCAGCAATTCCTAGAAATTAAACCACATAGCTCCTCTTTCAGTAATAAATAGGGCTCGAAGCATAAAATCCAGACTGGACTCACAGCTCAGTTGATAGTAACCCTGCCTTTTGCGCTGCAGGTGGTGGGTTCAATTCCCACCCAGGACAAACATTTGTGTGATGAATATTGATGTGTGTTCTGTGTCTGGGTGTTAATATGTATTATATGTACGTATTTACAAAAGAAAAGTATATAAGTATGTATATCAGTTGTCTGGTTCCCATGATACAAGCTATGCCTAGCTTACTTTGGTGCTAGATGGCGCTGTGTGAAATGTCCACCAATATTATTATTATTAGAATAGAATAGAAAAAATATTTATTGCTTAAACTAAACAAACATCTTCAAAATATTATTATGAAAGCGGACGAAGCCGCGGGCACACCTAGTCACTACGCCAAAAGAGAAATACGAATTTGTCAGAATGACCGTTGGCTTACAAAAAGCCCTTTCCACTGACATTCATGTTTTGTACAAATCTATCCGAGACGCCGATATGTCGTCATTAACGAGGGGTTGGGGGGGTTGGGGGGGTTGTGGGGGGTTGTGGGGGGTTGTGGGGGGTTGTGGGGGGGGTTGTGGGGGGGTTGGTTTCCCCTAAAACTAACCCCGTGGGACCCGTGGCCTTCATAAAACTGTTTACCTTACTTTACTGCGCGTTGCGGTGGAAAATTGAAAAAAATGCTTCTCGGGTTCCGTATTCAAAATAAAAATAAAAATAAATATTCTTAAAATTAAAATACCTTTTAATGTGTTGTTTAGTACGCTAGTTTAAGATTTTTAATTTAATATTTCTTTTTTGGTATATTTATATACCATATTATAATAATAATGATGATATGAATATTTTGTTCGAAATAAAATGATACAGAAGGCTGTTTTTTAACCCACTTCAGGAAAAGGTTCTCAATTTGGTTGTATTTTTTTTTAATGTAATTATGACTGTGTAACGCTGTCAGTTATAAACAGATTTATTGTTTTATATATATATATATATGTTACATTGTTATTTTCCCTTCACAATATATATTTACATTAACAAATTGACATAAATAAAAAAAACTAACAACTTCGACTTTCCTTTAACATAAACATCCGTTTTCATGTGTCAATTTGCGACGGAACCCTACAGAGTGCGCAGCATCAACCCTTGATCCCGCGACCCCGGATCGAGTGACGTGTGTAATTTATGACTTTCTGTCACTCACATATTAGCTGCTAGGGGTGTCACTTGAAAGGGATGACGTAAAATTTTATAATGATTAATTCTAAAAGCGCCTGTATTGAAAATGATAGTCCTCAATCCAAACTGGCCATTTTATATTTTATTTTTTGTTTTTCTGTTAATCCCATCGTCTTATTACGTGAAATATTGCTGAAAACGATGTTGGTGGCAAAGTCGAAGGTATCAAAGCCACGCACGCCAAAATAAAAAGAAGAAGAAGAAGAAAATGATAGTGCTATTTATTTATTTAGAATAAAATTTCAGTACTTATTTATTTATAAAATAAAACTTAGTTTCTTTAATGTCACACGCTTAGGTACTTGTAACTTTATTAACGTATGTTCAGAAACAAATAGCTAAAAATGATTAAGATACCGTTTATATCAATGTGTATTAAAACCAGAGTACATTCATACTAATGCGTTATTGCTTGGTGGTCTGGCTTTAGTTCAATATGTAGGAAAATTCGCGCTTTACCCACAAACAAAAAAATGTATTAGCATTTTTTTATTAAAATTAAAAACTATTCAATCGGTTATATATTCTTATTTATTATTTTAAATTGAACCTACTCAAATTTACATTGACCATTAAAGAAATCATCAGCGTATTTTTTTCCGAATAATGTTTAAGTTGTAAATGAGAAAAGAAAAAAGCTAAGACGGTATGTCAGGATCGTAGCAGGTGGAAAGACTTGACTGCCTACTCCTCCGGGAAACAGGCGTGATTTTATATATATGTGCATGAAAATTATGATAAAATGTCACGATTTTTTTTTTTGAGACTTCCATATATATATTTTTTTATAATATATTAGCGAATACGTACAACCCTAGCGGTCGTTGTGTTTGCGCGGCGCACCTCGGCCGTTTAACCTCTTTCTTTATTTATCAGAGAGATATTTACATTCAATGTGCGTCGCCCGCTATTTCTGGGGGTAGGCAGGTACTGGATGGAGCTCACACGATCTTTACATTAATTACGGCGGTATTTTTGCTCTATACCTATTTTATATATGAAAAAAGAGACATAATGCTTATTCAATCATCATCAAGAAGTTGTTCCAAGTGTATCCGGGGCAGTACTGCCACTGTATCTATTTCTGCCGCCAAGCATACCCTTACTGAGTTCCAGTTTGAAAGGTGTGGTTGACGGTGAAATTACAGGCACTTGAGACATTCCACCTTCACGTCTCAGCGTTGTACTGTGAAGACGGCGATGGCTCAGCTGTAGAATCTCCACCTGTAATTTCACCGGCAATCACACCTTTCATAATCAAATAGGGACAGCCTCGGACACAACTTCTACTGTTTGTAAAAATTACATTGGATGTTAGCTTTAATGTCGGTGATTCGAATGTTATGAACCCACGACCCTCAGAAGAGCCATTTCATCCACTTCCAAAGTGAGTAAGTGATCGTTTTCAATTTACAACCTTCATAAGCTATAAAGTGATACACCAATTATTTTAAGAGGTAAAATGTACCAAATATATTTTTATCAGTGTTCGCTAGGGTGAGGTTACATAGGGCAAGCGGAGCGACAAGCGGAGCGATTTAGAGTTTCAAAACGTTTCTATTAAACCAAGCTTGATTTTCTTTCGTGAGGCTGTTGAAACTTTTTTTATGATACAGTTACGGAACGAGCCGACGGTCCACCTGGTGTGGTAACCTCGGCCCATAACAACCGATGCGACTTGGGTCCTCCCCTACTAGGTACGACAAGACACAAACCGCATCGTATGCGCCCGTAACTCTGAGACGTGTAGGTGGAATGTCTCATGTGCCTGTAAACTAAGAAGTAGTAATGGTATTTATATAACTTTAGATATAAGTAACTTAATAAGTTCCAGTGGACATTTTACATAACACTATTTAGTCCAAAATTAAGCAAAGCTTGTACTGTGGGAACTAGCTAACTATAATAAATTATTTTCGCAAATAAATTGATTAAATATTAAATATACATAAAACAATCATCTATGTTGGTCACACAAGAGAGCGTGGTGGTCTAGTGGTACTGACCCCCGAGTTTCAATCCGGAGGTCGCCGGTTCAAATCCCGACGTGCACCTATGAGATTTTCGATTGAAAGATTTACGTGCGCAATACCACGTTCTCAAAACTGTGAAGGAAAACATCGTGCGGAAACCGACATGTCGTAGAACTAAAAATTCGAAGACACGTGTTGAGTGCACGAAAGGAGCCTCTTTGAGGCGCACTTACAATCATTTCACCACACTGGTTCGACAGAACCGGTGACTCGAAGAAGAAGACACAAAAGTCACGCGGTCGCTCCGCTCATGCAAACCCGCTATCGCTTCTCACAGGATCCTCACCCCAGCACGTACATTTCAGTGATAGTAAAACAGTATGGAGGTTTTTTTTATATTCGTATATTTTACTTTTGAGTTACGAGTTATGTAAACGAGTATTTATGTTGGGGAACGTAAAGGTAAGTACTGCACTCAAACATTCCGTACTTTACTGGCTTCACAGCTAGGTAGTAACCCTGCTCTGCGCTATGGCACAGGTTCGATTCCCACCCAACGTCAACACACAATTTGTCAAATGCAAGCTTAGCAATATTCAAATAAATAGTTTATCTTTTTGAAATTATATAATAGTTCTGGTAAAGCTTATTACACTGTAAATGATTATATAAATGATAAATCCCCTCGGGTCTGATGTCGCTCTGCTCAACGACACACAAAACATCCTGTAATATCTTATTTTAGTATATTATGTAGTCATAAATGTAACATAGATCTAAGAAAGCGAAAAAGGTAACATAGCTTATACAAAAGAGGCAAAAGATTAAAAACTCCATAATATTTGGTAAAACTATTTTGCGTTTTATTAGAATATGTCAAAGTCAAAATGTGTTACGGAGTTAATCTATTGTTTTTCACTTTGAAATGTCAAAGTTTTACAAAATATTATGGGATTCAGTAACAAAAGGTAACATTATTGAAAATACTAGAGACATTAAAGTTTAAAGATAGGCTATTAATATAGTAATTCAAACTTGTTTTACATTCGATCTTGAGTCGGTCATTCCCAAGCGCTCCTTATCACCGTCCCCCGACCTGAATCGTATTCCTAAAGACTACAGCTATTAGCTCTCCATCATCTTAATTCCCAATGTTTTTGTAGTTATTAATTAATCTCTTGACTGTATCTACAATTGCCTCATAGCTCAGTTGGTTAGTAACCCTACCTTCTGCGCTGTAGGTCGTGGGTTCGATCCCTACTCAGGACAAACATTTATGTGCCATTTGTAACATTGATGTTTGTTCTGTGTCTGGATGTTAATATGTATTATATGTATGTATTTACAAAAAAAGTATATAAGTATTATATCAGTTGTCTAGTTCCCATGATACAAGCTATGCTTAGCTTACTTTGGGGCTAGATAGCGCTGTGTGAAATGTCCACCATTATTTATTTATTTATTTATGTTAAGTGACGATGTGGTCTACGAATAATTGGTGGACATTTCACACAGCGCCATCTAGCCCCAAACTAAGCATAGCTTTGTACTATGGGAACCAGACGATTAATAGGAACCAATATATATTTATTATTCATAAAGTTTTCTTCACAGTCATGGGAAGAAGTCTGATAAGGAAACCCAGTCTCCAGTCCTGAAACTCTTCAAAGATATGATGCAGAAGGAGAAACAGTATGTTTTATATATTTTAGTAGTTAAATAATAATAATTTATTTGCACCTTATAGAGTTAAAATAGATGTTGGTTATAGACAAGTCAAATTTAGCAAAAAGTACGTGTGACCATTAAATAAATAAATAATTAAATACTGGTGGACATTTCACACAGCGCCATCTAGCCCCAAAGTAAGCTAAGCATAGCTTGTATCATGGCAACCAGACAACTGATATACATACTTATATACTTTTATTTTGTAAATACATACATATAATACAAATTAACACCCAAACAGAGAACAAACATCAATGTTACAAATGTCACATAAATGTTTGTTCTGGGTGGGAATCGAACCCACGAACTACAGCGCAATGAGGCCATTCGATCATTAATTTGTAAAATTATTTGTTAATTGAATTCTGCAAGCCATTTCTTTGATTTTCTGCCATCCGCTGGCTGGCTTCACATCTCAGCTCTAGGGTTCGATTCCCATCCAAGACAAATGTTGGTGTGACGAACATAGGTGTTTTTTCTGTCTGGGTGTCAATATGTATTTACCTATTTACAAAAAAGGGGTATTTTTATTATGTCAGAGGTCTGATTAAAGAAACTTTTTTTCAGCGATCCAGAAAAGACGAATTTATTGAAAAAGAAGCTAGCAAATAGAAAGAAGAAGCATCACTCAGCATCAAGATCAAAGTCAGATCATGTAAGATCCAACATTATTTTTTCCCTCTGTAAGGAACAATGTGCTATTGCCTCGCGATAGTGAAAGAATATTATTGATTTTCCGATATCTGTTCCCAAAAACTGGGGTTTTTATATTACACTGGCTTCACAGCTCAGTTGGTCCCTGTCTTCTACGCTGTAGGTCGTGGGTTCGATTTCCACTCTAGACAAACATTTGTGTGTCGAACATGGGTGTTTGATCTATGTCTGGGTGTTGGTATGTATTTACAAAAAAGTATAAAGTATGTACCTATATCAGTTGTCTGGTTTCCAAGACGCGAGATATGCTTACCTTACTTTGGGGCTAGATGGCGCTGTGTGAAATGTCCACCAATATTATGATTATTATTATATAAATCAAAATTGTTGAGAAATCACTTAAACAATCTTTAATTCAGTAGCTTTACGATATTCCAGAAGTCCGTTGATTCCAGCGGTTCTGAGCGACACGTAACTCCGTTCGTAGAAAGGCAAGAAGACCACAGGACGCCTGAATATGTGCCTTCCAGGACTAGAAGTATTGTGAGTCACTTGGGCCCATTACTTAACTAAGTTATTATATAAACATATTTAATAAATAGGGTAGAGCCTTATATATTTGCAATGTATTATATAATAAGTAATATTCTTTTCAGCCATTTCAAGAAGGGAAAACGGAGAGTTGGTGGGTTTGGGTGAGAATCAATTGTATCTTCATTCAAAATACATAAAAAATGTTGACTTAACTGGCCTCACAGCTCAGAGGTTTCGGCCCTGGAGGTTGGGTGTTCGATTTCCGTTTGGGGAAAACATCTGTGTGACAGATATAATTGTGTGTTGTGTCCTAGTTTTAATATGTATTTAATAATGCTTCCTCATAATTAATTCCGATATGAATTAATTTTAATTACCCTTTTCCCTTAGTAATTTCGGTTCAAAATTATATATAAAAACACGCTCTTATAGAAATGCAAAGATCCTTAAAAATTTGGAATAATCCATTGACGACTTCGAATTTTGCCAACACAAAACTTATGCAAACTGATTTTTTTTATATAAATACTAGCTGTATGTACCCTAATGCCACGTTAAGTATTAAGAAATAAATAGTATAACAGATAAATAAATAATATTCTATAGGAGAGCTTTTTTATAAATAAGTAAAAATTTTCATTAAAATTCATTTTTATATAGTTTTGTTTATGGCAGGAACCATTGCTTGCGTCCCCAGAACACTGTCATAGTTTCATCACAATCTAATCAATGGTTTCGGAACACATACGGAACAACACAGACAAACATTGTGATTTATTTATGTATAGATTATCAAAAAGTTTTATTTTTTTATGTGATGCAGTTACGGAATGAGCCGACGGCCCACCTGATGTTAAGTGGTAACCTGGGCCCATAACAACCGATGCGACTTGGCTCCTCCCTGACTAGGTACGACAAGACCCAAGTCGCATCGTATGCGCCCGTAACTGTGAGACGTATAGGTGGAATGTCTCATGTGCCTGTAATTTCACCGGCAACCACACCTTTCAAACCGGAACACAGTAACGCGAACGCTTCACTGCTTGGCGGCAGAAATGGGCATGGTGGCAGTACTTCCCCGGACGAACTTGGCGAGAGTTCTACTGCTCTTATTATTATTTCTTATTATTTACATATTTCGTTACCACAGTACAAGGTATGTTACGTGGCCAGTCCCGTAACGGCGGCTAAATTTCCTAAAATATCTTTCAGGGTGATTCTAATGGGAAGAAGTCAACAGACGAAACTTGTTCCTGCGTGTCCTGCGTGTAAGTACATTATATATTCAAGAACTAGCTGTTGCCTGCGACTTCGTCCGCGTGGAATTCGGTTTTATCATGCACCCCTATTTTAACCCTCGGAAAAGTAGCCTAAGTTACTCCTTGTTACATCAGCTGAAGTGAAAGTCCCGTCAAAATCGGTCCAGCCATTTCAGAGATTAGCCCGAACACACAGACAGACAGAAATTGTCAAAAATGTTGTTTTGGTATATGTACCGTGTATACATCCATATGCACTTAGTAAAAAGCGGGTATTTTAATATTACAAACAGACACTCCAATAATTTATAAATACTTTGATATATATTCCAGGCTGAAGAAGTTTATAACGACGGATTACGCTTGCATCGGGTGCCTGGCTTTGCTCTTCACGGTGTCAGTGCTGGTAGCTTTGTTGCTCGTCTACAAGAGCATACCGTGTCTGCAGGCGAGGGGGGCGGAGGGGGAGCGGCTCAAGAGGAAGATTGAGCCGAGGTGGGATATACGAAAACCATTTGGGGGGTATGACATGAGCAATTTCGGGGACTACACATGCATATAATACATATCAACACCCAGACACAACAAGCCTCAATGTTCGTCACACAAATTTTTGTCCCAGGTGGGAACTGAACCCACGACCTACAGCGCAGAAAGCAGTTACTACCAACTGAGCTGTAAGGCCAGAGTATTGTAATAACTCTAGTAAAAGCGGTTTTTTTTTTTGTCCTTTTCAGGAGTCATCATGATTATAGAGTTTCTATTCCGGAATCTATGAAGTCAGAAGGATCCACTCATCAGGAAATGGTAAGTTTATGATATCTATTATATTAACATATGTTTTTACCTCTACTAATGAAAAGAAATAAAAGAATGGCAAGAATATCACACATAGAACATTCTAAATAATAGACATGTAATCAAAAAAGAGATCAGAATATTGTGTTATGGTTACCACCTTATACCAGGTGGGCCATCTGCTCGATTCATAAACTACTCTCAATCTTAGATGAATCACAAAGCCCCATGTAAAGTCCAGTATTTCTTGTCCATCTAAAGGTTGCCTGTAAGAAATCGCTCTATAGCGATAAGACCGCAAAAGAGTGACTTTTCTATATCGTTACTGATTTTCGTTATTTTGATTTGGTCAGCAATTGTCATCTATCTATCGACCCCGTTCAAAGCCGGGTCTGTTCGCTAGTAAATAAATAAATATTGGTGGACATTTCACACAGCGCCATCTAGACCCAAAGTAAGCTAAGCATACCTTGTGTTATGGGAACCAGACAACTGATATACATACTTTTATATACTTTTTTGTAAATAAATACATTTTACCAGACAGAACAAACATCTATGTTCGTCACACAAATGTTTGTCCTTGGTGGGAATGGAACCTACGACCTACAGCGCAGAAGGCAGGGTTACCAACTGAGCTGTAAGGCCAGTCAAACGAAGAATCGTATCAGTTCATTTGAGATCATTTCAAACTTGCTTCCCACTTTAATACTTTCACATAGATTTGATCCTAACATAATGAAAACACAATTAGGGAATAACTTACTCACAGTATGTTATACTTGTTTTTGTCCCGCTCACTACGTTGGGGTGTGAGAGGGAGGGAATATGATTTAGCAAAGCGCAGACGTCACATGTTAGTAATGAGGGTAGATTTTCGACAAATTTGTTAAGGAGAAGATGTTGTTTAAAACATTTTTTTATGTGATTTGAGTGACGGAACGAGCTGACGGCCCACCTGATGTTAAGTGGTAACCGCCCATAGACAACAGCAATGCGACTCAAGTCCTCTCCTCATAGTACGAGATGACTCAAGTCGCATTGCGTTGCGTCCATCACCTCGAGACGGGGATGTTACGTCTCATGCGCCTGCAATTTCACCGGCACCCACTCCCTTCCACGGGAACACAGCAACACGAGTGCATCACTGCTTGCCGGCAGATTACCAGGTGTGGTGGCAGTACTTCTCCGGGCGAACTTAGCACAAGTTCTACTGCTACTTTGGGTTGCTCCTTTCTCACCACCCGGGGAAAGATCTGGGTGTTAATATGTATATGTATGTATTTACGAAAAAGTATATCAGTTGTCTGGTTCCCATGATACAAGCTATGCTTAGCTTACTTTGGGGCTAGATGGCGCTGTGTGACAATGTCCACCAATATTATTATTATTGCCAGACGCCTCCCTCCCCTTAACAGTCTCACATATTAACCAAGTTTTAATCTTCCAAGTTTCGGGTCAGCTTTTAAGTTCAACAGTTATATTATTATAAACAAAACATATTAAATTATTGTTATTAATTTGGGTGCGTTATTGAAAGCCGATTGAAAACTACACTTAGTAAATTAGCAAGAATACAAGTTATTATGATATTTGACAGCGGGTAGAACTAACTATGTGTATGTCCTTCCTTGGAAGTACTGCTGTCATACCCATTGCTACGTTTGGCTTTACTGCTGAACTAAAACTGAAACTGCATTTATCACTATAGTCCTTGTCCATAATTACTTTTTTTTTAATGTTGGTGGACATTTCACACAGCGCCATCTAGCCCCAAAGTAAGCTAAGCATAGCTTGTATCATGGGAACCACACAACTGATATACATACTTATATACTTTTCTTTTGTAAATACATACATATAATACATATTAACACCCGGCCACAGAACAAACATCAATGTTACAAATGTCACATAATATTTGTCCTGGGTGGGGATCGAACCAACGACCTGTAGTGTAGAAGGCAGGGTTACCAACTGAGCTATGAGGCCAGTCAAATACTGCTTTATGCAACCATGTCTTTAGTCCTTATTTTCCATATTTAGTGCAAGTCATCCCCTTTGCGGGTGGGCCGCGAGAAATTACTAAACCCTCCACAGTTTTTAGTAATATCTCGTTGTGTTTATACAACTTTTAATCCCGCCCCAGCCCCCGGGGGTGCATTGTTCTGGACAGACAGACGGGCAGCGCCTTTTGTCCGCCGTATTATGTGGGCGCTATTTTGACGAGTATTTTTGATGACAATTTTTTAGGGGTAAGATTGCGAATTGCTTGTAAATGACGTATAATCTTCAATCTTTTTCTGTAGATTCGTTTCCCGTGGCGAATCCAAGAACTAATTTGTAGCGAAGGAATAATGTGCTTTCACGTAGACACTAGCGCCACAGCAAAGGGGCTTATTTCGTGAAATGGGATCTACGTAAATTTGTTAAAGTCGACTCACTTAATACGTTTCGTTAAAGGAGACCGATATATATTTCTAACGATTGGTTTTGTACTCGATAAATATCAACAAAAAAAATTTGATAACGTGGTGCACGTCGGGATATGAACCGACGACCTCCGGATTGAAACAAGATACAAGATGTGTATAGTATAAAGTTTAAGACTACTAATTGTAATGGTAACTAGTTGAAGTATACTTTTTACAGGCATCGCAAATTATTGTCTATACTATACTGTACATATTTAGATAAGATTAATTTAATTTATTTATTAAGGGTATAAAACCTTTTTTATAAAACGGAATAGCTGACACCAAATGACAACTGAAAATATGAAACCTTCATGGTACATTTTGCCGACCAAAAAGTTTTGAGTCGTGACATAACTTTTTACTTGAGAACTCGCAAAAAAACAACCAATAAATACTTCACGATTAAATGAGATATATCGAATATATCCCACTCTCGATACGGGACCCAACAAATCACTTAAGGCGCGCAGTCTTAAGGGGCAATAAAGTACAGACTTAAGGTTGCCTGTTATGATTTGTGGCCGTCTAGCGGCTCGGATACATGGTGTCGCAAAAGTGGGGGGTCCACACCTGGGAATGGTGATTTATTATGAAAAATATTTAGTATTGAAGTTTTTTAGTCCCATTATGGCAAATTAAATTGAGGATAGAGAGATCAGACATTTCACACAGCGCCGTCTAGCCCCAAAGTATGCTAAGCATAGCTTGTATCATGGGAACCAGACAATGATAGTTTTTTTTTCTGTAAATACATGCATATAATACATATCAACACCCAGGCACAGAACAAACATCTATGTTCGTCACACAAATGTTTGTCCTGGGTGGAAGTCGAACCCACGTTCTACAGCGCAGAAGGCAGAGTTACTACCAACTGAGCTGTGAGGCTAGTCGCAATGACGATATAGTTTTCACTAATAGAAAGAGCAATAAACCTAGAATGATTTATGTAAATAATTTGTCTTTATTTTTATAAAATGGCTGAACTATAGTATATGTTTAGCCAAAATCTGTTATTAAATACTTTCTTTCTAAGCGCACTCATTTCCTTTCTTATTAATATTGCGTGCGAAGCCGGGACGGGTCGCTAGTTATCACTAAATTGAAACTATTACAGCTAAAGCAGTTATCTGTCTACTGTAAAACACCCTGTATAGTCGCCAATTGACTTACATTACCTCTATTCTATAATATTAATATTAACCGCGAGAGGGTAGCACTTACCCCCTTCTTATAATTCATACATTCAAAAGAACATTCGCCTTAACCAGCTGGATATATGGTTCATTATTGAGTGTCTTTCATTGCATGCACTTTTGCTAAATGTAAAATCATTTACATTTATGTATTTTCGACTTAAATATTAACAGAATAAGGATGGTTATTACATATTTTAATGTCGGAGTTTTTAAGATTTTTCTGAATTATTAGCACTTTGAAATATTACATAGGGAGGTTGAATAGTTTTATTCACTTACATTTTGAATTATGTACCGTATTAAAATAACATAATTAATTATACTATCAGTCGCAACAGAAAACTGTCATTAGTTAGAATAGGAAATTGAAATTTTTGCAGGTAAAAAAAAATATGTAAAATAATTAAAAATAATACTAATAAAAAAAAAAAACCACTTGGGTCCTTCCCTTAAGTACCTGAAAACCCAAAAAGCATGGCTTGCGCCAGGGCGCAAGCCATGCTTTTTGGGTTTTCAGGCACACGAGACGTTTCCCTTCACGTCTCAGGAGACGTGAAGGGAAACGTCTCGTGTGCCTGTAATTTCTCGTGTGCCTGTAATTTCACCGCACCCACACCTTTCAAACCGGTACACAGTGGCAGTACTCCACTGGATGAACTTGGCATACTTTACTTTTACTTACAAGCTATCAGCTGAAGTCCTGGGTAATTATGTTAATAGTCTCCACCATTTCATATATAAATAAATATTGGTGGACATTACACACAGCGCCATTTAGCCCCAAAGTAATCTAAGCATAGCTTGTATCATAGGAACCAGACAACTGATATACATACTTGTTTACTTTTTTTTGTAAATACATACATATAATTACATATTACCCAGACACAGAACAAACATATTCGTCACGCAAATGTTTGTCCTGGGTGGGAATCGAATCCACGACCTACAGCGCAGAAGTCAGACTATCAACTGAGTTGTGAGGCCAGTCATATAGGTAATGGCACGGAATGTTCGTTAGGATTAGCTGGACAGTTAGAAGGAGAATCAGTAGTCATGTCATGATGAAGTGAATTGTCAGTTTTATGAAAGGCAAATTTGGAATTACCGTTTGTAATTTTTTGATGTGAAACATCTATAGCCACACGTAAAACCGATTTCTGGCGTGGCGACGCGTCGCCACGGCATGCGTTGCATATTACTTTTACAAAATAATGTCGATGTTTCACATCTTCCAGGCGTCCCGTGACGGCTCACATTTTTTGTATATTGGTCGACATTTCACACAATTATTGGATCTGTTGATTATATGTATTTAAATTCATAAAAATTTGGGGCCATAAATAATTTTAAATGAGCTGGTTCTTGGACCGCAAGAATTGTTAATAGCTTTGAAGAAAATCTTTGTAAAATTAAATTCCGGCCAAAAATAATGAGTCTAGTCTTCGAAAAGCTAAAACTAGACTAATTTTGATGTGAAACATCTATAGCCGCACGTAAAACCGATTTCTGGCTTGGCGACGCGTCGCCACGGCATGAGCGCTGATTGGTCCGTTCAAGGTTACGACAAATCATAAACATTATTAGTGATGGGGTACTTAGTTTCTTACAAAATAATGTCGATGTTTCACATCTGCCAGGCGTCCCGTGACGGCTCACATTTTTTTTTTCTTTATTTCTATATTCTTCTTTCTGTAACATTTTATTGGTTGTTTTTAACCGATTTCAGAAAGAGGGAGGTTGTAGTTTCGATTGTATCCATATTTTTTCCTAGAAGGATGTTGATAGGATCCATCAAGTATAACCCTAATTAGTAGAGGGTAAACAATTGTATTTTTAATTTAAAAAAAATATTCTTTACTTGTTTGCCATTTAGTAAGTTTCATTTATTTTATGGTTTGTCGGTGTAGTGAGAAATGTCCACACCAATATTTAATATTAATCTTTCTCCAACATTTAAACTACGGCCAATTCCGTCCACACAGACTACAGACTGCGCTCTATTATACGAGTAACGCATTGTTTAGCTCGTCACTGCCTACCCCTTTGTGTGGGGAGTGATGTATTAAAGCAACTTTGACGGTCCACTCACAAAGAGATATCATTCGCTGAGGCTTAAAAAAAAAATAGATCTTTTGTTACGGAAAATCTTATCTACACATAAAAGTAAATATAATTGAAATGTCTGTTTGTAATGTGAATAACAGCTTTACTTAATGCACACGAAATTATATATCGCTAATATTATTATTAATAGTAATTTTTTATTCGAACTAAATATCTATAATAAATCTTTTTAAAAGTCAATAAATCAAAAGTCTAAAATAAAAACTAAAACTAGTTGTACTACATAATATAACATAAAAAAAAATTTTTGTCTGTCTGTCTGTCTGTTTTGTTCCGGCTAATCTCTGAAATGGCTGAACCGATTTTGACGGGACTTTCACTGGCAGATAGCTGATGTAACAAGGTGTAACTTAGGCTATTTTTCTGAGGGGTAAAATAGGGGTGCGTGATAAAACCTAATTCCAGATCGAAACACTTATGCGATTGCATTACTCATAGGCCTCACAGCTCATTTGGTAGTAACTATGCCTTCTGAGCTGTAGGTCGTGGGTTCGATTCCCAATCAGGACAAACATTTGTGTGACGAGCTTGTTCTGTATCTGAATGCTAATATGTATTTGTATGTATGTATTTACAAAAAAAATTAACAATGTTTTATCAGTCACCTGGTTCCCACAGTACAAGCTATGCTTAGTTTGGGGCTAGATGGCGCTGTGCGAAATGTCAACCAATATTTATTTATTACTACCTTTATTATTACCAGTTAGCGACATAAATGGGTATGATAACAGCATTTCCCCGACTAATCCCTCACATAGGGTCTGGTTTGAACAGACGTCCAACTTAGCTATAAGTATGCGTGACCTTATAATCTGAATATCACTTATTGAAGTTTGCAAGCAATTTCTTAATGATTTTTATAGAAAAAAAACTTTTGACTCTGATATCCGGTTTGAAAGGTGTGGTTGCCGGTGTAATCACAGGTACATGAGACTTTCCACCGTCTTAGAGTTACGGGCGCACACGATGCGACTTGGGTCTTGTCGTACCTAGTAGGGGAGGACCCAAGTCACATCGCTTGTTATGGGCAGAGGTTACCACTTCAGGTGGGCCGTCTGCTCGTCCCGTAACTGTATCACATAAAATAATAGAGTTAGTTGCGTTGCATCAAATGAAACCTAAACAGATGCGAACATTTTACGAGTGTCGTGAAAACTTGCAACGGAATGCAACGGAATGCAACGGCGCGAATGTTGTGCCATCACGGCGCGGGCGGACAAAGGGACAGGTCTGCCGCTGGGGGACAATCGGTTACTAGTGCAGGAGACAGGGGCGTCTGTTGCTGGGAATATTGGTGGACATTGTCACACAGCGCCATCTAGCACCAAAATGAGCTAAGCATAGTATCATGGGAACCAGACAACTGATATACATACAAAAACTCACTGACCTCACAGCTCAGTTGGTAGTAGCTGCCTTCCACGCTAGGTCGTAGGTTCGATTCCCACCAAAGTGAAATATTTGTGTGACGAGAATTAATGTTGTTATTTGAATGTATGTATTTATAAAAAGTATAAAAGTATTCTATTAGTCATCTAGTTCCTTTAGCTTAGTTTGGGGCTAGATGGTGCACCTGTATTTATTTATTTAATTTATTGAAACATACTTTTTTTGTAACTACATAATACCCAGACAGAACAAACATAATATATGTTCATCACACAAATGTTTGTCATGGGTGGGAATCGAGCCCACGACCTACAGCGCAGAAGGCAGGGTTACTACAACTGAGCTGTGAGGTCAGCCTAATGCAGAATAGAGGTAGTGAACACATAACTTATTATATTATATGAAATGTCCACCAATATTTATTTATTAATGTATTTGTTTATATGTATGTATTTACAAAAAGTATATAAGTATGTATATCAGTTGTCTGGTTTCCATGATTGTGAAATAATATATAATTCTAGCCGCCTTCTCCTACACTACAACATTATGATGGTAGAGAGTGAAAAAAAAACTTATTTTCGGTCTGTAGAGTTTCACAGTGTATTTAAACGTCAGCTCAGAAAATATATACCTGTGATTACTTTTTAAGTACGAAAACACGAGTTCCGTGGACGGAGAGTTTCTCGTTACAGCTTTTGTCGCTGCTGCGGTCACGAGAGGTTAGGTTATGATACTTAATTTAACTGACTAGCCTCACAGCTCAGTTGGTAGTAATCTTTGGTTGATAACTGCTTTAGCTGTAATGGTTTGAGTTTAGTAATAACTAGCGACCCGTCCCGGCTTCGCACGCACTATTAATAAAAAACAAAATGAGTGCGCTTAGAAAGAAAGTATTTAATAACAGATTTTGGCTAAACATATTCATAGTTTAACCATTTATGGTGCCTCTTTGGGGCGCACTTACAATCCTTTTACCACACTGGTTCGACAGAACCGGTGACTCGAAGAAAGAAAGAAAGAAAGAAAGACCATTTTATAAAAATATTGTCAAATTATATACAAGGGAAAACCATATCGCCAGTATGACTGGCCTCATAGCTCAGTTGGTAGTAACTCTGCCTTCTGAGCTGTAGGTCGTGGGTTCGATTCCCACCCAGGACAAACATTTGTGTGATGAACATATATTATGTTTGTTGTGTCTGGGTGTTAATAGTTATTTATTATATGTATGTATTTACAAAAAACATATATGTTTTCTATCAGTTGTCTGGATCCCATACTACAACTACGCTTAGTTTGAGGCTAGATGGCGATGTACGAAATAGCATAGCTTGTATCATGGGAACCAGACAACTGATATAATACTTGTAAACTTTTTTGTAAATTTTACATTTAAATACACATTAAACACTCAGGCACAGAACAAACATATATGTTCATCACACAAATATTTGTCCTTGGTGGGAATCAAACCCACGACCTACAGCGCAGAAGGCAGGGTTATTACCGAGTTATGAGACCAGTCATCAGTTAGTGATTATCCAAGATTATTTTGGAATGGTGGAATAGTAGAAGAATAAATTTTACGAGAAAGAACAAAACACAGGGCCAAATCCAGATGGAGCATAAATACGGGGCTCCGGCGCGCCCCAGGCGCTCGTAAACACGACAGGGGCGGCTGTCCTCCGCGAGGGGATACTGCGCCCGTTTGTATCAATCTTACCTTAGCCGAAGACGAGATGAATTGTTTTTGTCCGTTGATTCTATAAATACATAATAGCCTTTATAAATAAATAAATAAATAATGGTGGACATTTCAGACAGCGCCATCTAGCCTCAAAGTAAGCTAAGCATAGCTTGTATCATGGGAACCAGACAACTGATATACAATATACTTTTCTTTTGTAATTACATACATATAATACATATTAACACCCAGACACAGAAGAAACATTAATGTTACAAATGTCACATAAATGTTTGCCCTGGGTGGGAATCGAACCCACGACCTACAGCGCAGAAGGCAGGGTTACTCTCGATTAGTCTCGCATTAGTCTCGGCCACAAGACGCATGTTATGTTTGTGAAATTTTTGTCCTGGATGGAAATCGAACCTACGACCTAAAAAGGCAGTTGACACCATATGACTGGCTTCACGCCAGTCATAATCCAGATATTACATAGTCTATAGTATTCCATACTTAATTAGGGCAGGACTTAAGTCGCTTAACAGGTTCCATCAGTTATCCAAATAAACGATATTACTTGAAAATATAACATTTGGCTAAAATGTTGCTACGTCGTAGCTTGTCTACGGCGTAGGGTTTTGGAAACCTTTACTACGCCGTAGAAAAGCTACGACGCAGTAATATGGATTTTGTAAGTCTGATGTCAGACGTGAATTCTTTGAAGCAATTTTTCTCCAGAACAGTGTCATTTAGAGAGTAAAAATAAAATAATAAAATATACTAAAAAAAACTTCTGCCCTTGAGAAGAAAATACTGATCGTAATGTTTGCACATTATATTGGATTATATTATTTAAACTTTTAATTGCAACTCTATGGAAAATATAAGTCTGAAATAAAAGTTGAATTAGCATTTTTTTAGGACATTTTATACATTGCCATCAAGCCCCAAAGTAAACGTAGCTTTTACTGTGGCAACCAGATTACTGATAGATTACATGTATACTTTTTTACATAAATACATATATTTTAAGAGCAGTAGAACTCTCGCCAAGTTCGTCCGGGGCAGTACTGCCACCATGCCCTTTTCTGCCGCCAAGCAGTAACGCATTCGCGTTACTGTGTTCCGGTTTGAAAGGTGTGGTTGCCGGTGAAATTACAGGCACATGAGACATTCCACCTTCACGTTTCACATTTACGGGCGCATACGATGCGACTTGGGTCTTGTCATACCTAGTGTGGGAGGACCCAAGTCGCATCGGCTGTTATGGGCCGAGGTTACCACTTAACACCAGGTGGGCCGTCGGATCGTTCCGTAAATGTATTACATAAAAAAAAACATATTAACAATTTGATTATATTTACCAAAAAAATGGAATAGAAAATCAACCCTTCAAGCGATTCCCACGGTTAACTGAAATTAGTACCACTCGGCTGCATCACCCAGCTCTATAATTAAAACAACATAAAATAGAAAGATTTACACCCCCAGCCCACCTGTAAACTAATTACTCTGTAATATTTACGAGTATCGAATCGTCGGCTTACGTTCTCAATGTACCCTGAGTTACAACTCGATGGAATTTAATTGAAACACCCTTTACAACGGTGGGGAAGTAGAGTTCTTTGAGACCGCGAGCAGGTAAGTGTAGGGCGGGCGGGCGCCCAAAGGGGTAGGTATGACAGCAGTTGGTGGCAGAGAGTGGATGAGGAGAGATAAAGCATTGGCCCTCAAGAGCTTAGTGGGTTAGGCCCATGTAGCAGTAGAAGCTTTGTCTAGTTTTCCGGGAAAGTACTGGCAACATACCCATTTCTGTCGCATATAATGTGTCTAGGGTCATAGTCCTACCTAAATATAATCAAATTGAAAGCATTTATTGCACTATGTTGCTACAAAGATCTTAATATATTTTTAAGATACAAAGTAGGGTGGACTAAATTTGTGTTGCTTGTTACGGGCAGAGGTTACCGCTTAAAACCAGGTGGGCCAACTGCTCGCCTCGTAACTTCGTGAAATAGTAAGAATATCAGTTCTGGGACAGAAATTAATAACATTGTAAGTACTTTCAGGTTCAAGAAAACTCCAAAAATTACTAAACAATTAACGAGCGACCATTAGCTGAAAGGGGTCGTTTCTATCCCCATTTTGTATATTAACCCTTCAGTTGTACAGTCGCCATTAGGAGTTGATAGTAGCAAATTATTATTCAATGCAATTATTTATTTGAATTAGACAACACAATAGTAATAATATACATATATGACCCATAGAAAATATATACGTTAAATATATAGGTTTATGGTCGTGGATATAAATAAAAAAAATATTTTGACATTTCACACAGTGCCATCTAGCCCCAAAGTAAGTTAGCTTGTATCATGGGAACCAGAGTACTGATATAGAACTCATAAACTAAGGCCAGTTAAATATAATAACTAATAAAAATGTTATATTAGTATTTATTGGTATGTTTGACGCCTGTTCAAACCCTGTCTTGAGTCTCTGAATCGAGAGAGGGAGAGAGAGAGAGGGGAGATATTTAAGTTTATATTTATGACAGTACTTCGTAATAACTATGAGGAAAACCAGTTGTGACGCCATTTTAAAACTAAATCTTTTAATACGTATAATATATTATATAATACGTATATCATTATAATCCATTCTTGACCATTAAGGTAGACATGTAAATGTGATGCTGACTGTACGTAGGTAGTTACTCAGCCGCAGGTGGGCAGCGTGACAACCTAAAAATTATTTGACTATTTTTGTGCTAAATTGTTAAATAATGAACCACTTTGGGCCTGACTAATAGAATGCTTACAATTGGGGTAGTTTACGTTTGAAACACTCTGTATAAAATGGGTGAGATGTTTTTTAATTTCCTTTGTGTACTTTAAATTAGTTTCTTATTCAGCTAGAATTAAGTAAGAAACTCTTTTCTTTAAATAGAATAGTTGAAAAATTTACTTTAGATCTACAAATCGAAAGTAAATTCTTTAACTATTCTATTCTCTTTCATATCTCTGTTTTCCGAAGTTTAAAACTGACTTTATGTCTTCATAAAAATGACAAAAAACACACGGGCAAGAGACACTCTACCTTCATGATTGAACTTGTATATTTTTCGATTATTTTTTTCAGAGCAATTTGGTTGAGTCCGGCAGCGAGTTGTCTAGAATACTGGACGGAGATAAACTGAATGAGATTCAAAGTAGTGACCGACTAAGGGGTAAGAAATAAAAAATACTTAACAAAACTAAATTAAATGATTCAACTTTAACTTTTAAAGTGACGCAGTGTAATGCGACTTGGGTCTTTCAAATTAAGTACCGGAAGGCCTAAGTCACATTGCTGTTAAAGGATATTGGTTAATATCAGGTGGGCCATCATATTAAAATGTACCTTACCTACGTTACGGATGCAATTTTAATTTTTAAACTTAATAACTTAATTTTATTTTAATTTAATTATTTTTAAACTTAGCTTTGGGGCGCGTTATAATTTTTTAATTTGTATATTTTGTTGTTGTTGTACCAAAGGTCTCTAGTGCATGCTATGTAAGTGAAATTATGTGTTACTAAAAACTGTAAACTTACTTACTTCATATACATGTTATTTTGTTGGTGATCTTAAATAAATAAAAAATACTTAGCGTCATCTAATTATTTGGCATCCATAACTGTCCATTATATTGTCACAAAATCTCTAATAAATATATCTTGTATCACATTTTTACAGAGTTCTACAAGAAACTTATCCAGACCGACGCTCAAATACAAAGCTTAAAGAAAGGTGTTAGAGACTATAGTTTCTCAAACACCGACAATACAGTAGACCAGTACACGGCTCTACAAGACAGAGCCAAACGGTCGCTTAAGATATTTCGCAAGCCTCTAAAACTGTTCCATTTTAAGAAGAACAAAAGTACATATCCTGGGAGCAATGAAGAAACCAAAGTAACAAAAGAAGAAGACAGAATGAAGAAGAAAAAAGGCAAGAAAAAGAACAGAAAAGAAAATACTTCTACGGAAATAGTTGGAGGAAATAAGGTGGTTACCGCGGTTATACCAAATTCAACAACTCAGAAAACATATGTGCCTACACGTAATAAAAGATCTGATAATCTTACAGAGCCACAAAGATTTGTAATTGAAAATAAAAAGGTTCTTATACAGTTCAATCCTAAATATACAAATAGAAAGGTAGCTAAATGCTCTCACGTGCCTAAGGATTCAAAATCTCACGAGAATGAACTGAAGCATCCATTCTATCAGAACACCCAAAGGCTTGACGAACTTTTGGATAGATTTTTGGATAAATCTTTCCCAAAAATTATGGTTGATGGAATTGGCGTAGATACTTTATTCGACAAAGAAAAAAGCAAGTGTAAACATCCTAAAATAGAAATTGAAGATACTACACCTGGTAAAGAAGACGAAATGCCAGACATGGTTCTCAAAAATTATAGTGGTTCAAAATTCGAAAGAACAAATGATGAAAACTTCATGAAAGATCTCAAAACCGAAAAAAGTACAAGCAGAAACAAGTTTGGTGATTTGGAGTTTGTTAATAATGAGAGAAAGAGGGAGGATGTCACAACAAATGCTTATGATCTTTTAATGAGTATTTCCACGATGATGTATGAGTAAGTAAATCGTTACAATGTATTTAAGGTTGTGAAATTATACCTATTGATAATTTAGGTATTAACTATTTTTTCTTTTCTCTTTGACTGTGATCGCATTATCGTTTAACTCTGACTTCCATCACGGTGGTAGCGTAATTTCAACTGTTCATAAGATAAAACAGAAAAATATATCTATTAAATTAAGACCAAATATGTTTGCACGATTCAACAAAGTTATACAAAAAACAAGCAACAGATGTTATATTTCAAATTCACCTGCAACCAATATAATAATTCAAACTATGCATTCAAATAATATATGTGCCCCTTGACCGTATTATGAAAATAGACAGGTTTGGTTTTGATTTTCCAGTACCTCCAACTCTAAAAGGACAACATACTACCCTAACCCTATAATAAGACCAAATATACGTAAGCTACTCCAAACTGATGATGATGTGGATGATAAGAAGATCAGTGCCAAAGATATGAAAGTTCAAACTGATAATTCTGACGTTCGTGATGAAGTAGATAAACATACAGATAGGAAGAAGAGAATGAATGTAAGTAACCTTTCTGAACCGATAACGGTGCAGTTGTGTTTGACGTTGCCTTAAGATTTGTCATTCATTCGGTTACAATCCTTCAATGAGATTGAGCTTCAAGTGGATGAAATAATAGCTCCACCAGGAGATAAGGTAAATGCTGGCTACTACCTTCAAGTTGAAAATCTGCTAGCAATAATTCCACGATGTGTTCTCAGCTTTACTTGAGAGGCAAGAAATCTAGTTGTTACGTGTTACCATCGGCTACATAATCAATAATCATTTAACATCAGGTGACATGTAGTATAAGGCAACACCGTCAAGCAAAATAAATTGAATTAGAGTTGGTCGCATTCACAAAACAACGTAGAAATTTACAACGGAGACTGGAAAATCTTGAGATTATTTAAGAAAAGGTTTAAAGGAAAAACATAAAGAAATTCAATAAATAGTCTTGATTTCAATGGAATTTTATTAATTTAGTCTTTCAAATTCTGATTAGGAACCAACTTGGGAGGATGTAGACAAGAAATTGACAATGAATCCTGCCAGTATCCTGAACCCAAACTGGAAAGGTCCAATGCCACTCTACCCAGAAGAGTTAAACTCAATGGTCAAACAAGGACCTATTATTGTCAATAGAGAAGAAATTCCTGTACACATCAATAACTTAGTAGCTGAGATTGACGATACAGAGAGAGATTTGACTGATATGGAGTATATAGAAGATTATTTACATAACAAGTATGCGAAATTGGTTGAAATGGCCCAAGCGTATAGTGACTATGGAGTACTCGATGGTCAGACGGACAAAAACGATGCTGTCACTGAGAAAAAAGTGGATGAAAAAGTGAAAAACATAGATAAATATTCCGTTAACGCACTCATAAATATGATTTTTGGAAGACACAAAAAACAAGGTACAAGTATTTGTAGCATATAAATTAATTTGGCTTACAGCATACGGAATAGTGTTTTTTTATCATAATTATTATTTGACAGGCAGTCCCTCGGAAGGCTTCAGACTACAAATTTTACCGACATCTGCCTCAAGAGATGACAACCCCCAAGAATTATACAAAGCTATACAGAAACACCTTCAATTTTCCAATTTAAAAGAAAAAATATCAAGACCTAACTTAACTCCTGCTAGATCAAAATTAGGTATTTTTTACACACCTAGTGTTTTCAAAACTACTAAAAAGATGAATAGTGACAATGATGACGGAGTTGTACCCTCTGACTCTAAAAATAAGCGATCATTAAAATCAGTAAGTAATTATAACGATGAAAGTGGTGATATGACAGACACTGATGAAGATGATTATAATAATGATAAAGCCAACGATTACACTGAATTTCATATGACTAATGGTTTTGAAAAATTACACCTGAAAGTTAAACGTGAGATTAAGAATAATACTTCTGGAAATGAAATCAAAGAAAATATGAACGTTACCGTAAACTCCACAGAAGAATTGAATAATAATAGCGGCATGAATCTGAGTGACTTTTTCATGATGCTGTCTAAGTGGTTTAGTTCCTTAGATAGTATAAATAAAGAAGAAAAACAAAGTTTAGCTGTTAATGCCAGGTAATAAATTAAGTAATAATATGAAACTTTACATACTAAATAAACGTATACAGAAAAAACTATTTACAATTAAAAATTTACTTTCAGCCTTTCAAACAAATCTTATGTCCCTGAAGATAGAATAATAAATGCTAGTATTCAAATAGAATACCCAATTTATGACTCGGAGATGATTGAAAACATCGGCCATAGATCTAGAGTATTGTTATCTGTTGAAGATGCCAACGTTACTAACGAAATTGTAAACAGAGATGCTATTAAAGACACTGATACAATTGAACATAAAGTGAGTGACAATACAGGTATGTTACAACCTCAATAAAAGTTATAAAAATTCCCAAAACAACGTTTATCTTGGTTGAAATTATTCCCTCCAATGATTATATGCCTGACATAGTACTCAAGGAAGAACGTTGCTGCAATCCAGGCTTTGGAGATACAATGGTATTGTTTTACCTGTGTAACTTCAGTTCTTTACAGATATTATCAAAATCAAGAATAATACAATTGACAGCTATATAACAAAAACTGCGCCAAATACTTTAAAAGAAAACACTACGGGAACTAAAACAGTTGTTAAAAGAAATGCAGAAGACAGTAATCTTATATTTTGGAACGACATTTATGATGAAGAATATGGAGTTCTGGATAATTTTGAAACTAACATCAGAGATAAACATTCAGTGAATAAAAATGATTTCATGAAAAATTTAAAGAGACCCAATGAGTGGTTCCGTAATAAAGTTAGGAAGCTATCTGATGGCTTTCATAAACGGACGAAGATTTTTGGAAAAGCTGAGGGTAAGATTGCTGATGCTTCAGATACAGGGTACGTAAACCAAGGTATTTTTGAGAAGTATAGATATTATTTCAAAAGCTAGTTTTTACCTTTTTTACATAACTGTCTCAACGGTTTTCAGAAAAGTACAAAATAAAGCAAAAAGTTTTGTAATATCTCAACCTGCTGATAAAAAAAGGATTTTAAGAAACATACCAGAAGTAAGTGTCCAAACAGTGTGCATGGTTTCAACCTTTTTCGGTATCAAAGTAAAACAAAACGGCTCTTATAAATGTAAAATGCTTATAAGTTAATACTAAACTTACTCCATATGAAACAACGAGTTTTCTTCCATCTAGCTTATTCTTCGTTGTAACCTTAACTAACCATTCACCAACAGAATTAGCATTAAAAACTATTAAAATGCAACCCTGAGTATTTGAAAAAAAAAAACATTTTATGATGTCACTTTAGATAAAAATGTATGGTAGCTTCATCGTTATATGCAAACAAATGATATTATATAATATTTTAGTCCCAATCCTTAGATATCACCTGGAGTTTCAACAGATTTCGCCGCCCTCACTGCTAAAATGAAGAAGATTTGCCGAAAAGTAGCTAAGGATGTTCAGCAAACGAGAAAAGTGGATGGTAATAAGTATTTATAAAAAATACACGCAGATTTTCCTCTTGGTATACAGTTGTTATGAAAAGACTTTCAGTTTTACTTTAAGGTTATGATGGAAAAGTCGAACGGTAAACTCTTGGGTGTTACTAGGCCGCCAATTCAAAGTCATTTAATGTCCTATGGATGCTAGTAATTGCTCTGAAAATATAATACAACTAGATTATTGGATAGAGACCTAAAGTAACCGACATTAACCATAAGATTAGCGAGCTGAAGCGACAGTGAGTTAATCACATAAGCCAAAGAAACGGTAGCCGTAGTAAACGAGCTCAAGAGTGGACAGCTACTAAAATGGAGCTACTCATTTGTCTCATTATTCATTTGACTCAGTGACTCATTTGACTCAGTGACTCGTTTAATTCAGTGACTCATTTGACACCGCAAATAGGCAAACTCACTAGAGAAAGCCCAGACAATGAGGCGACGTACTCCTGAGGACTAGTGCGGGCTGATGTTAATGATTTTTACATTTGCAGTTAGAGAAGAAAGCAAGGAAGGGCAGATGACGTCAGCCCTGATGCAGCAGCTGATTCGGCTGATGAGTGATCTGGTAGATTATGAAGTCCAGCAGAGGACTTGCAGAAGTAAGTTTGAAGAGTCTACCATAAACAGAAAGCACAAGAACTGATATAAATGTGATAAGCAATAATCGAGGCAGCAATTATTATTACGTCCGTCACTTTGAGCCTTGAAGTTGCAAGTGCACTATTGCTAGGTGACAGAAAAGATTTTACTTGCTAGTATTAAGTAGTACTTCACGAATGAACAGTGCATATGCAGCTTCTAAAATGGAGCTACTCATTTGAATCAGTAACTCATTTGACTCAGCGACTCATTTGACTCAGTGATTCATTTGACTCAGTGACTCATTTGACTCAGTGACTCATTTGACTCAGTCACTCGTTTGACTCAGCGACTCATTTGACTCAGTGATTCATTTGACTCAGTGACTCATTTGACTCAGTGACTCGTTTGACTCAGTGACTCATTTGAATCGGTGACTCATTTGAATCAGTGACTCGTTTGAATACTGATTCAAACAATGAGTTACTGAGTCAAATGAGTCACTGGACTCATTTGACTCAGTAACTCATTGCCACTGATCCCATCCAAGTGATGACCGTCGCAAAACTTGCTTACTGTTAAAATTAACCGGACAAGCTGAGTTCTTCTGTCAACTTGATTTCAGAACTGCCTCCAGATCTCCAGAAGTTTCTGGAATGGCTGACGGCATCAAATCCAGAATCAGATTCGGAGCACAGCGCGGGGCTTAGTGAGGGAATGTCCGATATGGATTTTAATAGAATGTATGGTAAGTCTATAGTTTGATGGATCAGGTTTTGGGCTAGCTGCTGCAGTGAGTTTCTAAGTCATCCTGAAAGTTACAGGTGAAAATGTTATGGGCCCAATATTCCACCGGCATGAATGCCATTCTGGGGAGCCAGTTTCTATGCAGAATAGTAAAAGAAATAAATATTGGTGGAAATTTCAAACAGCGCCATCTAGCCCCAAAGTAAGCTAAGCATAGCTTGTGTCACGGGAACCAGACAACAGATCTAATACTTTTATACTTTTTGTAAATACATACATATAGATAGATAGATAGATAGATAGATGACACGTTATTGCTCACAAAGTCAAAATAACAACAATCAGATACAAAGTACAAAAAAAGTGAAACAATGGGCGGTCTTATCGCTATAAAGCGATCTCTTACAGACAACCTTTGGATGGACAAGAAATACTGGACTTTATATGGGGCTTTGTGGTTCATCTAAGATTGGATAAAAATATATATAAATAAATATTGGTGGACATTTCATATAGTAAATAAGTTATCTGTTTACTACATCTATTCTGCATTAGGCTGGCATCACAGCTCAGTTGTAGTAACCCTGCCTTCTGCGCTGTAGGTCGTGTGTTCGATTCCCACCCAGGACAAACATTTGTGTGACGAACATAGATATTTGTTCTGCGTCTGGGTGTTAATATTTATGTATTTAAAAAAGTATTACATCAGTTGTATGGTTCCTATGTTACAAGCTTAATTTGGGGCTAGATGGCGCTGTGTGAAACCACCATTATTAATTTATTTTTATTTTATATCTTTCTGCAGATCAATCTACAGATAATACCTTGGATATGCCTTCCAGCGAGAGAGAGGATCTACCGGAGACAAGAGCTGACTGTTTGGGTACTCTGCGGAAGGTTGAGAATCTGATGAGACAGTATGATGATATGGCTGATGATGATAAGGTTGACATAAATATACTGTCTTTTGTGTAATGCTTTCTCAGCAGTAGAACTCACGCCAGGTTCATCCGGGGAAGCACTGCCACCATGCCCATTTATGTCGCCAAGCATTGACGCATTCGCGTTACTGTGTTCCGGTTTGAAAAGTTGGCTATAAAATTACAGGCACACGAGACATTCCACCTACACGTCTCAGAGTTACGGGTGTATATGCGACTTGGGTGTTATCTTAGTAGGGGAGGACTCAAGTCGCATTGGTTTGTATGGGCCGAGGTTACCACTTAACACCAGATGGGCCGTCGGCTCGTTCCGTAACTGTGTCACTTAAAAAAAATCCGCAACATAATATTTGTTTTTTATTACTTGCGTTTTTCTTTGTTGTTTGAAGCAATTTTTATTCTATATGAATTCTCTAAAGTCAATTTACAACAAGTATTAACTACATAATTTTAAACCTACATAAATTTCTCCAACGCGAATGCTTTATAAGTAAATCCACTAATTATGAAGTTGTATATAAAAAACATTAGTTTGATAACCTTTTTCCAAAACTTGTTTATCTCTGCCTTCTGCGCTGTAGGTCGTGGGTTCGATTCCCACCCAGGACAAACATTTACGTGACGAACATAGATGTTTGTTCTGTGTCTGGGTGTTAATATGTATTATATGTCTAAATTTACAAAAAACTGTATAAGTATGTATATCAGTTGTCTGGTTTCCATGATACAAGCTATGCTTAGCTTACTTTGGGGCTAGATGGCGCTGTGTGAAATGTCCACCAATATAATTAAAAAAATTACACTTTCAGAGCAAAATGACGGGAGTGAAGGCATATCTTGAAAATCAGATCGACTTCTTGCAAAAACGGATGTCTTCTGTGAATGCCTATAATGTTAGTAGACCATATTGTAATGGGAACAAGGAGAATAAAAACATTGGTATATAAAAACATCCGGGGAAGTACTGCCACTAAACCTATTTCTGCCACAAAGCAGAAACGCATACGCAAAATTGGGTTCCTGTGTGGAAGTAAACAGACATACATTTATTCACTCATGTAGAAGAAGAAGAAGAAGAAGAAGAGAAGACTCATGTAGCACACATAAAACATTATATAACAATTGGCCACAAAAGAAAATAGATCAAAACAAAAACAAATTGAACAAAGATATAATAAACAATCCAAATAATATAAATATCGAAATATTATATGTAAAAGGAAGTACAAACAAGAGCTAATATAATGCGTGCAGCAGCAAATAGGTTTCAGCTCAGCTGAAAGGTGGAGTTGCCGGTGAAATTACAGGCACATGAGGCGTTCCGCCTTCAAATCTCATTTCACGGTACTAAGTAAGGCATAGGACAGTATTATTCAGTGAAAAATATTTATTATTATATTGTACTGTGGTCAAATTGTATAACTAGGTACACTGGCCCTTGAACAATTTACCCCTTTTTCCCTTTGGCCAATTACTGGCCTCAGCTCAGTTGGTAGCAACTCTTAGGTCGTGGCTTCGATTCCCACCCAGGACAAACATTTGTGTGATGAACATAGATGTTTGTTCTGTGTCTGAGTGTTAATATGTATTATTAAAATTTCCCTTAAACGTATTTATAATGTGAACTGCCATGAAATTATTATTATGGTATTTATTTTTCTATGGCTTCCGAAATACAGTTTTTTACAAGTTTGAGAGCCAAAGGCTTCAAAACAATTGATGGTACATTGATAGTCTTCTTCTTCTTCTTGTTCGAGTTACCGGTTCTGTGGAACCAGTGTGGTGAAAGGATTGTAAGTGCGCCTCAAAGAGGACTCCTTTCCTGCACTCGACACATGTCTTTGAATTGTTAGTTCTAGGACATGTCGGTTTCTTCACGATGTTTTCCTTCACCGTTTTGAGAACGTGGTATTGTGCACATAAATCTTTCAATCGAAAAACTCATAGGTGCACGTCGGGATTTGAACCGGCGACCTCCGGATTGAAACTCGGGGGTCAATACCGCTAGACCACCACGCTCATTGATCGATGGTAAAAACAATAAAGATGATTATTATTATTATTATTTTTCAGATTTACAATTTGGATCCTTTTCGTTACCGGCGAGATTTGTCGCAGCAAAATAAGCATCAACAAGCAAAGACTAATCATAGAGTGAAGCAAAACTTCCATCACTATTTCAAAAAGTTTGCTAAAAAGCCAGAAAAATCGAACAGAAATCCACAAAATACTGTCTAAAATGATAAAGTCTTTAATGATAAAGCTACCACTAATGATAAGTATGATAAATTTTCTAAAGATATTACTGAACATTCGATAAATGATGATTTGATGAGGGAAAAGAAGAAGAGAGACATTTATTACAGATCTGTAGAAGACGCCAAGAGATTGTCTACTGTGACAAATTATGAAAATTGACTCATGTGAGATCAGTTGGGTGGAACAATGTGTTATTTTGTATGTGTTTTGTTGAAATGTATTTTTTAAGTATTTATGATAGAATGAAATAAAATATACACGAGATAAATTACAATTACGTACTTTTTACGCCGATGGCCCACCTGATTTTTTTTTATTTTTTTTATTAAAATGCAGTGATTTTGTAATTATTTCGTAATTTATGTTCGCAGTAGTTATTTGGTTTATAAATGTGTCATTCAAAAGAATACCTTGCATTTTATGATACATAGTGCATTCTCATTTCGCTTTGAAAGGTGTGGTTGCCGGTGAAATTACAGGAATATGAGGCGGTCCAAATACACTTTTTTTTTATGTGATACAGTTACGGATCGAGCTGACGGCCCACCTGGTGTTAAGTGGTAACCTCTGCCCATAACAACCGATGCGACTTCGGTCCTCCCTAACTAGGTACGACAAGACCCAAGTCGCATCGTATGCGTCCGTAACTCTGAAACGTGCAGGTGGAGTCTCTGTGCTTGTAATTTCACCGGCAACCACACCTTTCAAATCGGAACACATCTTTCCGGAACACTTTTAACACGTCTCAGAATTACGGGCGCATACGATGCGACTTAGGTCTTTTGAAAAATTTATCTATATATCTATTACTCTGCACTTAGAACTGATAAATGGGAAAAGTCTTAACTTCTCTGAACTGCCAACTGCAGAAACTAGTACCAAACCATCGGTCACCCATCCAAATAAATGGCTTGCAAACGATCTTTAACATTTTCCTTCCCAAACGGACGTATAGAACTGTAAACTCATATTCTCGTCACGTCCCAACCAGACGTTTATATACACCGTGTATACAGGTAGATATTACATTTATATATACATCGGGAGTATTTGAGAGTACGTGCTCACTCATTACTTCACATACAGGGTGATGCGTTACCCTAAATAATATAAAAAAGTCTATCTGTCTGCCTGTTTCTCAGAACTAAAAAACCACGGAACAGATTTTGTCGTATCACAATAGAATGAGCGATAGAGGAAGGTTTTGAATTTAATATGTAAAAGTCTTTTTATAATAAATAAAAATTATTGAATTGAACTTTCTAATCTAAACAGTTAAAAGCTAAACCTGAAACTAAATAACCCAGTATTACAACAACGAGAGTATTACAACTAAAATGCTTATCCATTAACAAATTTTGAAATAAATAATAGCCAAAAAAAATCATGTATTTCAGACCCATAATAATTGATCCATAGAATTATAACTATTTAAGTACATATTTACATATTTGAAATTTAATTGTAGCTGATTATGGCCGTTTTTCAGACCCTATTCGACCCTCCATCGGTAAGTAAAATTATCCCTTCATATAAACTTTATCTGAATACCTACCAAATATTTCCACGCTTCTACGTTTCCAGGGCTTGTATTTCCAGTTTTTTAAGCAAAGTTACAGAACGAGCAGGATGGCCCACCTGATTTTGGGTGGTAGCAAAATCAGATTGTCTTGGGTCTTCCCATAGATACGACCAGACCCAAGTCAATTGTATTGCGCCCGTAAGTTTGAGACGTGAAGGAACGTTTCAAGTGCTTGTAATTTATATTATATCATCTGAATAATGTATTTCGAAACACCCTATATGGTAACGTTTGTAAGCTAGTATCGAAAGTATCCAGCGGGAGTAAGTGCTGTATTTTGTACGGAATTATGGCATTGGTGCGGCTAGTGGTGGGACATGGTGTCGATATGTGGTATCGATAATTTCAATTATTGATTCCTCATTTGTCAATTTACATTTAAATTTAAAATGAAATTAATGAACAGTGGGACTGTTACACAACCTACAAGACCCATCATTCAACCCCAACCGACTCTCGCAGATATGAACGGACAGATATTTTCATAAATACAAAAATGAGACGTGTGATATGCAGGTACTTTAATTTACTTCGAAAAACGTATAACATTCGAACCAAAATCAAAAAAATATAATACTGTATAGCTACAAATTAGGATACTACCTCTATATAGACCTGTAAAAACAAATTATCATAATATGTAACTATATAACTATGATAATATATATATTGTAAGAACAATGATAATATATATCTGTAAGAACAAACTATGACAATATATAAACCTGTAATATATAGTACCAATGTACATATGCTTGCTTGGCTGAAATTGTTTTACTGTCAACTATAACCAAAAGTCGAATTATTTACACATATTTTTATCAGTAATTAACTAGTGCCTATATTTTATCGATATTTAGCCACAACCCTAGACTAATAGCCGAACGAGAGTGCCGTCTCGCCGTCATAATGTCGATAATGTACCGCGCTAATTGTTATCGATAAAAACACAACACTATCTATTACTGGTGTGCACGAGGGAATTATTTGACTGCGTTTAGGAAGTTTTCGTTAATAAATTATTAAAATATTGTTTTACTGAGAATTAACTTTCCCAGACTTTATGTTGATTTGGGTTTTTACAAAGTTTATTTGAACTACGCAAAACAAACGTTACCTTGAAAAAGAATATTTATTTATTTATTTAAAAACTAAATAATAAAATTAAATACTTTATAATACTAATAATAATAATATAATATATAATAATAATAATATAATACTTTTAAATACTTTCCATTAATTCTTTGCAAACACTGTTCTTAAGACATTCTCAGTTTTTATATGTGATACAATTACGGAACGAGCCGACGGCCCACCTGGTGTTAAGTGGTAACCTCTCCCCATAACAAGCGATGCAACTTGGGTCCTCCCCTACTAAGTACGATAAGCCCCAAGGCGCATCGTATGTGCCCGTAACTCTGAGACGTGTAGGTGGAATGTCTCATGTGCCTGTAATTTCACCGGCAACCACACCCTTCAAACCGAAACACAGTAGCCGGTTAAATAATGCTTTACTTAAATAGATCTACGTCTCCATTAAAACATTTTTTGAAGAAACTCCTCAATTTATTTAGATACTAACAATGCCCCCGCGGTTTCACTCGCTATTACATACCTATATATATATAGCCTTATTTTTTATAATACTTTTTTATACCTTGGGTTATATTATTTCATTTTTATTAGGGATCCTTATTTTTTTTAAATGTAATATAGCCTATGTCACTCAGTGAAGATGCAGCTTTCTAATGGTGAAAGAATTTTTGAAATCGGTTTAGTAGTTTTTGTGTGAAAACATTACAAACATACATACAAAAACACAAATGTTTCTAAATAATATTAGTATAGATTATATCGCCTTTCGACCAGTAAGGGCAGCCAGAAGTAAACAAGCGATCTTGGTGCATTAAAACCTTTTTTTTCTTTTTTTTTTTTCAAAAAGAATTGTACAGACCATAAACTTGAAATTGGTAAGCTTGTAAAATTAACTTTTCACCCATAAACTGAAACAGACGGAAACTAGTTAATAATACAGACTTCGCCTGCGTTTTATAGCCTCAACTGCAGTCGGTACCAAATATTTGATGTCAGAAGTGTATTACAGTGCAACGGAGAAATGGAGGGCTCAATATATACTTAACTTATGACCGGATACAAGTAAATGACTGAAATTAAAAGATATTCTGATTTGAATCTGAATTTTGATCTGAAAATTGGATTTTCATTTGGATTTCCATCCAGAACAAACATTTGTGTGACGAATATAGATTTGTTTGTTCTGTGTCTGGCTGTCAATATGTATGTATTTACAAAAAAGTATACAAGTATTATATCAGTTGTCTGGTTCCTAGCTATCCTAAGCTTCTTTGAGGCTAGATGGCGCTGTGTGAAATGTCCAAAAAAAGACTTTTATTAATTACCCATTGTATTTGGCCTAATATTATTTATCCATGTTACTGGCCATGAACCAGTGTCGTGATAGGAATAAAGTGCACCTCAAAGGGGCTCCTTTCGCAAATTTGACCATATCTTCGAGTTTGTCGATTTAGGATATTTTCCGGTTTCCTAACGATATTTTCCTTTTATTTTCCTCTGAGTACGTGATATTTGGCAAATGTATTTTTAAAGATTTTTTCACTTCACTTTTTCAATATGTTAATAAATTATGCAATTTTCTAAATTCACGATGACGATTTCATATCCACAACACTGTACTAGGATTTACTGTGCCACAGGTGGCAAGCACAAATGTCGGACGAGACCTACGAACAAACTATACGATTAACAAAGTCTGCCCCGGCCGGGAAACGAACGCGGGACCCTATCTTGCAAGTAGGGAAGCCTTCAAAATTAATAAACATAAATAAACTTCGAAAAGTTTTATTTAGTTTCAAAAGTCTTTTAAAAACAAGTATATTAATATGATTGGGGGCTTATTAGATCGCGCGGAACACTGGGTACCCTAACTTTGCTCGTAAATATTATAACTTTGTATAAAATTACATATAAACCAATGAATTTGATTAAAGAATTTTCTTTTTGCTCTAAAACTTCAGCTTGGTGGCCGAGTGGTACGGATGATTTGCATTCGGAAGGTCGCTGGTTCAAATTCAGAGTAGCTTTTCGCTTTAACTAATGCTCAATACAGCATTCTAATAACATGAATGAAAACAGTATAACCGATATGTTCTACAAACAATACTTCCAAGACATTTGAGTGGCCACATAGCTCAGTTGGTAGTAACACTGCGCTGTAGGTCGTGGGTTCGATTACCACCAGGACAAACATTTGTGTGACGAGCATAGATGTTTGTTCTGTGTCTAGGTATTCATATGTATGGTATTTACCAAAAAGTAAGCATTATATCAGTTGTCTGGTCCCCATAGGACAAGCTATGCTTACTTTGGGACTAAATAGCGCTGTTTGAAATGTCCACCAATATTATTATTATTATATTTGCAATCTACAAATCTGGAATGAAATGAAAGTGTATAGAATAAATTCTTGCTCGAATTTAATGTAATATAAATATAATATGTCAAAATACTATTAAAAATTTATATTTCAACTAGTGACCCACCCCGGCTTCGTACGTCTGCAAAACAACTTCTTAGTCAGCCATTTTGAACTAAAAATTTACAAATTTTATGTACAAACTGTTAACGAATTTGTTATAAACTATTTAGAGATATAAGAGCAGTAGAACTCACGCAAAGCTCGTCCGGGGAAGTACTGCCACCATGCCCATTTCTACCGCCAAGTAGTGACGCATTCGCGTTACTGTGTTCCGGTTTGAATGGTATGGTTGCCGGTGAAATTACAGGCACATGAGACATTCCACCTACACGTCTCAGAGTTACGGGAGCATACGATGCGACTTGGGTCTTTGTTTTACCTAGTTGGGGGAGACCCAAGTCGCATCGGTTGTTATGTGCAGAGGTTACCACTTAACACCAGGTGGGCCGTCGGCTTGTTCCGTAACTGTATCACATAAAAAAGCATAAGTGATAAACAGAGCGTATGATCTCAGTGAGTCTAAACGTTTGGAGAGCGAATTAGCTTACGTTTAAGTTCTGATGTGTAACGGATATCTAAGTAAACGACCTAGACGCATTAGCAAAAAATTTAGTAATATTATTTAATTTTAATCTAAAGGTGGCTTCCTCTGGTAATGAGGCCGCCTTCAGTTTCCAAAGAGTTTCAATTTCACTATATCTTGATATTCCTCAGTCCCTCAGATTTTTTTTTCATTCAAGATTTTGTTTCTATCCGGAGGTCGCCGGTTCAAATCCCGACGTGCACCTATAAGTTTTTCGATTGAAAGATTTATGTGTACAATACCACGTTCTCAAAACGGTGAAGGAAAACATCGTGAGGAAACCGACATGTCCTAGAACTAAAAATTCGAAGACATGTGTCGAGTGCACGAAAGGAGCCTCTTTGAGGCGCACTTACAATCCTTTCACCACACTGGTTCGACAGAACCGGTGACTCGAAGAAGATGTCCCTCGAAAAAGGACGAATACTGCAAAGATGTTTCACCTCGGAACCGAAATCGATGTCCTGAGACGTTCCCAGTCAATAAAAGTCGTTGCTGGCGGTTCAAATATTAACGAAGGCAGCGCCCCCTGGCGGCGGGCGGCGGGCGGCGGCCGCCTCGTAAACATACGAGGTAATGTCGGGTTACGGCCGGGACTGGGCTGCCTTGTTTCTTCTCGGTAGATAGATAGATAGAAAACTCTTTATTATACACCACAATATAAACATTGACTGGCCTCATAGCTCAGTTGGTTAGTAACACTATCTTCTGCGCTGTAGGTCGTGGGTTCGATCCCCACTCAGGACAAACATTTATGTAACATTTGTAACATTGATGTTTGTTCTGTGTCTGGGTGTTAAAATGTATTATATGTATGTATTTACAAAAGGAAAGTATATAAGTATTATATCAGTTGCCTGGTTCCCATTATACAAGCTATGCTTAGCTTACTTTGGGGCTAGATGGCGCTGTGTGAAATGTCCACCATTATTATTATTAACATTATATAAGAAATAAAAGTAAAATGTGAAGCACAATGGGCGGCCTTATTGCTTTAAACAATCTCTTCCAGACAACCTTTGGATGGACTGAACTAGAACGGGAACTATAAGGGACGGTGGTGTTAAATAAGAGAGAAAATACATTAATATAAAATAACTAAAAGCATATGAGATATACAACTTAAATACATAATAATATAAATGCAGTACATACTTATAAATAATACATACATATACTATAATATTTATAAATATGTGATCCGGCAGTCTTAAGACGATATTGACAGGAAGTGGTTTTGCAATATTTTCATAAAAACAGGCAGACATTAACATAACTTATGAGTGCAATTGTTTGTTATCCCAAATAAATAAAAATAAAAATAAATAAATAAAGACAGACATTTTGACACTTTCGATATCAGTAGAAGAGCATTCTAAAGTTAGCTTCTAAGCTTAGCTCGGTATTACGTTTTCTTTTTATGTATTACAGTTTCAGACCGAGCTGACGGCCCACCTGGTGTTAAGTGGTAACCTCAGCCCATAACAAGCGATGCGGCTTGGGTCCTCTCCTACTAGGTATGACAAGACCCAAGTCGCATCGTATGCGCCCATAACTGAGACGTGCAGGTGGAATGTCTCGTGTGCCTGTAATTTCACCGGCAACCACACCTTTCAAACCGGAACACAGTAACGCGAACGCGTCACTGCTTGGCAGCAGAAATGGGCATGGTGGCAGTACTTCCCCGGACGAACTTGGCGTGAGTTCTACTGCTCTTAACTACGTGTTGTAGTAACACGCGTGGCTCTCTCTAGCCAATGTGACGATTAAAAAGCGCCTAAAATTGACTCATCTTACAATTCATTTGTTACTCAGCCTTCTGTCTGTAGCTTGTAGGTTCGATTCCCTACTCAGGACAAACCTGTGCGGTTTTTTTATAATCACGTAGGTGATAGAACGAGCTGACGGCCCACCTGATGTTAAGTGGTAACCGCCGCCCATACACAACAGCAATACCACTCAAGTCCTCTCCACCAGAATAAGAGATGACTCAAGTCTCATTGCGTTGCGTCCATCACCCCGAGACGGGGATGTTACGTCTCATGCGGCTGCAATATCACCGGCACCCACTCCCTTCCACGGGAACACAGCAACACGAGTGCATCACTGCTTGCCGGCAGATTACCAGGTGTGGTGGCAGTACTTCTCCGGGGGAACTTGGCACAAGTTCTACTGCTACTTTGGGTTGCTTTCGCACCACCCGGGGGACACGTGTAGGGATTCAAAGGGCTATCACGTACGGACGCGAGCAACATGGCCCATTAAACAATAAGGAACTATGATTACTGCAAAAGTTAGATTTAACTGTGTAGTCAGTCTTCTTCTTCTTCTTCGAGTCACCGGTTCTGTCGAACCAGTGTGGTGAAAGGATTGTAAGTGCGCCTCAAAGAGGCTCCTTTCGTGCACTCGACACATGTCTTCGAATTTTCAGTTCTAGGACATGTCGGTTTCCTCACGATGTTTTCCTTCACCGTTTTTAGAATGTGGTGTGCAAATAAATCATTCAATCGAAAAACTCTTAGGTGCACGTCGGTTTGAACCGGCGACCTCCGGATTGAAACTCGGGGGTCAGTACCGCTAGACCACCACGCTCTCCAGCAGTGTAGCCAGTAATCTGTAGTTCCACAGTTAAAAAAAACAGTCCATCAGTTAGTATAAGACCAACTTTCAAACGATTCCTGGAATGATGGCTGATGTCAATGAAAATGCTTGAAACGAGATTACAAAACAGTTTACATTCACAGTGACAGAACAAGTTTTGACTTGTATTCCGGAAATCCGGATGGTTGCGGCACGCCCATTTCGGTGGGCGGGGCCTCGGGGGGCGTGGTGTAGATCAACAACATTTGGATGTGCTACTTGTTTGATAGATGTATGTAAGAATTTTTATTTGAGATAATTCATTAGTTTACAATAAATAATAAATAAATATATATTGGTGTACCTACATTGTCACACAGCGCCATCTAGCCCCAAAGTAAGCTAAGCATAGCTTGTATCATGGGAACCAGACAACTGATATACATACTTATATGCTTTTCTTTTGTAAATGCATACATATAATACATATTAACACCCAGCCACAGAACAAACATCAATGTTACAAATGTCACATAAATGTTTGTCCTGAGTGGGGATCGAACCCACGACCTACAGCGTAGAAGGTAGGGCTACTAACCAACTGAGCTATGAGGCCAGTCACAACATCGTAACATTTAACTTACCCAGAAATAATTGGTAATGTGTATCTTGTCTGTTCTTCTCCGTGGAGCGTCGGAAAGGGTATGAATAAGCCTCAAACTAAGCGATAAATATGTGTGAACTTACGTTTTGAATATTACTTATTGACGTTTCCAAATCATTTCTTTATGAGCTCTATCCTTAATAAATTAGTTTTTGAGTTTTAATATCAATTACTTAAGGATAAGTATTCTTCAATATATCATAACATAGTACATTTAATCTCCTAAAGTCAAAGTCAAAACTTAATAAAACTAATTTAATAAGTAATCTTTTAAGGTGATTTTAGAGTAACTATAAGATCATTTACGAATTGGTACACTCGTCAAATTCTAATAATTTATATCCATAGAATTTATGAACAAATGTTTTTGGAAATGTGACATGACATACCCCCTCCACTCCGTGTGCTAAAATCTTTCAATAGCTTCACTAACCAACTAAAAATAAGCTTTTAGAGATTCAAAGATCCTCTTAGAAGCTTCTACAGCAGTGCCGAACATAATAAGGAATAAAGAATCCAGTTCCTGTTATTAATGTCCACCAATATTATTATTATTATTTACATATGCATTATTATTATTACTTTACATATACGTTGTTATTGTTTTGTCGAGATGTCACCCTCGTCACAGGCCCTGTCTGAAAACCAGCGCTGTCCCCGGTGTGGATGCTATGTTCATGCCTGGGATCAGCTCCAAGCTGAGACAGGCCCCTATTTGACCACGCAGTGTAACAAGAGGGCAATATTTTAGGTTAGAACATTTACTCACCGAGTGTTGTATTGTGTAATCGTCTTCTTATCTTTCTTTTTGTTTTTGTTAATGTTGTATGTAAACTGTGTGTGTTAAATACAATTTATTCTATTCTATTCTAAATGTCAATCAGTAAATTAAAAATATAATATCCCTCGTATTTATAGCTAAGTCTGTCTATTCAAACCCTATCCGACCCTACACGAGAAGGAACAAATAAGAAACCCCCTGAATAACAGTAGACCTAGTAAACAACCCCCTAGTTTTATTTTTAACAATTTAAGGATTACCGAAAGGAAAAATTTATTTTTACTTTTATTTATTAATCTTATGTTAATCCAAATTAAAATTTGTAATTTTATTTTACTACGCTTCTTATATTAATCTAGTTTATGTGTAAAGAAACAAATAATATGTTGTTACAGGCTTCACAGCTCAATTGGTAGTAATTCTGCCTTCAGTGGTGCACAGATCGTGCGTTAAAAAAATGTACCTGGGTGGGAATCGAACCCGCGACCAACAGCGCAGAAAGCGGGGTTACTACCAACGGAGCTGTGAGGTCAAAATAGTCCGCAAATAGGCAGCACTTGGGGCCCCTCTTGCGTGAAGACTGAAGGAATGGTTATCTAATCAACAAATATCCTACAGGTAGCCATCAGCTTTTTGGTTCTGGTACTTGGATGGAGTGCCCAAGATGTCCCATATATGTTACTCTACCCATGCTACGCACACCATTTCAAGCAGAAGATCTTCTGCCAAGTTCATCCGGGGAAGTCCTGCGCCATACCTATTTATGCCACCAAGCAGTAAGCAGTACCATTTGCATAACTGTGTTCCAGTTTTGGTATGGTTGCCGGTGAAATTACAGGCACACGAGACATTCCACCTACACGTCTCAGTAACGGGCGCATACGATGCGACTTGGGTCTTGTCGTACGTAGTAAGGGAGGACCCAAGTCGCATCGCTTGTTATAGGCAGAGGTAACTACTTTACACCAGGTGGGCCGTCGGCTCGTTCCGTAACTGAATCACATTAAAGACACACCCATGTCTTCAAATTTTGGTATCAGAACATGTCTTCAAAATGTTTTCTATCACTTTGAGATGCCTCTTTGGTGAAAATAAGCTGGAACCATTTAAGTAGTAAGTGAAGACCTTTGTTAATTTAAGCAAATAAAATGTTTATTGATTGATTGAAGAAAGCCGCACGACGCGATCAATTTCTCAAGCTTCTTCTTCTTCTTCGAGTCACCGGTTCTGTCGAACCAGTGTGGTGAAAGGATTGTAAGTGCGCCTCAAAGAGGCACCTTTCGTGCACTCGACACATGTCTTCGAATTTTTAGTTGTAGGACATGCCGGTTTCTTCACGATGTTTTCCTTCACCGTTTTGAGAACGTGGTATTGCGCACATAAATCTTTCAATCGAAAAACTCATAGGTGCACGTCGTTTGAACCGGCGACCTCCGGATTGAACCTCGGGGGGTCAGTACCGCTAGACCACCACGCTCTCAAAGCTAGCTAGCTTTCTCAAGCTAAAACTAACTGATGCATCTGGATTTGATCCAGTGACTTTCTGATTGAATTTCTGACCTGTACCACTGAGCAACCACAGACTGAGACAATTGCCGCATCCAATACTCATCGGTCGTCAGCGAATCGCACATCCCGACTGTCTGTGGGTAGGCGTTCGTCTGTGCTCTCATTGGGTGAATGCAAAATCAATACTGCACAGTCCGTGGACTTACCTGGGATTTTATGAATGTTTCATATGAACAGAAGAACGTACAGGTTTTATTATAGGTATCGTAAGTTTACAGGAAGTTGGAATTTTTGAGACGATTTCCACTTCCTATTTTCGTGTTGATGTTGGGAAATGGTCTTCAGGAAATGAGTCTTTTTAGACGGAGAAAATGTTTATTTTCAGCGCAGAAATAGGAACGAAATAGAACATGAAAAACAATATAAAAATTAGTTCTTCACCCACTGAGGTATGCGGAGCATTGCAATGTATTGCACTCGTAACTTTGGGACGTGAAGGTAATGTCTCACTTGGCTGTAATTTCACCGGCCTTTCAAACAGGAGCACAGTAAGTATGCATTACTGCTTGGCTGCAGAGACAGGAGTGTCCTTCTCCTTTCCTTTTCCTTCCTCCTTTCCTTCCTTCCTTCCTTCCTTCCTTTTCCTTCCTCCTCTCCATACTTCCTTTCCTTTATCCTTTTTAAAAAGTTTAACATTTTAGTTTAACTAAAAAAAAATTACCTTAACTAATCTAGTGGTACATGATGATGATGATGATGATTTTAGTTCCTTTGTATAAGCTTATATTTCTTCACCATAATTAAAAAAAAAAACTAAATCTAGTTAAGGAAAAAAGTTTTCTACAAAAGAAAAATTATTTTTGGAAAGAAAGGTAAAATACCAAAATAAATTTTGAAATTTTAGTTTTGTTGCGCACAGATTAAAATATCTTACATTTGAGTTTTCTAAGTCATTTCAGACACAACAAAAACAAAATAAAACTACTATAAACTACAGTTAACTACTAACTACCCACTCAACAGTTAAAATATAAATTGTTTTGTCGTCTCAATGCTTTTCGCATACTAATTAATATTTCAGTTTGTAGCATTTCAAATGGCTCGCGTCGCGTCGTCTCTATACAGCTTCTTTATAAAAATCTGAACGTAATCCAGGAAGGGGTTAGAAAAGGCATCAGCATGAAGACTTTTTTGTGATAGTGAGCAGACGAGCTGACGGCCCACCTTGATGGAAAGTGATCACCCGTGGACATTTTGAACTAGCCCTGTACAGTGTACGGTGTAGCCCAAAATCTAATCTTATCAACCACGCCTTTTCTTCTTTCTTATTATATTAATCATACCAATTATTAACTATACTTTTATGTATTACTAGCTGTTGCCCGCGACTTCGTTCGCGTGGAATTCGGTTTTATCGCGCACCCCTATTTGACCCCTCGAAAAAGTAGCCTAAGTTACTCCTTGTTACATCAGCTATCTGCCAGTGAAAGTCCCGTCAAAATCGGTCCAGCCGTTACGGAGATTAGCCGGAACAAACAGACAGACAGATAGACATATTTTTTTTAAATGTTGTTTTGGTATATGTACCGTGTATACATCCATATGCACTTAGTAAAAAGCGATTATTTTAATATTACAAACAGACACTCCAATTTTATTTATTTGTATAAATTTACCTGCATCGGATCGAGAGATTTGTTGTAGCAGCCTGCGTCTACGACCCATAATCATTGTATCGATAGTATTAAATTGTGTCTGATTTTGCACTACCATCTGAAAGGACTCTTACAAGTTACCACAACGTTTGGTATATCAGTTGGAGTGCAGCATCCGAGGGTAAGCTGTGGCTGAAGACAATACAAAATGGCTACGTTTAGCAACACAATATCAAAACAAAGCAACAAGTACCTTATTGCAAACGCGCAATATATACAAATGTACGTATGTATGTATGTATCAATCTGAGAGAAACTATGTTATACAGGGCGCGAGAGTATGAACCAAAAGCTAGGTTTTTATAATGAAAAATGTTTATCATCTTCTTCTTCGAGTCACCGGTTCTGTCGAACCAGTGTGGTGAAAGGATTGTAAGTGCGCCTCAAAGAGGCTCCTTTCGTGCACTCGACACATGTCTTCGAATTTTTAGTTCTAGGACATGTCGGTTTCCTCACGATGTTTTCCTTCACCGTTTTGAGAACGTGGAATTGCGCACATAAATCTTTCAATCGAAAATCTCATAGGTGCACGTCGGTTTGAACCGGCGACCTCCGGATTGAAACTCGGGTTCAGTACCGCTAGACCACCACGCTCTCGACAATGTTTATCATGAATTATATTAATGTTACCTGATGTTAAACGGTTATTTCTGCCCATAAAAAAACACGACTTGGGTGTTCCCATACCTAAGAATAGTAAGACCCAAATACTATTGTATTGCATCCGTAACTTTGAGACGTGTAGGAGTAATGTCCCGTGCCGGTAATTTCCCTGATTTCAGTTTAGTTTGTCACTGCTATCTTGACTCAATGTAGTGATTAGATTACAGATAGATAGATAGATAAAACATTATCGATCACCATACATGGAAAATTCGTTTGTATTAAAGTGAGCCTTAAATAAGCTCCAAATGCGCTGCCGAATGCTTGGAGCCAAATGCTCATAATGCATCATCGATGAACACTTCAAATTAAATGTGACATTATTTGTACTGGGACTGTTACAAAGAACATAGCTTGCGAAAAAATGATTTCCCACCCTTAGGGGTTTCTTGTCAGTTCCTCGAGGGTCGTACAGGGTTTGAACAGCCCTCAGACTTACCGATAACTACGAGTGACCTATTGAATGTTGCTTATTGACATTTCTAAGATATTTCTCTACGAATTATGTAGAAATATCTTTTTCTTGTTTGACTTGAACATAATACGTAGTTATTTGAATCGCTCGATATTGTGTTGTCATATCTCTGTGAGTGTTTGTCTGTCTGTCCCGGAGACTCATTTGAATAAACGTTTCGCTGGGCACGGCTTAAAAATACTGAGATTACGGTGGAATAGAGTGGATAAGACGTTTAGTGAGGCTATATTTATATTATATTATATTTTTATATGATATCATATATATATTTATATTTTTACATGCGAGCCAATCATATATATAAAAAAAATACTAATGTAAAATTTATCATGTGCTTCGTATTATTTGCAAAATGTTGTTCCATAAGCTATTTAAAATACTGTTACTACAAATTATTCAGTTACTTTTCATACAAGCTCAATTTGTCTGGCCTCACAGCTCAGTCGGTAGTACCTTTGCCTTCTGCGCTGCAGTTCGTGGGTTCGATTCTCACCCAGGATAAACATCTGTGTGACGAACATAGATGTTTATTTGGGATATGTATCATTTATAGTGTTTATATTTATTTGAATCCAAAATCGATCTTATTTTTGATTTACCTTTTCATTATATTATAAATAAATAATTTTGGTTGAAAAGTAACAAATTAGTTTAATTAGAACAGACCATATTGCGCTCGTTCATTTGAGATGTTAACGTGGAATATCTCATGTACCTGTAATTTCACCAACTTTTGTAACGGAGTATTAAATTTTTAGTAAAGAAACAAGCGCATGGCCCACCTGGTGTTAAGTGTTAAGCTCTGGCCCATAACATGGAATACGACTTGAGTCTTCCCCTACTTAGAAACGACAAGACCCAAGTCACATGCGCCCGCAACCCTGAGACGTGAAGGTGGAATGACTCATGTGTCTTTAGTTTCACAACTACCTTTCAAACCAGAACACAATAACGCGAATGCATTATTACATACTTGACGGTAGAAATGGGTATGCTGGCAGTACTTCCTCAGAAACACTCGGCACAAGTTTTACTCACTAAATAATATGCCAGCAATATAATTGATAGATAGAAATATGAAAGGGTTAATGAAACCCCACAACCCAGGGAATCTTAGTATGGATGGATATGAACTTTTAATGTAAATTATCATATTATGTGACTTCATTAATATATTATACACAAAATGTACGAATTATGGTTTATTATTATATCAATCCATTTGTTTATTTGCAGTGTTATTTAACCTTTATAAAAACAAATAAATATTTTAAGCTATTGCATAGCTTCTATCGCGGGCCTTGAGCGTGGAGACTGAATCCAGAAATTCCGTAACGCAAAAACCTAACACCCCCCACTCCGACCGGCACAGCGGTGATACTTTTTAGTTTTTCAATCTATCGATAAATACCAGAACTTTTAATGACTTTTTGAAATATCACGCGCAATAGCTTTACCGCGGCAGTCTCCGAGTGCCACACGTCTTTTTTTAATAAAAATAAATGTGTGTCTTATCCACACTAACGCAGCAAGATCTGAACAGCTGCAAGGATCTGTATAAAATACCAATTATTCTACTATTTTACATGTTTATTTGTATTCAGATTTTAACTCCAAATGTCCTTCGTTTTAACATTTATTTAACATAATTTCGAAAATAATTTTCATTTGTTAGAAACGGGAACTGAAGTCGTAATACTTCGTTTCATTTTTATAGGAAAACTTTTGTTTGTTTTTTGCGAGAAAATTATTTTATCTATACAAATAAATAAAATTGGAGTGTCTGTTTGTAATATTAAAATAACCGCTTTTTACTAAGTGCATATCGATATGTATACAAGGTACATATACCAAAACAACATTTTTTACAATTTTGGTCTGTCTGTTTGTTCCGGCTAATCTCTGAAATGGCTGGACCGATTTTGACGGGACTTTCACTGGCAGATAGCTGATGTAACAAGGTGTAACTTAGGCTACTTCCGAGGGGTAAAATAGGGGTGCGTGATAAAACCGAAGAAAGAAACCACGCGGACGAAGTCGCGGGCAACAGCTGGTTTTATTTATATGTTTGTGATATCGTTTGGAATAAATTCACTTGTTTAACCATTTTACATACTATACGACTAGTCGAGTTATTTTTTCTCTCGAACCAGTGTGGTGAAAGGATTGTAAGTGCGCCTCAAAGAGGCTCCTTTCGTGCACACGACACATGTCTTCGAATTTTTAGTTCTAGGACATGTCGGTTTCCTCACGATGTTTTCCTTCACCGTTTTGAGAACGTGGTACATGAATTGTCTTTTTAAGTTATCTCTTAAATAAACATTTGATTACATAATGTTTCCAATACTTCTTGTAACTGAGCTGTAATGCGAGTCAAGTATATAATAATTTAATATACTTATACTATATATAAATGTTTTTCTTTCTTAATTCCTGTTTCGGCGTATGGTATATAGTTCAATCGTATATATTTTTGTAAAAATTACATTCATGGTGCGTGTCCATTGTTGTACATAATATTATGTGTCTTATGGTCAAAATAATCGATAGAATTATAGAACCGAACCACCTTAATTCGCGCACCGTAAAAGTATATTATATAAATAAATAAATATTGGTGGACATTGTCACACAGCGCCATCTAGCCCCAAAGTAAGCTAAGCATAGCTTGTATCATGGGAACCAGACAACTGATATACATATACATTTTTCTTTTGTAAATACATACATTTAATACATATTCCAACCCAGACACAGAACAAACATCAATGTTACAAATGTCACACAAATGTTTGTCCTGAGTGGGAATCGAACCCACCTACAGCGCAGAAGGCAGGGTTACCAGCTGTGAGGCAATATATAAAAGTATATAACAGGTGTACATAGAATCAGAACAATGCCTCCCCGAGTTACATCCAGAGACAAAGCGAGTCGTGTCGCTTCCGACAACGTGTCCTGTTTATCTGAGACCCTACCATTAGTTCTCGAATTGATTTTAAATTTTTTTTATGTGAATAAATTGTTCAAAGTCAAAGTCAAAGTCAAAAACTTAATTTCCATAGAATTCATAAAGAAATGGCTTGGAAACGTCAATATTCAAAACATAAAGTCACGCGTACTTATCGATAAGTTTGATGCCTGTTCAAACCCTATCCGACCCTCCATGGGGAAGAAGTTACTTGCCACGTGATATTAAGCTGTATCTTAGCTTATAATAAAAGTAGCTGGAACCAGTTAGTAGCTAGTAGCTGTAGATTATTTTCGAGTAACTGGTTCTCTCGAACCAGTGTGGTGAAAGGATTGTAAGTGCGCCTCAAAGGATCCTTTCGTGCGCCCGACACATGTCTTCGAATGTTTTGTTCTAGGACATGTTGGTTTCCTCACGATGTTTTCCTTCACCGTTTTGAGAACGTGGTATTGCCTACATAAATCTTTCAAGCGTTAAACTCGTAGTGCACGTTGGGATTTGAACCAGCGAACTCCGGATTGAAACCTGGGATCAGTATTACTAGGCCACCACGCTCACTATACCTTAGCTTATAATAAAGGTTATATTGCTTGGTGCTTCCCTTACTTGTGCATGGGAAGACGAGTCGCATCGTAATGACTCACAGCTCAGTTGGTAGTAACCCTGCCTTCGGCGCTGTAGGTCGTGGGTTCGATTCCTACCCAAAACAATCATTTATGTGACGAACATAGATGTTTGTTCTGTGTTTGGGTGTTCATATGTATTATATGTATTTATTTACAGTTAAGTATACAAGTATCAGTTGTCTGGTTCCCATGATACAAGCTATGCTTAGTTTGGGTCTAGATGGCGATGTGTTAATTGTCCACCAATATTATTATTATTATTATTATTTACTATCATAGATTCAGCACTTAGATAAAATTCTAATTAAGGACTTATACTTAAAATGTAAAAAAATTAATGCCACTATCAACTAAATGTACGTGTGTGATTAAATAAATAAGTAAATGTCTTATCTATCTGTACGGTGAGATATGAGTTCGAGAACCATTAGTACGTCGCACGGTCGGGAACATGACGGCCCCGTTCCCTCATTGTGACAGCCCTTGATGTCACCCTGTATATCAGTAGCATCAGCACATCCTTACGATGACACAATTAGATAAAACTTGTGGGGGAAGCTTAAAACTAAGATAAGTTATGGTTATTCCGTAGTTAAGAACCCTGGGTGCAAACATTTTCGGGATCAGAAAATTTAGTTCTAGTCTTAGATGTGTGAGAGATGGCCCACGCCTCACAGCTCAATTGGTAGTAACTCTGCCTTCTGCGTTGTAGGTCGTGGGTTCGATTCCCAACTAGGACAAAATGTATTTACAAAAAACGGTATGTATGTATTCTATCAGTCGTCTGGTTCCCATAGTAAAAGCTTAGTTTGAGGCTAGATGGAGCTGTGAAATGCCCACCATTATTATTATTATATTTCGTACCTAAATTCAAAATGTATAACCGTAAATATATCTCACGTAGCCAACATAACAACAAAACATTTCAAACGGAACGCAGCACGGAACGCAACCGGATGCAACCGACGTCGCATTTCCGGTCAACAGTTAAATTTGAATTTCGAACTGATAGCGCACTCCGCCGCAGACTTTTGTTGGGTTCGGACGTGTCGCCGGTCCTCTGACGGAAATTGATTGAAGTTAGCTACGGTTTTGCAGATAACAGGTAGCCTGGAATTGAACTAACGGTTATACTGAAATATACATATCCTAAATTAAGATATTGAAGATATTTTAATGTCCTTTAAGGTTAACTGAACTATAAATATGATACACAAATCGTAGTTTTTATATCCATTAAGTCAATATGTTCAAAAAGCAAGTTTTTATTAGTTATATGTAACTTTTTGGATATCAGAATGAGTGTGTTAACGGAAAAGTAAAGAATTCTAAGTATATATGTCGCTCTGTTAAATGCTATCCAGCATTGGAAAACAGAAATATATGTACCCTTCTTCTTTTCGAGTCACTGGTTCTCTCGAACAAGTGTGGTGAAAGATTTTAAGTGCGCCTCAAAGAGGCTCTTTTCGTACATGTCGTCGAATTTTTTGTTCCAAGACATGTCGGTTTCCTCACGATGTTTTCCTGTACCGTTTTGTGAACGTGGTATTGCGCACATAAATCTTTCAATTGAAAATCTCGTAGGTGCACGTCGGGATTTGAACCGGTGACCTCCGGATTGAAACTCAGTGTCAGTACCACTAGACCACCACGCTCTCACCTTGAAATGAGTTAATGATTTTTATAGTAATCTATTAACACAAAAAACGAAATGAAAACTTCTTTCGCAATTTCTTGCCATATTTTTACCTCATTTCTAAAGTCACACATAGACTACATAGTTTGAAATCTACTTAAAGAGATAGGGTTACAACCAATACAGGTAAAAAGAAATTTAGAATACCTTTTCACTTAAAAAGTCCTACGGAAGTTAAAGGAACTAACGTTAAACCAAATAGGTTTTATTCTTTGCATAGAAACTAGCGCCAAACTCAGGGGACTTCTTACGTGGAACGGACTGTAGTCGAGACGTCGCCGCCAATTCTTGCTGTCAGATTTGACAGATGACAGCAGTTTTCGCGCCAAACGATCTTCAAGATGGCGCTAACGTGGCTTATCTCTGCTTGGAAATTGTTTTCAATGTGCGATGTTTGAGCGTGTAGAAATATAATTTAAGCGAATACTCTGCAGTCTTTTTAATTTTTGTTACCGCTTGGACAAATCGAGACAAATATCTTGGAAAAGCGAGAGTGAATAGGCTGTAGTTACCTGTCTACGGCTTCCAATCCATTTAATCATATGGTTATCGGGCGGTATTCCTGACGATCATTTTCTTCTTTTTAAGATTTATTGAAGGAACGTACCCAGCTGCAGGCCCACCTGATTTTAAGCATTATGTTCAGCCTGTAAGAGCAGTATTTAGATTTTCCCCAACAAACTGAAATTCAGAGCTCCGTTGGTGGTAATCTGCCTTCTACGCTGTAGGTTGCGGGTTCGTTGTTTTTTCTGGTTGTTAATTTGTACTTTAAGTACGTAATTACAAAAAAAGACGTATGGCACTCGGAGACTGCCGCGGTAAAGCTATTGCGCGTGATATTTCAAAAAGTCATTAAAAGTTCTGGTATTTATCGATAGATAGAACTAAAAAGTATCACCGCTGTGCCGGTCGGAGTGGGGGGTGTTAGGTTTTTTCGTTACGGAATTTCTGGATTCAGTCTCCACGCTCAAGGCCCGCGATAGAAGCTATGCAATAGCTTAAAAGTACTCTATCAGTTGTCTGGTTCTCATAGTACTATGCTTAACTTGGGACAAGATGACGCTGTAAGGTAAATAAAAAACTTAACTGCCTCGTCCATTTCATAGCCAACCCTACAACCTTGCTGGGTTATATTAAACGTATTGTTTTGCACGGTCCATTGTACTGGTAATGTTGCCAGAATATTATTGCGGTCACACGTGAAAATATTTCCCGTTTATTTCTTATCTAGATGTACACTTCTCATTTCCCTGTCACCTGTCAACAATATATGTTAAACAATTGAATATGGGCGCGGTTAAGTTAACTGAGAGTTAGTGCTGGAGCGACTACAAAGCGCCGGCAATCGAGTTTTGTTCACTTGTGTTACAAATTTACAGGTTAAACTGTGAACTTCAGACATATTTTTATTAGTTATTAATACCTTACCAATACACTGAAAAATAATGATATAAGCCAGAATTAAAGGTTATTATGCCACAATATAATGGAAACAAAATCCATTGATAGTTTTGAGCGAGTAAATTATTAAAACCTAATAACTAACACAATAATACAAGACAAAGAAGGTTTGCTGGAAGAAAACTCTTTTTAGGGTTAAGCTCGCCTTTGTACATTTTTTTATATATATTAATTTATGTTAATTTTTCTGTGTACAATAAAGAATAAAGAAAGAAGTAAAATAACAAAAAACATACACGGAAAATTTGAATAAAAATGTCATAATAGAATCAGAGATTTTTAGACTTTTTAAAGTTTAATTTACGATCGTGGTTTCGAATCCTGCAAGCTTCTGATGAAAGTAGACATTAAAAAAGATAACTATTTTGCATTGGCCCTGCAAAGTCAAAAAATATTCTCTTTATCCCAAAAAATATATTAAATTATATTTGCATAACCTTACCTTTTGAAACACCGGAGTATACTTTGAACACACGTTTATTTAACTACGTTAAAAAGTCTCAAGTTCTCAGTCACTATGTCCTCACCCGCAACAGACAAGCTCAGGTTAAAACAATGCAAAATAAACTAATTTAAGTTGATATCATGCTATTAAATAAGTATTGGAGTAACGCCTTTTGTTCACGGAGTCAGTTTGCACTGTGCGAGTTACTTACCCGCTGTCTCGCTGCAAATTTCAATTATAAGGTAGATATCTGACTGGCCTCATAGCCCAGTTGGTTAGTAAGCCTACCTTCTGCGCTGTAGGTCGTGGGTTCGATCCCCAATTCCCCACTCAGAACAAACATTTATGTACATTTGTAACATTGATGTTTGTTCTGTGTCTGTGTGTTAATATGTATTATATGTATGTATTTACAAAAAAAAAGTTATAAGTATGTATATCAGTTGTCTGGTTCCCATGATACAAGCTATGCTTAGCTTACTTTGGGGCTAGATGGCGCTGTGTGACAATGTCCAACATTATAAAAAAAAAACTGCTATTTTGTCAATTTCAGTACGTAATTGATTTGCAGCGATATTATAGTTTAATAACTCTTCTTTTCATTTTAAGTTTTAATTGAATGTCTGGCAGTGGCAGTCTTTAACTTTACGTAAGTACAGTTAATCCAAATGTCAGGTTCTTCACGATACAGGTTTTGCCTAGGTGATGACCGCAGAATAAAAGAATAAAAATAAATTGGTGGACATTTCACACAGTGCCAGCTAGCCCCAAAGTAAGCTAAGCATAGCTTGTGTCATGGGAACCAGACAACTGATATACATACTTTTTAGTTTTTTTTGTATATACATACATATTTATCAACACTCAGACACAGGACAAACATCTATGTTCGTCACACAAATGTTTGTCCTGGGTGGGAATCGAACCAAGGACCTAGAGCGTTGAAGGCAGGGTCACTACCAACTGAGCTATGAGGCTAGTCATGTATGTAACCATAGGTCACAGAAGATTTTTCTGGTTGTATTTTGGTCAAGATGTGTGTCGAGGTACTATGCAACCTGAGTCTTCCCATTGTTACTAGATTACTTAAGTTGTATCGCTACAGGATACAGCTTAACTAAAGTGGCCATCTGCTCCCCGTCACTTTGGTATGTAAAGTGAAAAACTATTTCGAATGTGTAACCTAATGTACTACGCCGTAGTACATCTACGAAGTTACTACGACGTAGCTAACAAGAAAACTGTAAGAGCTCTACAACCCAGACACACAACAAACATCTGCTTGTCAAACAAATTATTGTTGTGGGAATCGAACCCACGACCTCCAACGCAGAGTTACAACCAACTAAGCTGTTAGGACAGTCAGTTGTCTGTTTCTTTTGGGGAGAATAAATAATCTTTCTTTCTTTATTTCCGCATCAGATGTATTTAATACTAGCTGTGCCCGCGACTTCGTTCGCGTGGAATAGTGACTTTTCGGGCAGCATATTTTGAATTAAAAATGTTCACCGTGATTCTTTAAATTGACATAACTTTTTTATTTATGAACCGATTGACATGAAATAAACACTAAATGTTAAGTGAAGCTTACTACAATATATTAGTGAAAACCGTATCTAAATCGAATAAGCCGTTTCTGATATTAGCGTGCACAAACACATAGACAAACAGACAAAAAAAAATTAACTACAATTTCGGGTTCGGCATCGATATAATAACAACGCCTGCTACTTTTTTTCTACATATTTCCATTGTACAGACACCACTTTTCTACAATTTTATTATATGTATAGATTTTCCTCCATGTTTCGACACATGCTCATGAAACCGTAAAAAGATAGTTTAAAGCTATGCGGCAAATTGGATGTCATCTACAGTATGTTTGGGCGGCCGCCAAATATAACCTGTTGTTGTTTCTTATCGCTATTTACGCCATTTGAATAGATTTCATAGCTGCCTAAAGCTAAAGAAGTTAGCTAAAGAGTTTCTTTCGTGATGCTAAATAAACTCGGTATGAATATAGTTTTTATCCTAGTATACAGAAAGATTTTAAGCAGTAGAACTCACGCCACGATCGTCTTGGAAAGTGCTACCACCATGCCCATATCTGCCGCCAAGCAGTGATGCGTTCGCGTTACTGTGTTCCGGTTTGAAAGGTGTGGTTGCCGGTGAAATTACAGACACATGAGACATTCCACCTACACGTCTCAGAGTTACGGGCTCATACGATGTGATTTGGGTCTTGTCGTACTTAGTAGGGGAGGACCAAGTCGCATCGGTTGTTATGGGCAAGGTTACCACTTAACACCAGGTGGGCCTTCAGCTCTTTCCGTAATTGTATCACATGAAAAATAGGGGTTTCTTGGCGTGTCCTCTCCTGCGTCTAAACACATGTAAAGCTCAAACATTCTGAAGCAGACTACAAACATTTGAAGACTGAGTGAAGGAAATAGCAACGCCTTTTACATCGCTTTAAAATTACATTGACACTACTCTTCAAACATCGTCTTATTGTGTTTGGCTTCGGACTGTAAACATACACCTCTTATTTATCTGTACTAATAATAAAACTGAAGAGTTTGTCTGTTTGAACGTCGTAATGTCTGAAACTACAAATCGAGTTAAAAAAATATTTCTTACGATCTGTTTCGCTTATTCGTAACGAATTACAGTTAATAACATAAAAAATTAAGCTTAATTATAATAATAATAATACAAATACTTTATTGTACACTAGAAAATATTATAAATAACAATTAATAAGACATAGAACTTAGAGGTACAATGGGCGGTCTTATCGCTATGAAGCGATCTCTAAGACAACATTGGGATGGAAAGCGTATTTAATAGTTGAAGAGTGGTGTGGGGTGTACTAGAAAAAACTTACAAGAGATTACAAAGAGGAAATAGTAATCAAATAGGTAAAACTACTTAATTATTTAATGTACTTTTATATTTTATTATAAAGGACCAAATTATTATTATTTTATTGAGGAACCAAATCGCATCGGTTGTTAAGGGAAGAGGTTACCACTTAACTAAGTAAATAAAATAATAAATAAATAAATAATGGTGGACATTGTCACACAGCGCCATCTAGCCCCAAAGTAAGCTAAGCATAGCTTGTATCATGGGAACCAGACAACTAATATACATACTTATATACTTTTCTTTTGTAAATACATACATATAATACATATTAACACCCAGACACAGAACAAACATCAATGTTACAAATGTCACATAAATGTTTGTCCTGAGTGGGGATCGAACCCACGACCTACAGCGCGGAAGGTAGGGTTACTAACCAACTGAGGTATGAGGCCAGTCAAAACAGTAAAGTAACAGTTTCATACAAAAAAAACATACGTATAAATTGTGGGTTATAACCTACATTCAACCTCCTTCGTCGAGATGAAGACTAATGCTGTCAATGTCAAATTATTCACTGAAAAATGTGAAATAACCTTAAAAATCACGAATACAATGAATTACACACTAAAATGTGTACGTTTTGCCAATTATGGACCTGGAGAATTTCATGTTTCGTAATATCCATTGTTTTAATAATAATTTCTTTTATATTTGGACCCTTACACACAATATTTTATTTAGCCGGTGAGGAATCAAGTTTCATTTCCTGAAGTTATTACTACTACTAGTAGTAGAATTAGCAGTATTTGTAGTAGAAGTAACTGTCCATAGTCCGAGGAAGTACTGCCACCATAACCGTTTTAGCCATTATTCTAAGTGCACTGGTGTTAAGTGGTAACCTCTGCCCATAACAACCGATGCGAATTGGGTCCTCCCCTACTAGGTACGACAAGACCCAAGTCGCATCGTATGCGGCCGTAACTCTGAGACGTGTAGGAATGTCTTATGTGCCTGTAATTTCACCGGCAACCACACCTTTCAAACCGGAACACAGTAATGCGAATGCGTTACTGTTGGCGGCAGAAATGGACATGGTGGCAGTACTTCCCCGGACGAACTTGGCGAGAGTTCTACTTTTGAGTCTCAGAAGTAAGTGAATTAATTCTTTATAGATCATATGTTTCTCTTTTATCAGGATATCGACCCGAATTCGACACATATTTGGCAACAGAACTTAACTACGCCATCTTCATATCATTTGTCGTTGGACTAATGTGGATGACTTTCGTTGCCAATGTCGCTCTACTGATCGCTTGTTGCAACAAAATGAGGAAACTGTTGGACTTTTATGTCATTTTGACGGTTACCTCCATGGTGGTAGGTATGGGGCTGTGTGTGTGGTATGTGGTATATTGTACTGTTGTAGATAAAGTGTGTTTTGACCATTCGGACAGGCAGGGGAACGATATGGGGGCGGTGGTAGGCATTTTTATATTGAACTTCGCGAGTGTATTTTTCTGGTTGGTGGTGTTATTTTCTGTGTGCAATTATAAAATGGCTATCAGGAGATATTATTTGTTTTATTCTTCCCCATGTATAATAATATTTCCCCATGGAGGGTCGGATAGGGTTTGAACAGGCATCAAACTTATCGATAAGTACGCGTGACCTTATGTTTTGAATATTGACGTTTCAAAGCCTATTCTTTATTAATTCTATGGAAATAAAGTTTTTGACTTTGAGTTTGACTTTATTTCAGTAGATTTTTTCCGTAACTTGCTTTGGACTATTGTTGTATCCTGGCTTCCGTCGCATTGGCGAGATAAAGTATATATGTGACAACTTTCACGTAAACTGCCCGTAACAAAAGTAGTACGATACTTGGATTAAGATATGGGAAGCCAAAGTCGCGTTACTTCATTCCATTGCAATAGCGATCACCCATCCAAAACGCAGATATTCTGTACATTGCTTAACCAGTAAAATAAAGACAGTAAGATATTGCATTCCAATACAATTCTCCATTATCCTGCAAGCTGGAATATTTGCAAACATTTGTATATTTGCAATAATGAACATTTGCTCTCCGTTTGGCTTTAACTGATTTCGGACAGACAGACTAATGGCCTGAGCACTTCATTATGAGGTACCGGCGCAGGGAAAACTCGCTCCAGGAAGTTAATATCAAAACTAATTTGAATCGGGAAAATTAAATGTGCAAAATAGTTTGTTTTTGAGGACAATTATATAAACAAAAGTGTATAAACAAATTATGAACAAAATAGATCACATTAGTAAAGCTCTGTTTACCTTCAGGGAAAAAAGGCGCGAATATAGAAATATACAATTAGAACTTGAATACTTTCATTTGTAAGAAAAATGGCAACATTTGTATAAAATGATAGTAATAATAATATTGGTGGACAATCACATACAGCCATCTAGCCCCAAAGTAAACATAGCTTGTACTGTGGGAACCAGACAACTGATATAATACTTTTTTGTAAATACATACATATGATACATATTAACATGAGTGTCTGAGGACACAGAACAAACATCTATATACGTCACACAAATGTTTGTCCTGGGTGGGAATCGAACTCACGACCTACAGCGCAGAAGGCAGGGTTACTACCAACTGAGCTGTGAGGCCTGTCGTATATGCCATGTTGTCGGTACGGCTCACCCGATAGTGGCGCCATGCCTGATTAGAATTCCAACACCGCTTTCGTCTGTACGCTGAGGAATTTGCAAAAATGTTCATTACAGTACAGTTAGAAGCAAAACGATAACTGCAGCCGGTACTGTCGGCAAAACAATTACAATTTGCTTTTTTGACGAAGTCAAATGTGATACACCAATCTGACTAGCCTAATAGCTCAATTGGTAGTAACCCTGCCTTCTGCGCTGCAGGTCGTGGGTTCCATTCCCACCGAGGACAAACATATAGCGTACTTTTGTTTTTGCCTCCATTATTTACTAGCTCTGCGGTTAGGTGACAAACTCAATTTTGTATCTGTGTTTATCCGTGCCACCTGTGACGCAGGCAATCCTAGTGCAAAGGATCGTTTAATATTTCAACTGACGCATTGTGTATGCATTAATATGTTTAGTTCTTGTAAAGTTCTGTTACAATTAATTTAGCTACGAGCAGCCATCTTCCTGCGAACCCTTTAAAAACACATTCAGGAGCATTTCAAACAGTTTTTTTCACGAAATTTCGCTGTGAAATTACTCACATTGTGAGTTAAGTTTTTTAATAACCATCCAGGTGGTAGCCGCTGTGCAAATATCACTGGAATTTCTGGCCGCTTATTCTGTACTGGCCTTTTTACTTGTTCCATCATCTGATGGAGAGTGGTGGCCTAGTGGTACAGAGTACGAGTTTCAATCTTGATTTGGGTAAAAAAAAACTGGTGTACCTCCGTTTTCTATTTTTTATAATTTTCTTTTTTTATAAATATCAGACAGTAATTAGAATATATAAACATACTGAAAGTATAATGTGAACGCGTAAAGCTAAAAGTTAATTTAAAATGTAAAAAATGTAAGGTCAAATGTTTGCCCACCGCATATAAAAAGTACTAATAATCAAAAATAATATTTATTTTCCTCAATATACCGAAAGAGGAATCTTTCGGCTTTAAATTTTCAAAAACCCATTCTATTTTCTGTTTAAAGTGCTATTCATTGGTTTAAGAAACATTTTGAACCTAATCAGGAGAGGACCCAACACTTATTGCTAATTTATAATAATAAATAATAATTAATTCTTTATTTATTATTCGTCATAATAAACATTAATTTCGGAATTTCGTGTTTTCAATAGACAAAAAAAAATTACATAGTGTAATGTATGGGTAGAGTCCACCACTTAACTCACGCGTAACTTAAAATACAAAAAAAAAACATAATCATAATATTAATAATAAAAAAATCGGTTATATTCTTCTTCTGTTCGAGTCACTGGATCTCTCGAACCAGTGTGGTGAAAGGATTTAAAGTGCACCTCAGACAGGCTCCTTTCGTGCACTGGTGTAAGGGTACCCCTAAGGTACTACAACAGATATTCAGAATAGGCAGCGGAGAGCGCAAACTGAGGCATGCGTCCAGTGTGTACATTGCGTGGGGTTTTTTTATCTGCTGAGTTAATACTTTTGTTGGAACGTAATGAGTTGTTTTCCAGTTTATAATGAAAATGTTTCGTATACGTAAATAAAAAACTGACTTTTAAACTGACTGTGTGTGCTGATATCAATCAATCAATTCAATATAATATACACACACATGTATGTATTTATACAAAAGTATATAAGTATGTGTGTTTGACTGGCCTGATAGCTCAGTTGGTTAGTAACTCTACCTTCTGCGCTGTAGGTCGTGGGTTCGATCCCCACTCAGGACAAACATTTATGACATTTGTAACATTGAAGTTTGTTCTGTGTCTGGGTGTTAATATGTATTATATGTGTGTATTTACAAAAGAAAAGTATATAAGTATGTATATCAGTTGTCTGGTTCCCATGATACAAGCTATGCTTAGCTTACTTTGGGAATAGATGGCGCTGTGTGACAATGTCCATCAATATTATTATTATATACTAGCTCCCCGACCAGCCTTCGCACGAGAGTAATTTACTAGTAAATAAATGAGAAGCGCGCTTAGCAAGAAAGTGACTTTTTTAAAAAAAACTACGTTGTGGTTAAGCCCTTTTGTAAAAATAATTACAAATTACATTCAAAGTCAAAGTCAAAGTCAAAAACTTTATTTCCATAGAATTCATAAAGAAATGGCTTGGAAACGTCAATATTCAAAACATAAGGTCACGCGTACTTATCGATAAGTTTGATGTCTGTTCAAACCCTATCCGACCCTCCATGGGGAAGAACAGACAAGAAACCCCTAATTAATTCCCCCCATTCATAAACCTTCCTAGTCTATCGCTCTTTCTATTAATGAAAACTATATCAATATATTATGTGTGGTTTAGCAGAGGTGGGTGATGAAATAAGACAGAACTAGATAGCTACTTTGACAGAGATTTCAATTTTGATTTGTTATTTTTATCTTGACATTTTGTATCATTGCGGTATATTTGACTCTTGTTCTTAACTTGTTGATTTCGTATATTTATATTAATGACGAGAATTATTCTTGATTAAGTTAAATGTATTGGTAATGAATGTTATAAGTCACACATAAATTATTTTATTAAATTTTATTAAAAATTCTATAAATTTAATCAAATTCTTCTGGTTGAGTAACATTCAGTCGGTCAAAAAGTAATTAAAGCACGTGAATGTAAATAGTATTTTTAATTTAACCTACAAATTGGTGTTTCTTAGCCATTTCTTTATCACTTCCATGAAAATGAAGTTAAGACTAAATTCTCTGTACAATTTTGGATAAGTTTTAAATTTTTCCGGTAATATATTTGACTCTTGGCTATTGGAGCAGCGTTTTGAAATTTTTCGTAATATTATTGGCCATTTTTTTTTTATGTAACACAGTTACGGAACGAGCCGACGGCCCACCTGGTGTTAAGTGGTAACCTCGGCCCATAACAACCGATGCGACTTGGGTCCTCCCCTACTAGGTACGACAAAACCCAAGTGGCATCGTATGCGCCCGTAACTCTGAGACGTGTAGGTGGAAGGTCTCATGTGCCTGTAATTTCACCGGCAACCATTTGCTGACAATTTGAAGTTATGTTTTTTTATTTACTACAACATATATTTTGAAAGAAAATTAAGGCTGTAGACATACATAGCGACATCTAGCGTCGAATAGATAAACTAAGAAAATTCAAAACTAAATAAAAATATTTTACGTGCATTCAGAGATATTATAAGTTTTGTTTAAAACTGAATTTCAAATTTTAATATTTAGTGCCCACTAATACCATCTATCGGTGAGTAGCGCCGATAGAAACCTCATGAAAAATTCACCTCGGCTAGCAAGTTACTACATTACACAAACCGACTCCTCTGTAGCAAAATACACTTTGCTGCCTGAATAATAAGACAGAATATTATATTTCGCGCACATCAAGGAATAACGCCACTTAATTATTTAGCGAGACTCGGTGGGTTGAGATACAGATATCGTTTTCTTACAGAGGAAATGTTTGCACGCTTACCTAATTATTTTATTTGGTTGAATGTGTGCGATATTCCACAGTTTAAAAAGAAAGTTTGCCGCCAATTTTGACGTCACAGTTTTTTCTTTAAACCGCGACAGAAAAGAGGTTTTAACAAATTAGGTAGTATATTTCAAAATTGGCATTCACTATGCGAGAATGGGAGGTGAGTGGCGGTTTTCCGTGTAGAGTGAAAGAGGCAGACGTACATCGATACGCTCACTGTGTGTGACGCTAGGGATGTGTATTGTATCGACAAAGTAACAGTGTGTCGATGTTTGGAAGGTTGAGTGAGGCGCCCTCTGTGTGAGTTGTTGGAGGTACGTGTAGTGGATACAGAGGTATGTGTGTGTGTGTGCGTGCGAAGTGCGCCCGTGTGCGTGCGAGGGTTGAGATCGGACGCAGAGGAGGTACCGTTAGCCAAACAGGGGGTTGATTTCTAAACTAAGATATAATTTAGTTATTAATTGATAAAAAAAAAACTGTTATTGGCTGTATGATTAATTTTAAGAGCTCTTTCAGTGCATGAATGGAGCTTCTTTGAGCTGCACTTAAAAATTATTTCACCACATTGGTTCGAGATAACCAGTGACTCGAATAGAATAGATAAATAGAAGAGTTCTCTTATTTATTATGAGAGCTAGAGAGAGATACTGTTTCAAAAATAAAATAAGGTAAAATATTTACTACCACTCGTGGCTCGTTCGAACCAGTGTAGCAAAAGATGTACCCCTCTATCTTTGTCCATAAAGTTGAAAAAAAAAACATCTTGCGGAAACCGTCAAGTCCTATAATCAAAGTCATGTATGGTCGGAGCCTCTTTGAGGCGCACTTTAAATCCTTTCACCACACCGTTCCGAGAGAACCAGTCACTCGAACAGAATAAATCGGACCACGTGCTTTCTAACAGCTATCAAACTTTAAAGTTAATTACTCCATATTCTGATACTTCATCTTTTATGTATTATATTCTAAAAGCAGTAGAACTCACGCCAAGTTCGTCCGAGGAATTACTGCCGCTATGCCCAGTTCTGCCGCCAAGCAGTGACGCATTCGCGTTACTGTGTTCCGGTTTTTGAAAGGTGTGGTTGCCGGTGAAATTACAGGCACATGAGACATTTTAGCTGCACGTCTCAGAGTTATGGGTGCATACGATGTGTCTTGGGTCTTGTCGTACCTAGTAGGGGAGGACCGAAGTCGCATCGGTTGTTATGGGCCGAGGTTACCACTTAACACCAGGTGGGCCGTCGGCTCGTTCCGTAACTGTATTTAGTAAATTTCAGTAATGAAAACCAAAAACACGCTGGGAAATTTCAACCCCATCTTTGCGATTTGTACAACTAATCTCCACCACCCTCGCGTAATAGGCCATCTCCTCGTCGCCATAGCAACAGCGCAAAATGGCTGCCATCCCTCCCCCCTTCCACCCGCGCCGAGTATATAAGCGCACCCTCGCTGTACCAGCCTCAGAGCGCCAGTGCATTTAGTCAGAGCACGTACTGTCCATTTTAATAAAACACAGTTTCTTTTAATTTCCGCCTTCGAATATCAGTTTCCACTCGCGATTTTATTTATGTTACGTCTGGTAAAATTCTTTTATTTTTTATTTGGTGATGGTGGTTCCAGCAATTTGCAGGTAAGTCTTCTAAGTTATTGCCAAGGTCTCGGAGTCGAAGCCGCTACGGGAGACATCGGCCACGTGTCAAAAAGGTATATATCGATCTCTGCAGACGAGAGGGGGTAAAAATACATCATCTCGTCTCCGCACAGGAGTGTACACTGTATTCTCTAGTGATAGAGTCCACAGTTGTCTGAACTAACCCGCAGTTTCCACCTTGTTCGGCGCATCGGTTCGCGAAAATTATTAATGTTTCAATTGGTTGTGACTCGCAGTAATGGATGCTAAAAGTTTTCTCGTGGTTTTTGGGAACCAGGGGAATGACGTTAGGTAATTCAATAAGTGCTCGCAGTCTGACTAAGTTACGTCAGTTTTTGTACATTATTTTATTGCAAAGGTGCTTATAACTAGGTTTTGTTACGTTTTACATGCAATATTGTACTTTAAATTCTTTAATAAATATACGGTCAAATATTTATATTTTGATTCTGTGGGACAAGACCAGCCTCGTAATATATAAACATGATAATAATATTACGTAAATTATATTTTACACTTTTTACGATAGTAATATCTCACGGTGACGGTAATTAAATAGTACTTCAAAATTTTCTCATGCAAACTTATAAATTGGAGCCCAACGTGGTACCATTAAATCATATTTTTTTTTCTCATTGGTTGATAGGAAATCAATCATAAATATTTCCTGTGGTTATGTTTTAAAAATCTTTGAAGACTTACGATAAAATTAAAAAAATACATTTATAAAGCGCCTAAATTTATCCTGTAATTTTAGCAATTTTCGAAGCGCATAAACTATTGTGAACGAATCAAGTCGCATACAATTTGAATAAATCTCTAATTCGATATGTTTAGTTGTTCTATTTGCATCATTTTGGCACCCAACACGGGACTTTGAGTCCTCTCAGTTACACAGACTCTATGCTTATAGTTGGTAACATTTAGTTCAGTATCAAATTAAACTTCAAATACTTTCTTAAATTAACGTCAATACATTGATTTCACTTTTAATAGCAATAGTTTTGGAATGAAAATGATTAAACATCTTTATAGTACATATAAATGATAACTACTTCAAATCTTTCTAAATCTAAGAATCTTAAGGTTGAACAGACTCCAGAACTAACAAAAAAATTGGTTCTATTTGATGTTACAAACATCTTCCACCTCTATATAAAGTGGACTCTCAAATAGAGTTATAATTTTATACACAATGTAGAATGAAATAATAATGTTAATTTCGTTTCTTTATTATTGTAAAGTTCGATATTATAAGACATATAGTAAGTTACTGTCTCAAAAAGGGAAATAAAGACAAATTTTTCCTCAATTAATCAAAATAATAGGTTTTTGTAAGTTTTAAATCTGTGTGAGTGTTTTATGAAAAAGTCTTAAAATTTGTTTCTAGGAAGTGTTATATTATTCCTAATTGTTGCAAAAAATACTAATACTTATAATACATACATAAAAAATTGTTTTTTTAATGTAATCTACTACAAGACTTGATGATTACTTTTACTAGTTCCTTACAAATACTTTATATGTAAAAATCTCTTTACATCGTAGTATGTTCATATCATTACCCTTTAAGTAGGTACGACCCAAATCTGTATTGCGCCCGTAACTTTGAAGGTGGAATGTCTCATGTGCCTGTAATTTCACCGGACACCGCATCATTTTAACTGGAACACAGCAATACGTACGTGTTACTGCTTGGCAGCAGAAATAGGCATGGTCGCAGTACTTCCCCGGACGAACTTGGCACAAGCTCTACTGCCTGTAAAAACCTTTCAGGCAGTTAGCATAATTTACCAATAATCTTGTATATAGGAATTTCAGTCTGGACTATATATCTACTATACTATTTATGTACGACTACTATGTAAAGGATGCTTAAAAATATATATTCACATTAATATTGCACTCTTTTTGGTATTTTACATAAGGTTACATAACTTTTTACATAACGAGATCGGATGAGTGTTTTAGCTTATGTTACAAATACAAATATCTACATTACTTTGTCTTGAAAAAGTTTTTTGCAAATATGGCGTCTTTTTGTTGTATTCGGGTAATAAAAATTGGTGGACATTTCACACAGCGCCATCTAGCCTCAAGGTAAGCTAAGTAAATAGCTTGTATCATGGGAACCAGACAACTGATATACATACTTACATACTTCTTTGTAAATACATACATATCAACACCCAGACACAGAACAAACACTCGTCACACAAATGTTTGCCCTGGGTGGGAATCGAACCCACGACCTACAGCGCAGGAGGCAAGGTTACTACCAACTGAGCTGAGAGGCCAGAAGGTAAGGTTTAGAACTCACTACCTGCGCCTTCATTAATCCCTTCAACTTGGACTTTTCAATTCCACAGACCTCTAGGTCTGGACACACCCATTGTCTATGCAGTGTATTGAAGTCAACCGAAGGCATATTCAATATAAAAAAAATGGAAAAGAAAGAAACAAAGAAAGAAAACCTTTATTTGTAGCTAAGATACAATCTAGTTCGTAAAGTTATAACTACTACTAACACTAACCTAAAACTAGGTTCTTAAGTTAATAACTTATAAAGTTAGTTCTGTCTATAGCTAGCTCTGCATATTCTACGCCTAACCTTTAAAGGTGAAATTACAAGACATATTTTGATACACAGGGGAGTAATAATATTAGTGAGGGGATAGATCCCTTATATCTTGATATAGCGTTGCTATTCTTCAATTAATTACTACAATTCTCGTGTGTCTGGCTCTCTCTCGGCAGTGCTGAAAGTTTAAATAAAGTACGCCTCAAAGAGGCTCTTTTCGTGTAGTTGTAGGTAGGTATCTGCCTGTATCTTCACGAAGTTTTTCTTCAGTTTTAGGACCGATTTATTTTTAATATGGCAAATCAAACTGTTTCAGTTTACAAATAAAAGCTAATTATTCGATTTGATAGCCCTGGGCTAAGTTAAGTGCCTTCCTATATTTTATTCATACAGTTAATAGATTATTCTATCACAGCCAAAATTTCCATACTATTATCGTGTGACTGATTATAACGAACCGGTGTGCTGACAGGATTAAAGATTCCAGTGTATTGAAAAAAACTATGGCGATGTTTTTATATAAATAAAAAAACAAATATAAATATTGGTGGATATTTCACACAGCGCCACCTAGCCCCAAAGTAAGCTAAGCATAGCTTGTATCATGGGAACCAGACAACTGACATACATACTTATATACTTTTTTGTAAATACATACATATTATACATATTAACACCCAGACAGAACAAACATCTATATTCGTAATACAAATGTTTGTCCTGGGTGGGAATCGAACCCACGACCTACAGCATAGAAGACAGGGTTACCAACTGAGCTGTAAGACCAGTCTAAAAATTTATTTTTCAAAATATCCATAACTTAAAATCTCATAAGAATTTTTACGTCCAACGCCGTTCAGCCCTTGGCCTCTTTATTGATTTTTCATTTTCAATATTGCGGGCGTGTTAATGATGTCCTCTGCGGAAATTACACCTAATACTCTGTGTTATCAGGCTGTACTTCTATTATACTAGTAGTAAGCCTACTCTCGCCTGCTAAGACTGCATTGACTGCAAATCTTGTACAGGATCTAGAAGAAATATGGGTTAATTGTTTAATGCATGTAATAATTTATTCTAGCAAAACATAATATGTCTTTTTTTGTGTTGTATATGTTTATTGAACAAAGATATATATTTTTATATTATAACCTCATGATTTCAGAAGTTTTAAACACCCCAGTTACCCCATGAAGCACAAGATAGGAAATAGGGCTTTATGTAAGTATAAAAAATTGCATATTTTGCAACACGTTATGTAAAACAAATATATTGGCGTTAACTTTGACAGCTTCAAATTTTAAACCACAGATTCTATAAAAATCAGTCACTTATTCCATACATCCAGTGACATTGACTGTTTCATATTTTAAACCACAGATTCTATAAAAATCACTCACTTATTCCATACATCCAGTGACATTGACAGTTTCATATAAACCACAGAGTCGGTATAAATCATCCGCCAATTCCATACACCCAGTATAAACCAACAGCCCCTAAAAAATATGAGTAATAAAATGGCAACAATTTTCGCGCCTAGCCGAGAAATGTCTCAGATTGACAGATCAAAGGAGGGAACAGGAAAATAGTGAAGAAAAATTCCTTGAAGATAATAATAGAGATTGAATGTCTATTCACAACTTGGGGAAGATAATAGCCCTATTATCATCCCATTGAGAATATTTGTTTCTTGATTGTGAGATTTTTGGTTCTATCATATCGGTTTTCTCAAGATGTTTTCCTTCACTGTTTTGAACGTGTTGAACGTGGCAATGCGCACATTTTTGTCTAGTGAAAACACTGATTGGTGCACTTTAGGAATCGAAACAGCAACCTTGGAATGAAACTTAACGTCTGTACCAATTGGCTACCACGGTTAAAGCTATTTACTCACGGTTGTAAAGAGTAGGCTCTCCATACACAGGTATGGATCGACAAAAGTAGCGTTGTAGAGTTACTCTCGTAACTCTTAGTCGCGAACGTGCTGTCATGTGCCTGTAATAATTGCATGCCAGGGAAATTACACTGTAATTTCGCTGGCAACCTTTCAAATAGGTACCTATACAGGTACTACTTTTCCTGGCGTACTCTCAAAACTTTACTGCCAGTAAATTTGTAATTATTTACATATTAACTTTAAATAAAAATCATTCCCTATATAGACATAAAATAAAAGTTATGTGTGATATCGGACAGTAGAGAATTAAGGTCATCAGGTCATTGCCCGACAGTTGAGTACAGTAGGTGGTGATAACTGCTCGGATGCTGGATCGATAAGGCGCGTCTGTGTACTAGTCGTGTCCAATGACACTATTTAAACTATCGATAAAATTAAAAGATACCATTTTTTCGATGAAAATATTGTAACATGTTTCATGGATGTTTCTGTGGTAGTTTTCATTTGATTTTATTTTTCCATATATGTTGACAGTAAAAAATCTTATTAGACATACTAATAAAAATATAAGATGAATATATATCATGAGTTGCCAAATAACTGTTACTAATTTTAATGATCATAAGCAAAAATGATTTCGAAAAATTCCCGATTTATACATAGAAAAAAATACCATAATACATAATATCTACGGAAATATGTCGTATTTCCCGTAATTTTAGAGAAATCAACGTTTTTGGCTTGTTTCTGGCCATGGTTTCACTCGCATGGTGTCGGGGTAAAAGTAACCTATTTGTTATTTCAGGACATCGTCTACCACAAATTAAAGTTAATATGTTCACATTAATATTGATGTAAGTGTAGTTACTGCGTATTTTCTTTTATTTTAAAGAAAATTATTTGATTCAATTTTACGAAGAAAAATGAAAATATTATTCAGGAAATACAAGGTAACCAATTGAGCTATTAAAAAGCCGTTCCCACCGCATTGTAGTTACGAGTAATAAAGCAATAAACATGTGCTGTACATTTAAAACCAAAACCAACCGGTGCACTTTAAACTGCTCACAGTTTAATTCAATAAAGATGGCGTCTAAATCACAGCAAACCTAATAAAGGTTATATAATTTGGTACAGCTTGATACATTTAGGATGAGCTCTGGAGAAGTTAATGTTACCTGACAGGCCGAAATGGAAACCTTTACATTTCTGGACGTGGAATATTAAATGGTCATTTATACTGGGTATGTTAAAATGATAAGAGGAATTGAATACCTAGAACAGTTCTGAATCATTAATACTTATTGCAAAAGTCTTGTAGTAGTATTTACGACATCTTATAGACAAAATGGTCTGCATTTATTTAATGATTGAAGAGATAAGATAAGAATAGATAGTAAGAGAAAGATAAGAATTTAGAGATTGATTTAGCCGATGATTAGATTCGATGATAGAGGCTATTAATAATAATATTAAAAACAATGTCCTATCTCTAATGAAGTTTTAAATATGTGTTTTTGATTTCAAATTTTTGATCATAGACTTAAAAAGAATTATTGTTCTGTGTGCATACAGATGCTGAAACTGTAGAATATTAAGAACTGAATATATACAAAGGGATGGTTTAGTTGTTTAAAATTTAAACATCTCGAAGAATTTAGAGTGATTTTGCTGATGAGATTTATAATGCAAATTGCAATAATTGTTTAACACGCTAGTCTCCTTGGCTAGTCCTTCACTATAATCTACCCCCGTTTTTTATTTTTACTGTAATTTCATCAAAGTTTACTTCTAAGTTATCTAAGTTCTAAATCTAAATCTAAGTTTAGTTTTTGTGTGTAGAATCCGTATAAGAATAGAAAAACAATGGTTTATTATTAAATTAATAATTTTAAATCTTGTTTTTATTATATATTTTCCAGCCTATTTCGTAATATCCAACAGATTAAACCGAAACTTTCTAACATTGTAATTATTAGCTAACTCAGTATATTAAATAATTACCGGCAGATACCCACCAATTACATGGTATCCACAATTTTCTGGCAATTTGCGAGCTTGATGGACCCACGAGGTGACTGCTCAGCGGCCATTAATTGAATAAAATGTTAGTTTAATATTTTGGTTTCGCAATTTTGAATTTATGAGACTAAGATGTGAAAATCTTGAATTTCCGTTTCGAATTTTAATAATTAAAATGGATCTAGTAGTCAATTTAAAGTCTTAAGTATCACTTTTCACTTTAAATTTTCTACACAATTATTAATAAGTTTTTAAGTCTCAAATGAAAACTCATTGGCCTACTGCGGGATACGAACCAGTGACATCTGGATTGCAACACGGGGCTCCGCAACGCGCTCTCTAGCCAAAACAGTTAGTCAAGCTCGTTTGTCCGCCGGGGACGAACACAAATTGACAGATTGCTCTCAAATCAGCGTCTTAAAATGTTTCATAATGCAATTAAAAATAATTAAGCTCACTGGAAAGGTTGAGTGATTAACCGACGTTGAGATAGGGTGGTATAATGCCATTTGTCTACATAAAAGTAATATTTTAGTGACACCCTTTAGATAATAATTTACAATTTTGTCCTCTTTAGTAGCAGTAGAACTTAGGCCAAGTTCTTTCGGGGAAGTACCACCACCATACACATTTATTGTGTTAAAAAAACTTCGCTAAACCATGCTTTAAAACAAATTCCATTTATTGTAGATACAAACTGTTTGCACAGTTGTGAGATTTTAGTTATATGATTGGAAAACACATAAAACCCGGTACTGAGTGAAATCGGGGACAGATATTATAATTTGACACTGTTACTGTTATTATAATTTGACAATTTGACACTTTTTGAAAATTATTAATTAAGGTTTTATATTATTAATTAATTAATTAAGGTTAAAATAGCTTTTTTGTATTATTTAGTATTTGTTTGTATTATTTATATGTGCCAAAATTGTTTTTCTACCTGACTGGTTGACTGGTAGAAAATGCATTTGCATTAAGTCCGCCTTTTGTACATTGTTTTTCTGTGTGCAATAAAATATTAAATAAATAAATTAATAAATAATATTTTTTATAGACATTTTAATAAGTAAACGTATTTTTACCATGTTACATTTGTGGTTAATTTATATTTTATTGTTGAGAGAGTACACACTTGAGACTCGGTGACCATGTAAAAATGTATGAATTGAATCTGGACTCACGTTCATGGCAAATAAAGCTATTCTAAGGTTTCGATATTTTTCTATCGATAAATTCTAAAATCATCGTTAGATTGTGAAATTCATCGATAATTATCCCAACTCCATTAGGACCCCTTATGATGTATGCATAGGTACTTGTGTGTGTGTTAGTGAAGGGAGAGTAGCCGAGTGGTACTAGCCATCTGGTTTTGATCCAAAGGTTGTTGGATTAAATCCGGTGGAAGTGTACCCAAATGTGTAAACATATAAATAATAAATAATAGTTTGTATGAACGTAATAATAAAAATAATATCTTCATATCTCTCAAACAGCGCATTTCATCAAATAACTGAGCATTCCTTATGAAATATGTAATTCATTAATATATATATATATATATATATATATATATATATATATATATACAGGGTTACAGGAAAAGTCGTGCTAGATCCGTTAAGGGCGTGGAGTACCCATCATTTCTGACTTATTTCACTATGAAACACCCTACCCTAAACTTAACCCTTTTCGAGATATTCGACTTTTAATTTTTTATTGAATAATGCCGATTTTTAGGCTACGAAATTTATTTTTGTTTATTTTGTGTATCTTATTATTATTATTATTGCATTTTTACATGTGTAATAAGATGCTTTAGGACATCAATCATTAAAATAGTGCATAAGTTAATTGAATAGACCGTAGTAGACAAGTGAAAGTAAAAAAAAAAAAAATATATTAGCAAGCTTATTTTTCTCTAAGGGATATCTAAAAAAAATATTATGACAAGTGTTCGGCAGATATTTTTTAAAATATCCACGTTTCATCAGCTATCTAACGAGGTATAATAATCTAGGGTTTTATTCAAATGCATTGGAAAAAAATTAGTTTCATAGGCGACAGTGGAGAAGAAAATTTATACTTAGCCCTAAAAAGTAAAATAAAACATTAGGTATGCATGAAATGTCATTTATTAAAGGTTTTCACACAACTTTTTCTTATTCTACAGTTCATGTTCAACATGGCCGCCTCTATTTCTGAAACATTGTCGCATCCTTCTACGGAGACCAGTCTTCACTACTCCAGTGGTCAACGTGGTCCTCATTTTATTTGCTGCATCCACAATCCTTTCTCTTAAGTCTTCCACAGACAAAACTGGATTCGGCTCGCTGTACACAAGACTTTTCATGCACCCCCATACATGAAAATCCATGGGAGTTAGGTCCGGAAGATGACGTCCTACACACCTGAGGAATATGCTGATATGCTTATTTGTTACGGATACTGCGATTGTGTGTCTGCGCAAGCTCGTAACGAATACATAACTCGCTACCCCGGTCGTCGAGTGCCGGATGTGGCCTGTTTTGACAGAGTTTATCGAAGACTTAAAGAAACTGGCTCTGTTTTGAGACGAAATACAGACATGGGAAGACCACGAATTGACGACGAAGAACAGGACAATGAGATAGTGCAACGCTTTCGAGCGGATCCGACTACTTCCACTAATATTGTTGCCCGTGATCTGGGACTTTCGCAATGGAGAGTGTGGTTTACAGTGCATACTGCTGGCCTATACCCGTACCATTACACGCCGGTACACGTTATTGAAGAAGGAGACCCCGCGAGAAGATTGGACTTTTGCAGATTTATGCTAAATGCTGACGTAGAAGACCCAGATTTTCTAAGAAATATCTTGTGGACGGATGAGTCCAAATTTGATAAAGATGGCATAACCAACTATCACAACGTCCATTACTGGGCCCCAAAAGAACTAAGGAATCCCAATAAGAAAAGAGTGAAAGGGTCCCAACGAAGATTCAGCGTGAATGTGTGGATGGGCATTATCTCTAATCATTTGATTGGACCTTACTTTCTCCCGGATAATCTAAATGGGGAAAGCTACGAAAATTTCCTGAGAGCAGACTTGAGTGATTTGCTGGATGATCTGCCACTCAACCTGATCAGGGACATGTGGTTCCAACACGATGGCTGCCCTGCCCATTTCAGGAGAAGTGTCAGAGACTGGCTGGACACAAATTATCCAAACAAATGGATAGGACGAGGTGGGCCGTTGCCATGGCCAGCAAGAAGTCCGGACCTAACTCCCATGGATTTTCATGTATGGGGGTGCATGAAAAGTCTTGTGTACAGCGAGCCGAATCCAGTTTTGTCTGTGGAAGACTTAAGAGAAAGGATTGTGGATGCAGCAAATAAAATGAGGACCACGTTGACCACTGGAGTAGTGAAGACTGGTCTCCGTAGAAGGATGCGACAATGTTTCAGAAATAGAGGCGGCCATGTTGAACATGAACTGTAGAATAAGAAAAAGTTGTGTGAAAACCTTTAATAAATGACATTTCATGCATACCTAATGTTTTATTTTACTTTTTAGGGCTAAGTATAAATTTTCTTCTCCACTGTCGCCTATGAAACTAATTTTTTTCCAATGCATTTGAATAAAACCCTAGATTATTATACCTCGTTAGATAGCTGATGAAACGTAGATATTTTAAAAAATATCTGCCGAACAAGTGTCATAATATTTTTTTTAGATATCCCTTAGAGAAAAATAAGCTTGCTAATATATTTTTTATTTTTTTACTTTCACTTGTCTACTACGGTCTATTCAATTAACTTATGCACTATTTTAATGATTGATGTCCTAAAGCATCTTATTACACATGTAAAAATGCAATAATAATAATAATAAGATACACAAAATAAACAAAAATAAATTTCGTAGCCTAAAAATCGGCATTATTCAATAAAAAATTAAAAGTCGAATATCTCGAAAAGGGTTAAGTTTAGGGTAGGGTGTTTCATAGTGAAATAAGTCAGAAATGATGGGTACTCCACGCCCTTAACGGATCTAGCACGACTTTTCCTGTAACCCTGTATATATATATATATATATTTTTTTTTTCTTTATATAATTTTCACATTAATGTCAATAATGATAAACCTATTGTTTACTCAAACCCTACATAGGTTTGAAAACACTATTAAATAGAAAATATATTGTATTTTTTGTTAGATAAATAAGTAAAGAGCCATCCAAAGTATTTAGATCGAAATGCAATTCACCCATCTAAAACTACCCGTATTCGCGTACCTACCCCATAAAGTAACGGAGCGTGAAGGTTTCTGACATTTCCCAAATGTCAAGTCCCCATTTCGTTGCCATTATGGAAAAATAATGACATTCAAATGTCAAAATTACCTACCATGTATTTTGCTAGTCAACATACACATTAGATTAACGCCTTGTTCCCCGAAGGGGTTAGCAGATCCTAAAGGGGGCTTTTTTTACCTTGTGGGTAAAATAGTCGTTGGAACGCAAACGTGATAAGAATTATCGCCAGAACTAAACCCGCGAGAAACTCCAGTAAATTATTTCCATATCAGTCTTCCTTAGTGACGACAGCCGAGGCAAATCCTGAACCAGTAAAACTAACAAATTCAACCCGATTTCATTTATACACGTTAACATAATCTCGAACAAGGGTGAGGAAAGGATTAAAGTGCGCCCAAAACAGGCTCCTTTCATGCACTTGACATGTACTGGATTTTTGTTTGTCTAGGACGCGTCGGTTTCCTAACGAAGTTCTCCTTCACTGTTGAGAACGTGGTTAATAGTTTTATTGTCGAAAACCTCACAGAGATATTAAAGGCGACACAAATGTCTAAGAAGTAGGCTAGGTATAGTGTAATATAACTAATCTCTACCAACATTTCTTTATTTGAATTTGCAGTCCTAAACAAAGTAAATTTTACCTAAATTTCAAAGTAACTTAGTCAAATGCCAACGAATTTCGATAAAATAGCCCAAATTGCAACATAAATCTGTGCTTAATATTTAAGTTATTCCCGCCCGCCGATAGATGGCGTTGTTACCGAAATTCCGACCCAACTTCGCTTCGTAGCATAGTTTCTCTTGAATTTATGCCAAATTCGCTCCATAGACTTGAAAGTTTGGCTTGGAAGCTGTAGATTAAAGTTTTGTTTAGCAAGACATTGAATGCGGGGGAAGATAGCAAAAATATAACTTAGTAGGTAAGTATTCATACCCCGTAGTAGTACTACTATGGTACATGCTTTTGTAAATTTAATTCCAACATTTGATTAGTAAATCAATTTACAATTATTTTCCATAATCAACATTATCTCGGTCATTAACTTAAGTCTAAATATGGCTTAGTCCTACCATTATTATATACCTATATAGCTAGATAGGATATAATATCTTGAATACTATAATTACCTATGGCAAATGTTAGATTAGGTATACCTACATTCTTTCTTTCTTCTTACATCTAAAAATAATAATAAGTTGTTTTGTCTGTTCGTAATTATCTAAAGTTGCTAAAAGTAAATGGCTATGTAATGATATGGAATAAAAAAATAAATTCTAATGTTGAAAACAGTAAAGTGCTCGGCCGCAAAGTGATACACGTAGCGACATCTATTGTCGGGTAGCATTATCTGTCACACTCGACTGCCTGTGCATTTTCAACGAAGCGAAACGCAATTTTGAAAATTATTTACAACTGAGTTAGCTAAAGATCTCTTTTTCTGAGTTTTGAATGGAAATCTAGTAATTCGGATTTACTTTCAGTTTTGATCGCAATAATGTAACAAAATGTTTCGCCGCAGTCATAATATAACATGACTATTAATTACTTCACCCATTCATTGGCCCTAAATCATTCCACTGACGGATAAATAACTAGCGACCCATCCCGGCTTCGCACGGGTGTAATTTACTGACAAAGAAATAAACCCGCGCTTATCAAGAAAGTAGTAACAGTCAGTTATAATAGACAGTTTTTGACAAAAGACTGACTGTCTTAGTTCAACCTTTTTATACAAAATATTTACGCATAACCTTCCGCGTTTTATCGCTCTTTCTATTATTGACAACCGTATCAAAATCCGTTGCGTGGTTTAGAAGTAAGCGGAGAAACACAAAATTAAAAATTAAATAAGCAAAATGTCAGGGCACATTACTTATTAATATTATAGACCGTTTTTTCATCACATAAATCGTGGGCGAATCGAACACAGACCAAATCTGTGTGATGCAACGTAAACTTAAAACATCTTTATTACATTTTCATAAAATATTTATCTAGCATATTTAAAAAGCACTTTTCGCGCTTGTACAGAAAAAAATTAGTAAACTAAAAAAAATTGGAGGCGCCGGGTATCGATCCCGGTACCTCTCGCATGCTAAGCGAGCGCTCTACCATCTGAGCTACGCCCCCTGTGTCAGAGAGGTTGAAATTAAGTAACGGTTTCTAAATGAAACTTCACATTTATTACAGATACAAGTATAGTTACTATGGCAACCACGATTTAATTTTCCAGTACTAATAAGGAAGTTTCTATAAATGTGGGCCTCTTCTAGTGACTAAGATATTAATTTTACCTATGTTTGTGTTAAAATATTCAACCACATAATTATTTTGCGCAGCAAAACGGAAAACCGACTTCTTCGCCAATGAACAAGAATGATTTCTTATCTAGGGCTTGGATGAAATATTTTTTCCATCTATTTTGATTTCAAAACAAAACGAACGAATCGATTTTGATAAAATTTGTATGGAACCAATAGAAAAGAACTATCCATTGATATAACATTATTATTTTTCAATTCGCTTCATAAATGGCGGAGTTGTAAGATGACAAACACAAAAAAAGAACAAATTAAGAACCTCCTCTGTTTTTTGAAGTCGGTTAAAAGTTCATAAAAACCTATTTCGGTACTGACCCTAAAAAAAAAAGTTGCAAATAACTATTTCATTTGTATTATAAACATATATAATTTCTTTTTCCATTTTCATTTAATTTTGATGGTTGACAAAAACGAAAAATCGGATTAGTTTTAAGCCTGCTAGCAACTTAGGATTGCAAAAAATACCGCCCAACGTGGGGCTCGAACCCACGACCCTGAGATTAAGAGTCTCATGCTCTACCGACTGAGCTAGCCGGGCTGATTACATTATCTTGAAATTACGCAATATATTTAGAAAAATTCTTATATTGCTATTAATTATTTTCTTTACATATCCATTTATATAGATTCCGAATGGATCCTGATAACAAAAATAAAAGTGTATTTTCTCTATTACCTGACTACAAATTTCGATTTATTTTATTTTTAAGAGCAGTAGAACTCTCGCCAAGTTCGTCCGGGGAAGTACTGACACCATGCCCATTTCTGCCGCCGAGCAGTAACGCGGTCGCGTTACTGTGTTCCGGTTTGAAAGGTGTGGTTGCCGGTGAAATTACAGGCACATGAGACATTCCACCTACACGTCTCAGAGTTACGGGCGCATACGTTGCGACTTGGGTCTTGTCGTACCAAGTAGGGGAGGACCCAAGTCGCATCGATTGTTATGGGCAGAGGTTACCACTTAACACCAGGTGGGCCGTCGACTCGTTCCGTAACTGCATCACATAAAAAAAAAAAAACGACCCATATAAAACTTTCCAATTCCACCATTTATAAATTGTTTATTTCACAAACTTTTTTCGATATTTCTCTTCGTTTCTAATTGCTTGCTATTGTCATAGAGGGGTGACCAATTAGCCGAAATTCTAAAATTCAAAATCGAGTAAAAAAATCCAACCCTTCACTCGCTCGTTAATAGTTTAACCGGACTTTGCCGGATCAATCCGGATGCATTGTCGCCGGTTTCAAGTTTATATTTGTTTGATTTATTGCTGATTGCTTGGATTTTAAAAGTTTAAACGATCGGGGTCGATTTGTTTATTTTGTGTGAAATAATTATTGAGAATTTTAAAGACTGCCTCCGCCATTTTGAGTTTGAAGACGCGCCTGTTCATTCGAAGTTGGTCTGAATGATATAGGCAAATATACATTCTGCTGTCTCATGTGACTTAGTACTTGATGGAAGGTGTTGCTAGAAATAAATTTTATTGTTTTGTAGATGGCTCAAATGATATAACTAAGTTTTGTAAATTAAGTACATTCGTTTTTCTAAATTGTTCTTAAAAAAACTTTTTAATATTCTAAGACACTTTTTATAATAGTTGAAAATCAGGGATTATGTACTCTAGGGTAGGTATCCGCTTAAAAGTGCACGAAAGGAGCCTCTTTGAGGCGCACTAAAAATCCTTTAACCACACTGGTTCGAGAGAACCAGTGACTCGAATAGATAGATAGATAGACCACACTGATTCGCTAGAACTAGTGATTAGAATAGTACCTAGTGATTGACTTATGAAAAAATTAACAATTCCATTCTGCAACTAATTAACACAGAGTCTAAGAATTGGATAACACCTATTTGTAAAAAAAAACAAACGAAAAACTAGCGAGCAGTAAGTAGTCGTACAAAGTACCTGTTCAGTTCAGTAGGACAAACCACAGCCAGCCTATCGGAGGTACTTAAAAGTTGCGTAGCTGCAAATATACTCAACATCAAAGCCGGTCCGGTCCGGTCCGCACCGGTTACAAGCGGTTATAAGCAGTTATTACCGGATCTGGGTAGGGTTACCAGTCTGCGGCTAATGATTTTTAATTAATGCCCGTATGTACTAACGTTGATACGCTTATGCAGGTACGCTCAGGTAGTTTCATTTAAAGGAGAGCGTGGTGGTCTAGCGGTACTGACCCCCGAGTTTAAATCCGGACGTCGCCGGTTCAAATCCCGACGTGCACCTATGAGTTTAAAAGTTCTGGTATTTATCGATAGATGGAAAAACTAAAAAGTATCACCGCTGTGCCGGTTGGAGTGGGGGGTGTTAGGTTTTGACGTGACAACGTCTTATAATTCGATAGAGCCGGCTGCACGCACGAAAAAACATGACTCATGCGGCGTTACCTCGCTCTGAGGCGTTCCATGTAAGGCTTGTGCAAGTGCAAGCGAGAGCGCGGAACGAGCGACAAAGAAGCACAATCGGCCTTTGCGTTCGGCAGCGTTCGACATCCGTCTCTCTCCTACTTGAGTGAGCGATGCGTCTGCGTGGACAGCTGCTAATACTTACATTTACATGTTTTGATCGAGTATCAAGTGCAGTGAAAAGTGAATGTGGTGTCAATTGTTTATAGCAACGATAATTACAGCGATAAAGGTAATGATTCTTTCGATATTAATTATATATTAAGTGATATATTGTAGAATATTCGTGCTTTCATCATTAAAATGAATAGCATCGGGCATCAAAAATGCTACCATTCCATCAGTATTTTCTTAAGACGTTGTCACGTTCAACTATCGTCAGTAAACCGACTTTACAGACAACCATTTTTGTTTCGTACGCGATAGAAGCTATGCAATAGCTTAAAAATGACTCGCGTAACTTAGGTACTTGTAATAACTTAAACTGAATACTGTTATTTATAAAAGTATACTGAAAACTTAAGTTTACAAATTCTACAAGTGTAGAAAATTTCTGGGTCAGGCAATTGAGAAAGTACACAATCAAGAAAGAAAACATTTACAGTCACTTTCGTCTATGTTATATTTAAATTAATAAATGTAATTTTCAAAAATCAGTTGTGTGAAAGTTAAAACATTTGGCCACCTACTTACATAAGCTCATAAAAGTTTTAATTAAACAGATTTTGGTCTCGAAATCCTCTCTGTTAATTCAAATTACAGCTATTTCATTTTGTGTAAAACATTTTGGCAACCTTAAACCGGTTATTACCGGATCGTACCGCAATGGGGCGGGTGTCCATGTTTTTATCGTGGACCGCAGGATGTGCCACTAAATACATAATAAAGATTATAAGGGTCTGTTTTTATGTAAATAGTAGTTGCTGAGGTATTTGAAACAATTGTAGATGTTTTTGACGAAATTCAGGTATTAACTGTTCGGGAAAATGCTATTTTTTTACATGATTTGGTAGAAAATACGGACTTTAAACCTGAAATGTAAGAATTAAACTTTCTACTTTTGATTAAATTAGGTATTAGAGATAAATAGTTTATAAAGTATTAACCGTGGTTATATACCTAAGAGGAAATCGTTTTTTTTATGGAATATAGTTACAGAACGAGCTGACGGCCCACCTGGTGTTAAGTGGTAACCTCAGCCCATAACAAGCGATGCGGCTTGGGTCCTCTCCTACTAGGTATGCCAAGACCCAAGTCGCATCGTATGCGCCCGTAACTCTGAGACGTGTAGGTGGAATGTCTCGTGTGCCTGTAATTTCACCGGCAACCACACCTTTCAGACCGGAACAGGCGGCAGAAATGGGCATGGTGGCAGTACTTCCCCGGACGAACTTGGCGTGAGTTCTACTAACATTCGTTAAAAACAAACATTTTTTTTTATATTTTTCTTTAACATATCCTTCAAAAATGCACCCCAATGAAGAAGTTGGTATAATAAACGGGTTGGGTCAACCACATTAAAGACAAAAAAAGTAGTCCAACAAATTCGTACCCGGATGAAAATGGATAAAAAATGCATGCACCCGGATAAACCGCGGCGGGTTAAACAGAGCCCTTACGGTTATAATTAAAGGGGGAAATAATGATATGGGTAAACAGATTTTTTTTCTTTTAAAACGGAAATTTTAATACCTTTTTTTAATGTTCTTTGAACCTGAGAATTCATATCTACGGAAGAATAGGGAGTAAACTAAGTCTATCAAGTATTATGCGACTTTTATGCGTGTTAATGTATCTTATTTATTATATTCTTTGCTTTGTTTGGTGCCAAATGCTGTGTCAAATTCCACGATTTTTTATATATTATTCATTTAGTATATTGTTTATTTAACTTAGCCTCAAGCTTAGCCAAGCTCTAGCCATGCTGTCAAGACGGTGAAAGAAAACATTGTAAGTGTGTGTATTTCAAAAATAACAGAATGGTTTTTGAAATCTGATAATAGTAAAAAGAATTAAAAAATAAATAAATATTGGACATTTTACACAGCGCCATCTAGCTCTAAAGTAAGCTAAACATAACAAAAATAGAAGACTATTAAATCATACGAATATTTCCAAAAATACTCGTTTTGTAACCACATAACCGGAGCGTTCTTTTTACCCGGATATAAAAAATTCAAAGTACTCAGCCCGGATGATCCGGTGGCGGGTTGGCCTACAAGCGGGGCCTCAAGAGGGCCCTTGCGAGGCCCCTTTGCTCACAATAATAGGGGAAATAATGAGATACAACGTAGGGGGTACCTTGATAATGATTTTGAAGTTTCGATTTTCCATCGCATACTTGTTTGAGAGCTTGTGCTGGTACAGTCACCAATTTTTGATTCGAAGGTCACAGGTTCAAATCCAGTAAAAAAAAAAAGACTTTTTCTGTCATTTTTGGATTTAATTAAATAAGTGTGACGTAACAATCCTGGTTGGTCACACGTGGTAGATTTAAATCCCATACATACTTTGCCATCTGCGCTGTAAGTCGTGGGTTCGATTCCCACCCAAGACAAACAGTTATGTGAGTGTATAGATTTTTGTTCTATGTGTATTAATATGTGTTTACATTAATATGTCAAAGTCAAAGTAAAAACACTTTATTTCCATAGAATTCATAAAGAAATGTCTTGGAAACGTCAATAATATTCAAAACATAAGGTCACGCGTATCGCTAAGTTTGACACCTGTACAAACCCAATCCCCGACGCTACATGACGAAGAACAGTCAAGAAACCCCAGCAGGGCTTCCTTTTTTTCACGTATGTATTTATATGTTACTATTATATCAGTTGTATGGTTCATGTAGTACAATATGCTTAGTTTGGAGCTAGACGGCGCTGTGTGCCATCCACATATATATTTATTATTTATATACACAATTGAAGTACATAACATAAAATTACTTGTACCATCTACAAACAAATCACTTATTTAGACACCTTGCTCTAAATAAATAATATGTTTGTATTCCCTCTGTAGTAATATACAGGGTTACAGGAAAAGTCGTGCTAGATCCGTTAAGGGCGTGGAGTACCCATCATTTCTGACTTATTTCACTATGAAACACCCTACCCTAAACTTAACCCTTTTCGAGATATTCGACTTTTAATTTTTTATTGAATAATGCCGATTTTTAGGCTACGAAATTTATTTTTGTTTATTTTGTGTATCTTATTATTATTATTATTGCATTTTTACATGTGTAATAAGATGCTTTAGGACATCAATCATTAAAATAGTGCATAAGTTAATTGAATAGACCGTAGTAGACAAGTGAAAGTAAAAAAATAAAAAATATATTAGCAAGCTTATTTTTCTCTAAGGGATATCTAAAAAAAATATTATGACACTTGTTCGGCAGATATTTTTTAAAATATCTACGTTTCATCAGCTATCTAACGAGGTATAATAATCTAGGGTTTTATTCAAATGCATTGGAAAAAAATTAGTTTCATAGGCGACAGTGGAGAAGAAAATTTATACTTAGCCCTAAAAAGTAAAATAAAACATTAGGTATGCATGAAATGTCATTTATTAAAGGTTTTCACACAACTTTTTCTTATTCTACAGTTCATGTTCAACATGGCCGCCTCTATTTCTGAAACATTGTCGCATCCTTCTACGGAGACCAGTCTTCACTACTCCAGTGGTCAACGTGGTCCTCATTTTATTTGCTGCATCCACAATCCTTTCTCTTAAGTCTTCCACAGACAAAACTGGATTCGGCTCGCTGTACACAAGACTTTTCATGCACCCCCATACATGAAAATCCATGGGAGTTAGGTCCGGACTTCTTGCTGGCCATGGCAACGGCCCACCTCGTCCTATCCATTTGTTTGGATAATTTGTGTCCAGCCAGTCTCTGACACTTCTCCTGAAATGGGCAGGGCAGCCATCGTGTTGGAACCACATGTCCCTGATCAGGTTGAGTGGCAGATCATCCAGCAAATCACTCAAGTCTGCTCTCAGGAAATTTTCGTAGCTTTCCCCATTTAGATTATCCGGGAGAAAGTAAGGTCCAATCAAATGATTAGAGATAATGCCCATCCACACATTCACGCTGAATCTTCGTTGGGACCCTTTCACTCTTTTCTTATTGGGATTCCTTAGTTCTTTTGGGGCCCAGTAATGGACGTTGTGATAGTTGGTTATGCCATCTTTATCAAATTTGGACTCATCCGTCCACAAGATATTTCTTAGAAAATCTGGGTCTTTCTCTACTTTTTTCCACGAAATGTAATACAAACCCTAGATTGTTAGACCTCGTTAGATAGCTGATGAAACGTAGATATTTTAAAAAATATCTGCCGAACAAGTGTCATAATATTTTTTTTAGATATCCCTTAGAGAAAAATAAGCTTGCTAATATATTTTTTATTTTTTTACTTTCACTTGTCTACTACGGTCTATTCAATTAACTTATGCACTATTTTAATGATTGATGTCCTAAAGCATCTTATTACACATGTAAAAATGCAATAATAATAATAATAAGATACACAAAATAAACAAAAATAAATTTCGTAGCCTAAAAATCGGCATTATTCAATAAAAAATTAAAAGTCGAATATCTCGAAAAGGGTTAAGTTTAGGGTAGGGTGTTTCATAGTGAAATAAGTCAGAAATGATGGGTACTCCACGCCCTTAACGGATCTAGCACGACTTTTCCTGTAACCCTGTATATTTGAGAGTGTGGTGGTCTAGCGGTACTGACCCCCGAAGTTTCAATCCGGAGGTCGCCGGTTCAAATCCCGACGTGCACCTATGAGTTTACGATTGAAAGATTTATGTGCGCAATACCACGTTCTCAAAACGGTGAAGGAAAACATCGTGAGGAAACCGACATGTCCTAGAACTAAAAATTCGAAGACATGTGTCGAGTGCAGGAAAGGAGCCTCTTTGAGGCGCACTTACAATCCTTTCAACAGAACCGGTGACTCGAAGAAGAAGACTATCTTATAACCTGTATACCTTTAACATCATGTGGATAACGTAGTGGGCTATGTAATTAATTGTTTTTCTTAGTTTATTTAATTCTAGTGTTAATATTATATTATGTAGCTGTTTGGTTTTCCATAATAAACAAAATAAAATAAAATAACCTTCCTATGTGTTACATAAGGCTGTGTATCTGAGCGGTTAACAGCGCACTCAGTACTTCCGGCCTCCGATCTAGGGTTTCCGTACCCAACCTTACCTGTTATCTCGCTAAGGGTTGTTATTAGCAGAACAAACAAACATTAAATCTATATAAATAAATAAAATTGGAGTGTCTGTCTGTAATATTAAAATAACCGCTTTTTACTAAGTGCATATGGATGTATACACGGTACATTATACCAAAATAACATTTTTTACTATTTTTGTCTGTCTGTCTGTTTGTTCGGGCTAATCTCTGAAATGGCTGGACTGATTATGACGGGACTTTCACTGGCAGATAGCTGATGTAACAAGGAGTAACTTAGGCTACTTTTCTGAGGGGTAAAAATAGGGGTGCGTGATAAAACCGAATTCCACGCGGACGAAGTCGCGGGCAACAGTTAGTATATAAATAACGGTGGACATTTCACACAGCGCCATCTAGCCCCAATGTAAGCTAAGCATAGCTTGTGTCATGGGAACCAGACAACTGATATACATACATATCAACAGACACTAAACAAACATCTATGTTCGTCACACAAATGTGTGTCCTGGGTGGGAATCGAACCCAAGATCTACAGTGCAGAAGGCAGGGTTAGGTACTATAAATGAGCTGTGAGGCAAGTAAAAATATAGAAAGAAAGAAAGAAAAAACATTTATTCAGCACAAGACACAAACGAAAGTTATGCAGAAAAAATAAGAAATTAAGAACTACAACAAAAAGGATAAATATAAATTCAAAAAATACAAAATAAAAACTACAGCAAAAAATATACAATCTCTGTCCCCGGATACATTCTGAATATTTATGAAATATTTTTACATATGGGATCAGTACTTTCGAAGTGTACCACCCACATACACATTAACACACTCTTTTTAATACGTACTGGTGTAAATTGAAAATATTCCAGACGTAAACTTATGTCTGCCATTTTCAGCATGTTGGCAGGGTGGTAGGTGGTAGCCAAGCCACCCTCCAAAAAGGTATGCCAATAACAATTAGTAGCTGGTAATGCCTCCGAATGAACCTCACAAAAGTTTATGGAACTCGATGGAATTACACTTACCTTCTCAATAAAAGAAGAAAACATATTCTGTGAATAAAACGCTAATATAAAACAGAGCACTGTTTTTGATTATTTTACTTATTCATTTATATCTGGCAACACAGTAGTAATATATACATACAGGACCCATAGATATATATATATATAAATTAAAACTAAAAAAATTATAAATATATACAATAAGATAATATAAAATATTCATTTTATGTTTAATATTTTTTTCGTTATAATATCGTTTGATATACAAGAACATGATATATTATATATTAAAAACGCTATATAGTTTCGTAATATATATAATTCATATAAGTACTATTTTTTTTCAGTTAGGTTAGGTCAAGGATTAGTACAAAAAATTTATAATAACATAAAAGAAATATTACGTTTCTCCCTAAATATAAATAAATATCTGAACCAAAACACTTTTATCTAAACTTCCTTAAACTCTCTTGAATTATGTGCACAATTTATTCTAAATAAAAAAACAGAACTTAGCTTACAAAACATTATGTATGCGTCGTAATTTAGCATTATACGTTTTTAACCCAGCGCCCGCGGGTATAAATTGCCAAAACATATTTTTGTACCCGGATTTTCTTAGTTATAAATTAGTAAAATAGGTTTTTAACCCCGTTTACAGAGGAATAAATTGGGAAAAATTGTTTCGTACCTCGTTTACAGAGGAAACAGCGCAGGTAACACCAGGTAAGCCAAGTTGTATAATCGCGGTCAAGCTAATCCTGTAATCTCCCCAAAACAATGTTTACTGTATTAAATGTGTATTTTCTCCGGAATTCAATTAAAATATAATTAATGCTCCAATTTTGCCCGTTTACTGTGAAATAGTGCCTTTATTCGACTTTATTAAAAATATTTTGTCGGGGGTAGGGTTTTTTATTTAATTCGCTTACGCGGCTCGCTAACCAGTTCACTTATTAAGTTTACCTACGTGTTTAAAGTATTCATTTTTTCTTATATTGTTGGACCATTCACACAGCGCCATCTAGCCCCAAACTAAGCATAGCTTGTACTGTGGAAACCAGAAAACTGATAGAACACTTATTTTTTTATGTAAATACATACATATATTACTTAGTTTATTTTAAGGCATTAGAACTTGTGCCAAATTCGTTCGGGAATAATGAATTTATTGTTTTTGTGTGGCAGTACGCTTACGCGTTAACCTCTTCCCATAACAAGCAATAGTTAGGTAATACTTAGGATCTTGCTTGGGTACAACAAGACCCAAGTCGCTTCGAATACGCCCCGCTAAGACGTGTAGGTGGTATGTCTCGTGTGCCTGTAATTTCACCGGCAACCACACCTTTCAAACCGGAACACAGTAACGCAAATGCATTACTGTCCTCAAACTTAGCTTTGAGTACGCGTGAACTTATTTGAATATTACTTATTGACGGTTCCAAGCCTTTATTTACAAATTTTTATTTTTATTTTATGTGATACAAGTTACTGAATGAGCTTACGGCTACGGCCTACCTGGTGTTAAGTCCATAACAACTGATACGACTTGGGTCCTCCCCTACTAGTTATAAGACCCAAGCAGCATCGTATATCGTGGAATGTATCATGTGCCTGTAATTGAACAAAGTAACGCGAATGCGTCACTGCTTGGTGGCAGTACTTCCGCGGACGAACTTGGTGTGAGTTCTACTGCTCTTAAAAACTTTATTGACTTTTTTCTACTATTTGTGGTACCTAAACTATCAACATTCATCTGCTAAAATGTGATATCATACAGAAACAGTACTAAGGTAATACCAGAAGGCAGTTTGTCCGCCATTTGCCGCCCAAGAGTATAATTACGGACGCCTTTTGCCTGCCAACATCGTATTTGCATTAGCTTGCTGTACCGCGCCATTGACACGCACACACCATTTAAATAACAACTTTAACCCTTTGAGTTAAGGTAGAAAATTGCACGGGATAATATCTATCTGGTATTCTGGAGTTGTAAAATCCATTGAAACACCAACCTTATATCTCAGCTTTTAAGGTTAGCTGTGTCGCATTTCGCGGAGTGCTCAATCATTTTGACTATGAAACCTGCTACATATTCAACCAAGTCGCGGCGGTATGTTATGAAATGATTGTTTATCATTAGTTTGGTAACATTTTTACTGTACTGGCAACACTGAGTGATAAATGGTTTTTTTTTTTCACTTAAATTATCCGTTAATATCTTAAGTTTTTAAAGATAAACTTGCTCTAGTTGCTACATGATTTATGTTACCCAGTTTTCTCAAAAATAAAAATAACTTAAAAGAAACTGCGAGTAATAAATATTAAAAATAATATTTATTTATAAAAATAATAAGGGGTCAAAGTGCGTTATATATTTTTTTATGTGTTACAATTATGTAACGAGCAGATGCCCTCCTGTTAAAAAATAACTTCTGCCCATAACAATCAATATGATTTGGGTCCTTCCCTACTTAGGCACAAGACCCAAGTCAAGTCAACATGAAGACGGAATATCTTGTGCCCGTATTAAATTAAAAACAAATTATTATTTCAGTATACTTTTCAGACTACTTCGGCAGATAACAGCAGCATTAGAAAACATTACAAATAAATGCACAAAATACTAGCGGCCATTAATGTCTTGTAAAAAAAATACTTTGCCAACTCTTTCCCAAAGTTTCGTCCGCTGACACAGAAATACACTTTGTATCGGAACGGATGTTGAGACTTCATATAACTTTACACCATCACAAATGTTCTGTGGTTTCATTTTTTCGCTGTTCATTTCATCCTCTGTAAATATAAATTAAACGAATTAATTTTGTAAATCGCTTTAAGCGATAAGACCGCTGATGGTAAATTTCTTACGTGTTTGTCTGTGTCAAAGTCAAATACTTTATTTCCATAGAATTCATATAGAAATGGCTTGGAAACGTCAATGTTCATAACATAAGGTCACGCGTACTTATCGATAAGTTTGACGCGTGTTCAAACCCTATCCGACCCTCAATGGGGAAGAATAGACAAGAAACACCCTAATGGAGGGCTTCCTTTTTTTCGCGAGCACGATCCTTGTAACAATTGAGTCTTGAGAACAGAAGAACAATTTAGAATTGTCTGAGTGTTAATACGTTTATAAAAATGTATGGAAGTATTTCTATCAGTTATTTGGTTCCCATAGTAGATACTTACTTACGTATTAATTCTAGGTAAGATGGCGCTGTGTGAAATGTCCACCAATATTTATTTACTTAGTGTAATGGTTTGTACGGTCTGTTTAACTGGTGTAATGTGTTAGGGTCGTGGGTTCGATTCCCACCTAGGACAAACATTTGTGTGAATAATATTGATGTTTGTTCTGTGTCTGGGTGTTAATATGTATGTATTTAAAAGAAAAGTATGTAAGTATGTTAATCAGTCGTCTGGTTTCCATGACACAAGCTATGCTTAGCTTACTTTGGGGCTAGATGGCGCTGTGTGACAATGTCCACCATTATTATATATTTTGTAGTGACTTTTGGTGTACCTAAACTAACAGTTTGCTCAAAATGTTTCAGCCTATGTGCTTGCTATCAGAGTAACAGTACACCAAATTCACTTCACTTCACTTAACTAACACATTTGTAAAATTTGTTCAAAATAGGTCATTATTACTGATGACTGGCCTCATAGCTCAGTTGGTTAGTAACCCTACCTTCTGCGCTGTAGGTCGTGGGTTCGATCCCCACTCAGGGCTAACATTTATGTGACATTTGTAACATTGATGTTTGTTCTGTGTCTGGGTGTTAATGTATTTACAAAATAAAAGTTTATAAGTATGTATATCAGTTGTCTGGTTCCTATGATACAAGCTATGCTTAGGCTACTTTGGGGCTAGATGGCGCTGTGTGAAATGTCCACCATTATTTATTTATTTATTTATTATGTATTCATCCTGTTTCGTGTAACAGGCATAATTTATTAACATCTACAACGGTCACCCACCCAAATGCTGTCACAATTCAACGTTGCATAACAATGTTTCATTATACCAGTAATTGTAACACTTTAAAAACTCAAAAGAACGAAACTTATCGTGAAAGCTGTCGCCATTTTCGAAATTTTATATCAAAAACATAGCTTTGCAACAATTCCCATCTCGAAAACCGAGGGAAGAATCCACGTGTCCCAATTTTGTGACAAGGGAATACTTCAAGGTGAAATTATCAAAGTAATTTTGATGAAAAAAAGTTTTAAACGAGCCGAGGACAGAGTATTTATATTGGAGTAGTATTTTTAACTCCCTGGAGATTGTAAAATGATATTGTCTGTTTTCATCAAAACTACATAAAATATACTGGTGGGCTAAGACACAGACATTTTAGTAGAAAATGTACTAGTATTGTCTCATTTCAATCAAGTAAAGTCTGGTATAAAACCAGACTTTACTACATAAAGTATCAGTTATATTAAATCGTTAAAAAAGTTTTATGAAGTCGTATTTGGTAATAAACAATCGAATTATACACTTTATATGACAAAACTATAACTTAATTTAAATAAATCACAAGGAAAAACTAGCCTGATAAATATTAAATGTAGCCAACATTGAAAATATATAACAAAAACCAAAAAAAAATGTAATAATACATAATAAACATTGACAGCCGCAGTCTGGCATTTGGTGTTGAAATGCTCGCACGCGATTGGTCGGCGCGCCCATACCGAGCCGCGCGGCCGAGCTAGCGCTGTCAGCGCTTTATAGAATGTACGGTCAATGTTTAACGTTTACAAAATAGCGTAAAACGACACTATCTATATGAATTTGTGTATTTAACGGGGAGAAGCTTAGTGCTTTTATGGGTGTCGTTGTACTGAGGGGCCGATAGAAAATTGTTTCAGTAGGTATTTATTACAATATTCATTTTAACGTAACGACTCCTACGAGATCAATATAATTAATAAATAAGCTTTTTAAACCAATGATTTGTTGGTACTTAAGAAAGATTACTTTGATTTACCTAAATGGATAAAACACACTCCTCTTCTTCTTGGCCTTTTCCTAATTTATAAATAAATCAAATTAATATATATGACGAAATGTGTTGCATATATGCATACGGATGTATGTATGTTTGTTACTCTTTCACGCCTTAACTACCGTAGATAAAGTCCTGGAATACGCCCAAGTCTAATTTTACGGCGGAATTACGCAGATGAAGCCACAGGCAGAGCTAGCGGATAAAGAGCAACAAAGAGTGCAATTAAAATTTAGAATGTATTCCCAAGTATAGCGAAATGTCTCCACTGAATGCCTACTTCATCATAGTTTTAACTATATTTTTCTTGGTAAGAATATAGGTATTAAGGACACAGTTATTATAATAATCTTACTTCTTAGTTCTCTAAGATAATACCATCAAACTTAATGAATTAATATAAAGTAGTCCTAATACTTAAGCTGACACAATCCTTATTTGCTAAACAGTTGGAAGTTAATCGACTATTTACATTATTTTTATAGAAAAAAGTATTTCAATAAATAACCATATAAAATATAATTATGCAAGAAATTATTCTGTACTGTGATTTACTTGTAGAAAGCGCTTGAACCGCTTGAAAATCAAATTTCCATTCCTCCCTTCGACTATTTCTGATAGTCATTCAACTACTTCATTCTTCATTCAAAATAATCCGTCAGTTCGTCATAGCACTTCAGCCGCGTCGGTACTCGCTGTATCATGTATTATTAGTACATACAAAAATATAAACTAAATCATATGTAATTTCAGTAACAGAACTTTTTGAACGCGTGTGTCAATTTCCGAACGGAGTGTTCTATTTTTAAAACTGTATTTTTACGTTCGCGAAAATGGCGCCTGTGATTGTTTCGTTTTTACGTTGAAATAAAATGGTGAGTGTCGTTTGAAAATATACATTTATTTCAGGAATTAATAGCGGCCTTGGCCTCGGCTTGTCCGTGAATCTTGACATGGTTACTATATTTGTACGAAGCGTTTATATCAACTTTGCTCAGCCATATTTGCAGCGAGCATTACACAAAGAGATGCATTTACTAGTAATCGTTATTTTTTTCTTGAAATGGCACATTAAATTGTTGGTCCCGGCGATAAAGCATTTTCTAGGTTAGGTCTGGCGATGGGCGCTTTGATTCCTAAGAATTTGCCCTCCTATCTTTTATAGTCAAATTAAATCTGGTAGGTTCGTTTATATTTCATAACTTATACGGCCATCCAGCCTGGAAAATGTTATACTTTTCAAATACGTAATTATATTGTGTAGGTGGTAGGTAGGTATAAGGATAACAGGAAAACAAAATGATTAAGGACACGTTTACAGTAGTTTGAATAGCTAAAACTGAGGGTCGGAGGGCCATGTTGTAAAAAAATATTTTATCAGTATTCAAGGTTAATGTATTGCTCTGTTTCGTGAAAGAAATTACATACAGTAGATACTGTGTTAAAATTATTGAAACGAGCAGATTGGATGATTTTGCCCATATTAACGCATCACGTCAAATATTTGGTCTGTAAAGGCCTTTTCTGTTTTATTTAATCAAACAATAAAAAATTTAACATAACCCTCATAATATGTTAATAAAATGTAGTAATATAAACTGAGTAAAACTGCAATATACGTACCTACGTTCATTTCGAATTGACGCCATTTTGGAAATTTCAAATGCCGAATGCTTTGCTGAAGAATACTTGCCTAACATTTTCGGACTTACATAAATTATACATGTTTTTTAATATTTTTTCGATTATTTTACGGGAGGCAAATGAATTAGAATTGTTGGTTTTGGCTATAAATCAATGCATTGTATTGACAAATATTATTTCCACCAATGTATTTAAAGTCGAAATGCATAAAGATAAAAATAGAAGTATCTGACATAACATTTATGTATTTTTTTTCAATCACTCCTGGCTTTTTCCAACTTTGGTTTACATATATTTTTTGTAGGTAACTGACCAGACAACGACTCACCACTCCAGGTCGCGAAATGTCAGTATTCAAAATCTTTATTACCATAGAAATCAGAAAGAAATGACTCGTAACCTCAATAAGTTAATATTTAAAGTATGATAGGGAACTAATTTGTTCTGTAACACAATTCCTTTAGTTTACCTACTAGGTATAATGTTAGTTTCCTGCCTAGACTACCTTCTGACTTTTGGCGAAAGAGGTTAAATGCGTGTGTACCTATATCATCTGTGGCAACTCGTGTCCGATTTTCAAAATGGACGTCGTTTCAAATGTTTGAATTCGGTACGTTTTCATTGCGTCCCTTTCTGGCGTAGTTTAATTTGATTACAAAGTGAACGCGGGAAATATGTGGAGAATGACGTCATACCAGGTTTCAGGGGACACTGTTATGCCTTGTAGCCGACCCGGTCCAAAATCACAGTAATATTTTAAGGCAAAAGTTTGTATGTTTGTTATTCCTTCACGCTGAAACAGCCGGAGGATGAAATTTGGTACCAAAGGCTACTTTTTCATCCCGGAAAAATGCAATGTTCCCGGGGATATGAAATTATAAAAACTTAGCCGCAGCTAGCTATTAAAATGTGGCGGTTCGTAGCCGAGGTGGCCTTCAAAACTAGAAGTTGTGGGTTCGATTCCCACCTCTCTTAGGGTTGCAACAATGACACGATAAGATAAAAACATGCGTGAATTTAAAATAAATCATACATAGTTCGTTGTTCACAAAATCATCCCTAAAATATGTCTTAAATAGTATAAAACAAAGTCGCTATCTGTCTGTCTGATTATCTTCTTCGCTTCTAAACCACGCAACAGATTTTGACACGGTTTTCACATAAGAGCGATAAACGTAGGTTTGTGCGTTTTGTAAATGAATTTCACCCGTGCAAAGCCGGGGCGAATTGCCAGCTTTTTATTTGCCTAGGCCTACCGGTACATAGTCAAATCAGACTTCAAAGAATTTAATAAAAGCGCTTTTCCATGTTTAATCATAGGACTAAGCCTGTTGTAAACGGAAACCTATTGTTAGGAACATTTCAAAGTTTTCTGTGTTCATTGTAAGTGAAACTTTAGTACGCAACCGTATAATTTGCTAAAATTACTTTTTAGTAACGGGAAATGTTAATCTCTCAGAATTTTATCCAAAATAATAATAATGGTGGACATTGTCATACAGCGCCATCTAGCCCCAAAGTAAGCTAAGCATAGCTTCTATCATGGGAACCAGACAACTGATATACCTACATACTTATATGCTTTTTCTTTTGTAAATACATACATATAATACATATTAACACCCAGACACAACAAATATCAATGTTACAAATGTCACATAAATGTTTGTCCTGCGCGGGTATCGAACCCACACCTACAGCGCAGAAGGTAGGGTTACTATTACTAACCAACTGAGCTATGAGGCCAGTCAAAAATGGCGTTGACAAAATGTAGATTTGGCGACAGTGATTTTAACAAGAATTTTATAGGTTATTGTGGTAAGTTCTTCCGGGGAAGCGCTGTCTCTATAACCATTTCCGTCAAGCAGTAATGTATGTAGTAATGTATTGCGGTTTGGTGATGGCAGTCGGTGAAATTACAGGCACATGAGATTTTTCACTTTGACGAGTTATGGGCGCACGAGATGTTAATTAGTTCATTCCTTACCTAAGTGGGGTATGACATAGGTCACTGCCTTGTTATGGGATTGATAAATTCTTATATTGGAGGTGGAATAGCGCAGTCGAGAGGTCACACGCCATTGACATATCTATACAAATAAATAAAATTGGAGTGTCTGTTTGTAATATTAAAATAACCGCTTTGTACTAAGTGCATATGGATGTATACACGGTACATATACCAAAACAACATTTTTTACAATTTTTGTCTGTCTGTTTGTTCCGGCTAATCTCTGAAACGGCTGGACCTATTTTGACGGGACTTTCACTGGCAGATAGCTGATGTAACAACGAGTAACTTAGGCTACTTCCGAGGGGTAAAATAGAGGTGCGTGATAAAACCTAAGTCCACGCGGACAATAATTTAACATTAATAATAAATATAAATATATGACATTAATATAATTGTTACTATAGATTCATATTATTAAAATATTAACATGCCCTGAAGCTGGCAAGACATGAAGATCCCTCGACTCAACCTTTCATCTATTACTAACCATGTCTTATGTGAATAAATTATAAAAAATAGCTAGTCCACAGTATAAAGTGTAACTTTATTAAGCTATCGCGGGCCTTGACCGCGGCAGTCTCCGAGTGCCACACGTCTTTTTTATTTTTGCTTTGTTAGTTAGAATAATAAAAAGTGACCTCACACAGCGACCTCTCATGTTGATAAAAATGTTGATAAGCGTTGTATGTAGTGGGGACGTCGGTTGTTAATTATATATACTGGACTTGATAACGGCCAGTCATTAACGTTTTGGACTTTATACACTGTGTCCAATCCAAATTTTAAGAGCAGTAGAACTCTCGCCATGTTCGTCCGGGGAAGTACTGCCACCCATTTCTGCCGTCAAGCAGTAACGCATTCGCGTTAATGTGTTCCGGTTTGAAAGGTGTGGTTGCCGGTGAAATTACAGGCACACGAGACATTCCACCTACACGTCTCAGGGTTACGGGCGCATACGATGCGACTTGGGTTTTGTCGTACCTAGTAGGGGAGGACCGAAGTCGCATCGGTTGTTATGGGCCGAGGTTACCACTTAATACCAGGTGGGCCGTCGGCTCGTTCCGCAACTGTGTTACATAAAAAAAAAAAGCAAAAAAAATTGTCTTGGTGTTTACAAAATTTCGACATAATAAATAAATATTGGTGGACATTTCACACAGCGCCATCTAGCCCCAAACTAATCAAAGCTTCTGTGAACGGATAGATGGAACTAGCAGATGGCCCACCCGGTGTTAGATCCATAACAAGCGCCAATATGACTTGGGTCCCAAGTTTTGCAATCTTTGCCTTCCTAACTCCGAGACATGAAGGTGGAATGTCTCATGTAAATTCGCCTGCAACCTCCCCTTTCAAACCGGAACACAGTAACGCGAATTATAACTTGGCGTTATAAATGGGTATGGTGGCAGTACTAAGTTCTGCTACGAAAATACTGTCACTAGATCTGTCCACTAGCCCATGCTTGGCTGGTATAAGGGGGCTGTATTACCACGTGGTGCCTTTACAATGGGATCGCATGAATAGGGCCCGGATTCCGGCAGATGTGAAATACTCATTGTGCTGTTGCTAAGGGGTTCAGATTTGAGTACTCCATTCACATGGTATAACTAGCGAGCAGCCCCGGCATCACACGGGTACTATTTAATTTACTAATCAAGAAAATGAGAAAGAGATGAAGTATTCATTAGCAGTTTATGACAAATAGTTTGACTAAACTTTCTAATAAAACTTTGTTTAAAATAAAATTTGTTCCAATTATCATTTTTTGGGAAATACTTCATAGTTCAGCCATTAGGCTTAATTTCCCAATTGATTAACTATATTTATACAAAATTGTATAAATATAATCAATCCATAACCTTCCTAATTTATCGTTCTTTCTATTAGTGAAAACCGTATCAAAATCCGTTGCTTGGTTCAGAAGAAGTAAGCGAAGAAACAGAGATAGATAGCTAACTTTATTTGATACTATTAAATAATAGTTTGTATTGACTAGCCAAACGTAATCATCATATTTGTTTATATATTTAATATATTTGTTTTACGTTGTTGACGTCAATTGTATTCTACCTCATTCTGGGGGTGGTAGAATAGCGCAAGCTGCCACAGCCGACGGATCCAGTAAAAGTTATTTTAGTCTGTGCTGTGTCGGCGACATTGACATTGACATCCACTTTTGTAAGTAAAATTAAGAAAGGAACTGACGCAGGAAATATCTATAAACTTATGGGTACACGTCCAGGAATTCGAGGAATTTTGAAAATTCCCTGTTAAGGGGGTAAAATGGAGTGTCAAAGTTTGTATGTAAAAACGTATTTCTCCGGCGATATAATACATTTCCATGTAGGCGGGTTTACTAATATTTAAACATGCATATCCTAACTAATATTTTATATGCGAAAGTGAGTTTGTTTGTGTTCGTTTAGCTTTCACATGATCAAATCTAGTTAGTAATAAAAATTCATATTAATATTTTTGAAAAATAGGTTTCCTTCTGTTCTTCAATATGTTCTAACATGATTCATGTTTCCATAATGACGTTGAAATAAATCCTAGGTACACGACCAAAGATTTCCTTTAATCATACGAATCTACCAATTTGGGATAGAATATAATGTAGTTCTTAAAAATAACCTAGGCGACAGGCCTCATAGCTCAGTTGGTAGTAACTCTGCCTTCTGCGGTCGTGGGTTCGATTCCCACTCAAGACAAACGTTTGTATGATAAACAATTATTTGTTCTTTCTGGGTGTTATGTATTAAATGTATGGTTCCCATATTATGATTCCCATAATAGAAGCTATGCTTAGTTTGGGACTAGATGGCGCTATGTGAATAGGCCACCAATAAAAAAACTTGTTGTTCCCAATCTACCACACACGCTCCAAATACTAAACGTACAAACTCATCTACCACCGTGAGTAAATCGTTACCGGATCTGAGGAACACATTCCTCGGAACCCGCGTCCTAATATAAATAAAGGGTACACATCTGCCGCGCACGTGGCCACACAATGAGGGGCTTATGGGAACGCGACGGGGCTGCGGACATGTGGGGGCTTCGCCCAGTGTTGCCTGCCCTACTCCACGACACTACACACATCATCTTCATTGTCAAAATGAGCGTGCGAGAGAGCGTGGTGGTCTAGCGGTACTGACCCCCGAGTTTCAGTCCGGAGGTAGCCGGTTCGAATCCCGACGTGCACCTATGAGTTTCTCGATTGAAAGATTTATGTGCGCAATACCGCGTTCTCAAAACGGTGAAGGAAAACATCGTGAGGTAACCGACATGTCCTAGAACTAAAAATTCGAAGACATGTGTCGAGTGCACGAAAGGAGTCCTCTTTGAGGCGCACTTACAATCCTTTCACCACACTGGTTTGACAGAACCGGTGACTCGAAGAAGAAGATTGTCAAAATTCAGCTTCCTATGTGAGCGTAATCGTAAGGTAGTCTATGACTTGTAAATTTTAAATGTTACATTTCTTCATAACATTTTATATACAAAGTAGCTGTTGGTAGTTGACTTCGCGTGGAATTCGGTATTATCACGCACCCTTATTTGACCCCTCGGAAGTAGCCTAAGTTACTCCTTGTTACATCAGCTATCTGCCAGTGAAAGTCCCGTCAAAATCGGTCCAGCCGTTTCAGAGATTAGCCGGAACAAACAGACAGACAAAAATTGTAAAAAATGTTGTTTTGGTATATGTACCATGTATGCATCCGTATGCATCCATATGCATTAGTAAAAAGCGGTTATTTTAATATTACAAACAGACACTCCTATTTTATTAATTTGTATTTTAGTCTGTGCTACACTTATAATCGAAATAAAGTAATTTCTTTTTACTTAATTTCCATAGAATTAATAAAGAAATGGCTTAGAAACGTCAATATTCAAAACATAAGGTCACGCGTGCTTATCGCTAAGTTTGACGCCTGTTCAAACCCTATCCGACCCTCCATAGAAAGAACAGCCAAAACCCCTAAAGGAGACTTTTCGCGAGCACGATCCTTGTAGTACATTAAAATTTACAAAATATTACAGTCTTCTAAAAGTGAGGCTATTGTAACGACAAAAATGGCCGTCACTCTATGAAACGCTGCAAGATAATTAATATCGTTATCGTTAATTAGAATTATGAACAAATAAATTTTACATCTTCACTGCTAATTCCACAGTGTATTAGTTGGATATTTTTAGCGCTGTTAATCACTTTTTATTAATTAATGGTCTAACATCCGATATTGTTAATTGTTCGCGCATGTTCCAGAATCATCCACAAAGTAGATTTAGTATATGGACGGTGCGCGATTTGCCCGAGTTGGAGAGAGATAGAAGATCGGTCTTCGCATAGGTGTGAGAAGGACGATGGTATAACATCTTAAAATGTAATACCGTGGTTGCAAAGCTTCGTGGCTGTAGGAATGGGTTGCCAACTCATTTCATTTTTCATCATTTTCCTATAGATAATACACGAAAACTGTATTTCCAATCTGTTGCAAGCCGACACATTAGAACTTTGTCCAGGGAATTACTGCCACCGTATCCATTTCCGTCGCCAATTAGTAATGCATTGCCGGTTTGAAAGAGGTGGTAGCCGGTGATATTACAGGTACATGAAATTACACTTTGACATCTCAGAGTTAGGGGCGCATAAGTTGCGAATACTAGTCCCATGGTGTACCAAAATAGGGGAGGCATTTGTTATGGGCAAAGGTTACCACTTAAGACGAGGTGGACCATCTCTTTGCCACCCATGCTCCATGCTCTTTCATTATTTATAAATAATTCACTGGAAATAAAGTGTTGTCTGTTGTCTATCTATTCTCCAAGTTCTAGTCCAACATTTGTAACACAAGAAGCGACAGATTATTTATCTAATTCACTCCTTATCAGTTGCAAGCTTATCAATGAATCAAGGACATCATACTATCAGTCAGTTGTACGTTTGTACACAGATAATAAAATATTAATGTTGCCACGAAATAAGTTTTTAGACAAAATTGTGTACATTATTTGGACATGATAGCTAGCCAGTTAGAACACAGTTACGCGATGCAATACTGCTTGGCTGCAGAAATATGTATGGTAGCAGTACTACTGCGGACGAACGAGGCACAAGTTCTACTGGAAAAAAAACCCTTCAAAAGTCAGAGTGGAATCCATGTGATTATTAGCAATATCATACCCTCTAACTAGGTCTATCAAATATCTCTTATGATTTTATTTGGCATAGTAACCTGAATTTATCATACCTAACTAGATTTATCGCAATTATATGTATAGTATTATCATACTTATTACATATAGTGATCCGCCCCGACTTCGCACGGGTGCAATTTCCCAATAAAGAAAACGAGTGCGCTTACTAAGATGTGTTGAATAATAGTATTTTTGTAACAAAACACTTTAGTTCAGCCATTATTTAGCCTATGCTTACTCTAGGGCTAGATGGCGCTGTGTGACAATTTCCACCAATATTGGTGGACATTGTCACACAGCGCTAATTTACTAGCTGTTGCCCGCGACTTCGTCCGCGTGGAATTCGGGTTTATCACGCACCCCTTGGAAAAGTAGCCTAAGTTACTCCTTGTTACATCAGCTATCTGCCAGTGAAAGTCCCGTCAAAATCGGTCCAGCCATTGCAGAGATTAGCCGGAACAAACAGACAGACAAAAATTGAAAAAATGTTTTGGTATATGTACCGTGTATACATCCATATGCACTTAGTAAAAAGCGGTTATTGTGACACTCCTTTTATTTATTTGTATAGATTTACAAACGAAAAAAAATATCAGTTGTCTGGTGCCCATTATACAAGTTATGCTTAGTTTGGGGCTAGATGGCGCTGTGTGTAATGTCCACCAATATTTATTTACTGTTGCTTGTACTGTGAGATGGAGGCTGGGTGGTACGGATATCTGTCAGCAAATACCTCTTACCTATTACAAAGACTACAACTCGTCTTATTACAAACTTGCTGACGTGATATTACTGGGATTCGCTCGTCCGTTACTTGATACTGTGTGTGTTATTTCGTCTACATTACTTTGTTTACGTTGCGAATACCGTACGTTTCTCTCACACGTCGTAGTTTAAACGTGGTGGTCTAGTGGTCGCCGGTTCAAATCCCGATGTGCACCTGTGAGGTTTCGCTTGAAAGATTTATGTTCTCAAAACGGTTAAGGAAATCGTGAAGAAACCGACGTGTTCTAGAACTAAAAATTCGACATGTGTCGAGTGCACGAAAGGAGCCTCTTTGAGGCGCACTTAGAAATTCTTTCACCACACTTGTTCTAGAGAACCAGTGAACTAGTTAAGTAAGTAAACTAGTTGTGCCGCGTGGTTTCACCCGCTATTTTCCTTCGCACAGTTGGGCTCTTCTCGGGTTCTGTGTGGGCGGCCGCCCTCCCTCCCCGACCCACCGCGTTGCTTGCCTAGTAGTTCCCCAGATTAGCTTGTTCAAACAAACAAACGTGAATGTTTGTTTTATTCGCATCAATAGTGAATGTTCATACTGTATTATTCTTGGCATATAATAAAAATAAGAATAGAATAAGAAAAAAGTTTCTTTTTAGAAAATAAAAAACTTATTCTATTCCTATTGGGTATAAGGGTGTTAATATGTATGTATTTACAAAAGAAAAGTATATAAGTATTATATCAGTTGTCTGGTATCCATGATACAAGATATGCTTAGCTTACTTTGGGGCTAGATGGCGCTGTGTGAAATGTCCACCAATATTTATATATTGTGTTCTTCTTTCTTTCTTCTATGCCACGGAAACCCAAAGCTCTCTCCAAGAAGCAACGGTATTTATACCACTTAAAAACAAATTTCAAATTCACCCCTCAAGAGGGTGAAATATGAAAAGTCAGATATTTGCTAACGACTGATTATGAAGACGAGCTTAAATATTGACTACCTTAAAAATTCCCCCCTTAAGGAGGTCAAACATAAAAAGACATGCAAATCGGCCAACAAATAAAGGGAGCCAGTATTAAGATTGTAAAATATGCCACCTCTGTGGATGGCCCTCGAAACCACTGGCTCTCTAAAACTCTTGAAGTTTTAGAAAAGGAATCGATTTGGATTATCTTCAATGGGGATGGATGGCGTGAAGTGGACAACGTAATCTCAATTGAAGAGCCATCTCACTGCTGGACCTTTCTAAGATGTACTTAGATATAAATATATATCAGTTGTTATGGGTAGAGGTTACCACTTAACACCAGGTGGGCCGTCGGCTCGTTCCGTAACTGTATATATTTGTCGGGAGTCACTTATAAAGTTATATTTACTGATGCATGAATGACAGCTCCATGGAGTAAGTTAGCCTTAGCACTAGTTAGAAGTGACTATACCAAGATTTTCAATTATCAAATTATATAATAAAAGAATTTCAAAAAAAAACTATAAGAATCCGTATATAAGTAATTTTGCGTTCTAGTTAGATTAATATTAAGTTTAAATTCGTCCGAAAACTAAATCACTTACCAATTGCTCTCGATCGCAACTCGAAACCATTCAGTAATCTGTCTTTGTTCGACTAACAATAGTTTTTAACAATAAAAATATAACGGACGATTTCGGTAGTGATTTTTGCACAAAATTTTCGTTTGTAAATTTTTTGTTTCGTTAGTATATCCAACCGGGTTTTTTTAGCCAGGCACGCCTTTTGTTATCCTGGTTTACAAACATTTCGGTTATTTTCGTCGTAACATCTGTCCTGCGCAATGGTTTATTTATAGAAATAACTAGCTGTTACCCGCGATATCGTCCGCGTGGAATTAGGTTTTATCACGCACCCCTATTTTACACCTCGGAAAAGTAGCCTAAGTTACTCCTTGTTACATCAGCTATCTGCCAGTGAAAGTCCCGTCAAAATCGGTCCAGCCATTTCAGAGATTAGCCCGACAGACAGAAAGACAAAAATTTTTAAAAAAATTGTTTTGGTATATGTACCGTGTATACATCCATATGCACTTAGTAAAAAGTGGTTATTTTAATATTACAAACAGACACTCCCAATTTTATTTATTTGTAGATTAACAGAGTTATTTGCAGGGAAGAAATGGTGAGCGATGAACTCGTAACTTGCCACGTCTATTGCAACGATAGTTACCCACAGTGATACTGCCTAACCCTTCGGGATAATTATATTTATGTTTTATATTCAGTGAACTAAAAATGGTACAAATGTACATCGTTCAGAAACAGTTTTATATGATCAAATCATATCTAATCAATTTAAAGGTATTCTATCAAAATGGAATGCGCAATATTCAAAATGTTGAAAGCAATATTTCCGAACGAAACTTAATTATCATGCGCTAACTTCATATAAAAATATCACTTCCGATTTTCAGATTTGCCGCGCAGTAAAAATGTATTACACATACACACTTCATTCATTCAACCATCGTGAAGCAAATACTCAAAAATCTTTTTTTAAATGTGGGTCTGCTTGTTTAGATATGGGTCTTGTTTTTCTTTATTCCTTCTAATACAAAACGCAGGGTCGACTTTACAACACATAATAATAATAATAATAATAATAATAATAGTTTATTATTCAGAAAAATTAATCCATAAAAAGTTAGTGACAGCTTATAAAATATGTTAATAATAATTATAAATACACATGAACATCAAAAAATTAAAATATTTAGAATTAAAAATTTTACAATCACGAAATTAGGATCCTTAGTGATTGTCTATACAGAGGACTGTCAACTTTGACTGCTATTGTGTTCAGAATGGTATTGGAACTCCCGCGTATTCTGCATAACATTGAGGCTACCTTTTTCCTGCAGCAGGCGGCAAACCCGTCCGTGCGCGCCTCCGCGAACATACCGGAAGCGCTGCAGAATCGCGGCAGTCCCAGTAGCATTCTGAATGCATTGTTATATTGCACGCGAAGTGCATTGAGGGATTTTTGCGTGTATGTAATCCACAGGCTGCTCGTGTACAACGTTTGACAGAATGACTTAAAAAGAGTTATTTTGACCTCCTGTGAACAACGAGCAAACCTGCGGACCAGCATATTCGCCCTCACCGTCAATGCCCTTCGCTCTCTCTCAATATCATCTTCGTCTCTCAGATCCTCTGTAATGTAATGCCCTAAGTACTTGAACTTATAAACTCGACTGAGGGCTGTACCGTTCAGATAAATAGGGGGTATCGAGGTCATTCTCAACTTATTGGCTCCAAAAACAATGAACTCGCTCTTCTTAACGTTATACTGCAACCCATGGGATGCAGCATAAGACTCACACTTATCTATAAGTTGCCTAAGAGCCCCAATAGATGGAGCCAGCAGCACCATGTCATCAGCGTAGCTTATGTTATTTGTGCTAGTTCCATCGATATAGCATCCGACATGCATGCTGCTGAGTCCATCTATCAGATCATTCACATATAAATTAAAAAGCTTTGGGGACGTAACTCCCCCCTGTCGCACGCCACACCTAAGCCCATATGCGTCAGACAGTGTCCCGGCCCATTTGACTTGGTTCGATTGATTAGCGTACCAATATTCAAAAACAGAACACAAGTCCCGCGGAAGACCTGTGTCACGAAGCTTTTGCCAGAGTATGTCGTAACATACTCTGTCAAAAGCTTTTGACAGATCGAGGAAGCACGCGTAGACCGGTGTCTTTCTATCTACATAATACTGCACGGCGTGCTTTAGGCTTAATATAGCACTCTCAGTGGACAGCTGAGATCTAAACCCGAACTGTCTATCGTTAATGTGAAGATGCTGGTCCAGGTGTTTGTCCAGAAGCCGGTCCAGCACCTTAGAAATTATAATATAATAATAATATGTACGCAGACTTGAATGCACGTTACGGCATAGCTCACAGATTGTATTATGAATTAATTTCGATCGAACGGAAATGTTCGGAACGTTCGGTCCATATTGCAATTTAACAAAATACAAAGTTTCCCCTGTAACGTTGCAGAATGTCTTTGTGTCAACGCTAAAATCTTGAAGAATGTTACTGCACTAAGTTATTTCTAATTTTATGGATTCAAAATCTTTTAAGTATCCAAGACACACGGCATTGTTTCGTGTTAATTTAGTCAATTTCCAACCTTGAAAATCCAGAACTCATTTCACATTCCCGCGAAACGCGTTCCATTTCCAAATTATTTCAAATATGGCCGCCCGTAACGAGTCGAATGGACAAACAACAATTGACCCCAATTCGCGGGCTAATGGCGGCTGCTCGTGTTACATCGACATTGATATTTTACGGACATTTTTGTCCATTGTCCGCGGGGAGGTGATAATTTTCTTTTATGACGCTTGGGTTGTGATTTGCAAAAAAGACCTTTTGAAACTGTCTTCGTCTACCGTTTTGAGACGATTTTCTCGCTATCTTTACGGGCTTCGTCAAGTTTATTTTTCAGTTAAATTTTGAGGTATTTATAGTTTTGAGTCTGCAGCACTAAGTAATTCCTTAAATGCCGTCTCAAATCTCAGCTCCAAACTGTCAAATGCACTCTTATCTGTCAAATTGGTTTCACCGAATCAAGATCCTGTTGTGGACTGGAAACATATCGTCCGTCGATTTCTACCGATAGTCCGATAATGTTACTTCTCTGGTTTCCGCTGATTTTCCGGTACTTTTATTTTTCCGGGTAACGGAGTTTGGTTTCGTGGCTGAAATTGGCTGTCGTTATGGGATAGCTTTTTCAGATGTTATGTTGAATTTTGCTATATTTTCTGGGGTTTGGTTGTTGAGATATGACTGATACATCGGGGGATATTTTAACTAAAATGTGGTTATTTGTGTTATGAAATAAATAATCACTTGCGGATGCCATGTTTTTTATATAATTTAAAGTTTTGCAGTTTGAAATTTATAAAACTTTAGTTAAGGCAATTTAAAAAAAACAAGCTTTCCTTACTAATAAGTTATTATTATTTGGAATTATGCAACAAAGCAACATATCGAAATAGATACTCGCTTTGTAGTCCGAATTCAAACAACATCGACAAAATGATGATAGGGGTGTTTTGTGTTTGATTTTCAAATCATTAGGTCAAACATTTGAACATCTGGTCAAATATAGATTCAAGTGACCGAAGTCACCCCTATGCAATGATTTTGTCCATCATTTGGGGTGGTTTCCCCATTCACGGACTATTTACAAGTTTCTATGATAACTTTAGTGGACAAGACTTCAATTAGGACTTCTTTTCTTCTTTATTTAAAAGGTGGAATGTAATCAAAGAAGAAAAGTTTCCTTCAATGAAGGATATCTGTAAAGTTCAAAAAGTTTTACATAGAAGCTCAAACCAAAAAGGCGGTGCAAACGAAAACCTATTTTAACTCATTAACCTACCTATTTAAAAATCAAAAGTCAAGCGTAGCTGGCCACAGAGAGCCATTGAAAAAAAAACCTTCCGTTTGACAACCGAAATTCCAATATTTTAAGTGCGACGGGAAGTGGAAACGATAAGTCGATAGGAAGGGCTGACCTCCACGATAACGGGAGCAAAATTCAAAATGGCCTCATTTTCAATTCATTTCTTTAAATATTCATATTTTGTGACGCAGCCATCGATATTTGCTTACCTATAGATAAATATTGAAGATACAAATAATCTGTACTACAAAGATAAACGGAACATGGATAAATTCAGTTTGCCTATTGGTAATTATCTGTATTCATGGAGTATTAATGTCTGTGAGTCATTTAAAAGATATTTTATTCCTTGCTAGCTAACTCTTGTAATCAGCCATAGGAATACTGTGACCCCAAACGAGGTAATTCCATACGATTCAGATATCCTTATCGTACATCTAAACCAAACGCGTCTCGAAGCATTAAATCAACTACTTATTCAAATATAGGACAAGAAGGATGTCAAAAAAAACCTCTTTCATATACAAATCAAGAGCATTCAGCACCGACAATGGTGGCCTGTTAAATCAGTGACGAAATCGCTCCAATTTGAATACCAAATATGTTTTTGAATTGTCGGTCTTTTACTCAAGGCATGAGATTTAAAATGTCAGTTTTGAATTTCAAAATGTGACAATTTTACATTTCAAATATCAAAAACTACGAGTAGTAAAGGGACTGCGTCCCATTTTCCTTGAATTACAAATTTGAGGTTTTTTTTATTCATCGCCTGTGTTGTGTTGCAGCTGTGGATAATTCATTTCGGGGGTTTCTAGAATGTATAAAATACAGATTTTTAAATATTATGCATCACGCGCTGTGTGACCTCGATACGTTAAACCGATAAACATCATTCGGTCGTCTAATTTAAATTTCTAACGCCTATATTTTCAACAACAAACTACTTTAGAATTAATTCGATATACTGGCAATTTTTAATCTATATCGAAAGTGACAGTCATCTTCCATAGACAATTCCAATCATTTTTCATTGGATTTGAATTCGGAACCCTATTTCAATTTACGTTGTAACGGTCATTAGCGGGAACACGGCTCCGTCGGATGCTGGATGGAGGGTTTGAACATAATTGATGTGAGAGGGAGAGTGTTGTCGTCTCGCTCGCGCTTGGCAGTTTTTAATGGCGTTTCGCATGTGAATGTTTCGATCATTGTGCGGCGAGTGACGTATGGTATAACGCCCTGTTTGATCCGCGAGTCGAGTGAGCGTGTGACTTTAATTCTTTGACGGTTTTAGTGTTTAGTGATTACTTTGACGTAAGTTTTTTTAATTATTTTGAAGTGTCCCTGTAACATTTGTCTGGACTGGATTATACAGCTGAATGTGTTATCGACTGAGAATAGGAACATCAAGAATAATATTATAAATGTGCTTTTGAAGTCTCATGTTACGTCAATCATCCATATTAGCCATTTTTTTTTTATCAAATCTGTAATTGGTAATTTCAAATCAGTTAGAGAACAAAGTCAAAGTCAAAAACTTTATTTCCGTAGAATTCATAAAGAAAACATTATTGTGATTAATATACTTAATGGGCTTGTTTTCGTAATGGATATTGTTTATTTCTAATTTAATTTTTATATACCAAGCTAATGTTACAAGATTAGTTTTATTTAGAAAGGTGCATCTTTATTCATCCGTGATTATTCTGAAAAACCCTAAAAAAAACAATATGAAGATTTTTTCATCATTTAAGGTTTAAAATATTTTGTGTTTATTACTTGTAATCTGGTACAAGCTCTCCAACCAGTGTGGTGAAACAATTAAAGTGTGCCTCAGAGAGGCTCCTTTCATGCACTTGAGACATTTCAAACTTTTGGTTCTAAGACGTGGCGGCTTCCTCATTTCCTTCACCCTTTTGAGTGTGGTAATGGGCATATAAATTTTTCAAGTGAAAAGAACTCATTGGTGCATCCACAGGTTTGGAAGTAGCTACCTCCGGATTGTAACTCTTCTTCTGGCTATCAGGCTATCAAATACTTTTCTGTGAAACAATATTACTAATTCTTATTAATGTACAATGTATCATTATTCTCAGTAAGTAATATTGTGATATACGGTGTGATACACATACATAGTGTGATTAAGAGCAGTAGAACTCGCCAAGTTAGTCCGGGGAAGTACTGCCACCATGCCCATTTCTGCCGCCAAGCAGTAACGCATTCGCGTTACTGTGTTCCGGTTTGAAAGGTGTGGTTGCCGGTGAAATGACAGGCACATGAGACATACCACCTTCACGTCTCAGAGTTACGGGCGCATACGATGCTACTTTGGTCTTGTCATACCTAGTATGGGAGGACCCAAGTCGCATCGGTTGTTATGGGCCGAGGTTACCACTTAACACCAGGTGGGCCGTCGGCTCGTTCCGTAAATGTATCACAAAAAAAAAACACGGTAATAACTAAATACACTGAAATTTGAAAAAAAATGATCACATTATCACTACGGTGCACGCTAGGGTTGTCAAACTTCAAACTTTTCCCTGACAGTGTGTTGAGATGGGTTATTCCCATTTGACCCCACCATTCTCCCCCCGACTGTGGCAAATGGGAATTTCCTTGTGCCCCCTTTGGAGGTAAACTAGAACGGAAAGATTTCCCATCTGGCCTAGCCAACATAAATTCTATACCCCCTCAATGTATTACTAGGTTACTAGGTTTATTACTCTTTAACTTTACTATTAAAACCATACTCAGTAAATGATCATTGAATATATTTCATCGTTTATCAGATTTTTCGAAACACAATCCAAAAAAAAAAATTTAATCGATACGGAAGGTAATCCCCAAAAACTTCAGTTCGAATTTTGAATGAACAATACTACAAGGTGACTAACAAAACTAGGCCCTACCCTCAATATATATAAATCTCGTTGTATTAGTACCGTCAGTGCATCTATTAGTTCTCTTTTTATTGAGCGTGTTTGCTGTGAACCCTACCCGGGCCGAGCCGGGCCGGGGCCGGAGCGGGCCGGGGCCGGGGCCGGGGCGGGGGTCACACGAGGCGGGATCGCTGGATTGGATGCATCCTGCCCGCAAATTGAAGCTTCGCGGACGTCCGTTTGCCCGTGTTGTGTTGTATTTACAAAATCCAACTAATCTGTTTCACGTATATTCAAATATCGAACATATCTAACTGCTTTTTGAGTTTCTATTTATTTTTATTATTAATCAGTACGGCTTCTGCCAATTACACTAATTAATTGTAATTTATACAAATAATTACAAATTTAACTATACTATTTACACAAACTTATTACACTTAAATATCTGTTTTCTTTATCTATCTACTATCTTTCAATCCGGAGGTTGCCGGTTCAAATCCCGACGTGCACCTGTGAGTATTTCGTTCGAAAGATTTGTGCAATACCACGTTCTCAAAACGGTGCAAGGTTTCGTGAGGAAACCGACATGTCCTAGAACTAAAAATTCGAAGACATGTGTCGAGTGCACGAAAGGAGCCTCTTTGAGGCGCACTTACAATCCTTTCACCACACTGGTTCGACCAGTGACTCGAATAGAATAGAAGAACCTTTTTGACTCTAGACGTTTCGCGCCGTTCTTTCGAGTTTACGCTGTCGTTTGAAAAACGAATGCCGTTAGCAACAAGAACGTCCTGAATTTGAAAAAAGAACTAATCAAAATACTATATTACTGACTGGCCTCATAGCTCAGTTGGTTAGTAACCCTACCTTCTGCGCTGTAGGTCGTGGGTTCCCCCACTCAGGACAAACATTTATGTGACATTTGTAACATTGATGTTTGTTCTGTGTCTGGGTGTTAATATGTATTATATGTATGTATTTACAAAAGAAAAGTATATCAGTTGTCTGGTTGCCATGATACAAGCTATGCTTAGCTTACTTTGGGGCTAGATGGCGCTGTGTGACAATGTCCACCAATATTTATTTACTATTATATTACTGTGCGGTTTGACGTCTTAACTAATATGATTCAATGTGCCTCTCATTACATTACCAAATTAGGTTCGCTACAGAACTGGTCGCCGGAACACATGCGAGTGACGTCACCGGTGACGTCACAACGCCAAAACCACGTGTTCCGTACTTTGGGTGATGAATATTTTAAGTATTTAATGAAATTTTATGTATTACTAGCTTTTGCCCGCGACTTCGCGTGGAATTCGGTTTTATCACGCATCCCTATTTTACCCCTCGGAAAAGTAGCCTAAGTTACTCCTTGTTACATCAGCTATCTGCCAGTGAAAGTCCCGTCAAAATCGGTCCAGCCGTTTCAGAGATTAGCCGGAACAAACAGACAGACAAAAATTGTAAAAAAAATTGTTTTGGTATATGTACCGTGTATAGATCCATATGCACTTAGTAAAAAGCGGTTATTTTAATATTACAAACAGACACTCCAATTTTATTTATTTGTATAGATATTTCCCGAAATCGCTGTCGGACTGTCTTCGAAAAGTGCTGCGGCCAAAACTTAAAAAGTAAACAGACGGGAAAACTTTTGTTTCGTAAAAATTCATTGGGCCGTTCCGAAGTTGAATACGAGCCGTTCCATTTTTGAAATTAGAGTTTTTAATTAAAAGGGTCGCATTCTCGCGATATCATCCGCCTTTGTCGACGTTTCGCGGGCATATTTTTTTTTTTGTAATTTTTTTATTTACTCTCGTAAAGCAGGCTACGGTAAGGACTGTGTAATTACGAGATTTTTTTAAAGCATTAAATGAAGGCGTTTGATAGTGATAATTGTTTATTTTCCGTAATTAATGGGATTTTCGTGGCCATTGCTCGAGTTATTTGTCAAAGTTAATAACGAAGCAGCTGTTGACGTCTGTCATTATGATAAATATGTCAAAGTCAACTCAATTTTACTATATTTTAGAGGTTTGAGTGTTTTCACTAGCGCTCATTGGCAGACTGGTGGGCTCATATAGCCTCTGTAGCCATCAATTAAGAAGAAGAAGAAGAGGTTTGAGTGAGGGGGAGATTTCTGACATAATTACTAGATACTTAAGAAGACTTATGCTTTACAAAGCGCAGGTACGACCCCACGTGGAGTATTGTTCCCATCTCTGGGCTGGGGCGCCTGAGTATCAGCTCCTTCCACTTGACCGGATTCAGCGCAGGGCAGTTCGAATTGTCGACGATTCCAAGCTTACAGACGACCTGGAGCCCTTAAGACTACGGAGAGACGTAGGTTCTCTGTGTGTGCTCTATCGTCTGTACAATGGGGAGTGTTCTGATGAACTGTTTAGTCTGGTGCCCGCGGCTAAGTTTCACCACAACACCACACGCCGCAAAACCAGATACCATCCGCACCACCTGGATGGCTGGTTGTCCACCACCACTCGCTTCTCGCGATCATTCCTTCCACGCACCTGTCAGCTATGGAATGATCTGCCTTCAGCCGTTTTCCCAGGGAGCTTCGACATGGCGACCTTTAAGCGTCGGGTTAATGCCTATCTTAATGGCCGGCAGCGCATTAGCAATGCCTCTGGTGTTGCAGATGTCCATGGGCGACGGTGACCACTTTCCATCAGGTGGCCCGTTAGCTCGTCTGCTAGTTTTTAACATAAAAAAAAAAATAAAAAAAAAAAAATAGATAAACAAGGATCGTGCTCGTGAAAAAAAGGAATCCCTCCATTAGGGGTTTCTTGTCTGTTCTATGGAGGGTCGGATAGGGTTTGAACATGCGTCAAACTTAGCGATAAGTACGCGTGACCTTATGATTTGAACATTGACGTTTCCAAGCCATTTCCATATGAATTCTATGGAAATAAAGTTTTTGACTTTGAAATACTGTCAGTAAGTTTCGGTGTTGCCATAATAGAAAGTGTTTTTTTTTAAACATACCTATATCTTGTTACAGATTCAAGTATGAATGCGGCTACTACACAGTTTCTCGTAGATTTGGATTAGTGGAGAGGTTTTTAGGTGAGTTTTTTTCAAATATTTGAATTCAACTAACTTTACACTGATGGAGTGTCGTACATAAATTTCGGGGAAGTACTGCCTCCACACCGATTCGTGCCGCGTGTTGCGGTTTGAAGGGTGTGGACGCCGGGGAATTAAAGGATTATTATAGGGGTAGTCTGAGCATATTGTTTCTAACATTATTGCGATTCTTTCGTCAACGCACAAAATAATATTTCTCTTCTTCTACTCATACCTTATAAGTTTTTTAATGAGATGACGTTATTGGCGAGCAGATGGCCCACCGATGGTAAGCTTTGCCTACGGAGCAACAAGCAATACGACTTAGGTCCTCCCCGTCTTATAGGATAAGACACAAGTCACATCGTACGCGCCCCTAACTCTGAAACATGAAGGTGGAACGTGCCTGTAATTTCACCGGCAACCACACCTTTCAAACTGGGACACAACGCGAATGCATTAGGTACTGCTTGGCGGCAGAAATGGGTATGGTGGCAGTACTTCCCCGGACGAACTTGTCATAAGTTCTACTGCTACTAAAAGTACAAACAGGTATAATATTTCGTAAAATATTATTAAAATCGACATAGAATTTTAAAACTTTACTATTATTAATATTTAAAAAACCGATTACATAAAACTGACTGTCTGTACGTCGTAGGTAAGTGACTGAGGCCTAATTCAGAAACCTTAGTCATCAACAAATCTATGCAGCGGACAGCCGCCATATTGAAGTCATTCTCTTAATCAACACGAATCAAATTACACGTCAGTCATCAAAATCCATCAAGCCGTTTGATCAACAAGTCCCAAACAAACATACATACATACACTAAACTCATCCGAAAATCTTCCTAACTCTGGATAATTAAACGATATAAGCAAATTTTGGATTAAAAATAAATTCGTGAGCAAAATGTGCTCGCTGTCATGTCATGTCTATATTGCTAGTCAGACTGCCCATTATAGAAGAGAGAACGTATCTAAAACGGAAAATGTTCTCGCCGAATGCGCAACAAATATTGACAACATTACGTGTCGGGAATCGAACCCCACACCCTCGGACACATAGCCACGTGCCCAATTACGAAGTTATTGTCCGACAAAACACTTATTTCCTGTGTCCATTGGTCGGGGGTTGTGCCCCCTTACACTTTACCGAATTAAATTATCTAGATGTGGCCATTACACATACTTGTTGGTCATTTGGTTGACTTCATATATTTCTGGATAAGGTTGACTCCATATATTTCTGGGTAATTTGGTTGATTTCATATATTTCTGGGTAATTTGGTTGATTTCATATATTTCTGGGTAATTTGGTTGACTTGATAAATTTCTGGGTAATTTGGTTGACTTCATATATTTCTGGGTAATTTGGTTGACTTCATATATTTCTGGGTAATGTGATTGACTTCATATATTTCTGGGTAATTTGGTTGACTTAAGATTTTCACGGTATATTTCTTATAAATTAGTTGACTTCAGATTTTCACAGCACATTTCTTATAATTTTATTGACTTAAGATTTTTCATAGCATATTAATTAGTTACTATATGAAAGAAAGAAAGAAATATTATTTATTTCTACACAAACATATATAGTGGATAACGCAACCCACTACCGAAATACAATGGACTTTGCCTTTGATTTTAATTCTATATTCAAGATTTAAGATCGATATTCAGGTTAATGTAGAAATATGTATATAGAAATTGGCCTCACCAACGGTCTGTGAATAATAAAAGTGCTTGAAACGAGCCTAATTGGGGCGCATTTTAATCCTTCCACACTGGTTGATGAGAGCTGCCCTCCACGGCTGCACTGCAGTGTTGTAGGGGTAGGCAGGCAGCTTCAAATGATGTCGCATCTAGGTAACATAGGTCTGCGTACTGACCGCGCCCTAGGGAGTGACAGTGACATCACAGACGTCTATTTTATGGTCATTTCGATGTTTTTTCACCAATTATCCGATTGCGAAGTAAACATGTGTTTCTTATTTTCTTTAATGTTATTATACAAGTATTGTCATGCCTCACAGCTCAGTAGTACCCCTGCCTTTCGTGCTGTCGTGGGTTCGATTCCCACCCAGTACAAACATTTGTGTGACTTTTTTTTTAAGTTTGTTCCGTGTCTTGGTGTCGATATGTATGTATTACAAAAAAAAAGTATATCAGTTGTCTGGTTCCCATGATACAAGCTATGCTTAGCTTACTTTGGGTCTAGATGGCGCTGTGTGAAATGTCCACCAATATTTAAGTATGACCCGACCTACAGCGCATAAGGCAGGATTACTACCAACCGAGCTATGAGACCATTGGTAGTAAAGTGCTACTATCCTACCACTACGCCAGTGGAGCTATGATTCACTAAAGAGATTATTTTGATTATATTTAATAGAATCCAACCCCTATGCGGGTCACGGAAACCCCTATGTGTGTACCCCTCACAATACGTTTAATCTGTCTAAGTGGTGTAGTGGGCCGCGAACGGCTCGGACGTAAAGGTCGCGGGTTGAACTCTCGGCGGTGCAACTGCATGGTAGCTATTTGATACGAAGTTTGAGAAGAAAGAAAGAAAACTTTATTTGTAGCTATAAAAATAACAGCACTGCAGATACTTAAATTGAAGACGCTGGAATACGGTTTTATCACACACCCCTATTTTACCCCTCGGAAAAGTAGCCTAAGTTACTCCTTGTTACATCAGCTATCTGCCAGTGTAAGTCCCGTCAAAATCAGTCCAGCCATTTCAGAGATTAGCCGGAACAAACAGACAGACAGACAAAAATTTAAAAAAATGTTTTGGTATATGTACCGTGTATACATCCATATGCACTTAGTAAAAAGTGGTTATTTTAATATTACAAACAGACACTCCAATTTTATTTATTTGTATAGATATTTTATTTAAATACACTGATACTAATACTGGGTGTTATGCAAGTGTGGCGAAAGGATTAAAGTGAGCCTGAAATAGGCTCCGCCCGTAAATATCACGCTGTATTACAATTTATTATCCTAAATTATGTCAAATTTATACCTCACTATGTTTTGAAAAGTGATATAAGTGTTAAAACAATGTTGCATGTCAGAATTTGAACCAACGACAGTTTTTCTTCAGCAATGATTCGTTATTACTCGTGAGTTTGAACCTGCGACCTTCAGATTGAAGGTCAGAGTGTACCAGCACGCCCATTTAAACCTTTTTCGTTTTACTTTCACAACAAAACCGACATCTCAACACAAATACGAACCAAAATTTGTGTTTGTATACCTTTGAGGCAAAGACCCACTAATTAGAGGGCTGGCTACCCCTTCGTGTTTGCTGCCGCGGTTGCATTGTACCTGACGCCACAGATTATACAAGACTGCCATCTTTTAATTACATTGTATGTGATAAACTTACACAACGAGCATATGGCCCACCTGTAGTTTTAAAAAACCTCTAGTACCCGCCCGTAACAAGCAATACGACTTGGATCCTTCCCGTACTTAGGCACGACAATATTCAAGTCTCACGTATCCCGTAAATGAGACGTGATGGGAATGTCTCTTGTGTCTGTAATTTCACCGGCATACCTTTAAAAAACTGTAATGAGTGTATTACTGCTTGGCGGCAGACATGGGTTTGGTGGCAGTACTCTCCCGGACGCACCTGTACAAATTCTCTGCCTCTAAAAATCAGTTCAGATGGTCGCGCACACACATAATAGATACATAACAATACAATACATAATAAATGGGAGTGGGTGCCGGCGAAATTGCAGCCGCATGAGACATAACATCCCCGTCTCGAGGAGATGGCCGCAACGCAATGCTACTTGAGTCATCTCGTACTTTGGTGGGGAGGACTCGAGTCGTTGCTGTTATCTACGGACGGCGGTTACCACTTAACATCAGGTGGGCCGTCAGCTCGTTCTCTTACTAATATGACATTCAAAAAAAGAAAAAACAATATATAATATGTTTCACATGATCTCCCGACGTCGCGTCGTCGCTGAAGCCGGCGACTGTCACATAAGGCATCACTTTGAGTAGCTTCCGCCCGTAGTAGCTCATGTAAGTCTTCGATCTAGATCTAGAGCGTTTTGGCCCAGGGTATCTGTCGAATTTCAATCCGGAGGGCGCTGGTTCAAATCCCCACGTGCACCAATGAGTTTATTTGCTTGTTTAAATTATATGCGCAATACCACGTTCTCAAAACTGTGATGGAAAACATCTTGAAGAAGTCAAGATTACCTGCGGATGCCTCCTGAAAACTTCGATAAAGCTACCCAATTAATAGCTCATTCGAAATTCAAATCTTTAAAAGTAATTCGTTGTTACACCGACCAGTGTAACCTCCTGGAGTCCTGCAAAGAGATCGGATCATATTTCGGCCTCTAACAACAAACTTTAGTGTTGCCATCCACCCACAGAAATGAGTTTTATTTTCAATCTCAAAAACAACCACAGACGCAAAAATATTCCCCAAAGACAATTAAAACGTAACAATGGATGGTAGACTTTTGTTTTAAAAATCGAACGCTTTTATATTCCGCAATCGTTGCACATCTATATACAAATTACATTTTAGCGAATGAGAAATCCATTTTTCATAATACTGGAGTTCTGTCTATCGGCTGCATTTTGTAATGGGATTACGTGTCGCCGCGCTGCGGACGGTGGCGGAACTAATTTGCAATTACTCGCTTCGTTATAATTTTAATTACCTACGGAGATGATCTAGATCTTGGGAGTAAATTGATGGGTATTTTGATATTTCCGTGGCGTTTTGATTCCTATTTTATTACAATAAATTCACAGAATGATCTTTTATGTCAATTAATTTTATAATATATCGTACCTTGTAAATTAATGTAAATAATCAATTAGTCGAATAGTTTGACGTAATTTTTTTTTTGATTGTGTTTATTCAAATGAAATAAATTTGAATGATGTCTAGTGGGAACTTGTACTGACCTTTTTTGTTATCATTTATAAACTGTGATTCACAAATAAAAATAGGGGCATTTTAAATTGCGCTAAACTTTATTTTAGCGTACACCAAATAAACCGCTCACTTATGCGGTAAAAAAAGCAATTAATTAAACATAACCATTAAATTTGTAGTTGTCAATCACCTGCGCAATCTACTGTCGAGTAGCGGCAACACTAACTCCGGCCGCCGCTCACAGGTGGCGCTGTTCTCAATCGGGCCCGCGTCAATACACGTGCATAGTTTATAGGGGAAGGGCATCATAACACCAGTCCCAGTGTGGGATGTATCATCAAATTTCTATCTTGGCTGAAATGGGATCTAAAATATGCAGGGGCACGGTAACTGCTTTTGTTTGGGATATAATGAACTATGGTATTAGGTTAGCTTCGCCGCGCTTTTTACGTTCGGCTTTATTATGTTGGCAGCGGATTAGGAGAAGTTAGCTTTATTTTGTTGGTAGTAGTGGTCGACTATTTTTAAATTTAGGTAATATCATTGTTTATTAAATACTTGAAGCACAGCGAGTAACAATTTGTATATTTTCAGATGGGTTCATAGGTTCTAGTTCATAACTTAAATATAATATTGTTCCTTTTTTTACGGAGTAAATTTTACCACGTGGGTTTATAAAAGATATAAGATCTCTTTATTGTGTGTACGTTATGATGTGTACCACACAAATAAACAATTTACAGATATAACAATATAATAGATGTCCTTATTGCTTAAAGCAAACTCTGCCTTTAAATGGAATGAATTAAAAAAATAATGGTATGCGGCGGTGGTGTTAAGAGAATATTTTTTATATAATGAAATTACGTAACGAGCAGATGACCCACCTGGTGTTAAGTTAGTTACAAGTTAAAACAAGTGATGCGATGCTGGTAGTTATTTCTAAATGTATTAATTCAATTCAGATATACAAATCAATAGCACAACGCGTGACGCGTGACACTGACAGTGACAGCACCATTAATTTATTGCACCCAATGTGGTAGTGAATAGTGATGGGACCAGTTACCTAACTCTAATTTCAAACTATGCATTTTTGTCTATGGTCAGAAGTTTTGATATGTATGCAAAGTTGTATGTAATAAAATATTATGACTTAGACTTGATATCGAAATGGATTAAGAATTATCCATTTCCGCAACAGATTCTTTTTAAACAGAATACAGAAAAAGGATACATAAAGGTAAAAAAAATTACGTGTGAGTCTTATTGAAATAATTTGAGGTTACAACTTAGTTACATGTTACGGGTATGGCAATATTATGTCAGTATTTACAAAAGAAAGATTAAATATTACATACTTTAAGTTACTTAAGGCCATAATTTAAATTTTTTGGTAATTAAGGTTAGTAAGGAGGTTCACAGGACAGTTTTTTGACTTTCACTCTACGCTGGCGATAAATTATTACCATATTGTATCAATGAGGCTACTCCACAGTACAAACAACTTAAATTATAAAGTATCACTTAAGCCTTCCAAATTAAAAATTGATTTACGACCCCTTTTATCCAATAACGTTCCTTAACGGCCCACCCGGGGTCATTCCATCTTATAAATGACCTCTTATGACCCCGCCCTGTCGTCTGTTACTACTTGCGGTAATTAATAGGTGGTAATAAGTGAAAACTTATATTTTGGCTGTGATTTTGTGCTGTAAGTGATAAATACATAAGACCACGCCTGTTTCCTGTAGGGGTAGGCACTGTTTTCCATCTGATACGACTCTTGACCTACCTACTTAGCTTCATCCACTGTCATAACATTGTTCTTGACTGGCCTTACAGCTCAAATGGTAACTCTGCCTTCTGCGCTGTAGGTCGTGGGTTTGATTCCCACCGAGGATAAACATTTGTGTGACTAAAATAGATGTTTGTTCTGTGTCTGGATGTTATATTATGATATGTTATTATTTACAAAAAAGTGTATATATATCAGTTGTCTGGTTCCCATGATACAAGCTATGCTTATTTTGGGGTAAGATGGCGTTGTGTGAATTGTCCACCAATATTATCAATTTCTCAATTTGATTACCATATTTATTGGTATTTTGAACAATCAGAATACATAGGCACAAGTTTTTTGAAATGGGTAATAATATTAATCATCATCTTTATTGTTTATACCATCAATGTCACATCTATCTTGGGAAGAAGTATTTCCAGTCCGTGTATTAAAAGGGTCATTATATAACGACGCTTCCCAATATATTTACGACATTCGATATAATATTAAATTAAACAAAAAACAGTTTAATGGTGATATCACTTCATAAAAACGATGTAAATTTAAAGCCATTACTGTCGGAGCGAAGCGTTTACTTTGTATGTACACTCTTCTCTCTCACACTGTTTTTTACTGGTTTACACGAGTCGATGCGACATTCGCCTAGTACTTTAGATTAGTTGGCGAAAGTGTTAACTTATCTTAAACATTGTTAATACATAAAAATTTAGTACTCGGAAGAAAATAATTGTTTCTGGACTTTGAAAAGAAAAAGAAAAAGCTGTTTATTTACTAAAAAAACACACATAATTTACACATTTTATACAAATAAAGAAATACAAAGTAATGTTTTACATATAAATAATTAATGGTGGCTCCCCCACTATGCCTTTGTTTATGGATATTATGGTACTGTGTAAAGTATATCTTAAATGCAGAAAAATAGTTATTTTGACCGAGTAATTGATATACTCTATCAAACCAATGTGATGTAAGGATATTAAGTGCGCCTCAAAATGGCTCCTTTCCTGCAATAATATGACATTTAACTAAGAAAAACTATTACAAAAACATTGTCCAATAAGAGCAATACTTGACTGAATAATGATTTGAATATTGACATTTCCAAGCCATTTATGAATTCTATGGTAATAAAGTATGACTTTGAATGAAGACTAAGATTTCCCTTCTGTAATAATTCCTACGTCGTATTTGCGAGGCTGAAGTGGGAACTTACAAATGAGATTTAGCTAACCGCAACACAAACTAACATGATTGATATATTTAAAGTTAATACGCGTTGCTGCGCCGCGAGCGAGTGAGTGAGTGAGTGAGTGAGTGAGTGATGACGCAGCGTCCTCAACTCTCATTATGTCGGGACCTTTGACGAGGGTAACCTATCTGTGGCGAGCACCGGCGCCGGTGCCGGTGCCGGTAATAATAATAATCTTGGTGGACAATGATGGCGGTGGCGGTAATAATAAAATTAGTGGACAATGATGGCGGTGGCGGTAATGATAAAATTAGTGGACAATGATGGCGGTGGCGGTAATAATAAAATTAGTGGACAATGATGGCGGTGGCGGTAATGATAAAATTGGTGACAATGATGGCGGTGGCGGTAATGATAAAATTAGTGGACAATGATGGCGGTGGCGGTAATAATTAAATTAGTGGACAATGATGGCGGTGACGGTAATAATTAAATTAGTGGACAATGATGGCGGTGACGGTAATAATAATATTGGTGGCAATGATGGCGGTGGCGGTGAAAGAAAGAAAACAATTTATTTTCAACAAACTGTACACAACACCGATTACACACTTATATATTATCTAGGAGAAATGAAACAAAAAGAACAAATGCCTAGGCGGATCGCTGCCGTGTACATTGCTTGCGAAAAAATCTCAGTGCTCAGCATGTGCTGAGGACCCAAGATCCCCAGCGCTGATTTTCAGCACAGGCTTTCCAGTGTCAGGCTTGCCGCCGCCAGTGTCATCGGTACTGGTGGCGGTACCGGTGGCTGTTTCTATTCTAATATTACTTCGAAAGAATCTATTTAAGTCATCATTTTAAGTGTTTCTGTTGTGACTCACGGAAATACATGTTTTTTATTGTTTTATAATATTTCTTTATTTCAGACAATAGAATCCATATCAATACAAACATAATTATATTAAAATTAAGACCAAAAAGTAATATAATTTATGCGATCGCATTTTCATTTTCGTGTTATCGTACCAAAATTTAAAATGAAGGTAGTTTGAGTATTTTTGATCGGCAAACAACCTACTTCTGTCTCTGAATTTTGGTTCTACCATATTTGTTACCGATTGCTTACTCAAACAAATAATAATAAGATTGTTTTTGAAAAGAACTTAATTTACTTACAGTTAATAGCGACAGTATATTGAGTTTTTACCATGTATTAATAGGTTATAATATTAATATTTAGGTTGTCTGGTAGAAATCGCTATAAGCGATAAGACCGCCGATTGTACATTTATTTTGTTTTTTTGTACCTCAATATTTTGTGTTTTCTATTTTATTGGTGTAATGTGCAATAAAGTGTTTATCTATCTATCTATCTATCTAATAATCTCATATAAGTGAACTGTATTTATGTTTTGACCTAGAAATAAAAAAGAAACCGAATTTATTGTCAAATTGATCATAACAAGAAAAACAGCCGAACATATATCATAAAACAACTACCAAATAACGAATGGGACCTTTGGTGAAAACTTGAGACTATTTGTTGATGCCGATACCCGGAGAATTACAGCGTCCGGAGGTCGCATTTTTCAGTGCGGTCCATTTGCCGAGATTAACGCACCGTTACTTTGCGGCCGTTACGGGCTGGCCGTTTGCCGGCCGTTTGAGCAACGTCGAGCCTGTCCGGTAGATGGCGCAAGGCGGAACTTGTGAAGGCGACCCTTGAGATGAGATATACGCATAAATTAATTGAATTATGCTTTTGTAATGACGAAATAACAGCTTTTGAATTGCTACTGATTGTATATGAAAATAATATAATAATATTGGTGGACAATTCACACAGCGCTATCTAACCCCAAACTAAGCATAGCTTGTACTGAACCAGGCGATTTTTTTGTAAATAAATATCAACACCCAGACACATAACAAACATCTATATTCGTCACACAAATATTTGTCCCGGGTGGGAATCGAACCCACGAACAGCGCAAGGCAGGGTTACTAATACCTGAGCTGTTAGGCCATATATTAGATTATAATTTAACGTTTTCCGCTCGTCTTTTGTAACATCAACAAAATCATTTTGCATAAAAGAAGCCTCTTTGAGGCGCATTTAAAATCCACCACACTGGTTCCAGAGAACCAACAACAAAATCATTTTCAATCGGTCGAGAAAACATTAAAATTCATTTACATTATTTGACCATAAGTTAACATTGTAAGCTTGTCGAAGCGACATGCCCGAAGTCCGCCCACAGCCTGTGTTTTAAAGGTCGCCGGTTCGACTCCGTGTTGGCAAATCAACCGGCACATGAGTAACAGCGCACGCCTCATTACACAGCACGATTTTGTTCTAACAAATCGTGCAGCCGTGCCGCCGACAGCTGACCAATGGAGGGGCAGCAACCTAATGTGTTCTACCACATGAAACATACGATTTTACATGATTTTATTTCCACACACTTCTTCTTCTTCGAGTCACAGGTTCTGTGGAACCAGTGTGGTGAAAGGATTGTAAGTGCGCCTCAAAGAGGACTCCTTTCGTGCACTCGACACATGTCTTCGAATTTTTAGTTCTAGGACATGTCGGTTTCCTCACGATGTTTTCCTTCACCGTTTTGAGAACGTGGTATTGCGCACATAAATCTTTCAATCGGAAAACTTATAGGTGCACGTCGGGATTTGAACCGGTGACCTCTGGATTGAAACTCGAGGGTCAGTACCGCTAGACCACCACGCTCTCCACACACGGACATAAATACATACATTTGCAGATATACTATAAAACTTTTATTAATTTAGCACAAAAATAAGAACAAAACTTAATAATATCTCCGTTTTATTATAGACAACGTAAACAGACAATAGTCATATTTTTTTGACAAATGTAATTAGGTTCAACAAAGACTTGGAGAGCGGCCATTTTTCTTTTTATTGTATTTTAATTGATATTTTCTTTTGTTACAGGTACCATTGTGACGGAGGCGGCTAGGTTTCGTGAATTTGGGATTTTTATGCCACTCACTCTCGGCTCTCGAGAGTAGCTCTGTACTTTAATGGTAAAATAAAATTTGTACAGAAGGTATATGTATGAGGAAGGATATTAAAAAGCATCGTTAGAAATTGTATTCAAAATTCTAATAATACTTGATACCTGAGGAAAGCTAGTTAAGTTTGGTTTTGCCCTTCCTAAAGAAGGGTTTGATTCCCAGCCGGGACAAACGGGAAACATTTGTGTTGTGAGCATAATGCTCCTGTGTCTCGGATATAATGTATACCGTACCTGCGACACGGAATCTTTGTAAAGAGATATATGAGTGTGAAAGAGTTAATATCCTATTATTTTTCATCCGACAGGTAACTTACTCTACTCCACTCAACTCTAATAACGGAAGAACTCAAAGTCTGCATTCTTACCCGTGTCCAGTTCACGGTACATGAGGATGCAGAGTTGTAAACAGCGCCATCCTGCGGTCGCGTCGCGAACTAAAAGTCGCGCGCCACTCTCCGCTAGATGGCGGCGCGCGCGCGCCGACACTGAATGCACCGCGTTGCGCCCTTGTCATTTTTCCAGCCCCGTGTGTTGATACTACTGGACGGAGAACTGATAAGGGCATAACCTTTGCAATGACGACGTGGGATCCGAAGAAGTAAAGAAACTAAGAAATAATCAGTCGTATGATCGTCGTATGATTTATTATATTTTTACTTAAACTATTTGTACAATACATAATGTATTGATCAAATACATCATGCGTTACATACAACAAGGAAAATTAAAATTAACTTCATTTTAATCATGTGTTTCAAGAAATATGATTATAAACTTTTCATGTTAATTCTATTCTCTCTATTCTAATTCATATTCTTTCAATGGAAAACAACATGGTCATTTTGAATAAACTAGATAATTCGCTTGAGATAGAATTATGTGTTTCTGTATAAAGAAGCTCTTAGTAATAATCCAATTTAAATATATGTATTAGACTGCTTTTTAATGTAAAATTGTCTTTGTAAAGTTTGAAGGAATATATTGTAATCGCAGCTATGTTCAAACTTATCGATAAGTACGCGTGACCTTATGTTTTGAATAATATTGACGTTTCCAAGGCATTTCTTTATGAATTCTATGGAAATAAAGTTTTTGACTTTGACTTTGTTACACTCCACTCATAAAAACTATAGCTAAACTTTTAATTTCAAATGTATTTATCAAATCAAATTTAGTTAATCAATTGTCCCACTCCATAACTACTTACTGGTAAAGATAAGATACCTGATTTAATACAAATAAGTTTATAATAATAAGTTTATTTATTTAGAAGTAACAAATATATTTATTTAAATATTATACAGGGTGTGGCGTAATGAGTGGATAATAGGGTACCTGCGGGTAGGGGCCATTGTGGCGGTTCAGAAAAATATTTGTTATGCTCAGTAAAAGTGCCTCGGTTTTCGAGATATTCGACATTTTCGAAATTTAAGAAATATTTCATCCTTCGTCACTATTTTTGGCGCCCAGACTGCAAATGATTTTTTTTTTTCTATCTGTTTTTTGGATAGTATTCTTGGATAGATGTGCTATCGAATGGAAACTATTATTTTTATAACACAAGCACAGTTATGTTTTTAAAATAAGATTTCACTAAAATTTTACTTGCTTTCGTTTGTTTTCCTGACCTTTACCCTTCTGTGGTGTAAAAAAAATGTATGGTCACTTGAATGCCAACGTTTAAAAAAATTAGCCTTTTTCATCGAGATTCCGAAATGGTATATTACATGGTATTTCCACAAGTTGATTCAAAATTAATTCCTATTAAAATGGGTAGAGCTAATTATTATAAAATTACAAATAGTACTAAAATTTACTTCATTACTTAAAATCACCTAAAAACATTAGTTTAAAATTCGGGAATGAAATAAAACGAAACAATAAATTTTAAATGCATTTCATTTATTAAATTTACTATCACAAAAGGTGTTCGAAAAGTCCACCACGTGCTCTGATGCATGCTCTGCACCTTTTGATAAAAGATCTTTTAATCCTGTTCGCAAATCTTTGCTCTGTGATTTTCTGAGCAGCTAATCGCACACGCTCCCGTAGCTGGTCCACTGTATTAATTGGGTCTTTATAAACCTTTTCTTTAAGACATCCCCAGTAAAAAAAGTCCAATGGGTTGAGGTCTGGTGAACGAGGTGGCCACAAAATTGTCCCCAAACGACCGATCCATCGTCGACGATATGTTTCATCGAGGTATTGTCGAACATTTCGGGCGTAATGAGCGGGGCAACCATCGTGCTGCAGCCACATTCTTCTTCTATCTTCTAATGAAACATCTTCTAATAAAAGTGGAAGTTCGTGCCGTAAAAAATGTAAATACGTTTCTGCAGTCAATGTTCCAGACAATTCGAATGGTCCGATGATTTTGCCATTTAGAATTCCAGTCCATAAATTAATTTTGAACTGGTACTGGGACCTGTCTTCTCTGGCCAAATGAGGGTTTGTACGCTGCCAACTGTGCAGATTGTGCATATTAAAATACCCATCTTTTTTGCACGTGGATTCGTCGCTCCACAAAATTTTATCGAAGAAATCGGGATCAGCGTTCATTTTTCTCAGCATTGTTTGGCAAAATGCAACTCGTGCAGGGTAATCTCTTGGTTGCAAACATCGAATGGATGAATGAATCAACTTGTGGAAATACCATGTAATATACCATTTCGGAATCTCGATGAAAAAGGCTAATTTTTTTAAACGTTGGCATTCAAGTGACCATACATTTTTTTTACACCACAGAAGGGTAAAGGTCAGGAAAACAAACGAAAGCAAGTAAAATTTTAGTGAAATCTTATTTTAAAAACATAACTGTGCTTGTGTTATAAAAATAATAGTTTCCATTCGATAGCACATCTATCCAAGAATACTATCCAAAAAACAGATAGAAAAAAAAATTTCATTTGCAGTCTGGGCGCCAAAAATAGTGACGAAGGGTGAAATATTTCTTAAATTTCAAAAATGTCGAATATCTCGAAAACCGAGGCACTTTTACTGAGCATAACAAATATTTTTCTGAACCGCCACAATGGCCCCTACCCGCAGGTACCCTATTATCCACTCATTACGCCACACCCTGTATATAAATCAAATGCAAATCATTTATTTTGAAATAAAAGGGGGTTTATGTTTTAGTGTTTAGTACTTTGACTTTGACTTTTAGTGGGTAGCGTCTCCTGCGTTAGTTTTACGCTTTACTGCAGGAAAACAGTAGCTATAATATAAAGTAAATACAGTTAGAATAAACAATATTAATTCATTATTTATTCAATTTATAACATTTTATTATAACTATTATGATTATAACTAAGCTTTTTATAATATGGTACCTCTATTAATCTTGTGTAACTTCAAATACGACTTAATAATTGTTGTTTCTCAATATTTACTAAATTCCATCTGTAACAATAAATATAATAATAACAATGATCGATAATATTATATGTAATTGTAACTAAATAATAAATAATAAAATATTAACTAAAATCCCTATTGTTTCATTAAAATTCCTTATAAAACTTACTTTATGATATGCACAGTTCTGAAACATTATGAACACTACATTTCATTTAGGTACACGCATCCCTTTCTCTCCCAAGCGGTTAACAAGAGACAGACACACCACAGACTGTGTTGTAGAACTGACAAACATATTTAGTGATTTGTTCATGTTTTTGTCATTTATAAAAACTAGCTACCCGCCCCGGATTCGCATGGGTGCAATTTACTTATAAAGAGATGAGGAATGCACAAAGCAAGAAAGCATGAAGTTTTTTTGACAGAAAACAATTATAGTTCAGCCATTTAAAACAAAATATATATAATACAATACAACTTTATTGTACACCATCTTAGAAACATACAAAAACATTGCTGACAACATATAAGAGGTACAATGGGCGACCTTATCGCTAAAGCGATCTCTTCCAGGCATCCTTTGGATGGACAGGATCTATGCGGGGACAACTGCGAATAGTGGCGTACATCAAGCTATTTGGTGTACATATCAATGTATATACAGTATACATAAACAACATTTTCAAATTTGACTGAGCTCAGTTGGTAGTAACCATGCCTTCTGTGCTGTAGGTCGTGGGTTCGATTCCCACCGAGGAAAAACTTTTATGGGACGAACATCGATGTTGGTTCTGTGTCTGGGTGTTGATATGTATGTATTTACATTGGAAATTATATCAGTTGTCTAGTCCCTATGATATAGGTAAGCTATGCTACTTTGAGGCTAGATGGCGCTGTGTGCAATATGAAAAAGTTATATAGGTACAGAACCTTCGTAGTTTATCACTCTTTCTATTAGTGAAAACTATATCAAAATCCATCGCGTGGTTTAGATGTAAGCGGAGAAACAGACATACAGACAGCGACTTTGTTTTATATTATTTAGAGATATTTTGTATGGACGCCGTACTTAATAGATTATTAGTTCCGTACTATAGTTACCTAGTGTCTTTCATTCTTGAAAAATATGCGTAAATATAAAATTAGTTTTAATATGTATCTTTTACGGAATGATTAGTTCACTTCCGTGCGAGTATCCAATAGTTTTAAAAGTCCCACCCTAATACCACTTAATAATATGTAACGCCCCGTTTTAAGGTGTGGTTTATATCACCATGGAAACCATATGATATCAACATTTAATGTATACATCGAATAAAATCCTACACTTGCCTACATTAAAGATTCTTGCAAATTAAATAGTGGGAAATGAATTATTAATACATACAAAGCAATTTTTGAAACAAATTGAAATGCGTAAAAAAAAGCAATTGAAATTCTTGTAGTAAATGAATATTGGTAGAAATTTTACACATCGCAATCTAGTCTCAAACTAACATAGCTTGTACTGTGAGATCTAGATAACTAATAGAATATTTATAATCTTGTAAATAGACAGCCACACCGGAAGAAATTAAGTTCGTCGTATGTTTAACTGAGTGGGGATCGAACTTACGACCTGCAGTGTAGAAGGTAGAGTGTGTGAGACCAGTCGAAATTAGTGTCTGACCTCATAAGTAATATGTCTGATATATATGTAATTATATACAAGAAGTATATAAGGATTCTGTGAGTCATCTGGTTTCCATCGCAAAGCTATGCTTATTTAGATTGCGACCAATATTCATTTATTAATTGCCTAAGCTTCTGAGATTAATAAAAACAGAAAGAGTGACTGAATAACGCAGCGGAGAGCTATAGTTTATGTCAAAGTCAAAACAGTGATGACAGTCAAGGGCAGATCCAGGCCGGGGAGGGGGGGGGGGGGGAGGGTCACATAGTCGTGGTCAAGTCACAAGAAGTTAAAATAAAATTGACCCCTATGACCCCCCCCTGGATCCGCCCTTGGACACAGTGAGGCTGTGACACGGTGATCCATTTACACTCTCTGATGTATGTATGTAATGGATGAGCTGAGCTACGCACCGACTGCTTCCGGTGCCTGCTAAAAAGAGAAAACATACAAACAGACATGTTTACGTCTGCCGTACGTAAAAGTCACGGGTAGAAGGATGTGGGTGCCGGTGAAATTACAGTCACGTGAGACATTACACCCTCGCGTCTCACAGATAAAGCGCATACGATGTGATTTGTGTCTTGTAGTACCTACGTATCTAGATTATACGAATCGCATAGCTTGTTATGGGCAAAGGTTATCACTTAACGCCAGGTGGGACATCTGCTCGTTCCGTAACTGTATAAAATGAAAAGAAAAGGTTAAATAAAAGCTAGTAATAAAGTATTCCTCTACAGTAATATAACCCATACGCCATAACACAGGTCATCCTAGTTTGGGTACCAATGTGTTTCCCAACAAAAATATTTTAATTTTTTTATGTGTAAGCTGCTACATATTTGACTGGCCTCATAGCTCTGTTGGTTAGTAACCCTACCTTCTGCACTGTAGGTCGTGGGTTCGATCCCCACTCAGAACAAACATTTATGTGACATTTGTAACATTGATATTTGTTCTGTGTCTGGGTGTTAATATGTATTATATGTATGTATTTACAAAAGAAAATTATATAAGTATGTATATCAGTTGTCTGGTTGCCATGATACAAGCTATGCTTAGCTTACTTTGGGGCTAGATGGCGCTGTGTGACAATGTCCACCATTATTATTATTATTATATGTATTTTTATTGCATTTTTAAATTTAATAATGTTTGTTGTCGAAATAAATTTCATTTCATTTAATTTCAACCATGTTTAATTGTATTGTGACTGTTAATTGAGTATCGGTGTAATTGTACCGACCGCATCATACCTCAGGGCGGTACATATCAGTGCACTTACCATACCCACCCACACACCCACACACCCATCCACCAACCCACTCAACTGCATATTGTGGTTAAAAAGATTTATTAAGCGTGGTTGCCTAGTGGTACTGACCCCGTTTTAATCCGGAGGTCGCCGGTTCAAATACCGACGTGCACCTATGAGATTTCGATTGAAAGATTTATGTGCGCAATACCACGTTCTTAAAACGGTGAAGGATATTATCGTGAGGAAACCGACATGTCCTAGAACTAAAAATTGGAAGACATGTGTTAAGTGCACGAAAAGAGCCTCTTTGAGGCGCACTTACAATCCTTTCATCACACTGGTTCGAGAGAACCGGTGACTCGAATAGAATAGAATTAAATAAAACATATTGACCATTATCTAATGTATTATAGTAGCATTTGTGTTTATTCCGAAAAGAAAAGAAAAAAGGTATTTTTTTTTCGTTCTGCATCATTTAACAGGCACAATCCATTCGGTTAGGTACATATCCATAACAAAAACTACTTCTTATTAGAGAAGTATGGTGGTAGTACTTGCCTGCACCAACTGTGCACACGCAGTACTGCCCACATACATAAATACATGTTGTAAGGTAAGTATACAGGTTCATTTAAAAATTGGATGGTTCAAATATTTTAAAACAGGCTGGAAATGTTGCTCACAGCAAATACTACAAACACGTGAACTTTGGGCATTCACTTCACATTAGTGTAGGGATGGGGCCATGTTTTTTATTTGAGTACATTATCGATATTTTATTTTAAAGAATATATTTTTTCAGTTTACAACTATTATTAAATTGTAACCGCTGCCTTTAACTAAGCAGTACGACTTGGGTCCTCCCCTACTAACGCACTACAAGACCACATAATTTACGACCGTATTTCTGTAAGTACAAATGGAATGTATCCTGTCCGTAATTTCACCGGCAACCACACCTTTCAAAGCAGAACACAGTAACCAGTCTGATTTATTGCTTGAATGGGAATGGCAATAATTCCCCGGATGAACTTGGCACAAGCTCTACTGCCTGAGAAAATATATAAAAATATGTGTGTCGCAGACTATAGAACCTGTGCGTTCAAAGGATTCAATTGCGCTTCGAACAGCCTCCTTTCGTACATCTGTCTTCAGATTTTTGTTTCTGTTACATGCCGTATTACTCGCGATATTTTCCTTTACCGTCCCTTACTGCCTGGCGGCAGAAATACAGTGGCAATTCTTGGCACAAGTTATACTTAAGTTACTTAATGACAGATTCCATAAAATATAAACAAGTAAGGAAATGTCAGTACTTTCGACAGTTTAAAGTAAGGCTAGTTCGTGTTGATAAACAGGCAGATTTGCTAACTTAAATGAAATACATTGCGAGGTTGGTCATGTTATTAGGTAAAAACACTTAATGGACTTAAAGAAAACTTAAGAAACTTACTAATATTACATATACAAACAGAAATTAAATAAACAAAAAGATTTAAATCACGTACACGGTAAAAATAAGGTCAACTTGAAAGAAACGATTTTTCGATAATTTTTATCGACATCACTCCAACTCTACTGACTTTCAAGCTACTCCAGCGGGCGCGTTCAAAAATTCCTATTCACGAAAAAAAATATAATATTTTTTGATTATTTTTCACTTCGCAGTTCATACAAACACTTCATTCATTTAAAAAAAAATACAGTTTCCCAGTTTTAATTCAGTGCGAAAGAATATTTTTACTGGCTCATAATTACATAGTTGAACTTTGAACTGGATCAATGTATCTGAACCTGTACGTTGGTTTCAGCTGCCTGCAACTAACTTCATGCGTGTGGATGGATTATATTTATATAGCTCAGCTTATTTTATATACAAACTCTTTTATAACATAATTACTTCAGTAAAAAGTAGATTTTCTTAAAATCCCGCCTGGAACTTATAATTCTAGAATTCAATTATAACTAAGAGCAGTAGAACTCTCACCAAGTTCGTCCGGGGAAGTACTGCCACCATGCCATTTTCTGCCGCCAAGCAGTAACGCATTCGCGTTACTGTGTTCCGGTTTGAAAGGTGTGGTTGCCGGTGAAATTACAGGCACATGAGACATTTCACCTTCACGTCTCACAGTTACGGGCGCATACGATGCGACTTGGGTCTTGTCATACCTAGTATGGGAGGACCCAAGTCGCATCGGTTGTTATGGGCCGAGGTTACCACTTAACACCAGGTGGGCCGTCGGCTCGTTCCGTAAAAGTATTACATAAAAAAAAAACTTATCCTTAGTATCAAAACTATCATTGCATGTCGTCTTCATCTTTATGGGCAATTATTTTTTTATTTACCGTTCATTCTGACTTAGCAGAAAACCAGCGTTGCACTAGCATACAAATATTATTTTCAAAGACAAAATATTCCAATAAAAAAAGTTATCTTCTGATAGACAGAAGTATGTGTATATTGTTGTAAATAAATAGTTTTTCATTTCATTTCATTTTCAGACAGACAAAATCATATATTTCAGCACAAACATAGAAATCTTCTCATGTCCAATCTGCTTGTGAATTGTAACCTCTAAGTTTTAATAATGATTAGGTACGGTAGTATTTGGACTATTTGGGCGGACACAAGTACATACAGGGTGTCCGGTAATGAATGGATAACCTTGAAATGGGTCTTAGTAGAACTATTGGGCATTCGGAAAAAATATCAAATAAAAAAAACCAAGTAGTATAAAAAAAACAAAACAAATAAAACAAAAAAAAACAAAACATCGATATTATTTAAAAAAAATGTGAGCCGTCACGGGACGCCTGGTAGATGTGGAACATCGACATTATTTTGTAAAAGTAATATGCAACGCATGCCGTGGCGACGCGTCGCCACGCCAGAAATCGGTTTTACGTGCGGCTATAGATGTTTCACATCAAAAATACATATCTTTGATACTACTTGGTTATTTTTTTTATTTGATATTTTTTTCCGAATGCCCAATAGTTCTACTAAGACCCATTTCAAGGTTATCCATTCATTACCGGACACCCTGTATATAATTTGAATGGTTGTATATTCGCAAGTGTCATCTTCGACTCGTTAAAACTTCAACTAAATATCTAGTGATATTTAGAGATGGCGCGCGCGCGCGCGGGGCGCACAATGGCGCGGATAACGGATAACGGATGCCGCTAATTGGTGCGGCCCCGAGGCGGGCAGCGCCCGGATGCACATTTTTATACAAGACTACAACCAGTGGAGAGGAGATACATATAAAAAAAGTTATATGGATTTTCATATATATAATACTAGCTGTTGCCCGCGACTTCGTCCGCGTGGAATTCGGTTTTATCACGCACCCCTATTTTATCCCTTGGAAAAGTAACCTAAGTTACTCCTTGTTACATCAGCTATCTGCCAGTGAAAGTCCCGTCAAAATCGGTACAACCGTTTCGGAGATTAGCCGGAACAGAGAGACAGACAAAAATTGTAAAAAATGTTGTTACGGTATATGTACCGTGTATACATCCATATGCACTTAGTAAAAAACGGTTATTTTAATATTACAAACAGACACTTCAATTTTATTTATTTGTATAGATGTATGTACAAAAAAGTATATTAGTATTATATCAGTCATCTGGTTCCCATAGTACAAGCTGTGCTTAGTTTGGGTCTAGATGGCGCTGTGTGAAATATCCACCATTATTATTATTATATGCGATATAGCGTCTAACGATTACGACTAACGATTTAAACGACTTCAGAAAAAGGAGGAGGTTGTATTTAGTTGTATGTGGAGGAATGTTAGTACTTAATAACTAAAAGGGAGTTCGTTCTCTGAATGAGCTAGACGCGAATCAAATTGTGAAGAAATCGCTATTACCATACTGTTGGTGCTTGAGCGAAGTCTGCTCAGCCTGTATTGTAGTCTGTATGTCTGTATTGTATTGCTCAGCAGTGAGGCTGTCTACATTGAAGCCTATATCCTCTCGTGTCGCAAGAGTAGGCCTGAACAAGCCTAGGGAACACGCTAGTTTTATTTTAATGTTATGTAGTTACGTAACGAGCCGACGGCCCACCTGGTGGTAAGTGGTAACCTCGGCCCATAACAACAAATGCGATTTGGGTCCTCCCCTACTAGGTACGACAATACCCAAGTCGCATCGTATGCGCCCGTAACTATGAGACGTGTAGGTGGAATGTCTCATGTGCCTGTAATTTCTATTGTATTTCTTCTGTGTTTGCTACTGCGAATGTAAATAGAATGGCCTCTCCATATCTCTCTCTGTCGTGTCAAAGTTCACTGAAGTATGTTTCTGTTTAAAAACCTGCAACAAATACATACATACACAATTATGTATAAGTTTTATCATAACTAGGGAAACATTTCGATTTCTTAAGGGTTGATATTCTAGAATTTTTATATGTGCCTATATCAGGATTAAGTTTAGTTAAGTAATGTTATGATTAAGTTATGACATGACATATCTGTGAATACTCATATTTATTCATTGTACTGGTAACCAAAAATGCCTCTTACAGCTCTATCTGGCCCCTAGCTAAATAAAACTTGTACAATTTGACCTAGGTGACCCTTAAACCCTTTTCTAAATACAGAAATTTACATATTTAACAAACATCCAAACATAATAAACATCTATGTTTGTCGCGCAAATGTTTGACCTGGATGGGAATCGAACGCCGAGTTCAGGAGGCAAAATACTTGTACTTTTATTTATGTGACTAATTGGAACTAGCTGATGGCCCACCTGTTGTTAAGTGTAACCTTTACCAAAACCAAGCAATTAGACTTGCCGCCTTTCAAAAACCATGAGTTATTTTGTCTGGTCAGTTATATGTACCCATGATAGTGTTGGATCTAAACCAACCAAATTACACTGAGAATCAAAGTCAAAAACTTTATTTCCCATAGTATTCATAAAGAAATGGCTTGGAAACGTCAATAATATTCAAAACATAAGGTCACTCGCTAAGTTTGACGCCTGTTCAAACCCTATCCGACCCTCCATGGGAAGAACAGAAAAGAAACCCCTAATGGAGAGATTCCTTTTTTTTCGCGAGCACGATCCTTGTAATAATTGAGTACTTAGATCTATGTTACATTTATGACTACATAATATACTGAAATAAGATATTACAGGATGTTTTGTGTGTCGTTGAGCAGAGCGACATCAGACCCGAGGGGATTTATCATTTATATAATCATTTACAGTGTAATAAGCCTTACCAGACTCTTCTATATGACTTGAATCTTCTACTTGACTTGAATTTTTGGGTAGGAAGCTTCGTTGCCTGTTCAAATAACTCATTAAATCGTTAAATAAGTTATTATATAATGGCTTTACTCAGTACAGTGGGTATACCTATATAAATGTTTAGAAGCGCGAGTCACTCCGGCCTTATTACGGCGCACCTGAGACGGGGCCGTTGACACCAACGTTACCTTAATCTTACGGTTAGTATTTGAGATTATTATATTATTATTATTGTCTATTTTTTCTTGAGTTGAGAGTTCAAGGTTTATCCCAAAGAGTGATTCAATAATTACAAAATATCACCGAAGAGCTTTCGTCTGACAAAATTACGTGTCTAACGTTACGTTCTAAATTAATTAATTAATTTATTTATTTATTTATTATCACCAACAAAGTACACACCGATTACAATAAACAATATTACCATCGAAACAAATCCTTCTTAATATTACTCTAATTACAGGCGATAGACTTCAAGCTAAATATATGAAGGAAATAGAAAAAAAATAAAAAAATATATATAAAAGGAAAACGTCGCAAGCAAGCCGATGTGTCCTATTACCAACATTTGTTGATAGGCTTCATGGCTCAGTGGCAGTAACACTGTCTTCTGCTGGAGGTCGTGGGTTCGATTCCCACCCAGGACAAACATTTGTGAAAGGAACATAGATATTTGTTCTATGTCTGGGTGTTAATATGTATTTACAAAAAGTATAATACGTATTCTATCAGTCGTCTGGTTCCCATAGTACAAGCTTTACTTAGTTTGGGGCTAGATGGCGCTGTGTGAGATATCCACCAATATTATAAAATTATTATACTTTTTAGTAGACGGTCTGAATTTGATATGTCATTAAAATATACAAAATCAGCTAGCTCTGTTTTTGTAAACTTTCATACCGAAGATTTGCACCATGGTCTTTTTTCGACCCAAAAATTCAAGTAATACATAAAGAAGGGTCTGTTAAGTAAAGCTTATTACACTGTAAATGATTATATAAATGATAAATCCCTTCGGGTCTGATGTCGCTCTGCTCAACGACACACAAAACATCCTGTAATATCTTATTTCAGTATATTATGTAGTCATAAATGTAACATAGACTTAAGTACTCAATTGTTACAAGGATTGTGCTCGTGAAGAAAAAGGAATCCCTCCATTAGGGGTTTCTTGTTTGTTCTTCCCCATGGAGGGTCGGATAGGGTTTGAACAGGCATCAAACTTATCGATAAGTACGCGTGACCTTATGTTTTGAATATTGACCATTTCTCTATGAATTCTATGGAAATAAAGTTTTTGACTTTGACTTTGACTTTTCAGAAGATTTTACATACTTATTAAAACAAGTGATAAAAGTGCCTCTATTAATTTGTCTCCATTTGAACTCAGCCGGAGTTATGAGTTCAGTATCTAAACAGTTTAGTTCGTTATGAACTGACATATCGCTAAGCGTGATATAACGGCCGTTAAACGTCGGTGTTACTCGCCCGTTAATGGCGTCGTGCGAAATGTAAAAAGTTTTGGCGACATATTTATTTAGACCATTAATTATATAGACCATTGATTTAGACCATTAATTTAGACCATTAATTATACCATTATTACAAGTAATGACAATAAGAAAATTATAACATAATACTTTCAACTATTAGCTGTGCTATTATCTAAACTAATTGAAAATAAGGAATCGTTTGTTCAGAATCTTCAATAAATTCTAATTCAGTAGTTTTAAAACTATTTATATTTATTTTCCGGATGAGCTGAAGTAAATTTATGTTTAAATAATCTATTAAGTGTGAAATGTCCACCAATATTTATTTACTATTTATTATATTGTCCCACGAAAAAATGACATCATAGGTCATTTTAAGTAAGTCATAGTAAGTCATCTAAGTACTCAATTGTTACATGGATTGTGCTCGCGAAAAAAAAGGAATCCCTCCATTAGGGGTTTCTTGTCTGTTCTTCCCCATGGAGGGTCGGATATGGTTTGAACAGGCATCAAACTTATCGATAAGTAAGCGTGACCTTATGTTTTGAATATTGATGTTTCCAAGCCATTTCTTTATGAATTCTATGGAAATAAAGTTTTTGACTTTGACTTTTGACTTGACTTTGAACAAACTGTTTTGACGGACACAAAGGTCAAATCCTTCGACAGTTTTATATATTAATTTTATTACTCTTAATTTGTTTCTTAATCCTATTTGCTGAAATTTAACATCGAGTTGTGCTTAGCATTATGTAATGTTTATTTTTTATTTTTTTATGTAATACATTTACGGAACGAGCCGACGGCCCACCTGGTGTTAAGTGGTAACCTTTGCCCATAACAACCGATGCGACTTGGGTCCTCCCCTACTAGGTACGACATGACCCAAGTCGCAACGTATGCGCCCGTAACTCTGAGACGTGTAGGTGGAATGTCTCGTGTGCCTGTAATTTCACCGGCAACCACACCTTTCAAACCGGAACACAGTAACGTGAACGCGTTACTGCTTGGCGGCAGAAAAGGGCATGGTGGCAGTACTTCCCCGGATGAATTTAGCGAGAGTTCTACTGCTCTTAAAAATAATATTTCCTAATAATATATACAGGAACTATCTATTATTGATATTTATAACATTACTTACGTTTTACATTTGTGAATTTAACTATTAAATATCATTTATTATTTCTTACTTTTAATTTATGACGGAAATTTTAGGTTAGATTAGTAGATATGAAATATAAGATAAGAAAAAAATCATTGTACTACCTATAAATAGAAGCTACTAGCACAATTTCATTGTAAGATTCGAACCCCCGACCTCTGGATCATTATGCAAAACCTATCCGTCAAAGCATTCATAAGTTTGTCGGTGGGTGTGCTGACACCGTGTATGTAAGAACCACGTGCCAGCGCATAGAAACGTGTGTAATTACGCTGAGCCGCGAAAACCATTCCTTATACAACACTGACGTACTTTAACTAAAAAGCCGTTAAGCCCAAATTGTTGTTTTTGAGATATGTTCGGAAAACTCTGTTTAATTCCTTTTAAATTCGTCACTTAACGGCCTACAATTTTTTTATATCTTCGGAACTAATTTTAAATTACAAATGTTTCTTAGACAGAATGATAGAGAATTTTGAACTGTATCGCTTCCTATTGAAAAGTCGAAATTGACCTTTTGAGGGTTAACGGCTTTCTAGTTAAAGAACGTCAGCATATTTAACCAATGCTAAAATAATTTAGGTTTTATGAAGATTATGTTCTGTATAGTTAGTTGTACCTGAGTGGGATATTAAACTTTTTACTTTATTACATACTATCAACTCGCCCCGGCTTCGCACGGTTTGAAGTAATTTACAAACCTTCCATATTATCACCGTTTTTATTAGTGAAAACTGTATCAAAATACATTGCTTGATTTAGAAGTAAGCGAAGAAATAGACACGAGGCAGATAGCTACTTTGTTTTATACCATGGTCATGGTCAATATAGGAGGATAAAGAAAATAAGAGAATAAAGAAACTGAAAACCTGAAGTATGTTAGAGTCAAAGTCATAAACTTTATTTCCATAGAATTCATAAGAAATGGCTTGGAAACGTCAATATTCAAAACATAAGGTCCTCGCGTACTTACACAGATACACTTACAACAGATCTGCGCAGATCTATTCTGTACAAGCGAGATTGTATAGGCTTCAATTTACGGGAACACAACCAAAATACCCTTAGGCATTACCTACTCGAAAATTATTAAAAGGGCGCCTTTAAGAGGCACCTTTCATGCACCGAACACTTGTCTTACAATTTTTGGTAATAAATGGTTGGTTTCTTCACGATGTTTTCCTTCACCGTTTTGAGAACGTGGTTTATCGCACAGAAATTATTCAAACGGAAAAAAGTCGTTCATGGATGACGGGATTTGAACCGACGATCTCCGGATCTGAACTGGGGGTCATTAACTGGATTAGCACTCTCTCACTATGCCACAGCAAGAGGATACAGTTTTATATAAATAAATAAATATTGGTGTATTTCACACAGCGCCATCTAGCCCCAAAGTAAGCTAAGCATAGCTTGTATCATGAAAACCAGACAACTTGACTTTTTTTTGTAAATGCATACACATATATAATTATATAAGTTGTGTTTGTCGTAATACTAGGATATATAAAAAAAATAATCTGTTATTGGCTGTAAGAGTAATTTTAAGTAAGTAAGTAATTTTAAGTAAGAGCTGTAGATTCAAAGTCAAAGTCAAAGTCAAAAACTTTATTTCCATAGAATTCATAAAGAAATGGCTTGGAAACGTCAATATTCAAAACATAAGGTCACGCGTACTTATCGATAAGTTTGACGCCTGTTCAAACCCTATCCGACCCTCCATGGGGAAGAACAGCAAGAAACCCCTAATGGAGGGAATCCTTTTTTTTTTTTTTGAAAAGTAAAATAAATAAATATTACACATTAACACCCAGACACAACATATATAGCACAAACATATATGTTCGTCACATAAATGTTTGTCCTGGGTGGGAATCGAACCCACGATCGACAGCGCAGAAGGCAGGGTTACTACCAACTGAGCTATGAGGCCTGTTAGTTATATGGATCGTTTATAGTATTATTGCTAATACCAACCCTACTGGTTACTACAAAGTGAGAATCTATAAGTAACTCTATTGTTGGTGTACAAATAAGAAATCTACTCTCATTGTCCGTGAATAGACGGACCGGTGCCATCTGTTTGCCGATCATCTGAAATGTGCATTTCAATAATTTTCGGATCAAGGCATATTATGGGATATGACACAGTGCATGTATGAATGACGGACATTTTCAGAATTGCCTTTAATGAAATATTATTGAATGGCCTTAAGTACGTCTAAAAGAAAGTTTTAGATAAGTTTTTGATGTGAAACATCTATAGTCGCACGTAAAACAGATTTCTGGCTTGGCGACGCGTCGCCACGGCATGAGCGCTGATTGGTCCGTTCAAGGTTACGACAAATCATAAACATTATTAGTGATGGGGTACTTAGTTTCTTACAAAATAATGTCGATGTTTCACATCTGCCAGGCGTCCCGTGACGGCTCACATTTGTTTTTGTTTCATTTTTAGTGTAAAATAAATGTCTAATTCAAATAAATCATTTCATTATTATTTCATTTCATGTCTGCGATGTAGGTTGTGTATTATTGTATATTATTATTAACAACAACCAATTATTAAAAGCATTTTTATTTATTTGTTTTATTTTATTGTGTAATACGTTGTAACAGGTTCCTGAGTATGGAACCCTACAAAGTTACTTAGAGTTTTTTTGTGTCCTAACAGGTCCTTGCAGTCTGTAAAAATAATTTAGTAGCAGATTCAGTCAGTCATTTTTTTAATAATAAAATGTTATGGAATAAATTGTTATTAACCGTGTCTTATGTGAACAAATTATCTTTATCTTTAAATAAGAGATTGGACGAGCAGATGACCCACCTGAAGCTTAGCGGTATCTTCAGTTCTCTTACCATAACAGGATTAGATAGAAACAAAGATAGAACTTAGATCCTCCCGCGCTTAAGAATGGGCTTATAGATTCGGCCGTCTCTCTGAGAATTGAAGATGGAACTTTATGTGCACGCTTGGCTGTAGAAATCGGTATGGTGGCAGCACTTCTCCAGATGCATATACAGTAGTGTTCAGCTCCACTAAGTTCAATAGTCATAAAATTTTAAATTTTAATTTTCACCTATTCTAGTTGTAAAGGAAAAAGTCTGGATTCCCACTTTTGCTGCAGCCACGATATTCTCATACAAATCCAGGGTTATTGCGGATCCAAGTACTTCTGTGCATGTAGATACTTAGCGTCGGGAACTCGCGGAGAGGATAATACCTCCCACGGAATAAGAAATACTGCTAAAATACAATTTAATTTCCATTCATTCTTAAAGAAAACGCTTGCAAACGTCACTTAATCAAATATTACAAAATCAAGCTTAACTTTAGCAAGTCAGGCCTTTCTGTTATTATTAAATGTGCTGAATAATTTTTAACTAAAAACTCTCGAAAAAATCTATGAATGTGTAAAATTATTGAAATTAATGATATTGGTTGGTGGGGATAACATATTAACCCTGTACCTCTACAGAGAAGTTGTTATGTACAGACATATTAAACAATTAAAACTTTTAAACCTGGAAATAAAATATTACATAATTAAAAATAATGCGCGTGGCAGATACGAAATTCTTAAAAACTAAAAAGCGCGCGGTGCCTTAGTCTTGTATACAAGTCGCTCTTTTTGCTCGTCGGAATATTAGCTCCCTTTCAATTTCTCTCTACTTCGCATCTTCCATCTCTCTCATGTAACGAAATGTGCCTAACCCGTTCCGTCAATTTTCTCTCAATTCTGTTTCACTTATTGATTCTCTAATCACTTAACTACACAATCACTTATTATATTATAATAAATTTCACTTGAAAAAGCTAGGACGGAACTTTAATATCGCTATTATACATGTATACATATAATAACTATAATCCCCTTTGTATCACATATTATGAATTCTGTTATCTGGACACTGGACACTTTGAAAGTAAGCGTTTTGCCGGAATTTCTCATTAACTATTATTTACATATTATTTTTAAATTTTTATTTATTCAAACAACTATTACATAATTGAAGGATGTCAAGCGCCCTGCCCGAGCACCGAACACGTTATATTATACATGAATACTCGACGTATATTATCATCTCTATATATTTCATCAATGGTAATAATTTAGGATTAAAAATATGCATTTGTAGAAATGCGTTTTCTTTCACCGATCCCTCGAGTCGAGTACCCAGATCAGCCTAGAGTGTTCTGCTACCTAACCTACCTGCTTATCTACCTATATATACGTGTATACCTTTATACCTTTGACTGGCCTCACAGCTCAGTTGGTAGTAACTCTGCCTGCTGCGCTATAGGTCGTGGGTTCGATTCCCACCCAGGACAAACATTTATTTGACGAATATAAATGTTGGTTCTGTGTCTGAATGTTAATATGTATTATATGTATGTATTTACAAAAAAGTATATAATATGTATTCTATCAGTTGTCTGGTTCCCATAGTAAAAGCTATGCTTAGTTAGGGGCTAGATGGGTGTGAATTGTCCACCAATATTATTATTATTATTATCCTATTATATAGGTAGATATATAACGTACGACGAAGCATCGATGGCTAAAGTCAAAGCTAAAGTTAAATAACTTTCCATCTATAGAATTATGAATCGGCTACAATGACTTGGAAAAATCAATAACTTATATTCAAAACATAAGGTCACGCGTACTTATCGCTGAGTTTGACGCCTGCTCAACATCTATCCGAACCTCCACGGGAAGAACAAACAAGAAACCATTAAAGGAGGGATCCCTGGCTTGGGATGGCATGACTGTGTGTCGTCAGCGTAACGTTGGTTCTCGGATATAAGATTTTCGTTACTTATACGTGTGACCTGTGACACAGGTAATCTTATCGCCAACGCACAATGTACGTTATTTTAATCATTATATAGGTAATCTAAATACTTTTTGTTGGAAAACATGTTTTTACAATTACACCCTAAAAACTACCTAATGCTGTACAACATTCAAGATTAATCCAACATTATAAGTACTGCCACCACACCTGGTAATCTGCCGGCAAGCAGTGATGCACTCGTGTTGCTGTGTTCCCGTGGAAGGGAGTGCCGGTGAAATTATAATTATAGTAATATCCCCGAGACGGGGAGGATATGATGCAATGTTACTTTCATTTCGTACTTTGTTTGAGAGAACATCTAATCGTATTCGTGTTGTCTATGGGCGGCGGATACCGAAATATTTTTTCAGGAATAACTTTTATTTAAAAGTAATCGTGTAATTAGACGTCAAGGAACAACTTAGAAAAATAGGTCTTGAAAGTGACATCTGTTAATGACGTTCTGAACTAAAATCTAAAGCAATAATTCTTAGTATTACCTTTATAAATTTACTTTTTAGTTCAACGCTAGAGGAAGAGGGCATCACGACAATATCACTATAACGCCACCTGTGTGTGAGCTAAAGAACTACACATAGATCAAAAAGCTTGCGAGCCTTATAATAGATGGCGTTGTCAGAATGGCGCTGTTGAATGAGCAATTAATCAAATTAATGTTTTGAAATATGGAAAATTAATTTAACATGAGTTCATAGTCACCTTACTTACTTAAAGAAAAGGTCTGTGATATTGCATTTAGGAAGATTAGAGTTGGATTAACGATGGAATAAATTTCAACGGAAACTAATCAGAAGCCATCTTGGAATATTTATTTACATCATATTTTTTTACTGTCTTATGATAGTCATAAAATTAAAATATTTTATTGCAGTATTTAACAGAATACATTATTAAACCGCCCACCTTGGTATTGTAAATAATGAGTGTTGTTTATTTTGTAAAACTACTTATTTATTTATATTGCGCATTTTGGTAATAATAAAGCTCTGTCTCAATTAAGTACAACTATTTTGAGAAATAAAATTTTATTTTATGTATTTCAAGCCATTTATCTAATTATTTGTTAATTACATTGTACATAGAATGAAAAACAGACGTAACTGTGTAGGTATATTGATTATGTGTGCGATGTATACACATTTATTATACGGGCAACACCGGGTCCTACAGCTAGTGTTAGGAAACCGAAAAAAGTAATTTAGCGCTTTCTAACAATTCAGTAAAACATTTTATTTAACAAAGATTTGTTTAATTAGTGTAATAACATAGTGTCTAGCGTATCTATCCTTAGGGAATCGAAGCGCACTGCTTTAGGTACAATACCACTACGCCGCTACGGCTAACTACGCACCAAACTTTCTATTACCTTAAAATTCCAAAAGAAAGTGCAAAAAACAACATACGCACACAGAATTAATAAGAGTAATCTTACGATTTCACATCCGTTTAGAATAAAGTTACTAGGTAACCGCGTGCTGTCATCCGCAGTAGAGGACTGAGTTATTTGGTTAACAAAAATGTTTGATTTGGAAACTAGAAAAATTTAGGCCACATGAGTCAATTTGTGATTAAAATCATTATTAGTGCCTAACTCCTAATGATTCTTATATATTCTTCTCTCTCTCTTCTCTTAATGAGTGTGTAGATAGCGTTTCGTAATCTTCTATACACAGTATAAAACAAAGTCGCCCCCGCTGTCTGTACGCTCAGATCTTTTAACTACGCAACGGATTTTAATGCAGTTTTGAGCAATAGATAGAGTGATTCAAGAGGAAGGTTTATATGTAAAGTTTAATATTGTTTTGATATTAATTTGTTGAAATATGACAAAGTTCAAGATGTCGGAAGAAATCAAGCCGTCTGGGAGCTTTACTGGCGTACACCAATACAGCTGTATATCCTTATTCAATTATATTACACCATCTCTTATTTTTAGGCGTATAATAATCTGCTACCCGAGCGAAGCCTGGGCGGGTCGCTAGTACATAAATCAGAAAACAGTTCATAGCCGTTCAGCGATACAGACATCCCACTCCAGGGTATTATATCTAATAATGGAAATATTTGCGTTTGCCCCGCGCGGGAATCGAAGATAAAGCCCTCGCTTCGCAGGCTACCAGCTAGCTATGGAGCACTTAATAACTCCCAAATGTCAACGAATCACGGAGTTTTAGACAAACACTTGGAAAGACAAACATTCTTTACGTAGAGAGTGTGGTGTCAACGCACTTTGATTTCGTAATGTATGTACTCGCAAGATTTGAATTCGTATCAGGGACCTTAACTACTTACGGGAGTAATGCTACCATACCTATTTCTGCCAAAGTCAAAGTCAAAGTCAAAGTCAAAAACTTTATTTCCATAGAATTCATAAAGAAATGGCTTGGAAACGTCAATATTCAAAACATAAGGTCACGCGTACTTATCGATAAGTTTGACGCCTGTTCAAACCCTATCCGACCCTCCATGGGGAAGAACAGACAAGAAACCCCTAATGGAGGGATTCCTTTCTTTTCGCGAGCACGATCCTTGTAACAATTGAGTACTTAGGTCTATGTTACATTTATGACTACATAATATACTATTACAGGATGTTTTGTGTGTCGTTGAGCAGAGCGACATCAGACCATGGGGATTTATCATTTATATAATCATTTACAGTGTAATAAGCTTTACTTACCAGACCCTTCTTTATGTATGACTTGAATTTTTGGGTCGGAAGCTTCGTTGCTTGTTCAGGAAGTTTATTATAAAAGTGTACACAATTTCCCATAAAAGATCCGTTGACTTTTTGCAATCGGAATCTTGGAATGTTTAATTTATTTTTGTTTCTAGTGTTCTTGGTATGAACATCACTTTTTTTCTCAAAACTAGATATGTTTTTATGAACATATAATAAATTTTCATATATATACTGTGATGACACTGTAAGGACATTTATTTCTTTGAATTTTTCTTTCAGAGAGTCCCTTGATTTCATTTTATAAATTGAACGTATAGCTCTCTTTTGTAAAACAAATATGGCATGGATATCTGCTGCTTTCCCCCAAAGCAGGATACCGTATGTCATAACACTATGAAAGTAACTAAAATAAACTAACCTAGCAGTAACTTCATCCGTTAGCTGTCTTATTCTACGTACCGCGAATGCGGCTGAACTAAGTCTGGAGGCAAGTGCTGCGATTTGATCACCCCACTGTAGCTTTGCATCTATAGTTAAACCCAAAAACACAGTGGAACCAACAAGATTAAGCACTTCTCCATTTATTTGTATATTAGCCGACATTTGCTTCACATTTGGCAAAGTGAATTTAATGCACTTAGTTTTGTTAGAATTGAGTAAAAGATTGTTCGATATGAACCAATCTAAAACTTTAGATAGTGACGCATTTACACTATCGTAATTATCTTTATATCTGTCAACTTTAAATAAAAGAGAAGTGTCATCAGCAAAAAGGACTATATCACACAAAGTATTCACAAAAAAAGGGAGGTCGTTGACATAAACTAGAAACAAAAACGGGCCCTTGTAGACATGTAAATTTGATAATCTCTTAAAAGGAGTTACAAATTATTGTAACATTTTTTAGCGCCACAGTAAATTTTGAATTTCACTATAATTCATCAATATTATGTCCATACTAAACGTCGCTCAAATTGTTCTTAAGAGACAATTAAATAAAACTACGGTATATTAAAAAAATGGTCAAGTGTGAGATCACTTTTATTGATATACAGGACGTTGAACTCGAATCGATTGTCTATCAGACGTCAGAGCCCTCCGACAAATGATATCAAGCAATTAGCTTGGTTGAAGGCTAATTATAAAACGAAAGTCGGATTCTTTTTTCTATAGGCAGAGGCTTAATCAGGTGGGCCATATGCCTACTGTAAAATATGACTCACAAAAAGAACGTTTACCTACATTTTTATTTTATTTTAGATTCTTAGAGAAATTAACAGCTAGTAAAAAACATTTACAAACATACAGAAGGCCAATTAAAAGTTTTCACGAATAGATATAACATTGATTTGTAAGAAATAACGTGGACATACAAACACTGAGACACACAAAATTTATATATTTAGATTATTGGTATTATGTTCTAATTAATGATTCGGTCAATATATGCTTTAGTCGCGTATTTACGCATCGTTTGCGTTCATCGCGTTGCGTTTTAAAACCTGTCAAAGTCAAAAACTTTATTTCCATAGAATTCATGGAAACGCCAATATTCAAAACATAAGGTCACACGTACTTATCGATAAGTTTGATGCCTGTTCAAACCCTATCCGACCCTCCATGGGGAAGAATCGTCGTGTCACTCTCTAGAACTAGTGCTGCGAAAACTTTAAAGTGCTCCTCAATGAGGATCCTTTCATGCACTTGACATTTGTCTTTTATGGTTTTTGATATGTTTTGAATTTATGGTTCGATATATCGGTTTCCTCATGACAGCAGTAGAACTTGTGCTAAGTTCGCCCGGAGAAGTACTGCCACCACACCTGGTAATCTGCCGGCAAGCAGTGATGCACTCGTGTTGCTGTGTTCCCGTGGAAGGGAGTGGGTGCCGGTGTAATTGCAGCCGCATGAGACGTAACATCCCCGTCTCGGGGTGATGGACGCAACGCAATGAGACTTGAGTCATCTCGTACTTTGGTAGGGAGGACTTGAGTCGTGTTGCTTTTTTGTCTATGGGCGGCGGTTACTACGTAACTTCAGGTGGGCCGTCAGCTCGTTCCGTCACTAATATTACAAAAAATATACTTTACTTGGAGGTCTGTACCTACCACAGGGTCACGACGCTCTCATTATGCCCTTGCCACAGCAAGAGGGGGCACAGTTATATGGCCCACCTATAATGCGGGCACCGAGATTACTCGGTATTAACCTACCTTACATAACTTTTAAACCTTAACTTTTACTTTACCTTAACTTTTAAATATTGTCATTCAATATTCGTGTTATAACCTAAAAAACAGTTTCAAAACATAATGGTTGAGCATTTGGCCACATAAACATTTTATTGGATCTCTGCCCGCAATAAATGTGTCTCGTAGGTCATTTTGCAAATACAGTGAGATTTTTTTGGGTGTTCCCATAATTTTTATTTGTTTTACGAAAAGACCCGTTGGATACTTTGTATGCAACATATACGTACCTACAAGCTCATTTATATTATATATATTTATTTTCTGACCTGCTGTATAATTCAATTGAATTTATTAAATGTTGTAATGGTTGTGGTATTTTTATACTTTTCATTTAAATTTTTGTGTTTATTTAATGATATTGACTGACTAGCCTCATAGCTCAGTTGGTTAGTAACCCTACCTTCTGCGCTGTAGGACGTGGGTTCGATCCCCACTCAGGACAAACATTTATGTGACATTTGTAACATTGATGTTTGTTCTGTGTCTGGGTGTTAATATGTATTATATATATGTATTTACAAAAGAAAAGTATATAAGTATGTATATCAGTTGTCTGGTTCCCATGACACAAGCTATGCTTAGCTTACTTTGGGGCTAGATGGCGCTGTGCACCATTATTTATTTATTTATTTATTTATTTATTTATTTATATTTGTCGGTCGAATAAATGATTATTATTATATAATGTATAGTTAATGAATAAGGATTTGTTTATTTAGGTATATGTTACCGGCAATGTTATGTAAAGCCGCCATTCTATAGATTGCCTAGGCATTGATAAAATGCCCGCTTTTTAGGCAATGTATGAAATTATATATATTTTCCTACCCTAACCTAACTGCTACTAGTTTACACTTTGCCGACTGTAGTAAGTGTACTTACAAAGTACACCTTATTGCATTGTCTAGGCATTCTATAGAATACCTGATTATACAGATGCCGGTAATATTATGATATTTTTATGTAAGAAAAGCGAAGTAAATGGAATAAATAAGTCACTGCAATTGTCTTTATGTCTTACGTGGCGTGACCGTACAGAGGAACCGTATGCAAATACTTTCCAATACTGTGAATATAATTTGTCGCTGCTGGGTATCGAACCAGTTATCCTTCGGTTTGAAGTCAGTGTTACCCGCAAAGGCGGGTAGCCGTGCGCACAGAGACGTCAAATTAGATAAACGGCTAAATGTTTTGAGTTATGTACAAATTCAGGTGTTGATGACAATTTATAATTATCTTTAAGTCTAAGTTATCTTTAAGTAAAAGCTTGTCTCTATATAGCCGTCAAATTGAATACGAACCATTTTTATGTTTACACAGCGCAATCTAGCGCCAAACTTAGCATAACTACTATGGGAACCAAACAACTGATAGAATACATATATACATTTTTTGTAAATACATACATAACGACCAGACACAGAACAAACATCTATATCATACAAATGTTTGTGGTGGGAATCGAACCCACTACAGCGCAGAAGGTAGAGTCAGACCAACTGAGCTATGAGGCCAGTCAATAAGAATATTAACATGAACTTTACGCTGTACGTTAAACATGTTCGGTTACACGCTGCTTGTACAAACAGTTCCCTGAGACGCGGCGGCCCGGGCGCGGGCGCGGTCAGATGGCGCAACATACACTTGACCGGTGAAAGAATTGTAGAGCAGGAGCTAAACGTCTAAATACTTTGGTCTTCTTCTTCTTCTTTGAGTCACCGGTTCTGTCGAGCCAGTGTGGTGAAAGGATTGTAAGTGCGCCTCAAAGAGGACTCCTTTCGTGCACTCGACACATGTCTTCGAATTTTTAGTTCTAGGACATGTCGGTTTCCTCACGATGATTTTCCTTCACCATTTTGAGAACGTGGTATTGCGCACATTAATCTTTCAATCGAAAAACTCATAGGTGCACGTCGGGATTTGAACCGGCGACCTCCGGATTGTAACTCGGGGGTCAGTACCGCTAGACCACCACGCTCTCCACCAATTTGGTTAGCTCTTTAGTTGTGTTGGTAGCGAGCTAGCGAGCTTATGAGCGCGTTTATGTGTGATCAGCAGATGAGATCCCAGATCTTGCATGTTTCATTTTGTTAGATATGAATTACAACATAAAAAATGCCCTCTGAATTTAGCTGCAAGTAGCTGCGGTGCTAGTGCTAGTGCACGAAAGGAGCCTCTTTGAGGCGCACTTAAAATCCTTTCACCACACTGCTTCGACAGAAACAGTGACTCGAAAAAGAAAGACAACATAAAATATAGAGAAATGTTTATGTGGTAAAATAGAGGATAATTTAATCCTGGGCACCAAATTTTTATATTTACCATATTCATATAATATTTTAGGATCATAACAATATTATATGGTATAGACTATGGTAAATATAAATTTGGAGCATAGGATAAAATTGAATCCATTTAATTCTCTTCTCTAAATTCATCATAATTTGTGTTATGAACTTACTAAATTTATAACTGGTAAAGTAAAATTATTGATTGGCCCAATGTTAACGTGATTACTTAATCGTGATGGCTTACTATCACGATCAATAATGTCTCGCGGACGCCATGTTGCCTGCGCCATGTTTAATTTAACAATATATTTTGTCTCTTTTCATTCACTTGGCAGAGAAAGAGACTCGTGAATCTAAGATTAGTTTCAGTTGGCAACATAATGACAGTTTCTTGGGTGTGAAACAACAAAATAGGAAGAACTAGGAGAAATATTATTTGTTATTAATTATATAAAAAGTATTATTCAGGGGAGAAGGGAAAGTTCCAATTAATCCTATTAAAATAATATATGAATATTGCACGTCGTCTCCTGGACTACACGCGGTCATTGCCAAGGCCCCGGCTATATATAGCCTTACCTTACATAATTATATGATTTCTGCTCCAGCCTCCAACAGGATAACACGTATGTACATTTAATTACTATTATTTTTCTATATATATATTTTTTTTTAATATCTATCGCTAAAATTGAATTCAAGAACGCACACAAACTAATTAAGGGTACAAAATAATAAAGAAAAATATCCAAATCTACCATTTTGGTAGTTAGGTACTCTAGATATTCGCAGTTATTTTTTAATAACATATTTGTTCGCTTAAAAAACAACTTAAGAAAATATACTCGAAAAAATTGGAAAAATATATTTTATTTAAAACTTTTATTATGATTTTAAAATTATTATATCAAACTAAAATCTATAGTTCCGCTGTTATTTAATCTGTTTTGTTGATATAAGTATACAGTGACCCATATATAATAAAGGGTTGGCTAATATGTTACAATTCAATAGGTTTTTATCGTTTACGGGAACATTTAAAAACACATTTAAATTTTTTGTACATATTTTTTATATATGTTAATTTATGTTTATTTTTCTGTGTACAATAAAGAATACAGAATAAAATAAAATAAACGCGCAATAACAATAATAATATTGGTATACATTGTCACACAGCGCCATCTAGCCCCAAAGTAAGCTAAGCATAGCTTGTATCATGGGAACCAGACAACTGATATACATACTTATATATTTTTTGTAAATATATTCATTTAATACATATTAACACCCAGACACAGAACAAACACTTCGTCACACAAAAATTTTTCCTGGGTGGGAATCGAACTCACGACCATACCACCTGAGCTGTGAGGCCGGTCGAAGAGCTATGATTAGTATGTACGACATGTCTTAGAACTAAAAATTCGAAGACATGTGTCGAGTGCACGAAAGGAGTCCTCTTTGAGGCGCACTTACAATCCTTTCACCACACTGGTTCCACAGAACCGGTGACTCGAAGAAGAAGAAGAATAAAAAGACATTTATGTTTTGCCGGACTAATCCTGTTAGGAGCATTTCCAGATAACCAACTATTCCGGAAAGGTATATTTTCTATCTCTAAATAAGAAGTTAAAAGTTACTAAGTTTATCTTTTAACTACTACTGAGCCATTTTGGCTCTTCTGCGTTACTTTGTTTATTTTATGTGTTAAAGTCAAAAACTTTATTTCCATAGAATTCATAAAGAAATGGCTTGGAAACGTCAATATTCAAAACATAAGGTCACGCGTACTTATCGATAAGTTTGATGCCTGTTCAAACCCTATCCGACCCTCCATGTTACTTCTCTTATCTCTGTCTTACTCATTTTAACTTTCATAATTTTAACTACATATTATATCCTTTATAATTTTCTACGCGTGTTATTATGGTAAACGTTGTCTATACATCTATACAAATAAATAAAATTGGAGTGTCTGTTTGTAATATTAAAATAACCGCTTTTTACTAAGTGCATGGAACACGGTACATATACCAAAACATTTTTTACAATTTTTGTCTGTCTGTCTGTTTGTTCCGGCTAATCTCTGAAACGTCTGGACCGATTGTGACGGGACTTTCACTGGCAGATAGCTGATGTAACAAGGTGTAACTTAGGCTACTTTTCAGAGGGGTAAAATAGGGGTGCGTGATGAAACCGAATTCCACGCGGACGAAGTCGCGGGCAACGGCTAGTGTACACATATAATTGTAATATATATCAGAATTGTCTTTTTGTTATTTTGTTTTTGTTTAATTGTTTAACTGTTTATGTGATATTTCTGTACTTAATAAACATACAAATACGTAGTGAGATCGCTTCAACACAAAGATATGTATTTCTTTTATATGCCAAGTCGTTGCCATAATAATGTATATAGAAATAATTTATTTACATAACAGTTTGAAAGGAGGTATAAACAATATTTACACGATACAATGATACCAATTTAGCTATTCAAAGACCGTTTCCAACGATCTAAATATAGCACAAAAGATTTACAACTCCTATTCAATTAATTTTTGATGTGAAACATTTATAGCCGCACGTAAAACCGATTTCTGGTGTGGCGACGCCGACGCCACGGCATGCGTTGCATATTACTTTTACAAAATAATATCGATGTTTCACATCTGCCAGGCGTCCCGTGACGGCTCACATTTTATTTATTTTTTATTTATTTGTATCTTATATATTTATTAATTCTTAATCGAGATATCTTCAATCAGACCAATCCATTATCTTCATTTCAATATTTCTACTACTTCACCTTATCCTAATACAATTAAATTTTATCAGATTTTTATCGAATTTAGTATTAAATTGCGACTACTAACAAGAATTCCAGAATATCGAACTTGAATCTAGATTTTTGATAAGTATAATGTTACCTATTATTCTTAAACACGAAAAATTGATTTAATATCTAAACTAGCTGCGCCCCGCGGCGTTACCCGCGGTGAATGAGTAATCCCACGGGAACGCTGCACTTTTCCGGGATCAAAGTAGCCTATGTGTTAGTCCAGGATATAAGCTATCTTGATACCAAATTCCATCCAAATCCATTCAGCCGTTTGAGCGTGAAACAGTAACAAACATTCATACATACTTTCACGTTTATAATAAGTAGGATATTACTTAGATATATCAAAAATTGTCTCAAAATAAATAATGGCTATCGGTAATTTGGTTGCTGTGTGTAAGATTTGTGTCGCTGTCGGATTAATGATTTGATGGAAGATTATGTCAGCTGAGTTATTCGTAGGGAAATCAATGGAACCAATGAGTAATGTTAAGTTATAAAGTAAAATTCTTTACTGGCCTCATGGCTCAGTTGGTAGTAACTCTGCCATCAGCGCTGTAGGTCGTGTGTTCGATTCCCACACAGGACATGAATTTGCGTGACGAGCATTGATGTTGTTCGGTTTCTTGGTATATGTAAATATGTATTTACAAATATATATGTACCTATTCTATCAGTCATCTGGTTCCCACAGTACAAGCTATGCTTACTTTGGGGCTAGACGGCGATGTGTTAAATATCCACCAATATTTATTTAATCATTTATAAACTAAAATTATAGGAAAATTGCGTTTCTCGAGGCATTCAGTGACAATTTTAATCCATATTTTACAACCGTCACGATTCAAATCAAACGGACAAGGATAATCTAATCACTCAATTTTTGACATGTGTCAGTTTTAGTTAACTGTCAAACTCGTTTGACAGTTCTGCATATGCAGTCTGTGGTCTCTCTATTGTTCATTGGCAGACTGGTGGACTCACATAGCCTCTTAGCCATCAACTAAGAAGAAGAAGACGAGATGTGTGAATATAACATTAGTATTGCCAACTGAGTCAATACCAATACAATACAATATTCATAACACCGTGTTACAAGTCATTACAATGTAACAGAATACATGTCATGAACTCTATAAATATATAGTCAAAAACATAATAGTCAAGTATTTGTTTTCATTACTCTTATGTTTGTGTATCTTTTGTTTAATATTTAGGTATATTTATTGTATATTATTTAATAAACTATTAAAGAGTTATAAATATTTTATTTTGAAAACGGTGCTTCTCGAAGACTTTTTTTAGTATAATAATAATAATAATATTGGTATACATTGTCACACAGCGCCATCTAGCCCCAAAGTAAGCTAAGCATAGCTTGTATCATGGGAACCAGACAACTGATATACATACTTATATATTTTTTGTAAATATATTCATTTAATACATATTAACACCCAGGCACAGAACAAACACTTCGTCACACAAACATTTTTCCTGGGTGGGAATCGAACTCACGACCATACTTACCACCTGAGCTGTGAGGCCGGTCGAAGAGCTATGATTAGTAACGGTATCCGTGAAACGGTATAACTCATTCATACAAACAATGAGATGTATAAACTTTATGACGGCGGGCCTCGAGATGTGATTGCCTCATCCATGCCACTCTCAACATTAGTCCACTGTTCAAGGGATGCTGTGTAATATCTTCCCATTTCCATATCTTCTATTTTAAATAAATATTTAATTTTCATATAGAAATTTTATTTAGGTATGTCTTTTCCCATATTAAATCTTTGAAAAAATTATAAATATAATTTAAATACTTTAATATAGATGGATAGACAGATAGAAAATACTTTATTGCGCAAGGTAAAAACAAGTACATAGGCGAACTTAATGCTAAATAGCATTTTCTTCCAGCTAATCTAAAATATAATTATTTCTGTGTATTTGTGTCCTATGTGCTGAATAAATGTGTTATCTATCTATCTATCTTATCTATCTATCTTTTATTGTATATATTTAACGTGTTTATTGATGATTCCAGTCAAAATCATTATTTTTACAAAAAATTGTACAGATATGGCTGGGAAACGTCAATTAGTAAATGATACTCAATATATGTAATTTAAAGTCTCGCTTACGCCTTGGTAAGTTTGCCATTAATTTTCAATTTTATATAATATATATGATATATTGTATTAGTTTGGCGTCACAGATAATTGGTTCTTTCTATAGGGTCGCAGGTACGATTCCCAAACAGGATTAACTTGTGTGTTTAACTTAGAAGTTTATCTGTATCTATCATAACATTACAGCATAAATAGTTATTTGAGTGTTTAGTTATCAATTTCTAACTTAGGCTTACTTGGTGGTAAACAGGTGGGCCATCTGCTTGCCCCAAGCGTTTAATCGCCATGATATTATAATAAAATAAATATCACTATTAAATCTCTTACATACACATTGGTAATATACTAACGTCTTACAAACTTCAATCTAATGATCACCCATCCAAATAATGGCCACTCATAACGTTCCGTAGCCTTATCGATTTGTCTTAACTTCCTGGTTAGCTAGCCCATAATAATAATTATCATTCTTAAGCAAGAAGTTGAAATATGATGTGTTATTATTATAATATTGAAGACATGAACGTTGCTATTAACATTCAGTACCTAATGTCCGACATACGACGCCGTCTCTACGGGAAATTATAGATCTCCTCTACTCTCTCCTCAGATATTATTAATATTGCTTTTATGTACCGTTATTAACACTTTGGATGGGTATTGAAGTATTTAATTTACGAGTAAACACTTTTAATGTGAGTACTAGGCTGTAGTCAAACTTATTTAAGTAGCTTTCAAGCGTAGGAGAAATAATTGTATAATAGAGAGGTAAATTGATCCTTGGGAACATAGAATTTTGTCATCAAAAGAACAAGCATTGAGCTAAACCATTTATTTGACCTTATCATAATAATTATGTTGAACAAATACTCTACTAGAGAAGAGAGAAGAGTAGGGTAGAGTAGGGACATACAATTCAAATAGGTACAAAAGGCATCTTAGAATATGTGTCCCAATTACACATTATGTTATTTGTCGATTAAAACGCACTAGTTAGCGGAATTCATATTTTTATATTTATATAGAAAATAATTAAAAAATCTACAATCTCATTATAAAGCAGTAAAGTGTTTATGTTTGTATGTATGAGCAGTAGAACTCGCCAAATTCGTCCGGGGAAGTACTGCCACCATGCCCATTTTTGCCGCCAAGCAGTAACGCGTTGGCGTTACTGTGTTCCGGTTTGAAAGGTGTGGTTGCCGGTGAAATTACAGGCACATGAGACATTCCACCTACACGTCTCATAGTTACGGGCGCATACGGTGTGACTTGGGTATTGTCGTATCTAGTAGGGGAGGACCCAAGTCGCATCGGTTGTTATGGGCCGAGGTTACCACTTACCACCAGGTGGGCCGTCGGCTCGTTCCGTAACTACAAAACATAAAAAAAAATGAGGTAATCTCCGATACTACTCTTCCGATTCTGAACATTCTTACAATTATACGAAGCTGCATTATCCCTGAACGCTGTACGCTGTTTTTGGCTCTGAGAGATGAGTTCCTGTCATTTTTTTTTTTTTTTTATTTATTTATTTATTTATTCCAGTGTAACAATTGAAATTGTATGCGGAAATTAATACGTACTTAACCTACACATTAAAATAAATGATCAAAAACAAACAACAAAAAACATTAGAATTTACATACAAGCTAATATAATACAAAATTAACACAAAACAAATAAAATAGTAAATCAAGGAATTTTAATTTTAATATGTGCCGTGCCAAGCCGGGACAGGACACTAGTATTCCATAAAAACACTCAGAAAATCTTGCAAGTAATCATTTCAGTGGCATATATCTAAGCATTGCCATGAAAAACACTTTGAAAATCTTTCAAGTAATCATTTCAGTGGCAAATATCTAAGCATTGCCATGAAAAACACTTTGAAAATCTTTCAAGTAATCATTTCAGCGGCAAATATCTAAGCATTGCCATGAAAAACACTTTGAAAATCTTTCAAGTAATCATTTCAGCGGCAAATATCTAAGCATTGCCATGAAAAACACTTTGAAAATCTTTCAAGTAATCATTTCAGCGGCAAATATCTAAGCATTGCCATGAAAAACACTTTGAAAATCTTTCAAGTAATCATTTCAGCGGCAAATATCTAAGCATTGCCATGAAAAACACTTTGAAAATCTTTCAAGTAATCATTTCAGCGGCAAATATCTAAGCATTGCCATGAAAAACACTTTGAAAATCTTTCAAGTAATCATTTCAGCGGCGAATATCTAAGTATTGCCATAAAAAAAGCACAGAAAATCTTTCAAGTAATCTTCAGCCGCGTTCTAAGCATTGCCATTGAATTACTTAAATACATATTCCTACATTGTGATGATTAGAAAGTGTTATAATATATATTTGTATGTTATTAAATAAATAAATGTCTTTGTCTATATTTTTTTTATAGACAATCTATGGACAAGGGCCCCGTGGCTCTCTCTGCCTGAATTATAGATTAACTGTTTCCTATGTTAACACAGCATTAGCTTTGACGTAAATGTATGATTGATAGGTGAACCGTTATGTCGGAGTGCGTGTGGGAGGTACCATCTAATCGTGTTTAACGGATTCCACGGTCTAACCATTTTTTCTTACAATAAATATTTAATAATGTAATCTATAAATAAAATAATATATATATATATATATAAATAAATAAATAAAACTGGAGTGTCTGTTTGTAATATTAAAATAACCGCTTTTTACTGAGTACATTATGGATGGCATGGTACATATACCAAAACATTTTTTTCAATTTTTGTGTCTGTCTGTTTGTTCCGGCTAATCTCCGGAACGGCTGGACCGATTTTGACGGGACTTTCACTGGCAGATAGCTGATGTAACAAGGAGTAACTTAGGCTACTTTTCCGAGGGATAAAATAGGGGTGCGTGATAAAACCGAATTCTACGCGGACGAAGTCGCGGGCAACAGCTAGTAATAAAATGATATTGGTGGACATTTTACACAGCGCTATCTAGCCCCAAAGTAAGCTAAGCATAGCTTGTCATGGGAACTAGACAATTGATATACATACTTATTTTTTACATATAATACATATTTACACCCAAACACAGAACAAACATCTATACTCGTCACACAAATGTTTGTCCTGGGTGGGAATTGAACCCACGATCTACAGGGCAGAAGGCAGGGTTACTACCAACTGAGCTGTGAGGTCTATCAATAATTGACCCGTCAGCCGTGTTTCTCGCACAAGTACGATTCTTTGCCTGAAAATATTTACTATTATATTGTATAAAGTACAAAAATATTTTTGTTTCAGATTTTTAACAAGATGGCGGTGAATTCTTTTAGCAGGATGTTTCTGCTATTACTTGCGGCGGAGTACTGCGCTGCCGCAGCCTCGGACGTTATATTCAGAAGTATGTGTAAATTTATGATTGAAAAATGAATTATTTCAAAAATTACAGCCACTTCAGATATTCCACCCACACGTCTCAGAGTTACGGGCGCATACGATGCTATTTGGGTCTTGTACCTTCTTGTACCTTGTGTGTAGTCTTGTACCAAGTCACATCGGTTGTTATGGGTTGAGGTTACCATTTAACACCAGGTAGACCGTCGGCTCGTGCCGTAACTGTATCACATTTTAAGAGCAGTAGAACTCTCGCCAAGTTCGTTCGGGGAAGTACTGCCACCATGCCCATTTCTGCCGCCAAGCAGTAATGCGTTCGCGTTACTGTGTTGCGGTTTGATAGGTGTGGTTGCCGGTGAAATTACAGGCACATGAGACATTCCACCTACACGTCTCAGAGTTACGGACGCATACGATGCTATTTGGGTTTTGTACCTAGGGGAAGACCCAAGTCACATCTGTTGTTATGGGTTGAGGTTACCACTTAACACCAGGTGGGCCGTCGGCTCGTGCCGTAACTGTATCACATGAAAAAAATTGATTGTAATAAAGATTGCTTTTTCTGAGCCGACTGTAAGACTTTAAAGAACAGTTATGCGTTTAACTGACAAATTAATTGTTTTTTTTTTTTTTTATGCGATTGAGGTCCGGAACGGGCCGACGGCCCACCTGGTGATAAGTGGTAACATCAGCCCATAACAAGCGATGCGGCTTGGGTCCTCCCCTACTAGGTACGACAAGACCCAAGTCACAACGTATGCGCCCGTAACTCTGAGACGTGTAAGTGGAATGTCTCGTGTGCCTGTAATTTCACCGGCAACCACACCTTTCAAACCGGAACACAGTAACGCGAAAGCGTTACTGCTTGGCGGGCAGAAATGGGCATAGTGGCAGTACTTCCCCGGACGAACGTGGCGAGAGTTCAACTGCTCTTAAAAAAGTATTAACGTTTAATTTAAAAAAATGCAGTAATTATCTCGCGCACTTTAAAATGTGCCTAAATTAGGTGCAGCATTTCAGAAATACGCATAAATGATACTAAAGTAAGTAAGTTACGGAGATTTCGCCTCAGTGTTTTAGTATTTTTATTATCCATGAAGAGGCTAACTTCTCATGTGTCCGTATTCTAAAAAGTAAATAATTTCAACATGTCGGGTCGAGTGTCATTGGAATGCTTGCTTTTATTTTGTCCAGCGAAATAATATTATATTTATTTCATCGACTTAATACAATATTTTTTGTGATAAGTTATACAATAATGGTATAAAAAATATATTAGAATAAACATAATTTACAATTACTTAGTAATGTGTGAACAGTAATCTAAATAACGGTATTGCCGTACCTAGGGGAGGATCCAAGTCGCATAGCTTGTTATGTATTACGGTTGTACATAACCGTTATACATAACGAGCGATGTGACTTTTTGAGCGATGATAAGGTTTTTTGTATGCGTTTTATCGCATAAAAAAACCTTTTCAAAGTGATTAATTTTTTTTTGAGAGCGTGATGGTCTATTGTCACTGACCCCGAGTCAATCCGGAGGTCACTTGTTCAAATCCTGACGTGCACCTATGAGTTTTTCGACTGAAAGATATATGTGCGCAATACCACGTTCTCCAAACGGTGAAGAAAAACATCGTGAGGAAACCGATATGTCCTAGAACTAATCACTCGAAGACATGTGTGGAATGCACGAAAGGATCCTCTTTGGGGCGCACTTAAAATCCTTTCACCACCGGTTCGTGAGAACCGAATAGTAATAGTGATATATATATGTTGGTTGCAGGTCCCCGGCAGGCGCCAGGCGCTATATTCACAGTGGGTAACGGCGAGCAATGTCTCGGCTCGGACAGGTCCACCGGCGGCGTCTGCCTCTCCAGGAGCCAGTGCAACACGCAGGGAGGGAAGGCGATCGGGTTTTGCGGCGTATTCGCTACCTGCTGCTCATGTTAGTGCAGTTTTTTTATGTAACGAGCTGACGGCCCACCTGATGTTATGACAAGAGCAATGATTCAAGTCCATCCTACCAAAGTACGAGACGACTCAAGTCGCATTGCGTTGCGTCCATCATCCCGAGAAAGAAAGAAGAGAAAGAAAGAGAACTAATAATAATATTATTTGTAGACATTGTCACACAGCGCCATCTAGCCCCAAAGTAAGCTAAGCATAGCTTGTATCATGGGAACCAGACAACTGATATACATATTTATATACTTTTCTTTCGTAAATACATACACATGATACATATTAACACCCAGACATAACAAACATCAATGTTACAAACGTCACATAAATGTTTGTCCTGGGTGGAAATCGAACCCACGACAAAGCAGAAGGCAGGGTTACCAACTGAGCCATAAGGCCAACCCACCACGTCCCATGGCCCTACCAACCTTACGGTTATACGGGCCGAATCGTAGCATAAGAATAAATTGTAAATAATTGTAATAATTGTAGAATAGTAGCCATAAGGCCAGTCAACAAGATAACTGATATATATTTGCAGTACATCTTCATCTTCGAGTCACCGGTTCTGTCGAACCGGTGTGGTGAAAGGATTGTAAGTGCGCCTCAAAGAGGCACCTTTCGTGCACTCGACACATGTCTTCGAATTTTTAGTTCTACGACATGTCGGTTACCTCACGTTTTCCTTCACCGTTTTGAGAACGTGGCATTGCGCACATAAATCATTCAATCGAAAAACTCACAGGTGCACGTCGGGATTTGAACGGGCGACCTCCGGATTGAAACTCGGGGGTCAGTACCGCTAGACCACCACGCTCTCTATCTCATTTGCAGTGAACGCGTGCGACATAAGGACGAATACGAAAGTTGCTGTGTTTATCAACCCACCGCTGAACCGGGAGTCATCCGGCCTCGAGTGCTCCTACAACATAGAGATCAGTAATAACAACGTTTGCCAGATGAGGATAGACTTCGAGACGTTCAACCTGGCGCCACCCACCACGGTAACCATCACACTGCCCAATCAGTGGCGGATTAACACATTTCCCAAGTAAAGGCTATTGAAATTTTGTCACCCTTACCTCTACCATTGTAAATTGACAGTTCCTAGATTATCTTTTAAATCCAACAATTTGCTTCAAATTGCACAGGAAATAGTTTTTGGGTACATTTCTGAGGTAATTGGTAATCAAAGCTCAATGACTAATAAGGCGGGGTATGCCACTCACGCAATAATATAAATTCGGTAAACGGAACGATGTATTGTGGACTTTTAGAGAAATTACATGAGAAACCCGTCTTACAGAAATCGAAAAGATTTCTGGATAAAAAAACGGTTCTTAAATTTGCCGCCCCAAAATCTGCCGCCCTAGGCTCAAGCCTACTTAGCCTGCTGGTAAATCCGCCACTGTGCCCAATAGATGTCTGTCTGGGTGTTAATATATATTATAGGTGTAGTAGCTTTTGTACTAGCTGCCCGGGGATGAACCCACGACCTATAGCGCAGAAGGCAGGGTTACTACCAACTGAGCTGTGATGGACATTCACACAGCGCCATCTAACCCAGAATTAAGCATAGCTTGTATCTACTATGGGAACCAAATGACTGATAGAATACTTCCATACATTTTTATAAACATACTACAATATATGTTTGTCTGGGTGTTAATATATATTATACTAATTGATGGCCGTGTCTTCGTCCGCGTGGAATTTGGTTCTATCACGCACCCCTATTTTATCCCTCGGAAAAGTAGCCTAAGTTACTCCTTGTTATATCAGCTATTTGCCAGTGAAAGTCCCGTCAAAATCGGTTCAGCCGTTTTAGAGATTAGCCGAAACAATCAGACAGACAGACAGATAGACAGATAGACGGACGGACAAAAATTGAAATTTGGTATATGTACCGTGTATACATCCATATGCACTTAGTAAAAAGCGGTTATTTATTACAAACAGACACTCCAATTTTGTTTATTAAAATTAATTGTATACCCCTAAAGGAGGGGGTTTCTAAATCTATTCTCTCCATGGAGGGTCGGATAGGGTTTGAACAGGCGTCAAACTTAGCGATACGTACGCGTGACCTTATGTTTTGAATATTGACGTTTCCAAAAAAATTTACATGACTTTTTGACTTTGACTGTGTAGACATGTCCTAGAACCAAAATTCAGACACGTGTCAAGTGCACGAAAGGAGCCTCTTTGAGGCGCATTTAAAATCCTTTCACCGCACCGGTTCGAGAGAAGCAGTGACTCGATAGAATAGAACTTCCCCGGACGAGTTGGCTTAAGTTCTACTGGTGTTAATACTTCTATGTTGAGTGGTTATGTGATATTATCAGGTGGAGCCGGTAGAGAACGTGACGCAGCGTCCCGGCTACACTTGCCGGAACGACATATTCCAGATCACCAACCTGCAGGCCAATTCCGACATCCTGCCCCCGCTCTGCGGTGACAATAACGGACAACATTGTAAGTTCTTTATTCTTTATTATTAGTCTTTATTCTTTAATCTTTATTATTTGTTCTTTATTCTTTATTATTTATTCTTTATGCTTTATTCCTTATTCTTCATTCCAAGTTCTTTATTCTTTATTCTTAATCTTTATTCTTTATTCTTAATCTTTATTCTTTAATCTTTATTATTTGTTCTTTATTCTTTATTATTTATTCTTTATGCTTTATTCCTTATTCTTCATTCCAAGTTCTTTATTCTTTATTCTTAATCTTTATTCTTTAATCTTTATTATTTGTTCTTTATTCTTTATTCTTTATGCTTTATTCCTTATTCTTCATTCCAAGTTCTTTATTCTTTATTCTTAATCTTTATTATTTATTCTTTATTCCTTATTCTTTCTCTTTATTCTTTATTGTATATATACACAGAAAATATAATACAAATGAGTGAAAGGTAATAGGTACATGTACTAAGGCAAGCTTAACCCTAAAAAGAGTTCTCTTCCAGCAAATTTACTATTTTATTTTGCGTGTGTGTGTTCTTTGTCCGTGCCGCCACTGCAAGGCCCAGTCAGAATACCAGTATGCTTTATTCCTTATTCTTCATTCCAAGTTCTTTATTCTTTATTCTTAATCTTTATTCTTTATTCTTAATCTTTATTCTTTAATCTTTATTATTTGTTCTTTATTCTTTATTATTTATTCTTTATGCTTTATTCCTTATTCTTCATTCCAAGTTCTTTATTCTTTATTCTTAATCTTTATTCTTTAATCTTTATTATTTGTTCTTTATTCTTTATTCTTTATGCTTTATTCCTTATTCTTCATTCCAAGTTCTTTATTCTTTATTCTTAATCTTTATTATTTATTCTTTATTCCTTATTCTTTCTCTTTATTCTTTATTGTATATATACACAGAAAATATAATACAAATGAGTGAAAGGTAATAGGTACATGTACTAAGGCAAGCTTAACCCTAAAAAGAGTTCTCTTCCAGCAAATTTACTATTTTATTTTGCGTGTGTGTGTTCTTTGTCCGTGCCGCCACTGCAAGGCCCAGTCAGAATACCAGCGCTGCACTGACATCAACTGGTTCAGTGCTGCATTATGCTGAGACTGGGTCCCTTTTGCCTGCATGAGGCATGGAATTTGATTATTTATTTTGTATAATAATTTGATGTATCCACTGTTTATGTTCCATGCTCTAATGTAGATAAATAAATATATTTTCTTTCTTTCTTCAAATCTTTGACGCTAGAGACAGGCGATTTTATAAAGGTAGGATTATTAGTATTTTATTTATCTTTATTATGTACGTGTACATAATAAAGATAAATTAGTTGTGAAGTTGAATACTGCAACTTCTAGATATGTCTACAGAGTTCAGTACTAAACTTAAAGCTATTACTTAGGTCCGGAGAGAGGAGAGGCATACAGTAAAAAAATAGGACAATTAACGACCATACCTGGTGTCATCCATGAGGAACATATTAATGTTATTTTTGAATATTTGTATGTTTACAATGTAAATAAATATTATTTACAAAATTGTAAATTAAAAAAATCTATTTATTTGTTAGTGTACGTGAGAGTGAACGCGTCAACGAACAGTCGCTCCATCCGCATCAACTTCAAGATAGCCGACCGCAACTCCCAGCCCAACTTGCCTCAGGCCACATGGAAGATTAAGGTCACACAGCTCGAGTGCTTCAATACGTTGGGGTAAGACTACTTCTCTTAGCCGGTGAAATTACACGCACTGGAGATATTTCATCTACAGGTTTTTTGAAGTTATGTTTAGGCAAACATGACATCAAAAATGTCAGACGTCAGCAACACCGCGAGCATTACTGATGCGTTGCCTACACTGGAGATTTCTCTTGAAGCTGCCCATGTTATACCTTGTCGGAGACCTCAGGAGGACGTCTCAGAATTACGGGTCCATGCGATGCGACTTGGTTGTTGTCGTACCTAAGTACGAGGGGGGTTCAATCCGCATTACTTGTTATGGGCAGAGGTTACCACCTTGCGTAAAGATTTACGCACTAATTTGGTTTGAAACTCTCTAACTGGCTCTCCGTAGCTAATCCATTGTAATTATAAAGTGACAAAGCTTTTGGTTTTCCATGTGATAAATAAATAAAAATCAATATTTATACATACCTCCCTAAAGGGTCTTTTCTTTAAAATAAGTTTTATTTTCGTGGGAACGCTATGAATGACACTGATGTTTATTTCAGTAAATACCGCGATGGACTTCTGGAAGCTATCACCTCATCGCTGCCTTCCACCCCCTTGTCTACGTCGGCTGATAGAGATGAATATTTGGTCGGTAAGTACTGCACCAATACCTGGTACAAAACAGACCGCAAGAGCAGTAGAACTCTCGCCAAGTTCGTCCGGGAAAGTACTGCCACCGTGCCCATTTCTGCCGCCAAGTAGCAACGCATTCGCGTTACTGTGTTCCGGTTTGAAAGGTGTGGTTGCCGGTGAAATTACAGGCACATGAGACATTCCAACTACACGTCTCAGAGTTACGGGCGCATACGATGCGACTTGGGTCTTGTCGCACCTAGTAGGGGAAGACCCAAGTCGCATTGGTTGTTATGGGCCGAGGTTACCACTTAACATCAGGTGGGCCGTCAGCTCGTTCAATCACGTACATGACGTTACAAAAACTGTCTAGCTCCCGCCGGATGCCTGCAGTACTACCCGGACCGACAGGGCGCCTTCGAGTCCTTTAACTACAACAGAGGCGCGGGACCCTACATCGCCAATCTGGAGTACGCAACCTGCTTCAAGAGAACATCTGATGTCTGCGGAGTCAAGTGAGTGGCCAATCAGCATCAGTTAAAAAAAAGGAACCCCTAAGGGTTTCTTGGCTGTTCCCCATGGAGGGTCAGAAAGGTTTGAACTGGCATCAAACTTATCGATAAGTACGCGTGAGCTTATGTTTTGAATATTGACGTTTCCAAGCCATTTATTTATGAATTCTATGGAAATAAAAGTTTTGACTTTGACTTTGGTGAGATCAGCGCTAGGGTCCACGTATGTGACCTAACAAATATTAGTGGACATTTCACACAGCGCCATCTAACTCCAAAGTAAGCTAAGCATATCTTGTATCATGGGACCAGACAACTGATATAAGTACATACTTTTTTACAAGTTCTCTCTTTAGGTCTCAGTGGTCACAATTTTCAAAACATATTAATGTTTATATACTGTTCCTAATATGACCAATAAACTATTATTATATTGACACCCAGACACAGAACAAACACCTATGTTCGTCACGCAAATTTTTGTCCTGGGTGGGAATGAAATCCGCGACCTACAGCACTGTGAGGCCAGTTACAAATACAGGCGCCATTGTCCCACAGGGTACATAACAAAACGAACACTTCTATATTACTCGACCCTGAGAAGCCCTTGGTATCCCTCTGTGTGGGTTGACTTAAGAAGTTCGCAAATCTTCTACCAAAATGGAGAGTTTGATTTATTGGCTGATATAAATTTGCAATGCCTGAAAAAGGTGACTAAGTTTTAAGTATCAATCTATACAAATAAATAAAATTGGAGTCTGTTTGTCGCTTTTTACTAAGTGCATATGGATGTATACACGGCACACATACAAAAAAATCTGTCGTCTGTTTGTTTCGGCTAATCTCCGAAATGGCTGGACCTATTTTGACGGGACTTTCACTGACAGATAGCTGATGTAACAAGGTGTAACTTAGGCTACTTTTCAGAGGGGTAAAATAGGGGTGCGTGATAAAATCGAATTCCACGCGGACGAAGTAGCGGATAACAGCTAGTTATAAGACCTTATTGTACACATAGTTGGCAAATAAATGTTGTATTTTAAGCTATTGCATAGCTTCTATCGCGGGCCTTGAGCGTGGAGACCGAATCCAGAAATTCCGTAACGAAAAAAACCTAACACCCCCCACTCCGACCGGCACAGCGGTAATACTTTTTAGTTCCATCTATCGATAAATACCAGAACTTTTAATGACTTTTTGAAATATCACGCGCAATAGCTTTAACGCGGCAGTCTCCGAGTGCCACACGTCTTTTGATGTGAAACATATAGCCGCACGTAAAACCGATTTCTGGCTTGGCGACGCGTCGCCACGGCATGAGCGCTGATTGGTCCGTTCAAGGTTACGACAAATCATAAACATTATTAGTGATGGGGTACTTAGTTTCTCACAAAATAATGTCGATGTTTCACATCTGCCAGGCGTCCCGTGACGGATCACATTTTTTTTTATTTATTTACGTATATTTCCAGGTTAACATCGGCAAGTTTCAACATGGCTTATCGAAACGACGAGAATCTGTACCTAGACACGGATTGCCAGGTGAACCCGGTGACGCAAGGCATCATGCAGTCCGAGGACTACCTGTTCATACCGCAAGCGCTCAGTGCTGACGGACTCCGGGGCTCCAAGTTCTGCGGCGGCAGCGCTGCCGACCAGATTATTGCATGTATGTCTACTTAGCAAGCCTCACAGCTCAGTTGGTAGTAACTTTCTTCCCCATGTAGGGTCGGATAGGGTTCGAACAGCCATCAAACTTATCGATAAGTACGCGTGGCGTTTTTGAATATTGACGTTTCCAAGCCATTTCTTTATGAATTCTATGGAAATAAAGTTTTGACTTTGACTTCTGCCTTCTGCGCTGTAGGTTGTGAGTTCGATTCCCACCCAGGATAAACATTTGTGTGACGAATAGATGTTTGTGCTGTCTGGGTGTTAATATGTATTATAAGAGCAGTAGAACTCTCGCCAAGTTCGTCCGGGGAAGTACTGCCACCATGCCCTTTTCTGCCGCCAAGCAGTGACGCATTCGCGTTACTGTGTTCCGGTTTGAAAGGTGTGGTTGCCGGTGAAATTACAGGCACATGAGACATTCCACCTTCACGTCTCACATTTACGGGCGCATACGATGCGACTTGGGTTTTGTCATACCTACTTTGGGAGGACCCAAGTCGCATCGGCTGTTATGGGCCGAGGTTACCACTTAACACCAGGTGGGCCGTCGGCTCGTTCCGTAAATGTATTACATAAAAAAAAAAAAAAAATGTATGTATAAACAAAAAAAAATGTGTATTCTATCAGTTGTCTGGTTCCCATAGTACAAGCTTTGCTTACTTTGGAGCTAGATAGCGCTGTGTGAATTGTCCACCAGTATTAAAATAAAAAGACTACTTCGGTCAAATACCGTTTTCTGACTTCTATACTACATTCCGAAACTGGTATATATGGTACTTCTAATGTTAAGCGGTAACCTCTGCCCAAAATGATCTCAGCGTTTCAGTAATTGGTTGATGGTAAATATACTTACGATTTCACCCACCCCCTATAACTCATATAATGCATTAAATCACTTAACACCATAAATAAGTTGTCATTAAACTTGTTCTAGAGATATGTTTTTTGGAATATATCTGTCTAAAATGACCTCAACAGTGTTTGTGAAAGCTTTTTGGTGAGAGAGACCCCGAAACAGTTCCTTGCGCGATCTAGAACATGTCAGTTGTTGACAACGCCATCTGTTACGGAATTTTTTGAACTAAAGCGATTTGTTCTCAGGCGTCATTCGCAGTCCCCGAAACAGTTCCTTGCGCGATCTAGAACATGTCAATTGTTGACATGCCATCTGTTACGGAATTTGTTGAACTAAAGCGATTTGTTCTCAGGCGTTATTTAGTTTTATTTCTATGCAACAGATGGAGCTTACAAAGTTTTTTATTCCAGCTACACCGCCCGGCCCTCTAAGCGTCACGTTTTACAGCGACAACCTGGTGACTGATGGCATACCCGAAAACGGATACAGGTTCAACTACAATGTACTGAATAACTGCTTAATAAATAGACATTTATAAACGTAAGTCGAGAGTAGCCTTGGCCAGATGTATCTTATATGAAACTAACTTCCCGCCCACGGCTTCACGCGTGTGGCACCTGGGTATAAATATAAAATACTTAACATTTTCCTGGATTCAGGTAACTTGTTTTTCATTAAGTATTTTCTTGAACTCAACATAAAATTAAGATTAGACAGACATTATGTTCTTGTTAATTTATAATATTTATAGAATTTTTAGTGTGGGCTATTTAAGTGTGGCGATATGAAATAATCAAGGAAAAATACTTATTAAATTTTATAATAACTTAATAATATTACTATTATTTAAATCTATGAAACACATAATTTTAAATTACATTTAAATTGAATTTGTAGACTTTTCTTTATAAAATATATATTTGGCCAATGCGTTAGTAACATAAATTGCATTTATATTATATTACTCAGTTATAATAATGTTTGGTAATTATTTAATAAATTAATGAGTGTATTTTAATTTATTGAAATGGTGTGTCTTTTTTATAATAAAATAAACTTGCTCTTAATTACATGTTTTTTTAATGTAAATATAAAACTGATTTCGACTGTTCTACGCGTAACTGAAATACTAGTCAGCACCACACCAGTCCTCCTGAGACGAAGATGTAACGTCTCATGTGCCTGTGATTCCCCTGGTCCCGGCACCTACACCCTTCAATACACAGTACACTGCCACTTCGGTGGCAAAACACGATTGTGCCAGTAATTCCCTCGACAATTTGTATAAGTACAAGTCTTCAGCTAATTATTCAAGTATTTTGAAAATGGTCAAAATTAACAAGTCACTTGGCGGCAAAATTGGCTGTTCCTCAGTCACTTTAGGCACAAAGAATAGTGATTTTAATCAATAAATATTTGTACACATTTTAGACAGCGCCATCTAGCCTCAGTCTAAGCAAGTCTTGTACTATATAAATGAGATATATTTGATAAATATTTATATGTATATTTTTTCGATTTAGTTATATCGGTTATGTCATTTAAACCCAGAGAAAAATTCATCCTGAGGGAACTCAATCTACAGAGGAACTGTAGAGCTACTAAGCTGTGAGCCATTCTGTAATTTTGTTTCAAATAAAACTTTCTTTTTGGCATTATTAATAGATATTCTTTATTTTTTCATATTCATCACATAAAATAAATGCATAAATCTTATTTAATTAAAATTTAATTTATATCCTTTAATGTTTTCGTTAATAGAACAGATAAAACTGTGTTATACAATATATTTAAATAATGCCTCTATTGTCATGAATACACACATATAAGATTATTAATTATCCGTCATAAAATGATCCTAATTAAGCAGTATTTACAAATGAAGTCTATTTATATTTACCATAAAATAAAATAAACCTTACAGCCGTATTCATAAACGTTCCATTACGATTACAAAATGTATACACCATCACAAAACAATGTTCAACACTAAGAGACATCGTCTTTCAATCCTTTTTACAAAAAATATTTTCGCAAAAATATATAAAATTTATTTTTTGTTTAAAATTGATTTATATTTGACAATGCTGAGTAGGTATGTTGTCATGATTATATAGTTATTTTATTATAATAAAATTGTCAAAGCGTCGTTATAGAGAGTTTATGAATAGGCGGATTGTTTTATATTAATAACTTATTAAAAATTATAAAAATCACATTATAAAAATATAAATCGTTGATAAAAGCAGTCTTATGATACATTTCTTTACAATATTTTTTTTATTTACTTAAACTTAAATTAATATTTACCCATCCAATTATTCTCAACATCTGTGTAGGTAGTTTTTTTTAAACTGACTGTTACTATTTTTCTTTCTCTTTAAAACTTCATTTAGTTTGTAAAATATTTTCTGATCAGAGAAAAAAAGCGTCACGCGTCCCCATGATTAATTGTTATGTTAGTCCAAAAATAAAATTATTCTCAAGATATCGAAAATACATTTAGATGTGTATGATTTACAACTTCTTTAGAGTTTTGACTTTGGGGAATAATTTATAATTTGCGAGTAATCTGGGGTACAATTCAAAGTCTGTTTTCATACAAATTAAAAACCCATTTTAATGAATAATTAAATTTGAAATAGAGGTATGGGTTTACCTATAGAACGGGGGTCCCCTACTGACGGTATAAGTGGACAGGGGAATCCCTTTAGCACCGTAGATGGGTTCCGGCGCGTTCTCGTAGTTCACATCGTAGTAAATACCGTTTTGATTCTGAAAACAATATGTTTTATGAAACCACTTTTTGGTTTAACTTTCGTTACGGTTAACAAATTGTAACCGAAAGTCGACATAGAGCACTTTGATAGTGAATTCAGCTTTCTATAGATCGGTGGCGACGGTATTTTGATAGTACAATTATTGATTTCGTTAAATTTTGTAAATTATATGTACAAATGTCTTCGTAAAAAAGTTATTTAAAAATAGTTTTTTCAAAGTTAACTCAGGAATGTTTATAGTAAAGTAGTAAAAATACCGCCATATCACAATGAATCTCTGTTTCTATTCGAGTCACTGGTTCTCTCGAACCGGTGTAGTGAAAGGATTTTAAGTGCGCCACAAAGAGGCTCCTTTCGTGCACATCAATCACATAATATATAAATATATAATCACATAATAATATATAATCACACAATCTCTGCCATAATACATATTTCGAATACCAATCTAAATCATGTCAGTCACGGAGATATCATAAATTACAATCAATACTTCGAACACAGAGTTGTAATTAACTGTACTGTGTTGTGTACTACAACACTCTTGGTCGGGTGTCACTTACATGCATGGAGCGCGCTCTGGACTTGGGTCTGGGCACCAGGAGATCAGCCCGCTCCTGCACGTGGCTGGACGCCTCAGAGCTGGTGGACTCCGTCGCCATGTGGTTTGTGTATCCTATACGATACACAACAAATAAAACAATTAATTGATGTTATTATATTCATTCGATTCAAATATGAGTCTAGTTCATTCATTCGCGTCAAATATGAACTCTAGTTCATTCAATCGTATCACATACGAACTCTAGTTCATTCATTCACATCAAATATTAGTCTAGTTCATTCATTCGCGTCAAATATGAAACTAGTTCATTCTATCGCATCACATACGAACTCTAGTTCATTCATTCGCATCACATACGAACTCTAATTCATCATTCGCATCAAATATCAGTCTAGTTCATTCATCCGCATCACATACAAGATCTAGTTCATCATTCGCATCAAATATGAACTCTAGTTCATTAATTCGCATCACTAACTCTAGTTCATATTCGCAACACATATGAGCCTAGTTCATTCATTCGCAGAAAATATGAGTCTAGTTCACTCATTCGCAGCAAATATAAACTAGTTCATACATTCGCATGAAATATGAGTTCTAGTCGATTATTTGCATCAGAATGAAAGGGTATTATTTGATGCGAATGAATAGGGCTCGTAACATAAGGTAGATTTAGTAGTTAAAGTAATTTAAAGTCTTACTAGGGCTTCCGGTTTAATACAAGTTTTCCTTCAGATTTCTGACCCGCGGGGTCCCGGTGACCGCGGGGAGCAGCTAGTATATAATATATTGCACTAATGCAATATATTATATACTAGTACCTAAGTACTAGTACTTACCATACATATTATGGTGTGACGCCGCTGTGTTGGCTCTGGACGTGACGGTGTTCAATGTACCATTGTGATGTCCATGAAGGCCCATCCTGAAATTATGTACTGTTATATGGTGCCGGTGATATTACAGGCGCATGAGACGTGCCATCTTCAAGTGTCAGATGGACGCAACTATGGAGAAATGGAGGACGGACGGAATGTTATGTGACTTGGGTCTATACTTTACTACGGAAGGTATTGAGGGACTCGAATGTATTGCTGTTGTTGTGGGTAGAGGATGCATGCTTGTCCCGTTTTTTAATTTGACAGGCTTCACAGCTCAGTTGGTAATAACTCTGCCTTCTGAGGTCGTGGGTTCGATTACCACCCAGGACAAACACTTATGTGACGAGTGTTGATGTTTGTTCTATGTCTGGGTGTTAATATGTATTTACAAAAAAAAAAATACATATTTTATCAGTTGTCTGATTCCCATGACACAAGCTATGCTTAGCTTACTTTAGGGCTAGATGGCTATGTGTTTAATGTCCACCAATATTTATTATTAGTATTTATTTATTCAATCAAATGAAAAACTATACTTACTTGACTATATTTTTTGCCTCAGATTAGATAAAGTCTTAAATCTAGGCTATGTTTTGGTGTTACCTAGGTAATGGGACGGGCGGCAGCGTGGGGTACCCGCCGAACATGGCTGACGATGGCCTGGTCACCATTGTTTGTTGTTCAGGCTGAAACAAAAACTCAACTGTTATTTTTTTTATTTTATTTTTTTATATATTTTTTTTTTATTTTTTTTATTTTTTTTTATATATTAAAATGATGGTATTCTTACCGCGTAGTGGTTGGCTACCATCGCCTCCGCTATTTGCGCCCATCTCAGACGCTCCTCCATACTCACCTGATACAAAACATTAATTATTATTTTGGATAAATGAGATAAATAAAAAAGCCTTTATTACTTCTGAATTATAAACTATACACATTTTTTTATATGGATGAAGTGATGGCACGGACTATTGGTAAAAAAAATATATTTAAATATGAATTATAAACTATATTAAATTAACAATCAAATTATGGAATATATTATATATTGCGCTTTAATTAATAATATAATTTAATATTATATTAATAATTATTATAATTCATCTATTTGCGAACCACAGAACTAAGAGTAGACAGTAAAGAGATTAAGCACAGCTATTTTAAAAGCAAGCAATTTCATAAGCTAATTATGAGTTTTCATAAAATTATAAATTAAATGTAAAAATAAAAGGAATTGATTATTATATAGCTTCGCAAAAGTGAAAACAATATTTGACTATTTTACATTGCAGGTGGTATAATATATATAATGCATATTGATATTTTATTTAGGTAGGTAATGTATTTAAATGTAAAGGGAAGACTTGAAGACTGTCAATTTACACACAAAAACGATTCAGACAACATCCAAATAATTTCCCCCGCAAACAATAATTGTTGCTTATAAGGGGTAGGCATAAACTCAATTGTCGAACAATAATATTACCTGGTAAGGGGGCTGTCCCACCGGCGGCGTTTTGATAGTGTTGGCCGCCATGTAGTTAAACACGGGCGAGCCCATGCCGGCAGCCTTCTGCTCGCGGGACCATTTGCGACTGAACATAATAACATTATTTTATATATATTGTTTTCTTTACATTGTTCCCAATAAAGTTTTATTATAATTATTATTATTGTTATTATTCTATTGACCATTCGTTGTGTCAGCTGTGTCCTAGAGGCAATAACATAATTAAATATACACTTTTGTGAAATATACACATTGAATTACGGATTCCACAAGGTATTATCTTCGGACCTATTTTGTTCATTGATTACAAAAACAAAGATTCATTTGAGAAGCTACACACGCTACCTTGGTGTCCAGTATAAACGGTTAATACAGGCCTTAATTAATTGCATACATGAAACAATCCACCATCACAACTCAGAATTACAAGCGAAGACGATGCGAACAAGGACTTCTTGTAATTTAGTATCGTCCACCTCGCAGCGGCCGCCGTAGTACCCTGACGTACAGCTGCCGACATATACAAGGCGCGTACCTCCAGGAGAGCAGCGCGGCGAGCGTGACCGCTATGACGAGCGCGGCGGCGAGCGAGGCGCCGACCGCGACGCCGACCACCTCCCCGTCCACCTCGCAGCGGCTGCCGTAGTACCCGGACGTACAGCTGCCGACATATATTATAATAATTATAATAACAATTGTTACTCAAATCACTCAAGGTAAAAAAAAAAAAAATGAATTCATAAAGAAACGGCTTGAACACTCACAAAGCCAAAATGAAGTCGAATTAAAATGGTCGAAATTAAAACATTATCGTTATTCCAAATTTGAGAAAAAATATTCATAAATGTAAGAGAAAATAGTACTCAACTAACTTGTCTTAACAAAAAAAAGCATAACTGATGTAAAAAGAAAATGAAATTTGTTTGTAGATATTGTCAAAGACTCAAACAATCAATAAAAAAACTGTTAACAAATAAATAAAATTTAATTATTTAAATGTCAAAAGGTAAAAATAATTAAAATCAGTAACAATAAATTAATGAATTAAGGCAGAGATAATAATTGAGTGATGAAGTGATAGATATCGAAGTGGTTACCTGCAGTACGGCTGCCCGGTGGAGTAGCGGCAGGTGCCGCGCTCGCTGCAGTGCGCGGCGGGGCACGCGGTGCACTCGCGCCCCGCCCCGCCCCCAGTGTGGGGGTCCAGGGTAGTTTCGGGGCAGGTGCATCTGCAAATAATCACTTTTTTTATGTGATAATGATACAAAGTCTAAGTTACAAACTTAATTTCCATAGAATTCATAAAGAAATGGCTTGAAAACGTCAACAATGTTCGAATCATAAGGTCACGCGTACTTATCGCTAAGTTTGACGCGTTTTCAAGCCCTATCCGACCCTCCATGTGGAAGAACAGCCAAGAAATCCCTACTTTACTGATCCATTTACATCATTGTAAGTTTCATCAGCAAAAAGGACTACATCACATAAAGCACTCACAAAAAAGGGAAGTCCTTGAAATAAACTAGAAACAAAAACGGGCCCAGTATTGAACCTTGCGGCACACCCATGTCAATAGCGGAACCTGTAGACATTTCGCCACCAATGGTAACTTTTTGGATTCTGTTAGGTAAATATGACTGTAGAAGGTCAATCGCTTTATTTTCGATGCCTTAATGTCTGAGCTTACAAATGATTTATGATGTATGCAATCAAAAGCTTATGAAAGATATATAATTATGTATAAAGATACAACAATTGCATCTTGTGATTTCTCCCAAGCTTCAAAGATGTGCTTCAAAAGCATTACACCAGCATCAATTGTGGACCGACCTTTGGTAAATCCAAACTGATTACTATGAAATAAGGTATTTCTATTAAAATGTGTTAGTAATTGATCTAAGATTATATTTTCAAATATTTTACTCAACCTTGGTAATATCAATATCGGTCTATAAGTAGCTGGGTCTTTGTGATTCCCAGATTTAAATAAAGGAGTCAATTTACTGTGTTTCATCAGCTCAGGAAAGACTCCATCGTCAATACATTCAATAAATATGTAATCTAGACATGGAGCGATATCAGTAACTACTGAATATAGAACTTTCGTGGATATTCCCCAGAGGTCTTCAGTATTTTTGATATTAAGTGATTTGAATGTTTTTGAAATCATGGCTGTTTTTATATGCTTAAAATTGAACATAACATGTGGAACCCTGTTATCTCTGCCAACCCAACACATTTAAGTAGTATATAAATCTAAGTATGTAGATCATAAGTAAATTAAGATTTGTTATTTACTATACTTATACCAAACTGTCTTTTATTTGCTATAAATAAATAATTTTCCATTTTCATTTTTTTCATTTTCTACCCCTACAGTAAACAGGGGTGGTTTTAAACTTACTTGAATCCACCCCAAGTATTAGTGCAGGTCGCCAATTGGTGGCAGTCGTTCAAATCCGGTGATGAGCATTCGTCCACGTCTGTAAAAAGATTTTTACGTGAATAATGTGACTGGAAGAGCTGATGACCCACCTATTCTGAACCAGTATTCTCTGCAAGGGCAATAAATACGACATAGATCTTAAGTTGAAGTCAAAAGTTGTATCACGTCTAACCGTCACTTCGAAATAGGAGATGGAACGCCTCATGTGCCTGTGCACGAAAGGAGCCTCTTTTAGGCGCACTTAAAATCCTTTCAGCACACTGGTTCGAGAGGACCAGCGAGTCGAAAAGAATAGAATGTGCCTGTCATTTCACCGGGACCCACATATGTAACAGTAATATTACAGAATTCACAGAAAAAAAGTTAATTTCTTTAAATTACTAGTATTAATTTTGCTTTCTATATTAATCACATTAATTCCCATGTGCGTGTAATTCCACTGACCGTGTAGAGGCAGAGAGGACCCTGTGACCGAGTCCCCGAGAACTATAAAACGATGCCCATGCGCATGTAACTCCACTACCCGTAAAGGTAGAAAGGACCTCGAGTGCAAGAGTAGCAATGGTGTAATTCCCATGTGGGTGTAATTCCACTGACCGTGTAGAGGCAGCACGGATCCCGCTACGGAGTCCACCCACAGATTGGAGACGCCCACGTTGTTGGAGCGGCGTCTGATCACACCCAGGATGTGTTTCTGGATCTCTGTCGCGATCGATGTTGACAATGTCTCAGCTGTTTCTTGCATCTATAAATAAATAAAATAATAATTAAAAATAAAAAGTACACATTTCACACAGCGCCATCTAGGGTAGATCCTTAACAAAATTAGTAGACATTTCACACAGCGCCATCTAGGGTAGGTCCTTAACAAAATTAGTACACATTTCAAACAGCGCCATCTAGGGTAGGTCCTTAACAGAATTAGTTGACATTTCACACAGCGCCATCTATGAGTAGCTTGAAACTAAACATAACTTGTACTGTGGGAACAAGACAACTAGAACACTTATATATCAACAAATACTAGAATTAGACATGTTTAAAGTTGTGTGATGTGTGGTGAAGCAGCAAAAACACTTCGACTTAGCGTTCTATATAATATAATTTTATTATATACCGTAACTTAGAAACTTACAAAAACTTTGAATTTTTGAAAACTTTGAAAAATTCTGAATTTATATAAGTAGCACAGCTAGAGATTTTATAGTTAACAATTATAATGATGTTATTTAAATATTTTCTATATATTTTAGAGAAGCATTCGGCAAAAAGACAAATTAAATGCTGCCACTGTAAGGAGATGTCCATTTAAAGTCCCCTATTTATGCAGAAGTTATGTATAAAAGTATTCAAAAACAATTATGCAATACAAAAAACTACCATGTCCATTTCTGCCGCCAAGCAGTAACGCGATCGCGTTACTGTGTTCCGGTTTGAAAGGTGTGGTTGCCGGTGAAATTACAGGCACATGAGACATTCCACCTACATGTCTCAGAGTTACGGGCGCATACGATGCGACTTGGGTATTGTCGTACCTAGTAGGGGAGGACCCAAGTCACATCGGTTGTTATGGGCCGAGGTTACCACTTAACACCAGGTGGGCCGTCGGCTCGTTCCGTAAATGTAATACATAAAAAAGAAAAAAACATATATTTTTTTTGCCATAATTATGTTCTGCAACACAGGGATTTGTAACGCAGGCGTGTGTTTGTATAATGTTCCTGTGTCCTGTCTTACCAGTACAGTGTAGTTGAGGAAGATCCCCCTATGGTTCTGGTCTCCGCGGTGTACCGTGTTCACGGTACTACTCACAAAGTCGTCCGAGAATGGGGTCATCGAGAACGCGGAGTCGATCTGTCGTGGGGTAAAGTTGAACATGTCATGTGGGGAATATCCACCTATATTTATTTAATTATTATTTATTTGATTTTCAAATCAAATCAAATCATTTATTTGTGATACACAGGTTAAACAAAGATCTTAATTGGTAGCTATAATGAGGTACACTGGGATCTGCCATAAGGCGTACAAATGATTCACACATAAAAATTTATCAATAACACATATCAAATACATAATATTTTCTTCATTTCTAATGGTTATAGTATTATTTTTAACTTTAAATTTTTGTGTTTATTAATTTTTTTTTTTTATTGCGGTAAACTAACAGTCACACAGTAACTACTAACATAAAAATAAATACTTAAATAAATTATTCACTGTAGAACCCACACCGTTTACCACAGATTACTTATTTAATGATCTTTGTTGTTCGAATACTTTTAAACAAGGGGGGTGAAAACAAACGTGGGGCAATTAAATAAATAAATAAATAAATAAATAATAAATAATGGTGGACATTTCACACAGCGCCATCTAGCCCCAAAGTAAGCTAAGCATAGCTTGTATCATGGGAACCAGACAACTGATATACATAGTTATATACTTTTCTTTTGTAAATACATACATATAATACATATTAACACCCAGACACAGAACAAACATCCGCTTATAAACATACCGCTCTGACAGCTTCGTAGCTCAGTTGGTTATATGGATCCGAGTCTTTGTCAGCCAACTTCGCGTCCCACACCACCTGATAATTAAATATAATTAATATTATTGGTAGCGTGGTGGTCTAGCGGTACTGACCCCCGAGTTTCAATCCGGAGGTCGCCGGTTCAAATCCCGACGTGCACCTGTAAGTTTTTCGATTGAAAGATTTATGTGCACAATACCACGTTCTCAAAACGGTGAAGGAAAAAATCGTGAGGAAACCGACATGTCCTAGAACAAAAAATTCGAAGACATGTGTCGAGTGCAGGAAAGGAGTCCTCTTTGAGGCGCACTTACAATCCTTTCACCACACTGGTTCCACAGAACCGGTGACTCGAAGAAGAAGAAGGTGTGGTGAAATAACGCGCACATGAGACATTCACCCCACACGTCAGAGGTATGAGAGTAAGGTCTTAATGTACCTAGTTAGGGGAGGACCCAATTCATATAGTCTGTTATGGGCGGAGGTTACGACTTAACATCACGTTGGCCCTCAGAGTGCCGTAACATTGACACAAAAAATACGGTAAAATTTTCAAATGTGAAAATACATTTTGTTCCTTAGTTCGGACAGCAGTGTTTTTTTATGTAATGTAGGTGATAGAACGAGCTGACGGCCCACCTGATGTTAAGTGGTAACCGCGCATACACAACAGCAATACGACTCAAGTCCTTTCCACCAAAGTACGAGACTCAAGTAGCATTGAGTTGCGTCTATCACCCCGAGACGGGGATGTTACATCCCATGCGGCTGCAATTTCACCGGCACCCACTCCCTTCCACGGGAACACAGCAACACGAGTGCATCACTGCTTGCCGGCAGATTACCAGGTATGGTGGCAGTACTTATAATTAATTATTAAGGTCATTATCTACAGTCACCTTTCGATCGTATAGCCGGTCGATTCTCAGGTTGAGAAGCAGCGACACGATTCGCCTGCAAGGGTCTCTATGGGTCCTCCTGGCGTACCCCGGCCTGCAATGACAGCTGGAAATACCTGACAGGGACATGAAAATTGTATTAACGAATTTCACCTTTTGATTTAAATGACTTAATCGTTTACGAAATTAGTATTCTTACCGTAAAGACAAAGTCAAAAAGTTTATTTCCATAGAATTCATAAAGGCTTGGAAACGTCAATAAGTAATATTTATAATATAAGGTCACGCGTACTTATCGCTAAGTTTGACGCCTGTTCAAACCCTATGCGACCCTCCGTGGGGGAGAATTAAACCCCTATAGGAGGGATTCCTTTCTTTTCGCTAGCAAAACCAATTATTCAAGTAACTTTTCAGTATATATAATGAAAATCTATTAAATGTAAATAAAAACAACCATTTTTTATCTACTTCCAGAAGATGTTACTAAGCTTTCAATCCGAAGTTAAGAAACATAGAAACATCCAGTTAAAAAAATATAAATATGAATATATGCTGTGATACTACTTATTAACTGGTGGGCCATCCGCTTGTATGTAAATCACTAAAAACAATTTCTGGAGCTATCTTATCTTTGTCAAGGTAACAAGACTAAACCTGATGACTTTAGCGTGCTAAAATCAACGTCTCAATATCTAAGATATTGGCAAGATTTATTATTTACAAAGTAAATATAAAAAAGGGATTATCTCTTTAAATGAATATGTATATAATCTTTGAGGAAGTTTCTCACAATTTAACCCTACAATTTGTACAGAATGTGGAAAATAATTACCTGCTTCAGTTTTACATTTTTCGTTCTGCGCCCGATCACAGGTTGAGTCGTCGCCAACAATACACGTGTCGATCCTGGATATAAATAAGATAATAAAATTACATACAAATAAATAAATATTGGTTTTGTATACTCTCCTATAAATAAATATTGGTTTTGTATACTCTCCTATAAATAAATATTGGTTTTGTGTACTCTCCTATAAATAAATATTGGTTTTGTATACTCTCCTATAAATAAATATTAGTTTTGTATACTTACATACTTTTGTATTTTGTATATGTAGATATAAATAAATATTGGCCATCCCAGCCTCTATAGCTAAGTATAGCTGATAATTAATAGAATACTTATATACTTTTTTGACAATAATTATATATATAGGTATTGGTTGTGAATCGTAATCCTAACTTATTTATCGAATTTGAATAAAAGTAAATAAATAAATATTGGTGGACATTTCACACAGCGCCATCTAGCCCCAAAGTAAGCTAAGCATAGCTTGCGTCATGGCAACCAGACAACTGATATAATACTTATATACTTTTCTTTTGTAAATACATACATATACACGCAGACACAGAACAAACATCAATGTTACAAATGTCACATAAATGTTTGTCCTGTGCGGGGATCGAACCCAAGTCCTACAGCGCAGAAGGCACGGTTACTACTAACTGAGCTATGAGGCCAGTCAATCGATCAATCATCATGAAACTTTGCATTTGTATTAAGTTTTACTGTTACATAAAATATAATCGAATTCTTGTATAAACAGATAATGTGGTCCAAATGTTTTCGCCAAACAGTGTATGGACTCACCGGACAGTCGGCTGGGGTCTCCTATACCCGTGTGGTCTCTGTCCTTGCGGGGGCACGCCATGCCCGGGCGGACCCTGTCCGAGGGGGCTCTGAGGTCTCCGTATCGGTGGCGGAGGCTGCGGCACGTCGTCACCAGGGATGGCCACACCTTGACCGATAGTAGGGTCTAATGGTGGTACGGATGGTGGTACTGAAACAATACATTTACAGCTCATAAATAATAATGGTGGATATTTCACACAGCGCCATCTAGCCCCAAAGTAAGCTAAGCATAGCTTGTATCATGGGAACCAGACAACTGATATACTTTTCTTTTGTAAATACATATAATACATATTAACACCCAGACACAGAACAAACATCAATGTTGCAAATGTCACATAAATGTTTGTCCTGAGTGGGGGAACCCACGACCTACAGCGCAGAAGGTAGGGTTACTAACCAACTGAGCTATGAGGCCAGTCCAAATGTTTTTTAGTACCACAACTACTAAACTTACCAAAGTTGCATGGAAGAGATCACTTTTAACGATAATGCCTCCCATTGTGCATCTACCTAAATTTATAATTTATTTTCTTTGATTTTCAAAACGTGAATCTGTTTTTGTTCTGTTTGTAAGACAATAAACTGAAATTTTTATTATTATTTGTAAAAATATCTTTCTTTTGTCTAATATAAAGAGTTTATCTGCCTACCCCTAGTCAAGTCAAGGTTAGTGTGGTAATTACATCGGCAACTCAGTAATGCTACGTATACTGCTTGGCGGCAGAAATGGGCATGGTGGCAGTACTTCCCCGGACGAACTTAGCGAGTTCTACTGCTCTTAAAACGCGCTTACCTGAATGTAGGTGTGTTTGTACCCTCGTTGGTGTGATGGTGGGTGGAGTGGTCGGGCTCTCGAATAGATTGAGGTAGGTTCGCTTCCCGTCGATGGACACAAACCCCTGCGCGCCATCGCCCCCGCCGGCGGACACTATGATTTCGTCCTCGTGTGACAGATTCACTGTCTCTATGTGGACTTAACATAATTGGATCAGTTACACATTTTTTTTAAATAAAATAAAATAAATAAATATTGGTGGATATTTCACACAGCGCCATCTAGCCCCAAAGTAAGCTAACCATAGCTTGTATCATGGGAACCAGACTGATATAAAACTTTTTTTGTAAATAAATTCATATTGATACACATTGACTGGCCTCACAGCGCTTGGTAGTACCCCTGCCCTCTCCGCTGTAGGTCGTGGGTTTGATTCCCACCCAGGACAAACGTTAATGTGACATTTGTAACACTGATGTTTGTTCTGTGTCTGGGTGTTAATATGTATTATATGTATGTATTTGGAAAAGCAAAGTATATAAGTATGTATATCAGTTGTCTGGTTCCCGTGATACAAGCTGTGCTTAGCTTACTTTGGGGCTAGATGGCGCTGTGTGAAATGGCCACCAATACTTATTTATATAGTACATATTGACACCCAGATACAGAACAAACATCTATATTCGTCGCATAAATGTTTGTCCTGCGTGGGAATCGAACCCACGACCTACATAGAAACCAGGGTTACTACCAACTGAGCTGTGAGGCCAATAATTAATTAGACTTTCTGAATGAGGGTACCAATTTGAAATGAGTTACCTGATGCTCCACCTTTCCCCCCTGGACCCTGGATGGCAGATACAGTGACATCAAAGATCTCTCCATACCCCGGCGGTCTGTCGGGGGGTGCGGTGATGACGGCCGGCTCCGGGTGGTAGCGGCTCCCGTGAGGTTTGAACTCGGGGTCATCCAGTACTATTCCCGGACGGGGCCGGTACGGCTGGTAAGGGATGCCTTGGGATGCTGGAAACGTTAAGTGACGGTTTACACGAGGTTATGGTGGTTATGGCTCACAGCTCAGTTGGTTGTAACTCTGTCTTCTGAGCTGTAGGTCGTGGGTTCGATTCCCACCCAGGACAAACATTTGTGTGAGTATTGATGTTTGTTCGGTGTCCGGGTGTTAATATGTATTTTTATGTATGTATTTACAGAAAAAGTATATATAGTCTACCAATAATCTGGTTCCCAAAGTACAAGCTGTCTTAGCTTAGTTTGGGGCTAGATGGTTTTGCATGAAATTTCCAACGATAAAAAAATATATATTTGAAAGTGACAGTTCAAGATTCAGATAGCTGTTATTTTACTTAAATACTTTTTAAAATGAATATTTAAATAAATATCTTAACACCCAGATATAGAATAACATCTATGTTCGTTACACAAATATTTGTCCTGGGTGGGAATCGAACCCACGGCCTCTAGAGCATATTTTCATAGATTCAATGTTAGCTCTTCTCGCCTGAAACACAGGATTACCTAGTTCAGGCTCCCGTGTTATATATACTATGTCTAAATAAGTTTTACGATTTGTTACATTTACCATTTTTATTTGAATAAATTTATTATTATTATTACTATTTAGCTAAATTAGCTTTAGCTTTAAACTTTTAACATAGCTTTAAAGAAATTAAGGCATAGCTGTAGCTAAGTCTAGTTAACTCAACATGGAAACACTTACGAGGTATTGGCTGCGAGTTGATCGATGATGATTCTATTCGGACAGTGGAAGATTCTGCCGAGGGAAGTTCTGACACCAATCCCTCAGTGGGCGTTGGGGTCACTGAAGACGATGTAGTTTCAGGCATCGATGGTTCTACAGTAGCGTCTGTTAATGTTTTGTTTACAACATGTATTTTGTCAACGATTTTATTCTTTATAATCTCAGGTTTCTTGTTATTTACTTCTTCATCAGGTTTCCTTTCAGCTTCTTCTGTAGTAGTTTCTATTTTTATTTCAGGTTTGTTAGATTCTGCGGTTTCGACTGGTTTTTGAGTAGTTACGTCCACTTTAGTTGTTTGTGTAGTTTTTTCTTCTACTGCTTTGTGTTTATTAGGTTTTTCTTTATCCATAGCAGGGGTCTCTTTCTTCTTCTCTTTTTCTAATTTTACAGGTTTATCAGTTTTAGCTTTTTCTGTAGTAGTGCTTCTTTCGGTTGTAGTTCTTTGAGTCGTGGTCGTGGTGGTAGTAATGCTTGTAGTTTCAACTGTTTCAGTCTCAGCTTCAGTTGTAGCTACAGGTGTGTGCGTTACGTCGTGGTGAATGACGTTTTCTGAATGGACAGTTTCATTTTCACTTGCAGAAACTTCATCAGGTATCTCTTCTTCTGGCATCTCGGGTATATCATAAGGTATGATAGGAAGATTAGGCTTGTACATTGGTAGACCTGGGTTCGGTCTTCTGTTTGGAGGTCTGTTCGGTGGTCGCGGTCTTTGCCATGGCGGCATGGGTCTGTGAAGCCCTGGCCTCGGCGCCAACGGTGGAACAATCTGCTCCGGTAGATTAACATGTACCGCTGGCCGATCAAAAGGGTAAGGCGGAGGAGTCTTCGTTGGAACAAATGAGTGAGGCGGTAACGGTGCTAGTGGTTTATCGAAATCTGGTAACGGTGGGACATCAGATATTCTAGGGGGTCCTCTATTATTGATTCTAGACGCCAAGGGTCGTGGTCTCCCTAGGAGTTGAGTATTGGCTTGCACATTAACATTTCCGTTGAGGAGTTTGACGATGCCAGTGATGATGTTTTGTATTTCTGTATTCTGTCTGCCCTCGTCCCTATGGCTGGCTGTTGCGAACAGCGGTTGCACTGCAGAAGGCCTGATCCTGGGCCCCATAGGTGTCAGTGCACGCCCATATGGGACCCTTTTGCCTTCCCCCGGAAACCTGAATTCTAGTTTATCGCCAAAACCTTCTGAGGATAGAATGACTTCATCATTACTGTGTAAATAGTCTATTGTTTTCGTTGGATGTATGTCGTAGTATTTTCTCTTATGATGCAATTCTAATTCGTTGTCAATCTCGTTGTTGGATGATCCTATTTCATCCATATTAATAGATCTAGATTCTCTAATTGGCTCAGCTGATCTAGCAACTATAAAGTGTCTGTCTTCTTCATTTTCTACTTCGTCAATTATATCTTCAGTGAAGTCAGGTTCTTGATATAAAGAGCTGGGTTCTATTCTAAATGCTAGATTTTCTGAATGACTTGTTTTAAAAACCGTATCTTCTGGCTTTTCGTTGTCTGTGGCTGATTTAGGTGATAGTTGAGATATCCTGTATGTCTCTTCGTAACCTGGAACGAAATAAAATACAATTTAATCAATACGGTCCATATTCTATCTTCCAATATAATGTTGGAACAAGGTTTTCTTACAAGATTGGCACTAATTTGTTGAGAGTCCTGAATTTTTCCGGAACTACGATATAAAGTAAAGGGTGAAGGGTATTTTTAAGTCGGCTTGGGATATCTTATCAAGTAATGAAAGTCCTAAAACCGGAGCTGATGATATCATCAAAGTGGAGGCAAATCAATACAAAACTCATTGAGTGACGTAAATAACTACCTACACTTATTTTAAATTAGATTGGATGTTTCATCGTCGAGTTCAGAGCGACGATTTGTCATGAAAATGACTTTAGTATGCCGAAATCTAAGATCAGTAGAACTCACGCCAAGTTCGTTCGGGGAAGTACTGCCCATTTCTGCCGCCAAGCAGTGACGCATTCGCGTTACTGTGTTCCGGCTTGAAAAATGTGGTTGCCGGTGAAGTTACAGACATGAGACATTCCACCTACACGTCTCAGAGTTACGGGCGCATACGATGCGACTTGGGTCTTGTCGTACCTAGTAAGGGACCAAGTCGCATTGCTTGTTATGGGCCGAGGTTACAACTTAACACCAGGTGGGCCGTCGGCTCGTTCCGTAACTGTATCACATAAAAATAATTAATTCAGTTGTATAGATAGGGGATAAAATCCTTCCACGATTAGTAATAGAGATTGCCTGGAAGAAATCGCTGTTAGCGATAAGGTCGCCCATTGTATTACCCTAGCTTAAGTATTAATCTTTACGAAATTTCCATGTATGGTGGTCAATAAAGTATTATCTATATATCTATCTAATAGTAGTATTAATTACAACGCAAAGGAACTTAAATGTATATATGCGCGTGCGCGTGCATCAAGTGTTTTGGCAATTATAATTAAGTGGACAATAAAATATGACTTGGAAATTACGATCGCAAGTTATTTGAGCAAGTTGCACATTACGTTACTTATTATATGTATATTGTCACACAAATGTGACATAACAATGTTATTGCGAACAATGGTGACGTACAGACAGACACTTTCACTGTGTAACGGTTTAGTAACGGGTTTCGAAAATAAGTTGGGAGTTTTTTTTTAATTTTTATGTAATACATTTAAGGAACGAGTCGACGGCCCACCTGGTGTTAAGTGGTAACCTCGGCCCATAACAACCGATGCGACTTGGGTCTTGTCATACCTAGTATGGGAGGATCCAAGTCGCATCGGCTGTATGCGCTCGTAACTCTGAAACGTGTAGGTGGAATGTCTCGTGTGCCTGTAATTTCACCGGCAACCACACCTTTCAAAACGGCACACAGTAACGCGAATGCGTCACTGCTTGACGGCAGGAAAAGGCATGGTGGCAGTACTTCCCCGGACGAACTTGGCGAGAGTTCTACTGCTCTTGAAAGTGATTTGTCTATTTCTTTTACAGAATAATAAACTTAATTCACATTTAATTACTTATGAGTATAATTTAATTCGGTAAATCCGGCTAAGCTTCGCTGCTCAGTCTGACAATAGTTAAGGGAACTTCCAGATAAAATTTATTAAAACTATTATAAAAAAATAATTGTGTTAAAATATCAAGTCAATTCATCATCGACTGGCCTCACAGCTCAGTTGGTTAGTAACTCTACCTTCTGCGCTGTAGGCCGTGGGTTCGATCCCCACTCAGGACAAACATTTATGTGACATTTGTTCTGTGTCTGGGTGTTAATATGTATTATATGTATGTATTTTAAAAAAGTATATATGTATATCAGTTGTCTGGTTCCCATGACACAAGCTATGCTTAGCTTACTTTGGGGCTAGATGGCGCTATGTGAAATGTCCATTATTATTATTATTATTATTATCATATACTTTTAGAGTTTTCCAAACATATGTACATAACGAAGCTAAATGTATATACATAAAAGATGAAATATCAGCAATATGATTAACTATTTCTATTTCTATTTGTTTCTCGTAGAAGATAAAGTTTGATAGCTGTTGCCTGTGGTTCTATTCTATTCGAGTCACTGATTCTCACGAACCAGTGTGGTGAAAGGGTTTTAAGTGCGCCTCAAAGAGGCTCCTTTCGTGCACTCGACCATGTGTCAACCATCGAATTTTTAGTTCTAGGACATTTCGGTTTATTTATTTATTTATTTATTTATTTAAGGCACACAATACACATTACAAGCAAACAATATAAATATTAATCTAGAATACAGTTTTGATCTGGCTTGGAACATAACAGATGTGCGCACTGCAAAAACCACATTTAACAGTGTTAAGCTAATACAAAAAAAATTAAATGTTCGGGAACTTAATACTAAAAAGAATGAAGTACTTCCCAAGAATAAAAATACAAACAAAAGGAAAAAGGTCAAATAAAAACTAGACAAGAATAAAATAAAATAAAATTAAATAAAAACGAGTAATGAAATAAAATCAAATGTAACATAAAAAAAAGCCAAAATCTTAAACTATAATAGAAACTACTTGATTATATTGGTTTAGGTGAACTACAATGCTCATCATCTGAACTACCGTTGAAATGGAGGATGTCTTTCAGAGTTTTAACAAATTTATTTAGTACTGGATTAAAAATATCTAGTTCTATGTTCTTCTTTGTAAGCTCATTATACTGCCGAGACATTCTCACGATTTTTCTTTCACCGTTTTGAGAACGTGGTATTGCGCACATGTATCTTTCAATTGAAAAACTCATAGGTGCACGTCGGGTTTTGAACCAGCGGACCTCCGGATTGAAACTTGGGGTCAGTAACAGTAGACCACCACGCTCAAAATTTTGTCTCGACTTACATACAATGCTTCGTAATGGTCTGATACTCAACGGTGTGAATTACAATGCCTGTAGAAATACCTCGGTAAGATGCAAATACAGTAAACAACAGTAGAACTTATGGTAAGTTCGTTTGGGAAAGGAGTGCCACTATATCCATTCCGGTTGGAAAGGTGTGGTTACCGGTGAAATTATAGGCACACGAGACGATCCACCTTGGGTCTTGTCGTACTTAGGTACAGACCCAAATCGTATTGCTTTTTATGGGCAGAGGATACCATTTAATATCAGGGGACGACCTGCTAGATCTGTAATTTATCACATAAATAAACGGTCCGCTACCAGACTTCTTCCCCATGGAGGGTCGGATAGGGTTTGAACAGGCGTCAAACTTATCGATAAGTACGCGTGACCTTATGTTTTGAATATTGACGTTTCCAAGCCATTTCTTTATGAATTCTATGGAAATAAAGTTTTTGACTTTGACTTTGATTACAAAATTACAATGTATGTATGTAAAAAGTAGAAAAAAGTCGTTACGACCCACACACGCTTGTAAGTCAAAGTCAAAGTCAAAAACTTTTATTTCCATAGAATTCACAAAGAAATGGCTTGGAAACGTCAATATTCAAAACACAAGGTCACGCGTACTTATCGATAAGTTTGACGCACAGTGAGCAACAGTCCAGGACTCAAACCCGTTATCAATCGCTTTGCAAGCAGTGTTGCCAGTAAATTAGCTACACAGCCGCCATACACCACATAAAAGCTACACATGAGAGCCACGTAACGGGAATCCAAATATAGCGGTTATTGAGTCATAGATAACTGTGGAAGACAATTGAAATAATCTCATGTCTCTACAAGGGTAGAGCAGTAGAACTCTCGCCAAGTTCGTCCGGGGGAGTACTGCCACCATGATTTTTGATTTAAAACCTTTACCTTTTCTGCAGTCGGTTAAAACGTACAGCTGTTATAATTTCCACCAATTCAATCGGTATGTTTATATGCGCGCGCGCAGATATTCCAAAAATGAAAGTACGCCGCGCAGTGAAAGTAACACGAATTTGTTATCATTCACTTTGTTGTGATACTGTAAGGTGTTTTAGTATTTTTATGCGGTTACGGAACGAGCTGACGGCCCACCTAGTGTTAAATGGTAACCTCGGCCCACAACAACCGATGAGACTTGGGTCCTCCCCTACTAGGTACGACAAGCTCGAAGTCGCATCGTATGCGCCCGTAACTCTGAGATGTTTGGGTGAATGTATCATATGCCTGTAATTTCACCGGCAACCACATTATCACATGATAGTTTTTTTTTTTTGAATACATGCATATAAAACATATTAACACCCAAGAACAAACATCTATGTTCGTCACACAAATGTTTGTGTTGGGTGGGAATCGAACCCACGAACTACAGCGCAGAAGGCAGAGTTACAACATAATTTTAAATTAATAAATTTATATTAAAAAGAATAAATGTTTTTTTTTTTTTTTTTTATTATTACTACTATTATTTATTATTTATTTAAAAAATTCACGGAACAGATATATTTCCCTCACATAAAATTTAAAAGTATTAACGTATTTTGGATTCGTCTCTTACTAACAGAGTCTTTGAACTCGCTCAAGGTCTTATACAGATGTTTAAAGAATGTTCTGGAAAATGGACAATTCTGAAACAAGGTTTCTTCAATATATTGACATTATTTTAATAACTGAAATTCAATATTGAATCGGCCTCACAGCTCAGTTGGTGACCCTTGCGTGGTAGGTCGTGGGTTCGATTCCCACCCAGGACAAACAGATATTTATTCTGTGTCTAGATGTTGATATATATTTTTGTATGTACATATAAAAAAGTATTTATGTATGTCAGTTGTCTGGTTCCCATGATACAAGCTATGCTTAGCTTATCTTGGGGCTAGATGGCGCTGTGTGAAATGTCCACCAATATTTATTTATTTAATACCCATAAATTTTCTACCCATACATGTTAGGTGTCGTTTAACCCAATCTACTACTACTAGAAAGAAAGAAAGAAAAAGTTTGTACTACTGTTAGTCACTGGTACTGTCGATCCAGTGCAGTGAAAGGATAAAAAGGGAGCCTCAAAGAGGCTCATTAATTGTCATTGTTTCACTCTATTTTGTACAGTGATCTTTGAGAGCGTGGTGGTCTAGCTGTACTGACCCCCGAGTTTCAATCCGGAGGTCGCCGGCTCAAATCCCGACGTGCACCTATGAGTTTTTCGATTGAAAGATTAATGTGCGCAATACCACGTTCTTAAAACGGTGAAGGAAAACATCGTGAGGAAACCGACATGTCCTACAACAAAAAATTCGAAGACATGTGTCGAGTGCACGAAAGGAGCCTCTTTGAGGCGCACTTACAATCCTTTCACCACACTGGTTCGACAGAACCGGTGACTCGAAGAAGAAGAAAAAGTGATCTAAATACATCCTGTATAAGACTAGTAGGTATGATCAATGGTTACTATGAATATTCTGCAGGGGTCATTGACTGGACATTTTCGGATTTGACCACGGTCATGCGCGAGTAATCAATATATAACACTAACGGCATCTCCCGGCTTCGCACGCGTAGCGTTAACTATATACAATTTAGTTTTTGAGAAATAAAGTCCTATAAACCTAAAATGGCGAAGAAAATGACCTGAGGAAACTTATTCTACAACAGGCCTATTCACAATCGTATGCCGAGAGTAGACAGCAGCAGTAGAACTTGTGCTAAGTTCCCCCGGAGAAGTACTGCCACCACACCTGGTAATCTGCCGGCAAGCAGTGATGCACTCGTGTTGCTGTGTTCCGGTGGAAGGGAGTGGGTGCCGGTGATATTGCAGCCGCATGAGACGTAACATCCCCGTCTCGGGGTGATGGACGCAACGCAACGCGACTTGAGTCATCTCCTACTTTTGTGGAGAGGACTTGAGTTTTTTTTTATGTAATACAGTTACGGAACGAGCCGACGGCCCACCTGGTGTTAAGTAACCTCCGCCCATAACAACCGATGCGACTTGGGGCCTCCCCTACTAGGTACAAGACCCAAGACGCAACGCATGCGCCTGTAACTCGTGAGGTGGAATGTCTCATGTGCCTGTAATTTCACCGACAACCACACCTTTCAAACCGGAACACAGTAACGCGAACGCGTCACTGCTTGGCGGCAGAAATGGGCATGGTGGCAGTACTTCCCCGGACGAACTTGGCGAGAGTTCTACTGCTCTCTTGAGTACTGGTGTGTATGGGCGGCGGTTGCCACTTAACATCAGGTGGGCCGTCAGCTCGTTCTATCGCCTACATTACATAAAAGACATGTCTTCGCTCGTATGACTCACCACTGACAATTTGAATGACTATCACTAAGGCGACGGTGCTTCGCCAGCGCCATCTTGTGGCGGCGGCCATTTTGTGATACACTTCACACCACATCCGAATTCACATAGTTTTTAATGTTGACTTCACCACACAGTCCACATTCACTGGTTACCTGGAAGAAACGGATATCGGTTAGTAGAATACGACTGACCAGACTTTTTTTTTTTTTATGTAATACAGTTACAGAACGAGCTGACGGCCCACCTGGTGTTAAGTGGTAACCTCAGCCCATAACAAGCGATGCGGCTTGGGTCCTCCCCTACTAGGTACGACAAGACCCAAGTCGCAACGTATGCGCCCGTAACTCTGAGACGTGTAGGTGGAATGTCTCGTTTGCCTGTAATTTCAGACTCCACACAATCCAACGATGTAAAAAGAAAAGAAAGAAAAGACGTTTGAAGACCAAACGCTTCAAGGAAACTTCCTCAAAACCTTGTCTCCGGCCATCTAGCCCCAAAGTAAGCTAAGCATAGCTTGTATCATGGAAACCAGACAACTGATATACACACTTATATACTATTTTGTAAATACATTCGTATAATTACATATTAACACCCAGACAAAACAATAATCTATGTTCGACACAGAAACTTTTGTCCTGGGCATCGAACCAACGAACTACAGAAGGCAGGCTATAGTTACTACCAACTGACCTGTGAGGCCAGTTAAAGTGACATATGTAGCATTTTACGTTAACGGATAGCGCGTTTAAGTCTTTTGTACCAACGGAGCAAATTAACCAGAGATGTACTAAGATTATTTATTTATTTTGTAATTTGTAATATATATTATTATTGTGGACTATTTATTATATGGAATATATAATCTAGGAATAATAGATTTAATTTAATTATTCTAGTAAAAGACTGACTATTTATTTTCTCGGCGGACAAGGAAACAACAGAGCTTGCGATGACATATGGTTTGTCAGTAGTCTGTCAGCGCGTTCCGTCATTTTATGTTATTTTTCAAACAGAATCTACAGCTCTTACTTAAAATTACTTACTTACTTAAAATTACTCTTACAGCCAATAACAGATTGAATTTTTTTATATATCCTAGTATTACGACAAACACAACTTATATAATTAAGGACAATATGTCAAAACACTTAAATTATAAACAACACAATTTCGTGTGTGTGTGTGTGTGTGTGTGTGTGTGTGTGTGTGTGTGTGTGTGTGTGTGTGTGTGTGTGTGTGTGTGTATGTGTGTGTGTGTGTGTCATTTCGATCATAAATAACCCCATTCTATTCCATATACTTCTGCGGCTATATATGCGCACATATGTATAAGATAACATAATTTCTCGTACCCCAAGTGGGACAGACGGACAGACACGCACAGAATATTAAACGTTACGCTATTTGCTATGTATTTGGCGCGACCGAGGAATTTATACTTGATGCGACTGGTTTATAGAATCAAACGATAGATAATAAATAAAATAAAAAATATTGGTGGATATTTCACACAGCGCCATCTAGCCCCAAAATAAGCTTCTTTTTTTTTTTTAAATTACTATAGGCTCACATTTGACCGCAATCTCACCTGATGTTAAGTGACGATGCGGTCTACGATGTAGCATGCGCGCCTAGGAGATACCTATTCACTCTCCTCTTGAAGACCTCCAGATTATAGTTCTCGGGAAATACAGACGCAGGCAAGGAGTTTCACTCTTGGGCTGTCCGCATTATGAAAGTGGAAGCAAAACGCTTCGTACGGATGTGAGGTAATATGACCAAGAAAGGGTGACGCGATGCTGTAATAGCTAAAATACATAAATACTTTTTTTGTTTATACATACACATAATACATATCAACACCCAGACAGAACAAACATCAATGTTCGTCACACAAATGTTAGTCCTGGGCGGGAATCAAACCCACGATCTACAGAAGGCAGAGTTACTACCAACTGAGCTGTAGGCCTGTCGATGTGCGTTTGCCGGTTAAATTACAGGCACTCGAGACATTCTCGTCTGAGTCATGGGTGATTTTTAAAACCTACTTAATACATATTAATACCGAGACACAGAACAAACAATATCTTCACACGAATGTTTATCCTGGGTGGGAATCGAACCCACGACCTACAGAGCAGGGTTACTATTAACTTCATTTAATTTAATTTAACTTAGCTTTGTATCTACAACTTTAATTTTCTTATTTACTTATCTGTGGAATCTTTTAATTAGCCTTTAATAAATAAATAAAATAAAATAAATAAAACTGAGCTGTGAGGCCAGTCAGGACAGCTTAAGACCTGGTAATTCACCTGTAGTAGTAACATTAGACGGCGAACTATGTCAAGGTCGTATAAGAACAAACCGTTATGCGGACCAACTTGAGTCATTCAGGATGTAACTGAGTTAAATGGTTGCGACACGGCTTCGTCACTTATATTGTGAATGCTATTTCGCAACGAACGAATGCGTCACGCAGTAAAAGACATATCCTATCTGCTTGTTTTGCAATATGGGAAAATACACTTTGCAACGTCTTCGTGATAAATATCCAAGCTCGTGGTCTAGCGGTACTAACCCCCGAGTTTCAATCCGGAGGTCGCCGGTTCAAATCCCGACGTGAACCTATGAGTTTTTCGATTGAAAGATTTATGTGCGCAAAACCACGTTCTCAAAACGGTGAAGGAAAACATCGTGAGGAAACCGACATGTGCTAGAACTAAAAATTCGATGACATGTGTCGAGTGCACGAAAGGAGCCTCTTTGAGGCGCACTTACAATCCTTTCACCACACTGGTTCCACAGAACCGGTGACTCGAAGAAGAAGAAGAAGAAGAAGATCCAATTTGGTAGGCAAGTCTTATTATGTTTACTGACTCGTCTGACAGATCTGGTAGTGGTAACTGCCTTCTGCGCTGTAGGTCATGGGTTCGACTCCCACCCAGGACAAACATTTGTATGACGATGATGAATGTGTTTCTTTTAAATACAGTTTAATAATTTTTTCTTTAAATAGATAGATGACACTTTATTGCTCACAAAATCAAAATAACAACAATCAGATACAAAGAACAAAATAAAAGTGAAACAATGGGCGGTCTTATCGCTATAAAGCGATCTCTTACAGACAACCTTTGGACGGACAAGAAATACTGGACTTTATATAAAATATATAAAAATACATTTTCACAATATAAATATAATACAAATATCGGTGGCCATTAAACACAGCGCCATCTAGCCCCAAAGTAAGCTAAGAATAGCTTGTGTCACGGGAATCAGACTACTGATATACATACATATATACTTTTCTTTCATAAATACATACATATAATACATATTAACACCCAGACACAGAACAAACATCAATGTTACAAACGTCACATAAATGTTTGTCCTGAGTGGGGGAACCCGCGACCTACAGCGCAGAAGGTAGGGTTACTAACCAACTGAGCTATGAGGCCAGTCCTAATATATTAACACATCGAAACAAATCAATAGCAACTCTAAAACAGTTTGATGCTACGTGTTAAGAATTGTCAATCAGGTTTCAAGTTATGTGGGTCACGTGACCCCTCCCCACCTGCTCGCGCGCACCGTTACAGACAGACGGATGTACTCTACCCGCTGCCGGCTGATACATGGGGTCAGTACAGGCCCCATGCCAGAAATACTAATTGACTGGCTTTACATCTCGATTGGTAGTACAGAATGAAAAGGGCAGTCTTCTTAGTTATGCAATAAAATATCTTGTATCTAGTATCTTGCTTTGTAGGTCGTCGGTTCGATTCCCACCGAGGTAGATAATTTCGTATGACGAACATAGATGTTTATACTGTTTCTGGGTGTCTGGCTATTAATATGTGGGTATTTACTGGTCTGACTAACCTCAAAACCCAATTGGTAGTAACGCTGAATTCTGCGCTGGTCGTGGGTTCGGTTTTCACCCAGGACAAATATTTGTATGACGAATATAGATGTTTAAACTGTTTTGGGTGCCTGGGTGTGAATATGTGGGTATTTACAAAATATATATATATTAAAAGGATTATATCAGTTGTCTGGTTCCCATGGTGCAAGCTATGCTTAGCTTGGAAGCTATTCCCAAGTACAGTGTCTGCTAAGCTGTGGTTGCTTATACGTCTAGGTCGTTTACTTAGATATCCGTTACATATCAGAACTTAAACGTAAGCTAATTTGCTCTCCAAACGTTTAGACTCACTGAGATCATACGCTCTGTTTATCACTTATGATTTTTTATGTGATACAGTTACGGAACGAGCCGACGGCCCACCTGATGTTAAGTGGTAACCTCTGCCCATAACAACCGATGCAACTTGGGTCTCTCCAACTAGGTAAGACAAAGGCCCAAGTCGCATCGTATGCGCCCGTAACTCTGTTACTGTGTTCCGGTTTGAAAGGTATGGTTGCCGGTGAAATTACAGGCACATGAGACATTCCACCTTCACGTCTCACAGTTACGGGCGCATACGATGCGACTTGGGTCTTGTCATACTAGTATGGGAGGACTCAAGTCGCATCGGCTGTTATGGGCCGAGGTTACCACTTAACACCAGGTGGGCCGTCGGCTCGTTCCGTAAATGTATTACATAGAAAATAAAAAAAATAAAAACATTGTAACGCATGCTGGGTAAACCTAGTAATTATATGATATTGTAAGGTCACTGACTCCACACGGCCATTAGTAATGTCCTAGTATTTCATCTTATTAGAATATTGAGTAGATTTTGAATCTGTTTTACGGTTTTGACAACAAATAAACCTGTTTTGATTCAGTTATTTTTTGGTGAATTCCGATACAAAATTAACTAAAAGTAACGGTCGTGTGAAGAGCCCAAAACGTGTCACACATTCACGTCTCAGTTCTAGGAGTCACTGTGTCGCAGGTGGCATCACCCAGATACTCAATGGAAACATCAAATTGTTTTTTAATTTTTGTTTTGAGTGACAAGTTCAACTTCCGTCCGTGTCATCGATATTTCTTAAATATCATCTATACAAATAAATAAAATTGGAGTGTCTGTTTGTAATATTAAAATAACCGCTTTTTACTATAAGTGCATATGGATGTATACACGGTACATATACCAATACAACATTTTTTTACAATTTCTGTCTGTCTGTTTGTTCCGGCTTACCTCTGAAACGGCTGGACCGATTTTGACGGGACTTACACTGGCAGATAGCTGATGTAACAAGGAGTAACTTAGGATACTTTTTCGAGGGGTAAAATAGGGGTGCGCGATAAAACCGAATTCCACGCGGACGAAGTCGCGGGCAACAGCTAGTCCTAAATATATTATTAAAAGGTTTTGGCTAAAAATCAGCGCTTAGTATTAAATAACTTAGCGCATGCTAAGTTATGCTTTATTGGCACTGGACATATATAGACATTATTATTTTGTTCTTTCTTATTGTTTACTATATGTCCCTGTATTATCTCGTTCTTATATGTAATTTGTCCTGCAGAAAAAAATTTTTTTTAAGTATTTATTTATTTAAGTAGGATGGAAATAATTTAAATAAATTTATAAATAAATATCGGTGTACATTTCACAGCGCCATCTAGCCCCAAGCAGCTAAGCATAGCTTGTAGTAATGGAAGATAACTGATTTTAATAATGTAATTTTGTATAATTATATATTGTTTGAGAAATAAAATAAATATTTGAACAAAACAAACATATTAAATCCAGGCGCAGTACAAACATCGTTCGTAACACAAATATTTGTCCATGATGGGAATCGAACCCACGACCTACAACGCGGAAAACAGGATTAAGCTAATAATAATAAATAAATATTGGTGGACATTTCACACAGCGCCATCTAGCCCCAAAGTAAGCTAAGCATAGCTTGTATCATGGGAACCAGACAACTGATATACTTATATTTATTTATTTATTTATTTAAGGCACACAATACACATTACAAGCAAACAATATAAATATTAATCTAGAATACAGTTTTGATCTGGCTTGGAACATAACAGATGTGCGCACTGCAAAAACCACATTTAACAGTGTTAAGCTAATACAAAAAAATTAAATGTTCGGGAACTTAATACTAAAAAGAATGAAGTACTTCCCAAGAATAAAAATACATACAAAAGGAAAAGGAAAAAGGTAAAATAAAAACTAGACAAGAATAAAATAAAATAAAATTAAATAAAAACGAGTAATGAAATAAAATCAAATGTAACATAAAAAAAGCCAAAATCTTAAACTATAATAGAAACTACTTTATTATATTGGTTTAGGTGAACTACAATGCTCATCATCTGAACTATATACTTTTCTTTTTGTAAATACATACATATAATACATATTAACACCCAGACACAGAACAAAAATCAATGTTACAAATGTCACATATATGTTTGTTCTGAGTGGGGATCGAACCCACGACCTACAGCGCAGAAAGCAGGGTTACTACCAACTGAGCTGTGAGGCTATTTAAGTAGTATGGAAATAATTAAGGTTTATCTTTATGTACAAGCGGTATGACAGTGGTAAGCGCTTATCAGTCCCGCATACACCGACATGACAAATGTATTCAAAAAAGTTAAAAGTGAAACTAAATTGCAAAATATTAACTTATTAACATTAAAAAAAACATTATTTTCGAAGTGACGGAACAAGTTGACGGCTGATGTTAAGTGGTAATAGACAACAGCAATACGACTCAAGTCCTCTCCACCAAAGTACGAGATGACTCAAGTCGCATTGCGTTGCGTCCTCGAGACGGGGATGTTACGTCTCATGCGGCTGCAATATCACCGGCACCCACTCCCTTCCACGGGAACACAGCAACACGAGTGCATCACTGCTTGCCGGCAGATTACCAGGTGTGGTGGCAGTACTTCTCCGGGTGAACTTAGCACAAGTCTACTGCTACTAGTACAACTGAAGTAAATAGACATTTTCGACTAGGGTTTGAACAGGCATCAAACTTATCGATAAGTACGCGTGACCTTATTTTTTGAATAATATTGACGTTTCCAAGCCATTTCTTTGTGAATTCTATGAAAATAAGAGTTTTAATTTAATTTTTAATTAATTTTAATTAATTTAATTTATGTATTTATTTCAGACAATTAAAAATCCAATCAGTTTAATCAAAGTCAATCCAGTTTTGACTTTGACTTAACATTCCCAGGAAAGAAATCTAAATATTTATTCCATTTTTCTTTCATTTTGACGTGTACAAAACAGGTAATAAAAACGTACTATGGTTAACGCCATCAATTGTAATTCCGTGGGCTAGTAAAAGAGACGATTAAAGTGTATTCGCCCGAATGGCATATAGTTAGTACAGCTCTGGTGACCCAAATAGTGCGCGACCGGTTCTTCTCCGTCATTCAGACGCGCCGCGCGACTCAAACACTCATAAGGGGAAGTCGATATTTTAATTATAATATAAATATTGGTGGACATTGTCACACAGCGCCATCTAGCCCCAACGTAAGCTAAGCATAGCTTGTATCATGGGAACCAGACAACTGGTATAATACATAGATTTTTTTTTGTAAATACATACATATAATACATATCGTTGGTATGTATATAATCCTTAAAGTGTCATCTGAGCTCAAAATTTATGTATATTTCATTAGAACTTTTTAAGAGCAGTAGAACTCTCGCCAAGTTCGTTTGGGGAAGTACTGCCACCATGCCCATTTCTGCCGCCAAGCAGTAACGCTTTTGCGTTACTGTGTTCCGGTTTGAAAGGTGTGGTTGCCGGTGAAATTACAGACACACGAGACATTCCACCTACAGGTCTCAGAGTTACGGGCGCATACGATGCGACTTGGGTCTTGTCGTACCTAGTAGGAGAGGACCCAAGTCGCATCGCTTGTTATGGGCTGAGGTTACCACTTAACACCAGGTGGGCCGTCAGCTCGTCCTGTAACTTTTTACATAAAAAAAAATAAAAAAAATAGTACTCTGGCTTCCTCGATACAGGCTTAGCCGGAAGCCAACTTTAACTCCTTCTAGATATAAGTTCTTAGCATAATAAGTAACTTAAATGAAATATGTATTTTACCGTATAATATATTATAAAAGAAATAGCCTTTTCACTTCGAACGCTATCCCGTTTATATAGAGTAATTAAATAAATTGATGGACATATCACACAGCGCCATCTAGCCCTAAAGTAAGCTAAACATAGTTTGTATCATGGCAACCAGACAAATGATAGAGGTAATACATAATATTGTTTTCTAAATACATACATACAATAGATATTTACATATTAACGCTCAGATACAGAAAAAAAAATCGTCATACAAAGGTTTCTTGGAATCGAACCCACGACCTACAGCACAGAAGGCAGGGTTAGTACCAACTGAGCTGTGAGGCCAGCCAAACGAACTTCCCCTTAACTATTCCTCCCACAGTTAAACTCTTCTAAGATCTTGTGGGAACTTGAAGAGAATCGCTTCATAATCGTTTAGATCTTAAGATATAAGGGTAAAAATTACTTTTAAGTTATAGTACAGTGTAAGTACTACTAAAAATTTGAACTGTTTACTTACTTTTACTTAAGTAAGTAAGATAAATGTGTTTTGTCGCAAGGATTTCAACATGTATTTATTTATTTATAATAAGTATAAGTAAGTATAAGTGCTGTGTTGTAGATTTTTAACTAATTGACTAACTACGACCTTGAGCGCACCTGTGATGCCAGATTTTGGATCGGTATTTATTTTCACCTTCACGTCTCAGGGTTACAGGCGCATACGATGCGACTTGGTTTTTGTCTTACCTATGTAAGAGAGGAAAACAAATCTATTGCTTTTTATGGACAGAGATTAACACATAACACCAGGTGGGCCATCTTTTTTTTTTTTATGTAATACTGTTACGGAACGAGCCGACGGCCCACCTGGTGTTAAGTGGTAACCTCGGCCCATAACAGCCGATGCAACTTGGATCCTCCCATACTAGGTATGACAAGACCCAAGTCGCATCGTATGCGCCCGTAAATGTGAGACATGAAGGTGAAAATAAATACCGATCCAAAATCTGGCATCACATCATCTGCTCGTTCCATAACATTAAAACCTTGAAACCTTAGGGGTTGAATTCCCTAAGTCTTTCAGTGTGCCTACGTCGTAAATGGAATACTCACTTAAATTCAAGTCTATGAATAGCAGCAACCAAACAAGCAAATGTTCCGCGACAAACATTTGTGACTTGAGTGTTTATTATGTGCCGTGCCACCTGCGACACAGATAATACAAGTACAGAGTGTTTTGTTTTTAGTGCAAAATTCCATAGCCAGTCATGCGAATCAAATATAGAGTATACAGTTAGCCCTGCTCACCCATTTGTGGCGAAGCGTGAAGATACAGCTAGTAATGATCAGCTGCCTGTCGCTAATGAAATACTTTGTCTAATGAATCACTGCTTACTAATTCCGTTGAAGAAAACATCGACGAAACTATTTTTTTATATACAGGGTGTCCGGTAATGAATGAATAACCTTGAAATGGGTCTTAGTAGAACTATTGGGCATTCGGAAAAAAATATCAAATAAAAAAAACCAAGTAGTATCAAAGATATGTATTTTTTAAATAATATCGATGTTTAGTTTTTTTTTCTTTTACTTGTTTTTTTTTATTTGATATTTTTTTCCGAATGCCCAATAGTTCTACTAAGACCCATTTCAAGGTTATCCATTCATTACCGAACATCCTGTATATATATATATATTTGTACTTAATTAATGACTCAACAAGCAAATTCTAATGGCGTTGGATGTAAAGGGCTTCTTCCCATAACAGCAATACGAATTATGTTCTCCCCTACTTATGGGAAGGAACAACCCGCAGTAAGACTTTAGTAGCAGATCTTATGCCAAGTTCGTCCGGGTAAGTACTGCCACTATTCCCATTTCTGCCGCCAAGCGATACATGCCTTACTCTATTTCAGTTAGAAAGGTGCCGGTGAAATTACAGGCACATGAGACATTCTTAGAGTTGCGGGGACGTACGATGCGACTAGTCTTGTCTTATCTAAGGGGAGGACCCAAGTCGCATCGCTTGTTATGGACAGAGTTACCATTTAACGCAAGGTGGGCCGTCGGCTCGTGCTGTAACATAATATGTGTAGTGTGTAGTCAGTACAAAAGAGTTAAACGCGCGCGCCATACAGACAGACAGAATGTACGTATGTCCATTAATTATACATTTTAATAATAAACTTTCTCGTGGAAATTGTTAACTCTAATACTAGCCAATGCCAAAGAGAAAACGGAACTCAACTTTTTTTTATATGTAATACAGTTACAGAACGAGCTGATGGCCCACCTGGTGTTAAGTGGTAACCTCAGCCCATAACAAGCGATGCGGCTTGGGTCCTCCCCTACTAGGTACGACTAGACCCAAGTCGCAAAGTATGCGCCCGTAACTCTGAGACGTGTAGGTGGAATGTCTCGTGTGCCTGTAATTTCACCGGCAACCACACCTTTCAAACCGGAACACAGTAACGCGAATGCGTTACTGCTTGGCGGCAGAAATGGGCATGGTGGCAGTACTTCCCCGGACGAACTTGGCGTGAGTTCTACTGCTCTTAAAGAACTATATTGTGTTTGACTATTTATATAGTTCATTGTAAGTTTTTTCGTTATGCTGCGTAAAGTAATCACACTTTTCAGACGTGAATTCTATTACATGATTATATCTAAGAAAAAAAAGGGAATCCCTCCATTAGGGGTTTCTTGTCTGTTCTCCATGGAGGGTCGGATAAGGTTGAACAGGCGTCAAACTTATCGATAAGTACGCGTGACCTTATGTTTTGAATATTGACGTTTCCAAGCCATTTCTTTATGAATTCTACGGAAATAAAGTTTTTGACTTTGACTTTGACTTAAGAGTCCTCGAATTAAAATTACCCGTCCGGTTTCGAACCAGCGACTACGGTCAGTTTTACTGAACCACTACACCAGCCCCGTCTCCTCTAGAAAATATATGACTACAGTCTTAAACCGTTGAAGATGATATGTCTCGTTTGTAATTATTTTTTACCTTTTTTGCTCTTACAAGCCACATTTTCTTTTATTTATACCTAATTTTATTTGTAATGTAACACAAAATATTTTTCTTTCTTTCTTTGTGCTATAATGCTGTCGGAAACCTCAAGAACGTGTTGATAATATTAATAGTATATTTTCAAAATATTACACATTAAATTCTCGTCGACTATTTTATTAGTGTAAAATGGTAGTCGTAATATAACTGTATGGATATGTATAATTTTAAATATAACACAATCTTCTTCAGTTTTAACTGAATAGTTTAAGTGGACAAATATTGAAAATACTTACAGTTATATATAACAGCTGTCCAAGAAGTAAATATCGATGTTATGCTAAAAAGTCCACTTTTCTCAACATTAAAAACTTTCACATTCTGACATACACTATACACTATATTTTATACACATTTAATTATTAAACAATACAATAATTGACGAGCAAAGTTCGTTTAAAATCGTTCACTGGTTTTTGTTTTTAAAAGCACTTTCTTTTTGTTAATTTTACACGTTTGCCGCCATATTTCCGACATGCGCACGCATCGAAGCTCATAGTAGACTGGCTCCGCTAGAACGAATCCAGTAAATTTCATATGAGAGAGCGAGATGGAAGATGATGATTGCACAAGAGAGAGCGGGATGTGAATAGGGTGTAGCGGTAATTTTTTTTCTCCATTCGTACGTCAACTTTCTAAAAAGGCTTGAGGTGTTCGCCTCTTAGTTTTGGTGCTAGATTACTAATTTTTTAAGGGTATTAATTAGTTTTCGGATTATTTTTGTATCGTTTCCTACTTTTGCAGTGTTCAAAGGGTTACGAATAACTAATTTTGTTTTTGACTACTTAGTAATGTTAAATTCCATGTAACCAGTCGCTTTCTTGGTTTTGCATGACACTTTTTAGATATAGATCGCCATTGTGCCCAAACGGAACCGATCCTCGCGTCCTCAAAATGCTTTCAAGATGTGACGTCATGGTATATAGAAAGTATACTGTAAATTCGTACCTACCGGCAAGGCTCGTTGGTCTAGGGGTATGATTCTCGCTTCGGGTGCGAGAGGTCCCGGGTTCAAATCCCGGACGAGCCCGTGATTTCGATTTTGCAGTTTTTTTTTATTTTCAATCTCAAGTTAACGTTCTTAACAAAAAAAACTACATCAAATCAAAATAAACGAAGCAAATACCATCTTGGAAATATAGCGCTAAATGTTCAAGAAAAGCTCAAACAGTGACATCTGTTGAGAGTATCTAGTCAATTATGATGCTTGCTACTCGACATAAGATGACGCTATCGCATCTCGGTATATAGGTAAGCTTTTTCATTTATTTATAAATAGAAAAATCTTTATTCTGTGTTCCATATTTTCCATTAAATTCATGCCTTATCAATAATTAATGAATCTAGCTCAGATATATATATAATAATTAAAGCTTCAGTTATTTTTCTGTGGAGTCTGGTTGATCTATAAACATGTTTGCGTCCGTGATATATGTATTATGACAAAATATTTTTTTGCTTGACGCGATTCTTCTGTTTTGTTGACTCAGTTAACAGGCTTGCTCAAGCAACTTTATCAGTTCAATCAATATATGTATTTCGATATTTGCGATTGACGATTATTGTCAGAATCAGATGAATGAATGCACGTATGTATGTATAATATAATCAAAATACATACTACCTCCATGATAATCACCCAATAGTTCCACTTTTCAACAAAAGATGTCGCTAATTTGCAGAAAGTTAAATATAACCCGATTTAGTTTGATTGTCAAAATAACCTTAAAATTTACATTACTTTTATAACATTGTAACTTGGTAGAATATACGGCAGGTGTCGAGCAAGTTCAACGTCCTCCCTCCTTCACTTCCCGCCCCTCATGCAAAACAAAAGTTGGTTGACAAAACAACACACTATTTTTGTATAAAAATACCAGTTTTCTCATGAAAATATGAAAGGATAATAATAACCTTTGCTTATTTCGTGTTATAATCGTGTTTGTACCGTTCAAAGTGGATTAAACAAGTGAAAAGTTGTAAAAAGCCTACCAACATGGCCGGAACTAGCGCTTCGCCACCGGCGATAGCTTCTATAAACGACGTTAGTGCTCTATTCCAGAATGCTAAGAAATACGAAGAATTAAACGTCATCGGAACAGGTATTAATATTTCTCAAATGTTATAATGCGGCACCTAACCTTAATTTCCATGTGACGGTAAACAGAATTCGCGCAAAATTTTTGAAAGTTTTAGACATTAAATGTAGTTTTTTTTTTGTAATAATTCTCCGACTATTTGCTCTTTTGCAGTTATTGGAGGCGTCACTATTGAATGTAGTTATTATCTATATGTATTATGTTTCAAAAATATATGTATTAGAAACCACCTCGCCTAGGCTAGAACATATTGATACAAACTGTAAAAAAAAAATCTTGGAAATACTTCATTTTGATTTGATTTATATGAGCGAAAAGAATATCAATTAATAGTAATTATAGTTCCATAAAATTTTATAAGAATAAAATAAAGTTTTATGGAACTTACCATCATCATTATTCCAAGAATGTGAAGTGTAAATAGGTTTCCAATTATTTTGGAATCTTATAAGTCTCAAAAATATTATTCCAGGTGCCTATGGAACAGTGTACAAAGCACGGGACCTCCACAATGGTGGGCAAATCGTAGCCATGAAGAAGGTGAAGGTAGCGTTGACGGAGGATGGTATCCCACTGTCTACGTTGAGGGAAATAGCTCTGCTGCGACAGCTGGAAGCTTACAGACATCCAAATATTGTACGGTGAGTAATTAATTACCAGGCGTCAAACTTATCGATAAGTATGCGTGACCTTATGTTTTGAATATTGACGTTTCCAAGCCATTTCTTTATGAATTCTATGGAAATAAAGTTTTTGACTTTGACTTTAATAAACAGTATTCTGGTACAAGATTTGAGTGGCCTCACAGCTCAGCTGGTTGTAACCCTGGCTTCTGCGCTGTAGGTCGTATGTTCGATTCCCACCCAGTACAAATATTTATGTGACATTTGTAACATTGATGTTTGTTCTGTGTCTGGGTGTTAATATGTATTATATGTATGTATTTACAAAAGAAAAGTATATAAGTATGTATATCAGTTGTCTGGTTCCCATGATACAAGCTATGCTTAGCTTATTTTGGGGCTAGATGGCGCTGTGTGAAATTTCCACCAATATTTATTTATTATTTTAATCACATTTTAATATAATTAACATTAATATGCGGTTTATACGTATTAATATTAATTGCGTTAATGTGGTTTCTTTTTGTTTTTAACTTTTGAGAGCAAATTAACCTTAACTAGTTAGTATTTTATATAAAATTGAAAAATATTAATGCTTTTAAAATGTCTCTTAATGCAGTCCGTACAGGAAATTGGTGAGTTAATTTAGGAATATTTTCAAATAATGAATTATTAGTTATGAGCTAAATTGATACATATTTTTGTAATAAATTTATCTAAATCTAAATCTACATTTATATCTTAAATATCATTATCACATAATAACATTTCATATGTCAAAAGTTTTTTTTCTGCACTGGCAATAAAAATAAATAATACCCATATCTGTGGCTAGACTTGATGGTAATGTACAATAATTTAGATTAGTCCTGGTGATAGTAGTTTCTTTGAGTTGCGTTAATCCTTCCAAATCCAGTATGCGACTTTATGTGACATTGATCAGCTATGGTCATATCCATGGTAAAGAGTTGTTCATGAAGGCTTTACCCACACTGTGGCATAAACGGCATGAATCTTTTTTTTTTTTTTTTTTTTTATTATCATAGAATCAACAGCACTTGGAGAAAATTTACAATTGAGAACTTATAACTAAAACTTAATGCCAATTACAGATTCTCACTATGTCTATCTATAATATGTGTATCTATAAATAAATGATGTCTTATGATTTAATACTCCTACAAATGAAGAAATAATAACGTTTTTTGACTTTGGTAGTCTTCTAGATGTGTGCCACGGAGGTCCATCAGTGGAACGGGAGCAGCAACTCGTGCTGTTTCTGGTGTTTGAGCATGTCGAGCAGGATCTGGAGTCATTCCTCAAGCGAGCCCCTGGACCACTCCCAGAGAATCGGATAAGGGTAAGCTATTCACTTATATCGGGGTATTCTTATGACCGCATCAATTTGAATGAAAATTACATCACTATATGTATGTAAACTATATATTAGTTAACCAAGCGATACTTTTTTTATGTGATACAGTTATGGTATAGACCCACCTGGTGTTAAGTGGTAACCTCTGCCCATAACAACCGATAGGACTTGTATCCTCTCTACGACAAGTCCCAAGATGAATCATATGCATCTGTTACTCGTGAGACATGTAGGTGGGATGTCTCGTGTTCCTGTAATTTTACCGGCAACCACACCTTTCAACCCGGAACACAGTAACGCGAATGTGTCACTGCTTGTCGGCAGAAATGGACATGGTGGCAGTACTTCCCCGGACGAACTAGGTTTGAGTTCTACTGCTCGTACAATGTATATCATTTGTCTGGTTCCCATGATACAAGTTATGCTTAGCTTATTTTGGGGCTAAATGACGCTGTGTGACAATGTCCAGCATTATTTATTTATTTATTTAAGTACACAAACATCATTTATTACACAATTAAACTAAAATAGAATAACAAAAAGACAGTTCTGATACATATGACAATAATTAATTAATTATTAATTTTTATTAATTAATAATTTTAATTACATGCTTCTACCCCATGGAGGGTCGGATAGGGTTTGAACACGCGTCAAACTTATCGATAAGTATGCGTGACCTTATGTTTTGAACATTGACGTTTCCAAGCCATTTTATGAATTCTATGGAAATAAAGTTTTTGACTTTGACTTTGCAGAGTATGTCGTACGACATACTGTCCGGTATAGACTTCCTACACTCACACCGAATCGTACACCGCGACTTGAAGCCGCACAATCTCCTGGTGACCGCGGCGGGCCGGGTCAAGCTCGCCGACTTCGGTCTCGCCAAAACATACGACACCGAGATGAAACTAACCAGTGTGGTGAGTAAAGAAGAAAGAAAGAAAACATTCACACACACACACACACACACACACAACCTAGACAAACATCACAAAAAACACCCTAAGCAAAACATAAAATAAAACAAAAAAAATAAAAAAATTATGTGGAACGCTGTCGCGTGAATTTTATTCTTTCTTTATTCTTTATTGTAAACAGAAAAAAAAAATACAAGTCATAAGTGATACATATACAAAGGCGAGCTTAACCCTACAAAGAGTTCTCTTCCAGCAAACCTTTGAGGCTAGAGAAAGGCGATTTTATAAATTTTATTATTTTTAATTATTTATTAAATTTACATATTCTTTTCCTGACCTATGCTGTCCCACTGCTGAGCAAATCTCCCCCAAGGCCTTCCACACATCCCGGTCTTTAGCTATTTCTGGACTTTACATAGAATAGAATAGTATAATCATTTATTTCAAAAGAAGAATACAAAAAAAAACTTAATACAATTTATAGAATTAGTAAAAAATTTGTTTCTTTCTTCTCCGTCTCGTCATGGTTTAGTATATTAAAAACAATTATTTCATATTAAATTATATATATTTATTGTATACCAATTGTAATATTTATTGTTACAAAAGTACATAATACCAAAACAACTTTTTTTTATACAATTATTGTCTGTCTGTTTGTTCCGGCTAATCTCTGAAATGGCTGGACCGATTCTGACGGGACTTTCACTGGCACATAGCTGATGTAACAAGGAGTAACTTAGGCTACTTTTCCGAGGGGGTGCGTGCTAAAACCGAATTCCACGCGGACGAAGTCGCGGGCAACAGCTAGTTATTAAATAAATGGGTGTGGTGTGGTGGTAGGTGGTGACGCTGTGGTACCGTCCGCCGGAAGTGTTGCTGGGCGCGTCGTACAACACCGCGGTGGACGTGTGGTCGTGCGGGTGCGTGCTCGCGCAGGTGCGCACGCGCCGCGCGCTGCTGCCCGGCACCTCCGACACCGACCAGCTCCATCGCATCTTCAGGTACACCTACACACCTACACGTACATACCACCTAGCGAGTCCTGCATCGCGCATAATCTCACTTTATAGCAGTAACGAACTAGAGTCCTAGATCGCGCATTCGAAGTAATCTCCCTTTAAATAGCAGTAACGAGCAAGTCCTAGATCGCGCATTCGAAGCTTAATCTCCCTTTAAATAACAGTAACGTGCAAGTCCTAGATCGCGCATTCGAAGTAATCTCCCTTTAAATAGCAGTAACGAACTAGAGTCCTAGATCGCGCATTCAAAGTAATCTCCCTTTAAATAGCAGTAACGAACTAGAGTCCTAGATCGCGCATTCGATGTTTAATCCCCCTTTAAATAGCAGTATCGAGCAAGAGTTTTCTGATGATCTAGGGGGTTGTAGTTTGAATCTTCCACGTAAACCGACTGGCTAGGAATAGGTAGAGGGGCGTTATTTAGGTTTTTTGGAAGTCTTGGGCTTCGTTGCTATACAGAGTCCTAGATCGCGCATTCGAAGTTTAATCTCCCTTTAAATAGCAGTAACGATCAAGAGTCCTAGATCGCGCATTCGAAGTTTAATCCCCCTTTAAATAGCAGTAACGAGCAAGAGTTTTCTGATGATCTAGGGGGTTGTAGTTTGAATCTTCCACGTAGACCGGCCGGCTTGGAAGAGTTAGAGGGGCGTTATTTAGTTTTTTTGGAATTCTTGAGCTTCGTTGTTATATAGAGTCCTAGATCGCGCATTCGAAGTTTAATCTCCCTTTAAATAGCAGTTACGATGAAGAGTCCTAGATCGCGCATTCGAAGTTTAATCTCCCTTTAAATAGCAGTAACGAGCAAAGGTCCAGATCGATCTAGTGATAAACATACGACAAGAGATGGCGCTGTTTACACTGAAATGCACAGACCAATCAGCTGGCGAGTCCTGGATCGCGCATTCTTAGTTTTTTGAGAGTTGTAGGGTATAAAAAGGTTCAATTTCAATTGCCTTCAATAAGTTACGTGAAGTTCATTAGTTGAGGTATTTATTTAATAAATTATTCAAAACTGTGAAAGGAGCGCTTTTAGAGCAGTAAAACTCACGCCAAGTTCGTTCGGGGAAGTACTGCCACCATGCCCATTTCTGCCGCCAAGCAGTAACGCATTCGCATTAATGTGTTCCGATTTGAAAGGTGTGGTTGCCGGTGAAATTATAGGCACATGAGACATTCCACCATCTCAGAGTTACGGGCGCATACTTGTGTCTTGTCGTACCTAGTAGAAGGACCCAAGTCGCATCGTTCGTTGTGGGCTGAGGTTACCACTTAACAGGTGGGCCGTCGGCTCGTTCCGTAACTGTATCACATTAAAGAGTAGAATAAATTCTATTATTTCAGATTAATAGGTAGACCAGCTAGACACGAGTGGCCAGAGAACGTGTCCGTTGTAGCGGAAAGCTTCCCCAACTATAAACCACAAGATTTGGCGCAAATCATACCCAACATACACCCCCACGCGTTGGACCTCATTAAGGTAAGTCATACTTCTTCTCGACTGGCCTCATAGCTCTGTTGGTTAGTAACCCTACCTTCTGCGCTGTAGGTCGTGGGTTCGATCCCCACTCAGAACAAACATTTATGTGACATTTGTAACATTGATGTTTGTTCTGTGTCTGGGTGTTAATATGTATTATAATGTATGTATTTACAAAAGAAAAGTATATAAGTATGTATATCAGTTGTCTGGTTCCCATGATACAAGCTATGCTTAGCTTACTTTGGGGCTAGATGGCGCTGTGTGAAATGTCCAGCAATATTTATTTTATTTAATTTTACTTTGTTATTGTTAGAAAATATTAAATCCTTTACTACTTACGGTTGGGATGACTCGTGTCTTGAACGTGGATAGGTTTTATGGTTATATGTACTAGATTCCACTATCGGGAGCAATGTGACATATAGGCAATAATAATATTGGTGGACATTGTCACAGCGCCATCTAGCCCCAAAGTAAGCTAAGCATAGCTTGTATCATGGCAACCAGCAACTGATATACTTTATTTTTTGTAAATACATATGAATACCCAGACAGAACAAACACCTATGTTCGTCACACAAATGTTTGTCCTGGGTGGGAATTGAACCCACGACCACGACGAAAGGCGTGAACCTATGTATGTGCGCATGATAATAACTATGTTTGTTTCCAGGGTATGCTTGTATTTGATCCAGCGAAGAGACTCACAGCATTGGACTGCCTCAACCATCCTTACTTCACAGACGAACCACTGACATAAATATATATATATATATACATAAGGGTCATGTATTAACATTATGTAAATATTATCATCTAAGTTACGAAATAAGAAATTCAGAAATCCTATCTGTGTATTCTTTTTCAAATTGTGTGCCTGATTTGGATAATGGCTTTCAATTGTGTACTAGAAAACACCATTAGGTACGCAGTTTCCTCGTGATGATTTCCTTCACCAAATCGCAGAGCGCTGTAGTATTCGAACCCAAGACCTGCAGATCGGGGTCTCTACCGACTGAGCAATGATCGCGTAGCAAAAGGTTTTTCAAAATCGTTTTGTTTAAAGTTAGATCAGTGCTACAGGTTAAGTTACCCTTAAAATTACTTGTCTGGTCCCACAGCTCAGTGACTCTGCTTTCTGCGCTATAGGTCGTGGCTTCGATTCCCGTCCAGAATAATCATTTGTGTGACGAGCATTGATGTTTGTGCTGTCTGGGTGGATGTATTTGTTTTATATATATGTATTTACAAAACAAAAAGTATATAATGTGTATTGTATCAGTTGTCTGGTTCCTACAAGCCGTAATTAGTTTAGGGCTAGATGGCGCTGTGTCAAATGTATGTAAAAATATGTATTGTGTATATGTAAAAGGCAAGAAGCAGAAATAAATGTAACTTTTTTTACGAAGCAATTTAAATAATTGAAAAGCTCATGTACAATATATATTATATAATATTTTTCCAAAAATAATGAAATTAATTGAGGTATCTAAGACTACTTGTAAGAATTTTCACAGAAATTACAAATTTGAATAAATGTTCCATTATAATTGGGTTATTTTATCATTTACTTGAATGTGGGTAAAAGATGCAAGTTTTTGGATTTCCTAGAGTATGTTCTTGAAGAGTTTTGATTTGATAATATATTACATGAATTAATTTTGATAAAGTCAAAGTCAAAAACTTTATTTCCATAGAATTCATAAAATGGCTTGGAAACGTCAATATTCAAAACATAAGGTCACGCGTACTTATCGATAAGTTTGTCGCCTGTTCAAACCCTATCGGGTCGGATACTCTCCATGGGGAGAATACACAAGAAACCCTAAAGAGCTTAATTTTTTTCGAAAGCGCGATTCTCTATAAATAATATATTAATGAATCATTAATTTCCTTAAAATTAAATAGGTTTAGGGACACTTAAGTAATCATTACCTTTGTTTCTTAGTGATGTCTAATATTAAGCATACGTTTAAGTAATTGTAAGTTCTTCGTAAGCTGAATCGTTCCTTTACAAGTACCAAATAAATATTTTTGAAAAATATTTCTTTTTTTAATTAGCCACTAAATTGTCTATGGAAGCGGGAACATTTTTTTAAGTCTCATAATAAAGTATCTGTTTCGTCATGGAGAATGAGTTGGAAACATTAAAAAAAGGTTTAATGTTACCACCATTACACTTATGTAGGAAATTAAACAAAAAATAAGATTTTTAAATTCATTTATTTTATAAATATATAAAATATCAGTCTCTTAAACCTATAGGCCGGTTTAAAATGATCCAGTGTTACCATCTATCACTGGGCGATGCTGGACTCAGTGTTTCCAGCGTCAGGTGAGTTGGGGTACTATTCTAGGCCCGATACGAGACTTAATGTCAGGTTTGCGTCTGAGTACATATCATCTGATGTAACGCGATTAGGAACAGACATTAACAAAACATTTCGAACATTTCCCGCCAACAACTTTTGTTGATCAACAGACAGACAAGACAAGAAATAACTAAAAATATATATAATGGTGGACATTGTCACACAGCGCCATCTAGCCCCAAAGTAAGCTAAGCATAGCTTGTATCATGGGAACCAGACAACTGATATACATACTTTTTTTTTTGTAAATACATACATAACACCCGGACAGAACAAAACACCTATGTTTGTCCTGGGTGGGCATGGAACCCACGACCTACAGCGCAGAAGGCAAGGTTACTACCAACTGAGCTATGAGGCCAATTTAAAAATCCTTTTAAACATAATTTTAGCCAGTAATTGTTGTGGCTGCAAAACAAAATTGTACGAATCGCATCGGACCTATAATTGGACTCCAGTATTTGAGAACCAACTACCCTCTTCTATTACTAATATATATTGCAAAATCTACCCCTCCGCTTGTCGGAGGGCGAAGGCATATGTATGTATGAATACTGGATCAATTAAAAGCAGCCCTAAGAGTAAAACATTAAAATAAAGTCACTAAAGTACATTTTTTTATGTGATACAGTTACGGAATGAGCCGACGGCCCACCTGGTGTTAAGTGGTAACCTCTGTCCATAACAACCGATGCGACTTGGGTCCTCCCTTACTAGGTACGACAAGACCCAAGTCGCATCGTATGCGCCCGTAACTCTGAGTGTAGGTGGAATGTCTCGTGTGCCTGTAATTTCACACCCTTCAAACCGGAATGCGTTACTGCTTGACGGCAGAAATGGGCATGGTGGCAGTACTTCCCCGGACGAACCTGGCGAGAGTTCTACTGCTCTTAAATTTTCTAACAGTGTCACGGTTAAAATATTCGTGAAATTGATCATGAACAAAAACCATTCGTCGATTTTGTATTTCGCAACGAACCAACTTATAAATCGTTCGAGATTGTTAAGTCTATTTCGACACGCGATAATAACGACCTATTACTATAATTAATATATTTATAATATACTAGCGACTCGCCCCATCTTCGCACAGGTACAATTCATTTACAAATCACACAAACAAACCTTCATTCCATCGCTCTTAATATTAGTGAAAACTATCAAAAATCCATTGCGTGGTTTAGAAGTAAGCGGAGAAACATACAGACAGATAGCGACTTTATTTAATACTATTATTAAATTATATAAGGGAAGATACAAGTAACTCGCCCAAGGCCCAATATTAATAGTATTTCCGGAGAAGTATTCAGTCAATTTGCATACAACTTCATATCGATTACAATTCATAGATTTACTATGCTCCTGATTCGATGACGTCATATCGAAAATCTTGCGCATAAACTATAACTTATTTAGTTAAGTAGATACTTAACAATACATAACAGGTACAACCTTGATTTTTACCCAAAAATTACTCTCTTAGATATTTACCAAATAAAATACCTCAAGAAATTTAGCAACGATTCGAAGATTAAATAATTTATAGTACACAGTGTCCACACGCAAACACAACTTTCTAAATAACTTCACAGCATCACATCGCACGCTTCAATACACGATAGATCAGTCGGTCACAATCTCGTTATTAAATTTAAATATTTTGTCGAAATTTATCGTGTTCTGGTTGTAAACGGAATGATCGGCGTCACCCCACACGTCGCTGGGCGTGCATCTACGACTTTCTGCGTCGATTTGACCCTCCTGTATCGTATTCAGATTGGGTTCAGAATGTACGCTGTGACAGTGTATTTCAGGGTTAGATATGGCTTCCAGAGACGCGCATCGATTAAGGAAATTCATCATCCTCTCCTTGTAGATCTCCGAACTGGTTTCGGTGTTCTTCGTCTTATGCTGATTCTTGAGATAGAATTCGTTCTCTTGCACCAGGAACAGTCTCTTCATCTTCCGTGTCGGATAGTGCTCGATCAAATCCGGTTTCGGCGGTGTAATTCTACCGTTTCTCGGGATTTTCCGCGCGTCATTCCCCTTGATTTTCGTCACAACAGACACGAGGTTTCCTCTCCGCTCGTGACCCTCGTCTTTGTAGTTATTCCTCATGCCTTTATAAGAAATCTTAACCGTCAATACCGACCAGAGCAGTTCCAGGAACGCAGCTATCAATATGTTGATGGACAGAACTCTTTTAGTAAAAAAGTGCGAGTTTGCTTCATCCAAATTGGTATTTAACGCGATAACCATGTGAGATTCGTTCTTAACGACCACAGCGGAATGTTTTACGACAAAGTCGCGGAACGGGATCTTGTCTTTGTAGAAATCCGATATGTCCCCGTCTGAAGTCGTGACGAACCAGGCCGCGATCATCACAAACGAAGCGAGCGACACCAAACTCGATAATGTTGACATAACGAACAGCCAAGTTATGTTTCTGTCTATATACCATCTCGCGGACGCGAGAATACTCGCCAAACCGGCGCCTAAACCAAATATTGTGATCGAAATCGGCGCTAGCACTAACATGAAGCTATTACCGTCCGTAGCTGTCGAGTTTGCGGTCGTGTTGGGAGGAAATTCTGTGGAATTGTGTGCGGTGGCTGCCTCGGAGTTCGGGCTCAGTAAAGCCAGAAAGGCGAGCAACAAGGAGGTGGCAGCCAGCGCTATGTGCACCCATGCCAGACCTGACACGGTGGAGGCCGAGTATCTCCTCTCAGAAGGGTACAAATTCCTTGTATCAGGTTTAGTTTTCACTCTTATCGTATATACGTCCTCCATTATAAACAGTCCATTTGGTGGCGGCCTTGAAATCAACACACACCCGCAGTCTTATGAAAACTATGTAAAACTAAAAACAGACTACGCTTTCTAATATTTGCGGTTATTTGAAAATTAACGACACATTTTTCGTTGTTTTTCAAAAATGAATTAGCGACGCGTTAGACGCGTTTCGCGTTTGACAGATTGTGTTCGACTGAACTGAAGTTGTCTGCGGTTGGCGGAATGCTGCTAGCAGCTGCTGCCGGTCGTTAAAAACAACGATTTAATTGTGAACCTTATCGCAAGGACGGAGAGCTCAAAATATACGAACTTATTCCGTGAACATCGGACGTGAACATAACCTTTAACTCGTTGCAATAACGTTCAAAATATGGTTGTAATTGCAATAAAAAGCGAATGTTAAGGTTTGTAAGTTGGTAGCTAGTAATGGTCACAGGAACAACAATGGACTCTATGTTGGGGCGGTTACACAATGCTGATAATATACATAGACAAAGAACTTTTACATTAACATACATTGTTTACGTCTGATTAGACTGGGGCAGTAGTTAAAAAATGGTAGGAACATGCATGCGTTTGATATAACATATTAAATTATATGGAGCAATAAATAGGTATATATTCTCGCAGTAAATTAGGAAATAGTATATCAATAATAATTATAGGTAATTCTTACCCAATAACTATAAAATTAAATAATTACCCAGTAAAATTTGCCGCGTATTCATTAATTTTGTCCATTATTGGTAATATAACTACTTAAGTTATGTGATAAAGTAGCTCAGCTCGCTTTACTTTGATAACAAAATAAATACTTAGTAAAACGTACACCTTGGTTACCTTGGCCTGAGAAGCTGTGATCAGTAACTACATAGGTATATATCTAACCAGTTAACCCTGAAATGCAATTAATCCAAATAATAAACTAATTAACTACAAATGTCGCGTTGTCGGCGGCTGTAAATAAAAATGGTTTTTACCCATATTTGTAGCAGGGTATGTTCTAGACCCTATCCGAGACATTTTCGGCCGAAATAGAATCTCACCGCTTAGAAATCGCAAGAATTGATGCCCTCTAACAATTTAATTCAAGTAACAAATTTTTCATAAACTTTTTGATGAAGGTAAAAATAGGTGAATATCCATAAAAAAAACTCTTCATTTTTCTATACTTACTTAGTCCAATAGTCGCCACGCCACATGGAAATAATTCCAAATTGGACTCACTAGCCTAGTTGGTAGGAACTCTGCCTTCTGCGCTGTAGGTCGTGGGTTCGATTCCCAACACAAACATTTATGTGACGAACATAGATGTTTGGCTTCGTCTTCCCCATGGAGGGTCGGATAGGGTTTGAACAGGCATCAAACGTATCAATAAGTACGCGTGACCTTATGTTTTGAATAATATTGACGTTTATTATATTTATTTATATAATAAGCCATTTCTTTATGAATTCTATGGAAATAAAAGTTTTGACTTTGTCTGGGTGTTAATATGTATACTATATGTATGTATTTACAGAAATCATTTAAATGTACATAATTATGTAGGTATATCATTTGTCTGGTTTCCATGATACAAGCTATGCTTAGCTTACTTTGGGGCTAGATGGCGCTGTGTGAAATGTCCACCAATATTATTATTAAATAAATAAAATAAAATAAATAATGGTGGACATTGTCACACAGCGCCATCTAGCCCCAAAGTAAGCTAAGCTAAGCTTGTATCATGGGAACCAGACAACTGATATACATACTTATATACTTTTCTTTTGTAAATACATACATATAATACATATTAACACCCAGACACAGAACAAACATCAATGTTACAAATGTCACATAAATGTTTGCCCTGAGTGGGGATCGAACCCACGACCTACAGCACAGAAGGTAGGGTTACTAACCAACTGAGCTATGAGGCCAGTCAGTATTATAATAATAATATATCTATCTAATCTATTACTATTATAATAATAATCAGTATTATAATAATTATTGTAATTATAATCACACTAAGCCCAATCTCCTCTCCGCAATCAGCGCCAGACGCAACCTCCGCAAAACAACATTCTTCTTGTTCCAAAACTAGTCAAAATTTCAAAAATATTCGTTATCAATTACTCTAACGGCCGCCAACGGTCGCCCGCGACCTCGAGTTATCACTGACCGCTTCTCGTAATTCGCCCAACCGAACTTGATTGCTCTGACTTCCTATAACGACCTGTCCTAATTTATGAATGATTGAATTATTCAAATGAATGTTTAGTAGCATTAGAAACCATATAGAGAGGGTCGGGTAGGGTATAAACTGGCACCAAATTGAGCAATACGTACTAACATTTAGTTTTACATGAATTTATAACTTCTAATCCAGGAATTACAGACACGAGACATTCCACTTACACGTCTCAGAGGTACGGGCGCATACGATGCGACTTGGGTCTTGTACCTAGTAGGGGGATACAGTTAGGAACGAGCCGACGGCCCCCCTGGCTTGTGGTAACCTCGGCCCATAACAACCGATGCGATTTAGGTCCTCCCCTACTAGGTACCAAGACTCAAGTCGCATCGTATGCGCCCGTAACTCTGAGACGTGTAGGTGGAATGTCTCATGTGCCTGTAATTTCTCTGGCAGCCTTTCAGACCTATTAGATCCTCATAAAAGATATAAATACTTCGTAGACATCAATACAGAAGAATGGAGACTTCAGACTTCACAATGACACTGATAGAAATCAAATTGTAAAGTTTATTTATATTCATATTAAATTACTTTTTGAAAATTATATTTTTATTTATCATGTAAGTATGCATTAATTATTATCTATTCTATTCGAGTCACTGGTTCTCTCGAACCGGTGTAGTAAAAGGGTTTTAAGTGCGCCTCAAAGAGGCTCTTTTCGTGCACTTGACACATGTCTTCTAATTTTTAGTTCTAGGGCATATCGGTTTCCTCACGATGTTTTCCTTCACCATTTTGAGAACGTGGTATTGCGCACATAAAAACCTTTCAATCAAAAATCTCATAGATATCACGTAGGGTTTGAATCGGCGACCTCTGGATTGAAACTCGGGATCGGTACCACTAGGCCACAACGCTCTCGAATTCTCTCAAATCATTAATTATAGCATTGAAAATACCAGTGACCAGCACTGTTGTAGAACAGACTGCCCTCAAAGGCTTCCGACATTTGTTTGCCGTTTTTCATTTCAACAAGACAGAATATACAGATGCCCTTAGAAGCAATCTCTTATCACAGCCATATTATTTGTAATAAAAAGGTTTGTGGCTATGCATCCTAATGCAGACTATTCATTCTCGCTTATAGTACAGCGTTATGTTCAAGCAGATGGCCTATCTTAAGCGGTTCCCGCTGCCCATTTAACAGCAATACAATTTAGGTCCAACTTAGATTTGTTTCAATTTATTCTTCATTAGTTTTGACTTCGGGGATTCAAATGTCATATAATACATCCCCAGGGTAGTAATGAATGGTGTAGTATATACCATGAATAATGATGTTTCAGGCCTGGACCCCACACTGAGGAGTGGCAGGGCTGTTACCGGCCCGACTTGTGCTACTCACTACTCAGACTCATGAAGATGACAGTAAGTGATCTCTACTGAGCTTTGCCGATATAATTCTGTTACAAATAATCTGTGAATCTATTATACAAGAGGTTAAAATAGGTGTGTGTATATAACCGAATGCCACGCTAACTAATAAGCTTATTTAAAAGGTTAAAAAATTGTTGATAGGAACAGCTTATAGTGTATCTGAATACTTGGATGATAAATTAGAATGAATTTTCTTAGTGTTATTTCTATTTAATTTGTATTTCACAATTTATTTTTAACCGACTGATTATTAAGTAAAATTACTAATTGTGTATTATCAATTTGCATTCTGTAAATTTGAACATAGCTGTACTTTATCCTTTGCTGTCATCTTTTGTTTACCTATGTTCCGCAAATAAATCTTCCCCATGGAGGGTCGGATAGGGTTTGAACAGGCGTCAAACTTATCGATAAGTACGCGTGACCGTTTGAATATTAACGTTTCCAAGCCATTTCTTTATGAATTAGGAAATAAAGTTTTTGACTTTGACTTAAATAAATTATGAATCGGCGGCCAACAGCCGTTAAGAAATAAAACCATTTGAAGCGTAGTTCTGTTTCCAACGTGAGCTAACTATAGCTACCTGTTCCACCTCCAGCATATACCTGTGCCCAGAAACTGAGATGGAGTGCGGTGGCGTGGTCGCCTTTGTTCAGGGGCTAAAAGACGCCGGCCTCGCTGTCACTCTTATGAAGAGTACACACCTTCAAAATGGTATGCCAAGCTTTTTAGATCCATAATGGAACAAAAAAATAAAAAAATTCGAAGACATGTGTCGAGTGCACGAAAGGAGCCTCTTTGAGGCGCACTTACAATCCTTTCACCACACTGGTTCGACGGAACCGGTGACTCGAAGAAGAAGAATGGAAACCTTCGATAGTCACGTGGAGAAGATGGATAAATGAAGTCTTTTTTTATGTGGTACAGTTACGGAGCGAGGCGACAGCCCACCTGGTGTTAAGTGGTAACCTCCCATAACTGGTTTCGCAGCTCAGTTGGTTAGTAACCCTACCTTCTGCGCTGTAGGTCGTGTGTTCCATTCCCACTCAGGACAACATTTGTGTGAGAAATATAGGTGTTTGTTCTGTGTCTGGGTGTTAATATGTATTATATGTATGTATTTACAAAAAAAGTATATAAGTATGTATATCAGTTGTCTGGTTCCCATGATACAAGCTATGCTTAGCTTACTTTGGGGCTAGATGGAGCTGTGTGCAATGTCTACCATTATTTATTTATTTATTATTTTATAGTTACGAAACGAGCCGACGGCCCACCTGGTGTTAAGTGGTAACCTCCCATAACAAGTGATATGATTTCAGTCCTCCGCTACTAGGTACGACAAGACACAAGTCTCGTATGCTCCCGTAACTCTGTAAAGTGAAGGTGGAATGTCTCATTTGCAAATTTCACTTTCTCGTTATCTTCAGCACTGACGTCCAAAGTGGCCGTCAAGTGTTCAGTGGACACCGGTACAGACCCCAGCAGGGCAGCCCCACAAATCCAGGATGGACATTATACCACCACTTACAAAGTTAGCAAGATTCTATACAGTTGACTTACTTTATGTTCAGCTTATACTAATGTCATTAACTTATATTATTTCATTTAATTATAAGGATTTACCCATAATATATCTATATATAATATATAATTACATTTAGTACATATTTTTTTTTACATTTCACAGAGCGCCATCTAGCCCCAAAGTAAACTAAGCATAGCTTGTATCATGAAAAAAAATCGACTGGCCTCGCAGCTCAGTTGGTTAGTAACTCGGCATCCTGAGCTGTAAGTCGTGGGTTCGATTCCCACCCAGGACACTTATGACGAGATGGCGCTGGTGACATGTCCACCAGTATTTAATTATTTACCAGATGTGACATACATTTTTAATGTGAATTAACGACCATGATGGCCCAAATGATACTAAGCGGTAATGCACATAAGAAATACGTCTTGAAATCCTCCCCTACATAGGTATGGGCTGACCGCGTCAAGTGTATTGCGCCAGTAACTTTGACACGTGAAGGTAGAATGGCTCACGTGCCTGTAATTTTACCGGCTACCACACCGGAACATAGTTATGCGTATGCATTGGTGGTAGAAATAGTGGTAGCTATTCTATCCTGGAGGAACTTGGCACGGTAGGAGACGAAATCTTTGGCAGCCAAGGTACAGAGTTGTCGAGCCTGTATACAGTGGCGGATTTACCAGCAGGCTAAGTAGGCTTGAGCCTAGGGCGACAGATTTTAGGGGCGGCAAATTTGAGAACCGATGCGAAGCGAAAAGATAATCTAGGAACTGACAATTTACAATTATAGAGGTAAGGGCGGCAAAATTTCAATAGCCTTTACTTGGGAAATGTGTAAATCCGCCACTGCCTGTATGTTATGTAATTATCGGTTTTCCTGAAGGCGACTCACTGCAGCATCAGATCTTCGTCACCACCAGAACGCCTCACGGAATTTCCACCTCAAAGACCTGAATCTTGTCGAAGTAAGTAGCCCTACTGTTATTTTGGAAATGAGGAAGAAGATTCAAGGTCATATCGGACGTGCCTCGTTAAGACCAGCATACTTCGATTTTAGGTCTTCTTTTTTGGATGAGGTATATTTACGGAACGAGCCGACGGCCCACCTGGTGCTAAGTGGTAACCTCTGCCTATAAAAATGCGACTTAGGTCCTCCCACGACAAGACCCAAGTCGCATCGTATGCGCCCGTAGCTCAGACGTGTACGTGGAATGTCTCATGTGCCTGTAATTTCACCAGCAACCACACTTTTCAAACCGGAACACAGTAACGCGAATGTGTCACTGCTTCGCGGCAGAAATGGGCATGGTGGCAGTACTTCCCCGGACGAACTTGGCGTGAGTTCTTTTTTACTTTGATTACCCAGATGAACAAGATGGAATGAACCAGTGGCTTATGTCTTAAAAATAGATGTCTGTGGTAGAAATTATCGTCTCTCTTCCTAAAATAAAATTCCTACTTTTGTATATCATAGATCAAGGAAATTTCCAAGCCTGTGGATATGGTGCTGAGGACAATTACATCACACCATTACACAGCTACGGGGGTAGCCAGCCCTATAGAGCGGGGATGGTGTGGCCAGACAGAGGTACGTTTATCTACTCCACATTTAAGCTGAAAGTCTTGTTATTACCTGAATGTAAGCGCACTGTTCGACCTTGGACATCTAACTCGAATAATATCTGAATTACGTGGCCCATGGTCACCTTCGGTACTCAGGGGTCGTGTTTAAGTACCAGGGCCGTGCTTAAAAAAAGCAAGCCTTCCTTTAGTGGTTCCTTGTTTGTTCTTCCCCATGAAGGGTCGGATAATTCAAATAAAATTCAAAACTACTTCGCTTTTGGAACTTGCAAGCAAAATTCTCGATTCACGATTATTGTGAAATTTTATCCATTTATAGGTACACATAATATCTGTATATATTGATATTCACATAACATATCGTTAGCAAAATGAGAGTACTCAAATCAAATCTCAAATAAGTGATACGTAGTGAAGTCACGACAAGTTTGCCCAGGGAAGTACTGCCACCATGCCCATTTCTGCCGCCAAGCAGTGACGCTTTCGCGCTACTGTGTTCCGGTTTGGAAGGTTGTCGGTGAAATTACAGGCAGTGAGACATTACACCGCATATGATGCGAGACTTTGAAAGTCGTGATCCCCACCAATAAGTTACCACCAGGCTGTTAAAGAAAACTGAGTTACATCCTGTCAGGTTCGGCCCAGTTCCGCTGTGTCTCCCCTCCTGTCCCCCCTCAAGCGGACCCGTTCGTGCACTCCCTGAGGAGATACCCCTCCCCCTCCCCCGCCCGCCTGACGTCACCGCAGAGGAGCTTGTCCGGTGAGCTGGTACAGAGGCTACTGAGCTACACACAGAATAAACACAGTAAGTACAAATAGATTCTACATATATTTTATATGTAAAAATAGTTTGTTAGCTTTTACGGAAATTGAAGGTATTAACTGCCTCACAGCTCAGTTGGTAGTAACTTTGCCTTCTGCGCTGTATATTCTGGGGTTCAAATTGAACTCAAGACAAACATTTGTGTGACGAGTGTAGATATTTGTTTTGTCCTGTTTACTAAAAAAATATATTAGTATCAGTTGTCTGGTTTCTGGTCTGCATTTTAACAGTTAATAGCGTTGCTAGTGCCATATTGCACGGCTCAGTATGGTGGCAGAACTTTCCTGGACGAACTCGACCCGCAGTCAGACACTACTAATGTGAATTTTAATATGCCCATAATTTATATCGTTGGTGCCTAAACCAGGCTCTTCTTTCAGTGGAAGGGTCGAAGAACTCCTCAGTCAAAACCTCCTTCGAAAGTCCCGTCAGAGAGCAGAACACATCAACGAAGAACATACAGACATACACGCGAGCCAAGCGCTCAAGGGATTATGGAGCTAATACTGGCAATGATATAAGGTTCAGTTTTAGAAAGACAGGAAAGTGCTTTGGATCTTCTCCTTATAGTGTCAGGTAGATGTCACTTACTCTCTCGAACAAATGTGGTGAAATTAGAACTGCCCCTCAATGAGGCTCTTTTCGTTCACTTGACTTGAGTTGCCGGTTTACTAACGATGATTTCCTTCACCGTTTTGAAAATGTGGTAATGCGAACAATAACTTTTCAATTGAACCAGCGACTTCAGGATTGAAACTCGGAGTTTGTAACATTGAACCACCAAAATCTGCCTTCATCACAGAAGGCACTTCACCTCACCAGGCAAACATTTCTGTACGAAAATAAAGATGTTTCTTGATTGGAATATAAAGATGTGGGGTTAATATTTTTTTGTTTATTATTTATTGCATTTTTTTTCCTTTTCTAGTTCTTTTTCTTCTGCTAGTTCCCGTGGTATATGCTATGCTTAGTTTGGGGCTGGTTGGAGCCCTGTGAAATACCCAGTATCTATTTATTTATCGGTTTCCCTCCGTGGGTAGGTCTGCCGAGCAGTACGACTACTTGAAGACGTCACGTCGCTGCGGCCGACACCCCGAAGTGAGATACCTGAATGATGTGAAGAGATGCATCAGAGACACAATTAAACAGATTTGCGAGGACAGACCACTTGTGAGTATCTGCTCTATCCCCCAGTACCCAGTGGTACTAACTCCGAGTTTCAATCCGGAGATCGCTGGTTCTAATCCAGCTAAGAGTTGCTTGACAAATTATCGTGCACGATACCACCCATCATCATCATCTTAGCCTGTAATCACCTACTGTTGGGTGGCCTCCAGGTCTCCCTTTTGTTTTGCCAGTCCATATGTTCTGCCCCACTCTCCTCCAGGTTTTTCCTGCTGCTTTACATATACGACGTTCTACAACTGTGAAGGGAACCGGTATGTCCTAGAACGAAATATCTAATGATGATAACGATAATTAGGATTGTTTAATAAAGTAACAGGCTGTGTTTCAGGTTTGCCCCCAGATAAGGAGTCGCTACAGCCAGCACAAGAAGGAACATCACAGAAACAGCAGCGAAGGACAGGTAAGCGTACTGCTTATACAGAAACAACGACAGTTTTAATACAATATCATACGCTACTGAAGATAATCCAACGATAAAGTTATGGCACTTTTAATTGACTGGCCTCATAGCTCAGTTGGTTAGTAACCCTACCTTCTGCGCTGTAGGTCGTGGGTTCGATCCCCACTCAGGACAAACATTTATGTGACATTTGTAACATTGATGTTTGTTCTGTGTCTGGGTGTTAATATGTATTATATGTATGTATTTACAAAAGAAAAGTATATAAGTATTATATTAGTTGTCTGGTTCCCATGATACAAGCTATGCTTAGCTTACTTTGGGGTTAGGTGGCGCTGTGTGAAAAAAAAAAAAAAAAATTAAGAAAAAAAAAGAAAAAAAATTTTTTCTGGTTACTATTTGCTTTTTCAGACACTTCAGACGTGTCCTTCACATCCTGAACTATGCTGCTATTGCAAGAAACCTATCCCATGCTCATGCAAGCCTGGTACTTCAAACCAACCAACTCCAACTTCTAATGTTCTACCAGCAATAGTGCGTCCAAATTCTGATAAAGGAATCTGTACTTGTCAATCCTATGACAGCAGTGAAAATAAAATAGAGAAGGAAATTTTCAGTTGGATTAAAGATATTCCGGTATATGCTGACGATAGTCCAGAAAATAAAAACAAAAGAGAAGAAATGGTTAAAGATTTAGCAGAAAAGTTGAAAAAATTAGAAGGTGACGAAAATTATAAGAGTAGAGCAAAAGAAGATATAAGAGGCTGTATAGAAAAGCTTCCTATGTGGTATCCTGGAGGTAAACGTGACAGAGAACTGTTTAAAAATCAGATCACTGATCAACTGCTCAGTAGATTTGTTAGCATTAGTGATAAAAACGAAGAATTTAATGACATTATTGCTAAATGGTTGGAAAATATACAGTTCGAGGATGATGACATTGATAAAAAAATTATAGGTGAAAACTTTGTGACGCGTTTAAAGCCTTTTTATAAATTAAATAAGTTCGATGATATGAAAGCTGAAATTGAAGATATTCTACAAGAATTGCCGATAGCTAATAAAAATAAAGTAGTTAGCGAGCTAGCAAAACAATTAAACAGAAATTTAACAGACGTTTCAGCTAGACAAATAAACACGGCCTCCGGTTTACCGAAACAAATCAACAGAGCTTCTCTAGATACTGAGCTAGAAAAGAAAATTAGTGATTGGCTAGAAGAAGCACATGAGCTGCAAAATGATACCAAAGAAAATAAATCTATGGTTAAAATTCTCGTTGAAACCCTGAAGAAAACTCAGGAGCAAGATTTGAATGACGATGAGACAAATGAAAAAATTAATGAAGAGGTTAATGATTGGATTGAAATGATTCTAATGAGGAATGGGAAAAAACTAGATTCTCGAAAGAAAAAAGAACTTTCCCAAAGATTGCTAGACAAATTTACAAGTCAAGCCATTAAAAGTAATGGTAATAAATCATCTTTGAATGATGAATTAGAAGATGGTAATTTAAATAATTCAATTTTGAGTGAAATATCTGGATTAATTGAAGATATATCATCAAACATCAGCAATAGTGCCCGTAAAGAGATAAAAAATAAAGTGGCTAATATTTTGACACGAAATTATAATCAGCTTTCTTATAAAAATGACAATATTAGTCATGAAATTGTCAATATCCTTCAAAACTATGCTGAAATAGCCGAAGACGAAGCGGTAGCGGTAACTTCTGCTTTAATTTCAAGAGTAAAAGGAATGTTTCCACCCGATCAATTGAGATATCCGCTACCCCAGCGATCACCAAATGCAGAGAATATGATCAAACAGTACATATTAGAAGAAATAGATGATATTTTTAATGATTACAATATAAGCCCTAATGTAACAAAAGTAGCAGAGCAAGAATTGCTAGATGCATTAGCTGATCAAATAGTACGTGGCACAAGTAATGAGAAAACTAAGGATAATATTGTAAGTATCTTATATAATGCTAATTTACCAGACGAAGTTGTCCATGAAATTTCCAGTCGGTTATTACAAAGAAACAAAGAAATATTATTGAGTTACAAAACTCAAGATTCCAAGATAGTCATGACCGAAGATAAATTAAATAAAGGAAAATCAATATCACAGTTTGGAAAAAGTGACTTTGAAGATAAAGCCGAGAAAGAGGTTTTGGGTTTCATTGAATATTTGACGGGTGGTGCTAGTCCTAAGACAAAAGAAAAACAAAAATTAGCCACTGGGGAGCTAGTTCACAAATTAGGTGATATAGTTTCTGGACCAGATGAAGCAGACAAGGAAAAGAGCATCATTAAAGAAGTTTCTCAATATTTACGGAAGCTTTCATTGGACCTAGATATTTCCAAGGTAGAAGCACAAAAACTGGCAAATCGACTTCAAACTATTGGTTTTCAAGCATCTACACCCAAAAAGGGAGTATACTCCTTTTATCCGAGAAGAGGCATGACTGATATATCTGGTATTAATATTGACAATAATGACCATGATGATAATGCTTCACCAAGATTCAGAGGACCGCAGTTTGAAAGGGATGATGAAAACGAATATGTCAATAAGTTAAAATATTTAATACAATCTTGGATGGATGAGCTACTTACAGAATTTAGTGTAACTGAGGATAAAAGTTTCAAAAACACTATGATTCACGATTTAGTAGGTGATATCATAGACCGGCAAAAATATTTACAACTGAACCCCGAAGCAAAAACTTCTGATCAAGAAGAGGTCGAACATTTGAAGTATCAAGTTTTTAGATGGCTGAATAAACTGCCAGAAGCGGATTATATGTCATCGGCAATGCAAAGAACTGAAGATTTAATGAATAAAATCAGAGATATCATCCTTCCTAATCGTGTAAAGACAAATGGAAAAGATTCAGAATCTGAAACAGCTCAAGGACTAATACCAAATCCAAAAGACTCGATAAAAGATGAAATTTCACTGTGGATAGAAGAAATACCCAAAAACTTATTTTCACCCAGTGACAAAAATTTTCAAATGCAAATGATCAGTGAGCTTGCTGACAAAATCCAGAAATTAAGAGTTAACAATCAAATAGATAGCATTGACAGTGAAATCACAAATTGGCTGAGCAAATTAATAAAGGATGCTAATAAACGGGAACTTATTAAAATGGCAGAAGCTCTGAAAGCAAGGCTAAAAGACAGAGGCTTTACTGAAGCCAGTTTCATGCTCAGTCAAGACAGTAGTCAGTTTGTAGAAGAAAATTTGATAGAAGCCATTCAAGATTGGTTAAAAAAGCTACCGAGATACCAGACCAGAAACTCCACTCAAAGACGTCAGGAAGAAAGTTTGATATTTGAACTAGTAAATGGTTTAAAATCTGTTTTTGAGTCTGCTCAAACTTCTAATATTGTAGACCGAGATAAAATGTTAGTTGATGAAATTATGAAACAGCTGGATAAATTTACGATGGACATCGATCAAAAGTCAGAAAAGAATGAGTTGATTCAGAAAATATCAGAACAATTGCTGCATTATATAAAGGGTTTACAACTTTTTCAGAATATTTCAGAGCGGCAGGATAAACCGCTTGATCATTATCTGACATCCAATTTAGAAGATTGGTTTAGTTCTTTACCGATACCAAAAATGAACTCTGACGAAGCACTAACCTTTAAAAATCTTAAAAAGGAATTCACTGAGAAAATTAAGGAGATGCGACAAGATTACCCTAAAAATGAGGTAAAACTGAAGGACGAAATACGAAGCTATTTAAATAGATTTCCAATTGAGGAAGATTTGAAATATAATCAAGAATTCTTGAACGATAAAGTGCAGAACTTATTTAATACTCTACTATGGGTGCCCATAGAAAATGAGCGAAAGTACACTTCTGATATATTCGTCAAAAACGCTGTATACAGTTGGATGAAATCATTACCACTTAATAAAGGGAAAACACTGAATGATATCCCTACTGATGCTGTTGATAAACTTACTTCTGCAGCATCAGAATTACTGGTAAAAACAAATTTGATAAGAATTAGTGAAATTAGTAAGATTTTAGAAGATGAAACTGTCAATTTTCTGAAAAAAGTGCCTTTAGACCCCAGTATACATTATGAAACAAAGAGTTTGTCTCAATCATTATTTAAGCAAATCAAAGAAATGTCCAGAGAACATTCAACTCAGCCGACAGTATCTGTCACCAAGCCACCACCGATAAAAAAAGCTGCTGACGTTTTATTCGATGACATAGAAAAATGGTGTAATAATCTTCCTATACAAGAAGGTACTCCAGAAAAAGCAGAACAATCTAAAAAAGAAATTGCCACAAAAGTAATACATAAAGTTGGTGAACTTAATATGAACCCTGAGGTTTTTAATGATGACTTTCTTTACGGTGACTTGTTAGATGATAACATTGAAAATCTGCTTACAAATCTTTCCAACGAATATATCAAAAACAACCTAGCGACTATCAAAGATGATCTAATAACAAAGGTAAAAGAAGCAAGGCAGAAAATTCAAGAAGAAACAGCAGGGCAAGCGTACAAGCAGCAATTGCGGGAAGCTATATCAAGGACAATGCCATCTCAATATTTAACTGTAGAAGAACGTGCGTCATTCGAAGAACTAAAAGATAATCTGGCAGATGCGTTTATTAATCTGCATTATATCGGCGAAGACGACAAATTAAGAAATATGTATAAAACGAAAATTCACGATAAAGTCAGTAATTTTTGTAATGATTACTTGAAGAAGCATCCCGCAACACCGATAGATAGGAAACAGCTGAACCAAGATCTTTACAATGCTCTCAAAAGTGTGCCTATTCCCAAAGAAGAAATAGTAAGAAAAGAAGTTGAGTTGTCAAAATTAAAAGAAGAAGTAAATGAATGGGTGAAAGAACTACCTTTGGAGGAACAGCTCCCGACTGAAAAGATACATACAAACAAAATTGTTGCAGTTCTTTCTAAAAAAATACACGATATTGAGAAAGAGAAAGAACTATATCCAGACGCTGATACTGATTTCAAATTGCAAAGTGAAATCACAAAATGGGTCAAAAAGTTACCTCTAAACATTAACGATAAAGAAGCCCTTAAACTCACGGACAAACTTGTCAATAACCTCAAAAACTCAGAGAAATCTAGGAAAGTTAGCGCCTCTACGAGACATTCTATTGAACCTGGTGTGTTTGATTTTAATCCACCATTAACAGAGCTTACAAAAACGTGCCAACCCTCGTGCTCCGGCCCTTGTAAATCATACATTTTACCACCTAGTGGTCTCACCTTCGGAGACAGAGAACATTTGCAAAGAATAAAGGAAAGGGCAACAGCGTCAAAGATGCGATATCCATTATCTAAAGATGCGTCGGTCAGCCCATTACCCGTTGATGTCGAAAGCCAAACAGAAATCGAACCTTGCGAAACGCCGATCCCTTGTTCTGGGAGACTGTCGTGGCAAAATTCAGTAGTTCATACTCAGAAACCTCCGCAACAGAAGGCAATGAAAGCAGTTGGGAGTCAAGCTGAAGTATCTCCACACGTAATAGTGAAAGAATATTACTGGGATCCTACGGGCGCGTCGAATATACAAGGACTGTGTGGTACCTGTCCATCCAAACTGCCTACAGCACCATGTCAACCATCATTAACGGAAAGACCAGTATCTTTACAGCCTAGTCCATTTAATTCGCCATGTTCAGAATTCTCTCACGTTCCAATAACTCCAAGCCCTCGAGCTAGTTTAGGCTCTCAGACACCAAGAAGACCAAGAAAAGAATGGGAACAACCACGTCAGAGCCGAGAAACGCCCGGCGCGTCTTCAGAAGACCAGGCAGACCCCGGAACTTCTTTTAGACCTAAAGAAAAAGTTACTAGGCTTGGGTCATTCGATAACACGGAACCAAACCACAGCAAGTCCAAAGAGTGGAAGTTTGCTGAAGATGATTTCTGGGGTGATAAGCGAAGGTTTTTATCTGATGACGATAATGAAGCCGTTTTAAAAGAAAGGAGAAAGGAAGAAGAAAAAGTCAGATGCCGATGCAGGGAAAGGATTTTAACGAAATGCAATGGGCGGAAACGTGGAAGAGGCTGTCATACTTCTTGTCAGTCGAATGATGATGTGAACAGATGCTCCAAGTGCTGTGGAATCCATTGTCCATATCCGAGTTACTTATATTTTAGACAGTGATTGTGAAATTATAGTGTTGGTTTGATGTTTTTGTCCATAATAAATCTTGTGGTAAACTACTTGCTTTTCAAGTCTCAATTTGTAGAGTTTGTCCGCGGAGTCGAGCTAATAGAGTTATGGAATGCACGACTTTTTCGCTGATAATAGACACAGGGCGCGTTGACGTTATCATATATCGGGTCTATCTCTCTCGTAGGGAGCGAAAGTGTCGTTTGGTGGTCCTCTTCGGAGGCTCACTTGTCATCTTAGTGGTGAATAGAAATAAATGGATAAATTTTTCACTATATAGCGAAACTGAACTGAGGTAAAACAGTTTTTTGTTTGGAGTACTTATGTCGGCCAGCGACGGGATTTACCGAGACGGTAAAAACCATATCAGAAAACAGATTTAGATATTAAAAACGTATTATTTTGATGCTCTTGCGTTCTCAGATGTTTATAGTCTATTAAAAGTATGGGCACATAATGTAATAAACGTAAAGTATTCGTTTCAGGAAGAAATAAATAAAACTGTATAAATAAATTATTCAATTATGTTAGTGACGAAAAGAAATCCAACAAAAAATAAAGAGGATTATTGATCCAAAAAACACTTCAATAAAAATATGGATGTGGTGGAAACCTGATAAAACAAGGGATATCGTTTTCCTCACAAGTAGGGTGCTTCCTTCTCCTACACCTCCAAAACTTTTCCATACAGCGGCATCTTACTTCTTCTTCAGTGTCTATATCTGATTCCTCTAATTCTAGCCTCTGCCTTGCTACATCTCTGTTAGATTTTTCCACTTCTCTCATGTTCTTTTTTGGTCTAGAGGATATAGGTGGATATCCACTGTTTGGCGTTGTGAAACTTATTGGCTCATAGTAATCGACAGAAGGTAGTTTATTTGGATTGCATTGTTGATCTGGTATTTGTGATGACTGCATAGGTCTAGTGGAAGCTTCTCTGTATGAAGCAGGTGCTGAATATCGACGTCCTTTGCATGAAGCTTTGTAATTTCTGGGTAATTCAAAGTCAGGACCAGGGAAATCCGTGTCTGAACCGTTATCTAATGTGGACGTTCTAGAAGCTTGTTGAAATGGTTGTAAATGACGACCTGGAACAAATGCTCTTGAATTATTAAATCTGCTTTGTTCGTAAGATATATTTTCTTGGGCACATTCTGTCGGCTCTTGCAATATCATGGGTTTTGGTGTTTGGCTTGAAGTTGACTGAGTGATTGGCTCATCCATAGTGCCACCGTGTGGCGTAGATGTTTTCCCTATTTTATAACTTGGGCAGCAAGATGGCAATGCTTCTGCTTGACTTGGAGTCTTTGGTCGAGGAGTTCTAGTCTCGTCCAAAGAATACCATTGCTGTTGAGATTCCTCCGTTGTCCCGATACTCTGATCACATTGTGCTCCAATGTAATCTGTGTCCTGCACTATATTACCACCAACAATCATGAAGGATCTTTGATTAGCTTGGGCAGGTTTATCGGAATCAGAAAAACTGGAGCAGATTGGCATGTCTCTACTAAACTCGTCATAATCGAAAGCGTCCGTAAATGCCACATAATTCTTTCTTTCTTCGCCAGAAGTTAAGATGCCACTGGGTCTGTTCTTCAATCTATTTAGTAGCTCTTCAGCCATAAAATGAATGTTAATTGCCTGATCTGGTCTTAGGGGCATTCTTTGTAAGAAGCGTTTCACTGCCGCTCTCACCTGACTGTCATATTCTGCAACCGAACATTGCTTTCCAATGTCATAAATTTTCTTTGTCAACGAAGCCTTGTACCTTCTTCTTCCCAATTGTTCGATATAATCATCATTTGGAACTAAAGGCAAATCTGAAAACCATTGCTTAATTTCATGGCCTATAGCAATTTCATCTGCTTCTTCTCTTATTGTTTCTTCGCTAGGTAATGGCACTTTATGCAGCGCAGAAATAATTTCATCGATATACACGGCAGCATCAATATCTTTCAACTCTTTTCCATGACTTCGCTTGATGATGTGGATCAGTTCTTGGATTTCCTTCATTAGTTTCTTTTTGTATACATTAGCTTTGACTCTGTCGGCTTCTCTATATTTCACGTACATTATAAAATCCTCCGCTAGATTCATTTTTTGCATATCCTCGTATAATTTAGCCATGTTTTTTCCGGTGTAATCTATTTTATCTCTCGGTAAATTATTGGAAACATTCTCAACCAACTGTTGCTTAAAACTAGATGCTTCCGAAGCATTTATTATTAACTGATTGGTATTTGTTGTTTTTTCAATAAGTTGTGACTTCAGTATTGGTTTTTTACGGACCAGTTCTTGCGACTGTGGTAAACAACTGAGTAATTCTTCAATTTCATCATCAAAAACATCCTGATAGTAAAACGGGTTACTCAACATTGCAGGATTCATTTTCAGTTTAGTTATTGCTTTCCATATACCATTGTATATTCCTAATCTAGCTTTCTTTGCTAAAGCTTGTTCTTCAGTGTTTGAAGCAGCTATTGGTATTTCCTGTACCCAGTGCTTAAGAAATTCATCATACTCATCATTCAGTTGTTTAACAGTGGGAGATTCTAATGTAGCTTTATTTGATGTCTCAGTGCAACAAATTGGTTTATTAGTTCTGGCTGGATTACTCAGTCTTGGTGTTGATGCAAAAGAGTTTGGTGTTTGAGTAACATTTTTAACTCCCATAAGTCTTGGACATTCTGGCATTCCACTAATTCTGCGTGAGAGAGGTCTATTTCGTGGTGTATATGTCGTGCTAACACTATCGTCTTCCGGTTGCCGTATTCGATTCTGTGTCTCATCAGGGTAATTGGGTGGCACATCTGTACTGGCTGCTTTCAAAATATATTTGCTCTCCTCTATATCATCTGCTTCGATTTGTTTAGCATTCTGCTCGCGTTTACAGCATGGATTTTCCGGAATAGATATTGCTCCATGGCTGCTTTGCCTTCGTTGCCGATTCATAAATTGTTTTCCAGTCATGATCGTGTTGCCATTAGGCGTAACGCATGGTTCAAAACTAGCATTGCTCTGAAATTTAAAATGGTCTGGGCTACTTAATCTTTCTGCTTTCGCCGTGCTCTCAACAGTTTCTAATTTACTGCTCCCTGGCATATCACTGATTGTTTGACAACATAGATGTTTGCTTTTTGAATTATGCTGAAGCTTTGTTAACATTGGTACTGGAATACTTTTCAATTTTTCCATCAAATCGGACGCATGGTTTATCATTTCTAGATTATCTTCTCCGACAACTTTATTCATCCATTTAAAGATCTGGTACTTCAAATGTTCTAATTCATCGATGTCAGTTTTCTTACAAGTTGGGTTAAGTTCTAAATACTTGTGTCTATCAACAATATCACTAGCTAAATCATTGATGACAACTTGCTTAAATTTAACATCTATTTTATCAAAGCATTCTATGTTGCTCGACCACTCGGTAATTTGCTCAATTATTTGCTTTGTATACAAATCTAGATTTGCGTCAATATCTCTTTCAGATATATCTTCTATTGAAAAATTTGTATTGGTGTTCTTTGTCTCTAGTTGATTGTTCTGTACACTATTTTGAAGAATTATAAATGTTTGCGGTCTAGGTTTGCAGATATTGTTCGACTGCCGATATATATCTTTTAGATTGAGGATGATGCTGTTTGCGAAGCATGTAGCCTGGTGCTCTGACACATTGTCAAAATTAGCAAGTAGCTCAATTATTTCATGTTTTACTTCTTCATATTTTTCAAGTTTTATTAACTCTGGAGAGCTTATGAGGATATCGGATACCTCAGTCTCGATTTGTTTCAAAGTTTCTGGACTCATTTTCAAGTTAAACTTTTTCGTGAATTCATTTAATTCAACCTTAATGAAGTGATTAAACACTTTTTCTGTCGGTTGAAGTTGTGAAAATTCTTTAGCTTTTCTTAATCTTCCTTTGCTACAGCTAAAGGAATATATTGCTTCAACTTTTCTGATCAATACAGATACAAAACGATTTAAATAGAATCTCTTGTTATAGCCAGCAACATCAATAGGTATATCTTCTATGATTTCAATAATATTTGACTTTATAGTACTAAGACTGTTGTATTTGAGTTTATCAACAATCACATTTGTTATTTTAGTAGTAATTGCGTCAATTGAGTGTTCTTTTTGTGAGTCTTTGTCTAGATAATATACAGATTGTATCGGTATATCTTTGAGCCATTCTTTGATTATTGCTTCCACACAATTATTTTCATGATGTTTTCTGAATGAATTTAAATCTGCTCTGTACACGCTTGTAGGATTGTTTCCAACGTATAAACTATGTTGTTTAAGTTTAGATATTAGCTCATTAGAAAGCTCCTTTGTAAAGTTTTTTAAATCTATTTTTGAATATAGTTCATCTTTGATACATCGGCCAATTTCGATGTTCATACTTTCACTTCTGTCTTTATGTAGTTTTATCAACTTCCTGAGAATTTTACTTCGCAGTGCATTAGCTCTATCAAAATTCGGACAGGGCGCTAGACTGTGGATGATCTGAACTATTTCATCTTCCAAATCATATGTTTGTCTCAATTCTTCCTGAGATTTGCTCTTCCTATTATTTTTTACTATCTTACTTTCTAGTATATCTGCTGAGCTGAAGCAAGTCTGAACTGATTTCCTTGTTTTCAAAACTAAATCCACGGCTTTGGTTTGTATAGATTTAGAGGAGCATTTGGCTTTGATGGATTTTTCTGGTTTCGTGTCAGATGTTGACGATGAGGCAGATAGTGGGACAGCTACCTGAAGCAAAGTAACCTTTTAGAACAAGAGATGTTAGCTTTTACTAGTAGTAACTATATGTGCAGTGTTCTTCCGGGGAAGTGCTGCTACCATACTTGTGCTACCACCGAGCAGTAGTGCACGCGAAATGCTATTTACCGATTCAAGGGTGCGGGTACCGGTAATAAATAATGTTTAATTTCTTTATATCTTTAATTTTTTGAATTTTATGTTTAATGTGATAATAATAATAATAATAATACTACCAGGTACGACAAGATTCAAGTTACATCGTATGCGCCCGTAACTCGGGACGAAGGTGGTGGAATGTCTCATGTGCCTGTAATTTCACCGGCAACCACATCTTTCAAACCGGAACATAGTAAGGGCATGGTGGCAGTACTTCCCCGGACAAACTTGGCGTGAGTTCTAGGCTCTTAAAGGAAAAGTTTCGTTAGTGCGATATTCGTAGATAGACTAAAGCGAGAGAGAGTGTGAGTGAAACGAAATACAGTAAGAGACTTTTCAGGGTTCACTGCTTACATTTCGCATCGAAGGCTTGTCTCTCGGCATTGTAGTCACTTCCTTGGACACCATTAATATTTCGGCTGTAATATGTCATTACTTATAAATAAATGTCAATAATAACACATGTTTAGTGAGTCGATTGTTTATTGGGGGTAAATAAGTTACATTGCCAGCGAACCAGTAAGCGTCGTGCGGCGCTGGTAAGTAAAAGCTTGTAATATAGATATTACAGGCGCTACGTTCTCGCCAAAAGCTCGCCTAAACGCTGTCAAGTCAAAGTCAAAGTCAAAACTTTTTATTTCCATAGAATTCATAAAGAAATGGCTTGGAAACGTCAATCATATTCAAAACATAAGGTCACGTGTACTTATCGCTAAGTTTGACGCCTGTTTGAGGATTGAACGGATTTGATTTGATTTAACTTTTTTATACTGTTTTAAATATCAAACTTCCCTGAATAATTCGTCAGTAATAAGTAAAAGTAAATAATATACTTAATACGCTGTAGTTTCATTAGTCTTTAAGTTTGTGATTCCGTCTTCACTCGTATTATTAATCTTTTTGATTAATTTATATAACCTACCTTGAGTCTCCATGTTCGCAGAATGTGAAGCCTGAAAACGAAATTAAGTCAACATTACGGTTTTGTACCTTTAAAACACTATTGCCACCATACCCATTTGTACCACCAAGCAAAAGCATTCGCATTTTGTGTTCCGGCTTGAATGGTGTGGAAGCCGGTGAAATTACAGGCACATGAGACATTCCACGTACACGTCTGGGTGTTACGGGCGCATACGAGGCGACTTGGGTCTTGTCGTAGGGGAAGACCGAAGTCGCATCAGTTGTTATGGGCCGAGATTACCACTTAACAACAGGTGGGCCGCCCGCCGGCTCGTTCCGTAACTATTACATTAAAAAAAGTGTTATATCAGTTGTCTGGTTCCCATGATACAAGCTCTATTTTCAAGTCTTAGACAGTGCAATCTGATACGACTTATGCCATTTTTGGGTGACTTTGGAAAATCAAACTTAAACTATTTATTGCACTATGTTTTTACAATGATCTTAAACTAATATAATTTATATCATTCAACATAAACCCTGTTATGGCAATGCTGATACTAGATGGCTAAGAAAAAAGAAGAAAGTGTTTACTGAGTGATTCGTGGGGTAAGAATGACGGCTATGACCTAAGACTTGTTACGTGTCTACGACAGCATGATTAGAATTATTTGAAAACGTCAACCACTGCCTACCCCTGCGGGGATAGACTTAAATATAGATATGTATGGAAGCAGCTACACTCACGTTCAATCCACTTAGCTTGAGCTCTGGTGGCAGATGGTCATACCTCTCCTTGATGGTCGGACACACTGGATGACTGTACGGCTGGAAAATAATGTTATTGAAAAGGGCAATACTAGTCGCTCCCTCTCTGTCTTGCCTAAAATAAGTATGTAGTTTTTTCTTATCATATGACTGAGGTCTTTAGTTCACCCTGAGATACGACAATGACACACCTGCTTCAAATTTAAATTCTCTAATGCTTGGTGATAGAAATGGGTATGGGTTTCATTTAATTCTTCCTCAAATCTACTGCGCACATACAACTGGTTCTACTCCAAGATTTATCCAAACGATTTTCTCTAAACCCTTTACCCCTAATAGCAGAAGCTGCTCTCGCTACTCCAGAGCAAGTCCAAGGAATCAATCTACCTCTGATTGACCCCCAGCTCAGGCTCTGGCTCTGTCTAAAGGGCTAATAATGAGTTTGATTTCAGAAGAAGTATACTATTTACATAAGTTATGTTCTTGACATTCTCCTTCATCCGCCTCGAGATATCCCTCTCAAATCTGACGTCATAACTCCTTCCATACACCCCCGTGTACTCCGCCCTCCCGGTCGGGGATGGCTCAGGGTCATCTATGGCCTTCCGAATGCCCTCAGATTTGTATCGTGGTCTTGCTGCTCGGGAGCTGCTCTGGACGCATTCGGGACGAGGTGATAGGTTCTTTGCTGGAAGGAAAGTAAATCTCCAGCAAAGACTAAAACACAAATATTTGTTTACAAAACCTTTCTGAAATGAAGTGCTACTAATGATGCGAAATATGGTGAGAGCCAAATCGCATCGCTTTCCCCTGTTACTCCAGCCACAGAACCCCTCAAGAACCCCTCAAGAGACCTTCAAGACGGAATATGGTAATGTGAGTACACAATAGTACTTAAGGCATGCAGTAGCTTGTCTGCCTTCAAACTGGACCTTAACTTTGCGACAGGCAGTGTCAGGTGTGGCAGTAACTTACAGCACAGTTCAAATACTGGCTGGTCTCTTTACGATGCCTCCTTTTTGTCAAGTTTTCCAACTTGTTGTAAGGGTTTTCTTGGCGTATTGCTTGTGACAACCCCCCCTAAAGTATACTTCAGTACCAGCCTCTTATGTGCCCATTGCAGGAACTCTGGCCAGCTTTCGAAAGTCATGAATGGACTTTAAGCGACCACATGAGGCTAATTGGATAAGCTGATGAAGGTTATAACCTGAAGCTGATGAGCATAGGTTCTAAGATGCCAGTTTCATAAGGATGTTTCAATTAGTAATATTTGTATAAGTGCAAGGTATTGCGCTGTTAGTTTTAAAGTTAAAAGTCCATCTTCAGGCTCGTTCCATGCTTTAGAAGTAAACATGAACTCCAAAGTACACTTACAGTTGTTCAGTTGCGTGTAGTTGATCAGGCGCTCCACGACCTCGGCTGACCTCTCTGGCGACATGCTCGGATACTTCCTCAGGGAGCTGGCGAACGCGTCAGGCTCCTGGGAAGGGCGAGGAGTGCGGACAGTACCTGGAGAACCATTAACAACACTATTCTTAGATACACCTGCAGTAGAATTTCCTGTGTCGCTGATGACTTAAAGAAAGAAGAAAGAAATAATAAATTTCTTTCTCTTTTCTTTCTTTCTTTACTTATACTCCTGCAGTAAAATTTCTTGTGTCGCAGATGACTTCGACAATAACTCGCAGTATGTTTTCATTGAGAAAATAATGAAGGTCAGTGACTAGCCGCCCAGCAACACAAGGCAGTAGAGACAGTAGCAGAAGCAGGGCAGTCACTTTGGCAGTGTTTTGGGTCGTCTGCTGACTTCCACATTAGGGTCAGATAGTTAGCACTGTGGACATTAATCGTGTCTCTTTCTCGTGGGCTACGCAAAAATGGACCGTTTTTGGTTAGAGTTAATTAGTAAAATTAATTTGGAAATGCATGTATTGTAGCTACCTCTGTCAGGCCAAGACATTCCTCCTCTGTAAGATACGTTGGCTCTGGTTGGGCTGTGGTTCTCGCCGCTGCCACATCCCCCAATTTCAAAGTTTCCATGACCTACACACAAACCACTATTAGGCTCAACCACTACAAAACGTTTAAAAGTACGTGAACCTATTGAAGTAAATTAAAAAATACGGTTATTATAATAATAAATAAAGGACTGGCCTTATACCAATATTTATTTATTCTCCAGCAAATTAAACTGATCCCGTACTGTACAATGTAGGGAGTGGTATACAGTGCCTACCTGGGTACACTTCAGCTCTTTGCGGTGGGAACTCGGTCAGCTGGACCGGTGGAGAAGTTGGGGTCAAGTAACAATGCGCCATCTGAAATTAAAATTTTGGGACTTGAGGAACTCTAGTCGTATTTCGTCCCATCAGTCACACTGGGACATGAAAATTGCCTGTCATTACACCGGCATACAAACCCACATGGATACGGTCATGCAACTGGCCTACAGCAGATTGCAGAATTACTGACTGAGCTATGAGGCCATTCAAAGTTTACTTTAGAGCCAAGATCCATTTTTAGAATTGTTGATAGGACCTAATAATAGATTTCTCACTGTATACAAGATCCAAAACAGCTGTCTTCCAAGCCTTCTTAGAACTAGCCTTGTATGAGGTGGTGTAGTTTCCATCCACTGCCTGGGAGCCGGTATCACAACGTGTGATCTCGTGATGATCTGCACGGTGCTGATGCTGTACTGGTGATTGCGTCGGCTGGGGGTAGGCAGACACTTGAGGAACTGCTGTGAAAGTCGAATACACGTATGGATTTTGAATTAAAAATGTTTAGATAGATAGGACTCTATAATCTTTATTGTGCATAATTAACGCCGTTACTACAATAGTCTAACAAAAAATTAAAATTAATGCAGTATGGGTGATTTAGTTACTTCCTTTCAGTAATTTACAATAAAGCCTGGAAGACGATTTCGGGACGATTTCATGTTGAAATAGATATATCGATAGTAATAGGCAGGTTGAATAGTTGCTTGTTACATTTTAGCAGGCCTCACTGCTCAGCTGGTAGTGACCATGCCTTCTGCGTTGTAGGTTGTTGGTTCGATTCCCACCCAGGATTATCTTTGGATGTATTTACAAAAAAGTATATAAGTATTTTAGCAGTTGTATAGTTCCCATCATACAAGCTTCGCTTAGCTAGATGGCTAGATGGCGCTGTGTGAAATGTTCACCAATATTTATCTATTATCTAGGACTAGCCTATGAGAAGAACAGACACGTAAGAAATCACTCTAGACGTAATAAGTTGGTATCCAGGTTACCAGCATTAGGTACGAGGGTGTACTGCCTGGCTCCATCCAGCAGCGTCACGCAGAGACCAGTGTCCTGCAACCCTCGCACCACCGCCACCATTCCAGGCTCCATCATCACCTGATGAGGGAATCTTCTTCTTCTTCTTCTTCTTCTTAATAAGGGAATCTTGATTTGATCACTTATATAATTTTGATGATTTATTCTCTCGGTGACACTGATTGACTGTCAATAGTTATCTGGGCTGACAGAGTTAGAAGTGAAGTTGCACGTCTTCAGTACCGACCGAATGGAGTAGTAAGGAGTTCATCGTCACACATAAATTACTAGGTTATGCCGGCGTCTTCGCTCGCGTTAATTTTGATTTTGTCGACCAATTCTGGTTGTCGATTGGTACATAAATCAATGACGGAAAAATTTATGTTATATTTTTTTCTGTCTAGGGGTACCATCTATCTCAATGTCAACCCCATGTAAAACCTCTCCAAGAATTGACGGAACGTCAACCTAAATTTTAGTTTATATTAAATAGAAAAATAATCAAATTTTAATTATAATAAGTTATAAAATATGCGATATACTTTACATGATGCGGCTATACCTCAGGATGAATCCGGCGATGATATGGCTGTTACAACATTTGGTAAGGCACACGAGTCACTGGTTCTGTCGAACCAGTGTGGTGAAAGGATTTTAAGTGCGCCTCAACGAGGTTCCTTTCGTGCACATTAGTTATCTTAATTATGTAATACAAGTTGGAGTGTGTTGCAATGGTACGGGTACTACTAGAAACTAGAAAAAAGAAATCCCTCCTATAGGGATTTCTTGGCTGTTCTTCCACATAATAATAATAAATAAATAATAATAATTCTTTATTGGAAAAACAGGCGATATTTAATACATAAACGTAGTTTGTAAAAATTGCTGTGTATCCAAAGGCGGTCTTATCGTAAGATACGGTTTCTTCCAAACTACCTTAAACTAAAACTTAAATAAAAGTAACTTAAAACTAGTTAATGCAAGAACTATGTTCTTGAGCATGGGGTAAACAGTTGGAGGTATAAATCGTATCTCAGGAGACACACTCTATCCCTATGGAGGGTCGGATAGGGTTTCATTGACCAGGCGTCAAACTTACTCTATTCTATAGAAATAAAGTTTTTTGACTTGTGACAGGCCTTCACGCGTTGCGAAAGGAATGAAGTATGTCTCAAAGCGGATCTTTTTGTACAATCTACTGCCTCTTAGATACTGACTGCTAATAGCGCAGTTGGTTAGTAACTCTACCTTCTGCGCTGTAGGTCGTGGGTTCGATCCCCACTTAGGACAAACATTTATGTGACATTTGTAACATTGATTTTTGTTCTGTGTCTGGGTGTTAATATGTATTATATGTATGTATTTACAAAAGAAAAGTATGTAAGTATTATATCAGTTGTCTGGTTCCCATGATACAAGGTATGCTTAGCTTACTTTGGGGCTAGATGGCGCTGTGTGAAATGTCCACCATTATTTATTTATTTATTTATTTATTTATTACTTATTAGATTAAATTGGCTGTGGTAATTAGGTTACAGATGGAGGGAAAACATGCATCCTGCTATGAAAATCAAACCCGATACCTGCGGTCCACTGTTACTGAAACCAATAAACCGCTAAGGCCGTGGGTTTATTTGGTCCGTATTTAACATGGTAGTCTCTGCCTGCGAAGTTGGGGTTACGGGGTTTGGTGCCCGGTTAGATATTTTTGTGATGAGCACTTTCCTCTCCATTCTTGGATGTTTTTTATGTATTAGTGTTGATGCCAACAGCGACACAGAGAATTTAATTCTAGGGTGTAAATATACTGTTTATTATTAAGGTTCCCAAAGGAGTTTAAACAGAATTCAACGTGTGCCCAGCCGAATACCAATATCTGTGGGCCACAAGAAGAAAAGTGACAGCACGAGCGAACAGCCCACGAGGGATAAGGACGGAGAATGTGCAATATCTCGGCGTGTCGACGTCATGTATCTGAAACAGATCAAGAATAAGATCCGGTCTTCTTACGTTAGTTTATTCTTTTTTCGTATAGTAGGGGAGGACCCAAGTCGCATCGCTTGTTACGGGCAGAGGTTGCCATTTAACACCAGGTGGGACATCGGCTCGTCCCGTAACTGTATCACATAAAAAAAAACTCAATTTACTTATTAACACGCCTGCGAAGTTATTGACTGGCCTCAGCTGTAGTAACCCTGCCTTCTGCACTGTATATCGTGGGTTCGATTCCCACCCAGGACAAACATTTGTGTGACGAACATAGATGTTTGTTCTGTGTCTGGGTGTTTGTCAAAGAAAATGTATATCAGTTGTCTGGTTCCCATGACACAAGCTACGCTTAGCTTATGGGGCTAGATGGCGCTGTGTGAAATTCCCACCAATATTTATTTATTTGTATAATCGTAAATCCATCCGTGTTGCGATTCGGATCCACTTACAAAGTCAAAGTCAAAGTCAAAACTTTTATTTCCATAGAATTCATAAAGAAATGGCTTGGAAACGTCAATATTCAAAACATAAGGTCACGCGTGCTTATCGATAAGTTTGACGCCTGCTCAAACCCTATCGGACCCTCCATGGGGAGAACAGTCAAGAAATAATGGAGGCATTCCTTTTTTTTCACGAGCACGATCCTTGTAACAATTGAGTACTTAGATCTATGTTACATTTAGTGACTACATAATATACTGAAATAAGATATTACAGGATGTTTTGTGTGTCGTTGAGCAGAGCGACATCAGACCCGAGGGGATTTATCATTTATATAATCATTTACAGTGTAATAAGCTTTACTTACCAGACCCTTTATGTATGACTTGAATTATTGGGTCGGAAGCTTCGTTGCTTGTTCAGGAAGTTTATTATAAAAGTGTACACACATTCCAAACTTCCACAGTCCTGCAACCAGCAGCACTGTCCCAGGATGAGGGAGAGGATGGAGCGGAATCGCCTGCAGATGCATCCTCCCTCGCTGAAGAGTTGCAGCCACTCACAGAACAGTTATATGGACGATCAAACTGTAAGTAGGTAACGTTTCGGCGTAGTCAACTTATTGGCCTCATAGCTCAGTTGGTTAGTAACCCTACCTTCTGCGCTGTAGGTCGTGGGTTCCCCCACTCAGCACAAACATTTATGTGACATTTGTAAAATTGATGTTTGTTCTGTGTCTGGGTGTTAATGTGTATTATATGTATGTATTTACAAAAGAAAAGTATATAAGTATTATATCAGTTGTCTGGTTCCCATGATACAAGCTATGCTTAGCTTACTTTGGGGCTAGATGGCGCTGTGTAAATGTCCACCATTATTTATTTATTTGTACTACCTACGGACTTCCATAGTAAGAGTATCGTATGAGAAAGAGAAGACACAAGCTCATCCCGATGGATAGTGGGGCGTTGATGCATGCGACACAGTAATATACTCCTGCAAGCATCATCATGTCTCTATTTAAAATGTATATACTGTTACTGTTCCAAATAAATAAACATTACATTATTAAACATTTTATACCATCTCTTATGGTTTCGTCTCGAGTTATGGGAACGCCTTAAAAAGCAACTAAGTCTTAAGCACCAGATTGTCTGTAAGACCTTATTGTACACTTATTTGGCAAAAACATATTGTATTTGTATTTATATTTAGTTCTGTCTGGTACATACCCACAATGCCGATTAGTCGAACTCGATTAAAGTGAAAAATACTCAACTCACTCGCTCGTCGAAAAATCGATCATTCGGGAATTAGTCGCCAAAATTATTGCTAATTGTGTTGGCATAAGATTTGTCCAGGCTGTCGGATTATTATTTATTGAATTATTGAAAGAAAGTTTTAGCTAACGTATTCGTAGAAAATAATAATAAATTTTATTTCGGAACAAGTCCATATTACAAAATACAAAATATCACACACAAAGCATGTAAGATTAAGAAATTATTAAAATAAATTAAGATTATTTATGATTAACATCAAAATAACACAAAATAATGGCCGTGATGTGCTTACCTCTTGTCGCGTTTACGTTGCCACTATAACGTGTGACACACAGTGTGTAAATTGGCCTAATGAGGTTCTGCTCTCCCCTTCGGGGAAAAGTTGTCTATATATATGTACTAAATTATATAGATATGAGAATTTGAAGATATTTTTGTATGCTTACAGGAAACCTCGACTGTTATTGAAAAACAGAGGATCGGAAAAGCTTCTACAAAATCAGGGCCCGATTGTGCTTACATAAATGCAATACACGCTGACAGTATCGAAATTAACGCAAATAATTACTTCAATAACATCAAAGGTAACACAGATATACAGACCTCCATGCGGAATGATAATAAATTAGACGAAATAAAATCGAAATATAAACTAAATTACAATGAATCAGATGACAGTATTCCATTAAAAAGGACAGACACCAGAGATGTTGTGATGCCTAAAAGAAATATTTACAAAGACTATGTTAAAATGGAAGTGATAGAATGGTTTCCAGAAGTTCCAGTATATCTAGGAAGAAGATATAACACTGATAAAGATAATTTAATTGATGATTTGACTGAGAGAATAACAAATTTATCTGGAGAATGCAACCAAAAGTACTATGACCAAAAAATAATATCAGAAATATCTAGCACCTTGGATAGTATGCCATTGTGGTATCCAGGAGCAAAAAGATATCAACGTGTGTTTAAAGATATGTTGATGAATAAGCTTTTACATCGAATCAAATATTTAAATAAGAAAATAACTAGCCCTGACTCAAAAAACAGTTATAAAAACGTGAAACATAGCATCACACGAACAAATAATAATTATACCACCTTTGATCATAAAGTAGAAGATGAAATTACTCAATGGATGTCATTCATAAAAAATAGACGAATCAGCAATATAAGAAATCCTGTCGACAAAAAGGAATTTGTAAAAACTCTAATAAAACGCGTAACTCGACTGCTACATACACATACAAATAAAAATAATTTAAAAAGTGCAATCATTGATGTTATGACCAGTTTTCGATTTGGTAAATATTCCGGTGAAAATGGACATATCGAAAGATTTGCAGAGGATTTAGCAAATAGATTGCTCAACATTGAGGCAAAACTGGATCATAATAGTATACACAGTAACAATAACACAGCTTTGTATCGAGCCGATAGAACACTTATGCTCAGCAATAATAACAACGAAATTGTAAAAACGATATGTAAAGAAATCAATGAATGCCTCGAAAACATAAGAATTACCAACAGATGTGATTTAATAAAAGATATATGTGATGTAATTATGGATAGTTATCTAGCTGCACCAAATGAAGAAAATAGTATGAAAAATGAAATTTGTAACTTATTAAGAACTACTTTAAATTTATCTGAATTTATGGCTTTCAAAATAGCTCAAACGTTATCACAAAAAGTAAAAAATATTATTCATGGTCCAAATATTGAATCAATGACATTGCCTAGAAGAATATCAGTATACACATTATCAGAAGAAAGGTGTTTTTCTATGAACTGCCCTGCTACGTCAACTCCAAAAGAAAATAAAAGACGCAAATCAATACCTAAACTAAACCCTGAAGAAACAGAATACACTGCAAAAGTAGGGAATCTCATAAGAGCTTGGATGGAGACACTTCCTGGAAAAATTTGTGCAACAGAAGAAAACGATTTCAAAGAGACAATGATTAATGATTTAGCTGGTGAGATTACTGATGCAGCCAAATTAGAGCAGTTAGCGTCACTGGATGAAAAAGAAAAGTGGTTGAAGTACCTTGTCTATAAATGGCTTCATAAACTAGATGTTTTTGACCTGGAAGAAGTATCGCCACAGATTGATAATCTGCTACTGAAAATTAAAGATATAACTGTACCTATATTGACGCGACCTCAGCATGGAAACCGTCAAGCTATGGCAAATATCCAACATTTGGATAGAGATTCAGGGTGGAATGAGCCTTTTTTACCGAAAGCAAAGGATATTTTAGAAGATGAGATATCTATCTGGATTAATGAAAACTCTTCAGATGTTATTGACACTGACAAAAGCATAAGAAATAACAATATAGGCGAGCTAGCTGAAGTTCTTCAAAATAAGTTATCAAAAAATCTCCCTGAACAAGAGATTTTAAATGATATAGCACAATGGTTGCGTAATATTGTAAAATCAAACCAAATAAACAATGTTAACGATTTAGCCGAAAAACTAAAAAATAGGATAATCAACTTACCACAAGATAGCACTTTGATCGGTAATCATGACAAGAAATTTAAGCAAAAAGCAGAATATCTGGAAGAAATAAGAAATCCTTGTTGTCAACCCACTGAAATCCAAACGAATGATAACAATACAATAAATATTGACAAGACAATGCAACAGTTTATAGCAAAGTTTATAGAACACAATTATGATGTTGACGATCCATTGGCTAGAGGTGCCTTTAGTCATTTATTGAAAACAAAGTTACGAAGATTGAATTCACCTACCAGAAAACAAGTATATGATTTTGGAACTACAGAAACGAATAAACTATTCCCTCAGGAAAACCTAATTAAAGAATTAGAGTATATCAAAGATATATCTGACTGGTTGAAAAATATACCAATGCAGGGTAATTATAATACGGTGAATAATAAAGAACGTATTGATTTAGTGAACAATCTAGCGGTAAATATACTGAGGGTAGAAGAAAAAAGAGACGCTGAGCCTGATGATATGGACTACAATATTTACATGACTTCTGTAATCAGTCAATTTCTAGTTCAGTTACCCATAATAGAAGAGTACAAGAATGATAGGAATATAATGTTTATGACAGACCAACTAATTGGGAAAATTATATCACACCAAAGTAAAATTCAGAAAACCAACGAATATTTGGATAAATCGGGTGTAAATAGTCAAAATATTGGCGACTTTATTGAAGAGTTCATAAGATTAAACGGAAGTGAAATTGCAAATGATGAAATGAAATTAGAAGCTTGGTCTGTACGCCTTTTGAAAGAAATAAAAAAAATGGCCCGTGACAGTAACATGACGTTATTGTCCAAAGATAATGTTTACAATAATCTAAAAAATGTTCCTTTCTCTGAAGCTGAATCGCTAAACGAATTTGATAATGAGCTCGAATACATTAAAGAAGTTGCTGAATGGTTGAAAAATTTACCACTCTTACCCATCAATGAGAGTGATCAAGAGGAAAGGATCGAAATGATTTGTAAACTAACTGAAAAAATAACAGAAATAAAAATAAAGAAATCTAATGTTCCAGATGATGGGAAAGCAGAAGCAGAGTTTGGAGAATATATCTCTAAATGGATATCAGATCTATCTTTAGATGAAAGTCGTGAAGTAATTGCAGCTGTTGTTATTCAACAACTTATCAATAGGATAGAAAGAGTGACCATGAAAGAAAAACCAAAATTCGATTTCATGCAAATAAAAGAACCTTTTTCCTCAAAAGATCTTGATGCTCAGAAACTTACAAAACATCAAAATTCTAAAACATTGAAATCTGCAAAGAGTAAACAAATAAAAAATCCGGCAACTGTAATTGTCGATGCCATAGAAAATTGGTCTGCTTCCCTACCGATTAAAGTAGATAGTGAAAACACCGTAAAATCTATAAAAAATGATACTACAATGAAACTTTTTCAAAAAGTTGGAGAGCTTAGTGTGGATCCTAGAACGTTCAATGATGATCTTTTATACAAAGAGATACTACTTGATGAAGTAGAATCAATTCTTGAGACATTGCCTCAAGATACTGACCTGCAGAACGACAAAGAAAGGCTTAACTCACAACTAGTACAGCGCATTATAGAAGCGAATGTAGCTATCAGAGAAAGCTATGCTGGTGAGCTTTACAGGCAAAAATTAGAACATGTTATAGAGGCATCATTTCCTCATTCTGTCAAGGCTAAGCATGTTGACAATCCTGGATTCGAGATATACAAAAGCCATTTAGCTAATATTTTTATTATACAAAATTTTGATCACGGCAATGACACTTTAAAACTGAAATATGAAAGAAGAATCCAAAATAACATTGATAAATTTTATGAAAGCATTAAAACCAAAAATGTTACACTAATGTCCAAAGATGAAATTAATAATGAACTATACAGTGCGTTATACAGAGTACCTGTACCCAATAAGTCTGCTGTAATTGAGGAAGTAGAAGAGATAAAAACCAGATGTGAGATAGAGGCATGGTTTGCACAGTTACCGCTAAAAGAAACATATGAGATTACTGAATTACTTCAAATCCATAAAATATTAGCTACATTGGCAAAGAGGATACATGAGATTGAAAAAAGTGATATTGAGTCCCCATATAACCGCATTCACAAAGAAATCATGAAATTGATCATAAAGTTTCCATTGAATCATGAAGAAGAGAAAAATTTTGAGAAATATGCTAAAAATCTACTTGACGGTCTGAAATTATCAAAGGATAATAGAAAATGTATAATTAATGATCCAAGTCCGAAAAATGCGAAGAACAAAAGAAGCAAAATAAAGTCAGACGATAAAACTCAAGCTACAGGAGTGAAGAGTGCTAGAAATGTGAGTGAGAATCAACTACGCCTAACTAAACCCAAGAAAAACGCTGCTGAAATAATCATTGAAGGGGTAGAAACATGGTGTAACCAACTACCAGTTCATGCAATTACGCCACAAGAAGAAGAAAATGCTAAAACCATAAAAGAAAATATTTCAACCAAAATTCTTATCAAAATAAGTGAACTCATTGTGAACCCTAACATACTGAATGATGATTTTCTCTTTGATGATCTCTTTGATGAAGAATTAGATAAACTATTATCTGCATTATCTACGTGTTGTGAGTTTGAAGAGACTAAAACAACTAGAAAAATGAACCTTACATATTTAATTAACTCTGTAAAGCCTTTACTAAGAGAAGAGAAAGCTAGATTACAATATAAACAAGATTTAGCTAAAACAGTAGCTAAAGTATTGAAAAAATCTCAAGATACAACAGCTGATAAAGAAGCTTTTTTTAATAACATTCAAGATAAAATTGTTGAGAATTTCTTGCAATATGATTACGATCGAGCTAACACTGAAGCCATACAAGTCTATAAAAATAAAGTCCAAGATGCAGTTGTGGAACTGTATGGTAATATTGATAACAAACCTGATACTTTAGATCCATTAATGACTCGAAATCAAGTCATGTGTGAGTTAGCAAAGATCAAAATACCAAGCAAACGGTTTTTGAAAGAAGAAGTAGAAGAAATTAGAATGAAAAGTGAAGTATCTAAGCTTTTTGATGAATTATCTTTATCAGATTCTAATATCGAGAAACAAACGCTCATAAATCTAATTAAATCAAATTTAGCTACAACGCTTAACCATATTGAATCGCATGGATACAACACTCACACCGAAAATAAAATGAAACAAGAAGTATCAAAAAGTCTGAAAAAACTCAAAAAAAATGTGAAACAAAAAATTATTGACAGTTTTATAGATAAACTGAAAAATAATGAAATGGTGAGACGAGCTCCGCCTAAGGAAGATACTATTGATATCACTCTTCCTAATAGTTGCAAGATGTCTGAAATTTGTGGAATTAACGGCCTAATAGAAACAAGCAAAACTAAAACGAAGCGTGATGATTTCGCGAATAGAAGTTATAACAAAACATGTACAGACCAATGTCAAAATAAACAAAGAATGGTAAATGATAATTTAAGAAAACAAACTGATGTAAAGAACTTAACTAAAGTAGATAAATGTGAATGCTATACTGAAAGACCTGGCTCAAGTCGCTCACCAGAAAACATTATGGAAGATAGTTCACCAGAAACTTCTGATAATGGTAAAAATACATCGCATATTAGCGACTTTGATGCAAAGGAAGACATTGGCGAGAATATATGTATTTGTGATGGTATGAGAAGAGGCAGAAGACCGTGTTTTGTACCTATGGGGTGGTATTGTAACAGCCACGATGATATGCCAGTTTGCAGAACTCCACCTGGATTTTATTATTACTGATAAACAATGCCTTCACTTAGAAAAATGTTTTTAGAAAAATTGTAAAACCTAGAAACTCAGAATTTCAAATAATGAAGTGATATTAATTGATACAATAGTAAATTAATTGTATACTATTTTTAGTAATATAAAGCCAGATTAAGTAGCAGTAGAATTAACTGTATTTGCAGGCATAAGAGAACTAAATAATGTGAGCCACGCACCAGTAATCGCGTCACTGGCTCTCTCGATCCAGTTTTGTGAAAGGATTAAAGTGCGCCTCACTCACAGCGGCTCCTTTCTTCAAGCATCAATGCATTCGCCTTTTTGTATTACGGTTCGAAGGGTGTGGCTGCATGTAAAATACAAACACGAGAAGTTTTAACTTCTTCAGTTGATCTGGTTCTCCTCATATTTTACTATGGAAGAGTCGAAATTGTACTTACCTATTTGTCATAACGAATTATGGGAACTCTGCATATTATGGGCGCCAACTACCTGCGCGATATGGTTTCGATAAGCGCTGTCAGATCTTGGTTCATCAGAGTCATAAAGCCAAAGATAATGTACCGACTAAGTTAAGGGGCGATTGGTATTGCTTTAGCTCGTGCTCGCCGCATATAAAATTGTTCATATCGTTTCACGTTTAACAGCTAACGGAAAATGTTGTGGTTGGGAGTTTGTTCTACTCACCAACAGATGTCGCTAAACAATTATAAGGCGGGACACACAATGAACAACACTTATGTAGGCTAAACTACACAGTGCCATCTGCATTCCAAATAAATAAAATGAAAATTATAGTGTTACTCGTTGATATATGGGGTATAAAAAAAAATGTTTTCATATCTCGAAAAGTATATATTAATAATGATCTAAATTATTTTTAGTGTTGTTGCTTTGTAATTGGTTTCAAAAATAGATATCCATTGTAGGGAGTTTTATGTTAAGATTGAATAGTGTAATAAGGGGCTTTTTTATGGTGGATGCATGGAACTATCAGTTGTCGGACAAGTTGCCAAAAAAGAACGTAACGAACGGGCGACGCCATGACAGGTCACGTGATGTAAATTTTTGTCGGACATGACATGCGCGTAATCGCCTACTCGCTGAATTTTTCAAGTGATTTTAAATCTGTGAGACATTTCTATTGTAAAAACCTGTGTTTTTTAAAACTGTGTCTGTTAATACTTTTGTGTGGTAAATAGTGTGTGGACATCAATAAAGTGAAGGCTTGTGAGAGAGATCGTTCTAAGGAAGTCGGATCAACAAAAGGTCGTCTCTTCATGGTAATGTCGCTACTGTGATATATTTACTTATAAATACTCATCGAGATCCCTATATTATTTCTTCTCTGCTCTCCTCGATCTATCAGCGGTATTTTTCGATCTATTTTTGTAGTACACCTCTCAACATGACAACTTTGCAGCTACGGATTCGCAAATGAAATCTGTGCAAAATCTGCATTTACTTTTACCAAATTCAATTCATATGCTAATTCTTCACCTTGTCTAGCCGCGACGATAATGTTTCGCACAATTCTTCTCGTAAAACTTCATGATTGTACAAAATTGAGCATCAATTCAGGGTCTGTTACAATTTGCTCAATTGGTAGTGAGGATGACATCACGACAGGACATGTATAGAGAAATACTAAATAGACATCTATTTTGACCGAGTTATTCATAGACTTTCTATTTTATTCAATTCCATTTAAAACTATAAGTAATAACTGTATCTTCATTATAAATGTTTGAACTAATCAAGTTGACACAATGCTGTCAACAAACAAACCTCTTGACTGAGGTGGGCTCAAGGGACAACAAAACATGATTGGGATATATTTTTCTCCACTACTAAGGACAGGTCTCAACTTACAATATGTAAGTCTTGGCATTAAGTTTACTCATACAAGTTTGACTGATTGATGAGAAAACAAGTCATTACACTATGCTACTTCATCATTAACTAATCGCCAAGTTTGTCTGGGGAAGTACTGCCACCATGCCCATTTCTGTCACCAAGCAGTAACGTGACTGTGTTCCGGTTTGAAAGGTGTGGTTGCCGGTGAAATTACAGGCACACGAGACCACCTACACGTCTCAGAGTTACGGGCGCATACGTTGCGACTTGGGTTTTGTCGTACCTAGTAGGGGAGGACCCAAGCCGCATCGCTTGTGGGCTGAGGTTACCACTTAACACCAGGTGGGCCGTCAGCTCGTTCTGTAACTGTACTACATCAAAAAAAACATGGATTCTCTTCCGCTTAACTCCACTGAGTCTAGACTCTTTCTCTTTTGTCTGGCTATCTTATGCCAATTGTTGCCCAGTCTTGCTGAAGCACCCTGCTCTTTTTGTCTACTTGCAGTCTACCGCAGTAGTAATCGGTTCTTTGACTAACCCACGGCCACTTCAGCTTACTAATAATAATAATATTGGTGGACATTTCACACAGCGCCATCTAGCCCCAAAGTAAGCTAAGCATAGCTTGTATCATGGGAACCAGACAACTGATATAAATACATATTATTTTCTTTTGTAAATACATACATATAATATATTAACACCCAGACACAGAACAAACATCAATGTTACATAAATGTTTGTCCTGGGTGGGAATCGAACACACGACCTACAGTGCAGAAGGCAGGGTTACTAACCAACTGAGCTGATAGGCCAGTCAATTCATTTGCCAATCTAATCTGGGCTATGTCAATTAGATAGATAGATAGGAAACTCTTTATTGTACACCACACAGACACATAGAAATAAACAAGTTAAAAATAATTTACAATACATACAATCGGCGGCCTTATTGCTTAAAGCAATCTCTTCCAGCCAAAACTCAATTAATTTTCTGACAGATAATCACATCTTACAATAATATTTAATGTTATGGTTTTATAAATGCAATTCTTTCGCCTTTTCCTCCATCTGAAGAGGGACATTATTGTTAATGTGAACACAATGGCACGCAACATCCCACGGTGTATGAAAGTCATGGGAAAAACTTAATGTGGGCCACATTACCATACTTGTGATGATAGTTATACTATTATAATACTCGCACCTTTATACCCAATGGCAAGGTTGAAAGGAAGTCTGTGTGTACGGTACCATCAGTATCACTAAAGATCAATACCACGTTCTCAAAACGGTGAAGGAAACGTGAGGAAACCGACATGTCCTGGAACTAAAAATTCGAAGACATGTGTCGAGTGCACGAAAGGTGCCTCTTTGAGGTGCACTTACAATCCTTTCACCACACTGGTTCGATAGAACCGGTGACTCGAAGAAGAAGAAGACTAAACATTACATGACTGATAATAATGATAACTATTGATAGATATTTCACACAGCACCATCAAGCCCCAAACTAAGCATAGCTTGAACTATGGAAACCATACAACTGATATAATACTTAAATGCCCACCACAGTACAAACGTCTATATTCGTCACACAAATGTTTGTCCTGGGTGGGAATCGAACCCACAATCTACAGCGCCGAAGGCAGGGTTACTACCAACTAAGCTGCGAGCCCAGTCTAGTTCTGTAAGTAAGTTCTTTTCTTCTCCCACAAGTATCAACTCCACTTTTTTTTTTATGTAATACAGTAACAGAACGAGCTGACGGCCCACCTGGTGTTAAGTGGTAACCTCAGCCCATAACTAGCGATGTGGCTTGGGTCCTCCCCTACTAGGTACGGCAAGACCCAAGTCGCAACGTATGCGCCCGTAACTCTGAGACGTGTAGGTGGAATGTCTCGTGTGCCTGTAATTTCACCGGCAACCACACCTTTCAAACTGGAACACAGTAACGCGAAAGCGTTGCTGCTTGACGGCAGAAATGGGCATGGTGGCAGTACTTCCCCGGACGAACTTGGCGTGAGTTCTACTGCTGTTAACTCCACTTGGTATAGAACTTAATGAGTCACCATTAGAAGTTTAGTATGGAATATGAATAAATTTTTGCTACAACCTTATGACACATAATTATGAGTGTGTACAGTGTAGGAAGTAGATGCCCAATTATTGGGTATTCAAGGTAGTATTATCCAATTAAAATTATGTGAAACCTCTAAGTTTATTTAGATATTAGATTATAAGATAAGTTATGTACTCTATTGCATTGGGTGTGCCTGTAAGGATAGATGTACATATATATGAATAAATAAATAAATAAAAGTTTACTGGATTAAATTAAGAGGCCACCTGTGTATGGGCAGTGGACGCTATCACTCAGGGGGAGAGGGCGAGGGATGGATTCTATGCTACAAAATGGAAAAATATCGACTTTTAAAAAAATTGAATCCTGCAAAATTGAAGTTTCTGTTATACCAGCTTTATTAATGTATGAAATATTGTTGTATGGCAAAAAGTGGATTAATAAATAACATTGGTTTTGAGTTGCGCGATGGAGTATTACAAAAATAGATTCGATTATTATTAGAAATTTAGCATTTTGGAAATCATATCTTAATGTGGTTTCCTTTCTGGTAAAAGGTATATCATATCAATACAAATAGATAAAATTGGAGTGTCTGTTTGTAATATTAAAATAACCACTTTTTACTAAGTGCATAATGGATGTATACACGGTACATATACCAAAACAAATTTTATTTTATTTTATCTGTCTGTCTGTTTTTCTGGCTAATCTCTGAAACGGCTGGACCGATTTTGACGGGACTTTCACTGGCAGATAGCTGATGTAACAAGGAGTAACTTAGGCTACTTTTCCGAGGGGTAAAATAGGGGTGCGTGATAAAACCGAATTCCACGCGGACGAAGTCGCAGGCAACAGCTAGTTATCTAATATGATTTAATTGTCAAAAATCTGATGCTCAGCTTTCCTGTAATTTGATGTATGCTGAATTGTATGCACGTGATTGGATGGTCTCAACTCTCAGTGATGCAGCATACAATAGAACCACTGAATTTTAGAAAAAAATTTGGAAATTTCATATCTCAGAGTTACGGGTGCATATGATACTAGTTGGATCTTGTTGTACTTAAGTAAAGAAGGCCCCCAAGATGTATCGCTTTATTTTGTCTTCCCCATGGAGGGTCGGATAGGGTTTGAACAGGCATCAAACTTATCGATAAGTACGTGTGATCTTATGTTTTGAATATTGACGTTTCCAAGCCATTTCTTTATGAATTCTATGGAAATAAAAGTTTTGACTTTGACTTTGGGCAGAGGTTACCATTAACAATAATAAAAAAAAAAAAAAAAAAAAAAAATGGTGGACATTTCACACAGCGCTATCTAGCTCCAAAGTAAGCTAAGCATAGCTTGTATCATGGGAACCAGACAACTGATATATACTTATGTACTATTTTGTAAATACATACATATAATTACATATTAACACCCAGACACAGAACAAACCTCAATGTTACAAATGTCACATAAATGTTTGTACTGAGTGGGGATTGAACCCACGACCTACAGTGCAGAAGGTAGGGTTACTAACCAACTGAGCTATGAGGCCTGTCAAACAATGTACTTGAAAGAAAGAAAGAAAGAAGACATTTATTCACACACACACACACTGTATACAACAACGGCTAACATCACAAAAACACAAAAAGAACACTAACAAAACATAAAATAAAACAAAAAAATAATAATGTGGAACGCTGTCGCGTACAGCATTGTGTGAAAAGCCTTGAGCTCAGCACGTGCTGCAACAGGTTACAGCGCTGATTTTCAGCTCAAGGCTTTGGTGGCGTACGAATAAAAGAAGATACAAGAAAAAAAACAATTTAGAACAATATACACAGAAATTAAAAGCAATAACAATAACAACACAAAAATATGAAAAGTCATAACGAACTAAGCTAATAAGTTAATGGATCAATTAATTGGCGACAAAAGTTTATAATAGAGGAATGTTTACATTGTCTTGATTTTTACGCTATGATTGAGAGCTTTTAAATTAATTAAATAAAGAAAAGAGAAAAAGAAACTGAGAATGCAGCTGTACGTAAAAATAAATCAAAAATATTAAATATATAAAAGAACTTAATTTTAACAGCATATTGATAACAAAAAGCTATCATATATAATAATAACTTGTATACCTTGAATATCTTACTTTGTATATAAACATTTTTATATATGTAACTGTGCTATCAAATGGTAAAGAGTTATTATTAATAAATGCTTATTAGTGTCTGTGTGTCTTGTACCTTGTCAGAGGTTATCAGCTGGTCGGCGAGACCAATGTCATTGCAATTCTGTTAATGCCTGCATTATTGTAACAGCACCTACCCACCGCTTACAAGGTGTCATATGACTGACCTAATAGCTCAGTTGGTTAGTAACCCTGCCTTCTGCGCTGTAGGTCGTGGGTTCGATGCCCACTCAGTACAAACATTTATGTGACCCATCCAAGACAAACATTTGTGTGATGAACATACTCGTAGATGTTTGTTCTATGTATGGGTGTTAATATGTATTAAATGTATGTATTTACAAAAAAAAGTGTATTCTATCAGTTGTCTGGTTCCCATGATACAAGCTATGTTAAGTTTGGGTCTAGATGGCGCTGTGTGAATAGTCCCCCATTATTATTATCATTAGAGTATGAAAATTTATAAGTCTTATTTATGTCATATACCCATACTAGCGGCCCGTCCCTGCTTTGCACGGGTAGCTATAAACATTCATATCATCTGAATGGACATCATCTTAACCAGAATATAAATAGCTTATAGTACTCAGGGATAGTGTAGCTTCTTTCTATTTGTATTTTTAGAATCGGAGATTATCTCCTGCATACATTAAAACAGTTTAAAACTTCATATCTTTGTATTATTTATTTATTAAGGCAGCAAACAATATAAATATTAATTTAGAAAACAGTTTTGATCTGGCTTTGAACTTAACTTTAGTGTGTTTTTCATATTTTCATTTCTCGCGCAACTAGTAGGTAATGCATTCGCGTTCCTGTGTTCCAGTTTGAAACGTGTGGTTGCCGGTGAAATTACAGGCACGTGAGACATTCCACCTTCATATCTGAGAGTTATGAGCGCATTCTGCTACTTGGGTCTTTTCGTACTTAGGTAAGGGAGGAAATAAGTCGTATTGCTTGTTATGGGCTGTGGTTACCACTTTACACCCGGTGATCCATCTTTTAGTTCCGTAACCAAATACCAAAAACAAATGTGGTAGTATGACAAAAGGATCATGTTTTTAATGAAGTCAAGATCAGTAAAATATTGTTAAAAAATTGCTAACTATTTTTAATTTCCGTTTAATATCATAATAATAAAGAATAAATAAATATTGGTGGACATTTCACACAGCGACATCTAGCCCCAAAGTAAGCTAAGAATAGCTTGTATCATGGGAACCAGGCAACTGATATACATACTTATATACTTTTCTTTTGTAAATACATACATATAATACATATTAACACCCAGACACAGAACAAACATCAATGTTACAAATGTCACATAAATGTTTGTTCTGAGTGGGGATCGAACCCACGACCTAATCGCAGAAGGTAGGGTTACTAGAACTGAGATATGAGACCAGTCAATATGGTGGGACATCTGGTGGTAACATAAAATAATCTTTCGTTTCAGTTAACCGCATCACAAGTTATGTGACGTCAGCGGGATACCGTCACACCGGAGATGTTACACGACCAGCACTGTGTGACTGCGGCTGATCAACGGAATTTGATTTGCATCAACTAACTAATGTGAGTACACCGTGGCGACACTGTAAATCATTGGCATTGAGAGCGTGGTGGTCTAGCGGTACTGACCCCTCGAGTTTCAATCCGGAGGTCGCCGGTTCAAATCCCGACGTGCACCTATGAATTTATCGATTGAAAGATTTATGTGCGCAATACCACGTTCTCAAAAGGTTGCCAGTTCAAATCCCGACGTGCACCTATGAGTTTTTCGATTGAAAGATTTATGTGCGCAATACCACGTTCTCAAAAGGTTGTCAGTTCAAATCCCGACGTGCACCTATGAGTTTTTCGATTGAAAATTTATGTGCGCAATACCACGTTCTCAAAACGGTAAAGGAAAACATCGTGAGGAAACCGACATGTCCTAGAACTAAAAATTCGAAGACATGTGTCGAGTGCACGAAAGGAGTCCTCTTTGAGGCGCACTTACAATCCTTTCACCACACTGGTTCCACAGAACCGGTGGCTCGAAGTAGAAGAATAATTGACTGGCCTCACAGCTCGGTTGGTAGTGACCCTGCCTTCTGCGCTGTAGGTTGTGGGTTCGAATCTCACCCAGGACAATCAATTGTGTGATGAACATAGGTGTTTGTTCTGTGTCTGGATGTTATATATGTATTTACATAAAATAGTATATAATTATTTCATCAGTTGTCTGGTTCCCATGATACAAGCTATGCTTAGCTTACTTTGGGGCTAGATGGCGCTGTGTGACAATGTCCACCATTATTTATCCCCTCCCCCCTGGCGCCGGTGTTCGCGCAGATGGCCCACTACCCGCAGCCGTCGTCGTTGGAGGCGGCGCTGCCGATGCTGACGCGGCCTGATCTGCGTCTCCGTCAGCAGCTCGGCGAACACCTCACCACGCTGGTGCGCCGCGAGCCTGATATAACTCAGGATATAGCCGCCCAGCTTCTGGACGCGCTGATCGCGTGGCTCAACGGTGGTAACTTTAAGGTAAGCCATTAATATACAGTTATTGAGAATAAAATAATATATGTCATATTTAAACACACATTTTGATTTATCGTAATCCTATTTTATTTATATTTACATTAAGACGATGCTATTGCTGATAATTTAAAATAATTCTAGTGTAATATTTCTACTTTTGTATTAGACTTATCTAAGTGCATACATTTATGTCGAAAGATGAAAAAAAAAAAAAAAAAAAAAAAAACAAACAGTTGGTATTAAGTTTGTTGCAAGCAAAGCAGCAGTATCAGTAAGTTTATTATTTTAGTTTTATTTATATTAATTTTCAAGCTATTATTGTCTAACCAATTTATAATGGATGTCAATGCTAAATTAATATCATTTTTAAAAGAGTCAATATTATTACATGTAATAGTTACAGTGCTGTCATCTGCAAACAGTGACATGGGTTGTTTTACAGCTCTTGGCAGGTCGTTAATGTAAACTATAAACAGTGATGGACCCAATACACTTCCTTGCGGCACGCCAATCATCGTAATGCGTTCCTCTGATTTATATATTTCGTCTCGTTGTAGAATTAATTTTTGTTATTTGTGTTATTTGTTTTCGGTTTTCTAAGAAAGATTTTATCAGTTGTAGTGAAATGCCTCTAATGCCATATGTCTCGAGTTTTTTTTATCTAAACACTGTGTTTTACATGATCGAACGCTTGGGTCATATCGCAAAAACATCTAAACTGTTTGGTGTGTTTGGATGAACAGAAGGAAGTCCGCACTAGATCCGACGATACAATTATCAATGTATCATACACACTCTGATTATTCGTCACATGTGATTGCACGCGGACTTACTCCGAAAACTGTGGACGATATCGAAAATATATCGCTCTATGTATCCACTTGAGCAGTAGAACTCTCGCCAAGTTCGTCCGGGGAAGTACTGCCACCATGCCCATTTCTGCCGCCAAGCAGTAACGCTTTTGCGTTACTGTGTTCCGGTTTGAAAGGTGTGGTTGCCGATGAAATTACAGGCACACGAGACATTCCACCTACACGTCTCAGAGTTACGGGCGCATACGTTGCGATTTGGGTCTTTTCGTACGTATTGGGGAGGAGCCAAGTCGCATCGGTTGTGATGGCTAAGTTTATCACTTAACACCAGGTGGGCCGTCGGCTCGTTCCGTAACTGTATCACATAAAAAAAGTCTGTATCTAATAGAAAACAATTTATTGTCATTTAATTGATAAGTAAACATCTTTTTTTTTCATTTCTTAAGTTTTTTTAATTATCTATTTTATATGAATCGAACCCACGATGACCCGCCACGGTCTAAAATTACTTATGGTCCAGAATAAGGATGCAAGGCTTGTCTGTAATGATTCTCAGATGTGTAGCAGTCTTGTGCCACGCGACTTGTCGAGTGTATGTAAATAAACGTCTAATACATTGTTTTAAAATAATAAGATTTTTACCGATATTAACTGGGTAAATGTATTTATATACATTATACAGGGTGTCCGGTAATGAATGGATAACCTTGAAATGGGTCTTAGTAGAACTATTGGGCATACGGAAAAAATATCAAATAAAAAAACCAAGTAGTATCATAAAAAAACAAAAAAAAACAAACAATCAAAACATCGATATTATTAAAAAAATACTTATCTTTGTTACTACTTGTTTTTTTTTATTTGTTTTTTTTCCGAATGCCCAATAGTTCTACTAAGACCCATTTCAAGGTTATCCATTCATTACCGGACACCCTGTATATGTTTGTTCTGTGTCTGGTAGTGTATTTCTTTACAAAAAAAACAGTTTAAATAAGCCACTATTCAACCTTATGGGTTACACGATCTTGGTTACGTAGACGTGACATGTGGTGAGTTCGGGAATGTATATATTTATGTTATGTTCCAGGTGGCACAAAACGGTCTAGAGGTGCTGTCCGCGCTGGTTGAGCGCATGGGCCCGGACTTCTCACATTTCGTGCCTACCGTGTTACCCCACATAATAGACAGGTAACTCCATGTTGGCTGAGGTCCTCAAATCGGTGATGGAAAACACCGTGGGGAAACCTGCACGTCCTGGAACTAAACAATTTCTAAGTCTAGTGCGCGAAAGGAGCCTCTTTGAGGCGCACTTTAATACTTTCAGTACACTGACATAGTAAGTTTACGTTGTATTTCTTTCGATCTTAAGGTCGTCTGGTAGAAATCGCTATAAGTGATAAGACCGTCGTTTTTAATTGGTGTTATGCTCAATAAAGAGTGCCCATTTCTGCCGCCAAGCAGTAACTCATTCACGTTACTGTGTTCCGGTTTGTAAGGTGTGGTTGCCGGCGAAATTGCAGGCACATGAGACATTCCACCTTCAGAGTTACGGGCGCATACGATGCGACTTGAGTCTTGTCATACCAAGTAGGGGAGGACCCAAGTCGCATCGATTGTTATGGGCCGAGGTTACCACTTAACACCAGGTGGGCCGTCAGCTCGTTCCGTATCTAAAGAGTTATGTCTGTCGACTATCGTGGTCGACGATAGCCTTATACATTATCGCTTGTCGTGAGTAGATTGCGTTGCAATGGTTAGAATGTTAGTTGATGATACGTGAAACATTAATGGCGTCTTATATCAGACGATAAATATCCCAAGACAATAAGTTCTGGTTGAGTTGCGGCCTTGGACTCTCGGAGCGCATCTGTGACTAACTTAGGAAATAATCTTTATAGGGAAATCGGTCGGAATAGGGGTGTGTTAATATGTATTTACAAATCTATACAAATACATAAAATTGGAGTGTCTGTTTGTAATATTAAAATAACCGCTTTTTACTAAGTGCATGCATATGGATGTATACACGGTACATATACCAAAACAACATTTTTTTAAATTTTTGTCTGTCTGTCTGTTTGTTCCGGCTGGATTGATTTTAACGGAACTTTCACTGGCAGATAGCTGATGTAACAAGGAGTAACTTAGGCTACTTTTCCAAGGGATAAAATAGGAGTGCGCGATAAAACCGAATTTCACGCGGACGAAGTCGCGGGCAACAGCTAGTATATATATAATACTATCAGTCATCTGGTTCCCATAGTACAAGCCATGCTTAGTTTGAGGCTGGATGGCGCTGTGTGAAATGACCGCAAATATTTATTTAACGTTATTTTATCTTTTCCAGGTTGGCAGATACAAAGGAGGGTGTGCGGCATATGGCCAGAATCTGCCTTGGCGTCCTAGGTGAATCCAGAGCGGCCCCGCCCAGGGCGTTGCTGGCGAGGTTGATGCCCGCACTCACCCACAAGGCGCCGCACACTAGGGAAGAAGCTCTAAAGTGTATACAGTCACTACTGGACACGTGAGTTTACTCTTCAGTGTATACAGTCATATTTAGACACGTAAATTTACTCTACACTGTATACAAGCATATATTAAGACACCTAAATTTACTCTCCAGTGTATGCCGGCACATTTAGAAAAGTAAATTTACTCTTCAGTGTATGCCGGCACATTTAGACAAGTAAATTTACTCTTCAGTGTATGCCGGCACATTTAGACAAGTAAATTTACTCTTCAGTGTATGCCGGCACATTTAGACACGTAAATTTACTTTTCAGTATATACAGGCACATTTAGACAAGTAAATTTATTCTGCAGTGTATGCAAGCACATTTAGACCCGTAAATTTACTCTTCAGTGTATACAGATACATTTATACACGTAAATTTACTCTTCAGTATACAGGTACATTTAGACAAGTAAATTTACTCTTCAGTGTATACAGGTACATTTAGACAATTAAATTTACTCTTCAGTGTATACAGGCACATTTAGACACGTAAATTTGCTCTTCAGTGTGTATAGGCACATATAGTAAGTTTACTCTATCCCTGGCACTAATGTATTGTTAGTTCTGCAGTAATGTAATAACATGAGTGTGTATACGACAGACACGGCGCCCAGGAGCTGCAGTTGCGCGCCGCGGTGCCCAACCTGGCCGCGCTCGTCGGGGACCCGAGCTCCGCGGTGCGGGACGCCGCCGTGCTGCTGCTCATACACGTCTACAGGCATGTCGGTGAGTGCACGCACGCACGCACGCACGCACACACACGCACACGCACGCGCAGACACACACACACACACACACACACACACACACACACGTACACGCACGCACACACAGACACAGGCACGCGCACGCACGCACGCGCAGACACACAGCAGGCACGAGCAAACACAGCAACGCGCACACACCACAGACACACACAGACACAGGCACGCGCACGCACACACAGGCATGCGCACACACACACACACACACACACACACACACACACACACACACACACACACACGCACGCGCAGACACACAGCAGGCACGAGCAAACACAGCAACGCGCACACGCGCACACACACACAGACACAGGCACGCGCACACACACACACACACGCACGCGCAGACACACAGCAGGCACACGCACACACAGGCACGCGCACGCACACACGCACACAGACACAGGCACGCGCACACACACACACACACACACAGACACAGGCACGCGCACGCACACACACACAGACACAGCCACGCGCACGCACACACACACACACACACACACACACACGCACACGCGTGCACGCAAACACGTGCACGCTAGAGCAACGCATGAAGTGAGGTAGCCGAGCTCTACTATTCATATCAGCCCTGTTCCCAGCAGTAGAAACATTATAGGCTCTTAAAGTATATAAACAGATGCAATACACACCAGAAAAACGATGACCAATGAGTTTTGACTTGGAAAATTGACCTGCGCAAAATCAGGTTCTCAAAACGGTGACGGAAAACATTGCGAAGCAACCGTCATGTTTAAAAACCGAAATTTTGAAAACTTGTGTCCATGTTAAGAAAGGAGTCTCTTCGAGGTCATTATAATCATGTCGCCACTAGGAAAAAAGACAGTATTCAATATAAATAATGTTGTTCTTGATGACTGGCGTCACTGCTCAGTTGGTAGTAACGCTGGCTTCTGCGCTGTAGGTCGTGGGTTCGATTCCTACCCAGGACAGACATTTGTGTGACGAACGTAGATGTTTGGGTGTTAATATGTATGTATTTACAAAAAAGTATATCAGTTGTGTGGTTCCCATGATACAAGCTATGCTTAGCTTACTTTGAGGCTAGATGGCGCTGTGTGACAATGTCCACCAATATTATTATTATGCATTTCAAATACGCTCTCTGTTCCAGGGGAAAGATTGAGGACGGATTTGAAAAAGAAGGAACTTCTGCCCGCAGCCAAACTGGCTCTGCTTGAGCAGAAGTTCGACGAGACGCGGGAGGCTGGCCTCTTGCTGCCCACCGGTGAGTGAGTGCCAATGTAATGGTGAAAGATTTTGATAGTTGGTTCGAATCCCGCACACGAGCACATGCACCGTGCGCTTTGCAGGCAGTACTGCTGCAGTACCCAGTACTACACGCAGGGCTGTTGTCTACACTAGAATAATAATATGCACATAATAACAGGCACATGAGACGTTACACCTTCACGTCTCAAGAGTTACGGGCACATACGATGCGACTTGGGTCTTGTGCTTAATTAGGGGTACCACCCAGCCGACGGCCCACCTGGTGTTAAGTGGTAACCTCAGCCAATAACGAGCGATGCAACTTTGGTCCTCCCCTACTAGGTACGACAAGACCCAAGTAGGATCGTATGCGCCCGTAACTCTGAGACGTGTAGGTGGAACGTCTCATGTGCCTGTAATTTCACCGGCAACCACACCTTTCATCCGGAACACAGTACAGCGTTACTGCTTGGCGGCAGAAATGGGCATTGACAGATACGCGTATCTGTATCTGTATTATGATCTGTGAACAGCGAACGCGGGAGTGGACGAGGCAGATTTCGTGGCAAGAACTAGCAAGAGAGCCATGACCATCCCGACATCCGCGCGGTCGCGGGACGGGGACAGCTCGGGCGCCGCCACGCCCGGTCAGTACTACCCTTCTACCTGTTACCCGCATCACATCTGCGCTGTACCTAGTGGGTTCGATTCCTACTTAGGACACGTTGTGCTGATGAACATAGATGTTTGGTCTGTGTTTGAGTGTACATACTGACACTCAAACACAGATTTAGAAAAAATATATAAGAATTATATCAGTTGTCTGGTTCCCATGATACAAGCTATGCTTAGCTTTGGGGCTACATGGGGCCATCTGCGCTATGTATAATGTCATCTAATGTTTATTACATATATCGTGAAGTCGTATCGCGATCTGGTATAGTGAAACTATGATCACATTTTTTTTATATAGATTTATTGTCACGATATTGTATCTTGAATTTTGTATCACGATTCTCGGCGATCATGTTTTGTTTATTATCTTGTCAAAAATAATGTTATCTTGATATCATCATTACTCTTGAATACTTTGAGCTTCATTAATTCACTGAGAATTACATTTTTCCAATTTTTGGTACGTATTTCTGGTCTGTAGGAAATTCTTTAATTGACTTATAACTTTATTAGAATTGATTGGCCTTTGAAATGACTGGCCTCATAGCTCAGTTGGTTAGTAGCCCTACCTTCTGTGCTGTAGGTCGTGGGTTCGATCCCCACTCAGGACAAACATTTATGTGACATTTGTAACATTGATGTTTGTTCTGTGTCTGGGTGTTAATATGTATTATATGTATTTACAAAAGAAAAGTATATAAGTATGTATATCAGTTGTCTGGTTCCCATCATACAAGCTATGCTTAGCTTACTTTGGGGCTAGATGGCGCTGTGTGAAATGTCCACCAATATTATTATTATTGATCTCAACTTTTTTCTTTATTTTCCCGATTTCACAAATTTTATATGTCATTTTACGCGAAAAGTGCTTTCGTATAAAACCAAATATAGTTGTGTATGTATTCGAAATACCTACATATAAAATTAACAAAGTAATTATTAGCTAAAATTAAATTGTTACAATTTGAAATAATTCATATAAATTTAATTTATAACAGCTTACAACTTTTGACCATAAATAGGTACCAAAAATTAATTTAAACTAAAATTTAATCTATCTCTAACATTTTAATTCTCTTGTTTCCTCCATGTACTACCTCTGGACCCGCACCACTAAAACTTCATCGGAATGGACTAACGACTGACGTGGATTCACTCAATCAATCAATCAAACTCTCATACAAAACAAAATAATCATATTGTACCGAATACTCCTAAAAAAATCCACAAATTCACACTTTCTCGACCACTTCACCACTTGCATCAAAACTTCACCACTTGCATCAAAACGTCACCACTTGCATCAAAACTTCACCACTTGCAACAAAACGTCACAAACGTCACTACTCGCATCAAAACGTCACATTGAAACGTCACCACTCGCATCAAAACGTCACCACTTGCATCACTTGCATCAAAACGTCACATCGAAACGTCACCACTCGCATCAAAACGTCACCACTTGCATCAAAACGTCACCACTTGCATCAAAACTTCACCACTTGCAACAAAACGTCACAAACGTCACTACTCGCATCAAAACGTCACATTGAAACGTCACCACTCGCATCAAAACGTCACCACTTGCATCACTTGCATCAAAACGTCACATCGAAACGTCACCACTCGCATCAAAACGTCACCACTTGCATCAAAACGTCACCACTTGCATCAAAACTTCACCACTTGCAACAAAACGTCACATCAAAACGTCACCACTCGCATCAAAACGTCACATTGAAACGTCACCACTCTCATCAAAACGTCACCACTTGCATCACTTGCATCAAAACGTCACATCGAAACGTCACCACTCGCATCAAAACGTCACCACTTGCATCACTTGCATCAAAACGTCACATCGAAACGTCACCACTCGCATCAAAACGTCACATTGAAACGTCACCACTCTCATCAAAACGTCACCACTTGCATCACTTGCATCAAAACGTCACATCGAAACGTCACCACTCGCATCTAAACGTCACCACTTGCATCACTTGCATCAAAACGTCACATCGAAACGTCACCACTCGCATCAAAACGTCACCATTCGCATCAAAGCAGTGTGTGAAGTGCCCAAGCGCACAGTGGCTGGTTTGTACAGTGTACCGTCAGCCAGTCGGAAACCACCGCCGCCAACCAAGATGACCAGCGCTGGAAGTGGTGAGTCAATTAGACATCAGTCACCGACTGATGTGCTAGGGTCGATTCCCGGCCGGTGCAATGTTTAAACATTGATTACTTTGTTTTGTGTTACTTTAAGTCTTTCACTCACTTCAGTAGTCTGTAGAGCTGTGTTATTTGATGGTTTGATTTCAAGCAGTTGTATGCAATATAAATAATAATATTTAACGTAAGGTCACGCATACTTATCGCTAAGTTTGACGCGTGTTCAGTCCCTATCCGACTTTCCATGGAAGAACAGACAGAAACCCCTAAAGGGCTTCCTCTTTTTTGGCGAGCACTATCCTTGTAACAATCTGAATACTTAGATCTATTTTACATATATGACTACATAACTGCGTTGTACTACCATTATGCAGGCCGTTACTCCTTTCCCCCCCTCTTTTATGTGACGTCCCATTCCCCCCCCTAACAATTAGTTTGTTTGACAGTGTCGTCGGGGCTGTGCGGGGGTGGGGGCGCGGGCGCGGGCGAGGCGGGCGCGGGCGCGGTCTCGACGGAGGCGTTCGAGGCGGCGTTCGCGGCGAGCGCGCCCGCCGCCGTGTACGGCGCGCGCGGACTCGACGATATGTGCCGGCACGCGGCCGCGCTGTTGCAGGACAGGAGCGCTGATTGGGAGAAGCGCGTTGATGCTGTACGTACCACCACAGTTGCATGCACGTCACATTATACAGGGTGTCCGGTAATGAATGGATAACCTTGAAATGGGTCTTAGTAGAACTATTGGGCATTCGGTAAAAAATATCAAATAAAAAAACCCAAGTAGTATCAAAGATATGTATTTTTTAAATAATATCGATGTTTTTTTTTTTTTGTTTTTGTATTATTTTTTTGATACGAAACATTATTTATACATTTTTCAGTTTTAAAACATTACAATATAGAAGAATAACTTCTTTGAAACTGGAAGCAAAAGCTTTGTGATACTCTTTTACCAGACTTCATGATTCAACAACACCTTAATTAGTACTTCTGTGTTGCAGCTACTAAATACTGGCATTAGCTCAGTTGGTAGTAGCCTTCTGCGCTGTTGGTCGTGGGTTCGATTCAAACTCGGGATGAACATTTGAGTGACTAACATAGGTGTTTGTTGTGTGTCTGGGTGGTGATAATTATTATAACAAAAAAGTATTTAAGTATGTATATCAGTTGTCTAGTTCCCATGATACAAGCTATGCTTACTTTGGGGCTAGATGGCGCTGTGTGATATGTCCACCAATATTTATTTAATTAAAATACGTCCCAGCCATAGTAATATATTACTTTAGTAATCAATGGATTCGTCCTTAGCTGAGGAAGATTCGTTCCCTGCTCGCGGCCAACGTACACACACAGTATCCGGCTGAGTTCTCCGCGCATTTGAAAGACCTGTCTGTGCCGTTTCTCGTCGTTATCAAGGATCTCAGGAGTCAGGTACCGTATTTATACATTTTTTTTTTTTAATGTAAATCAGTTACGGAACGAGCCGACGGCCCACCTGGTGTTAAGTGGTAACGGCCCATAACAACTGATGCGACTTCAGTCCTCCCCTACTAGGTACGACAAGACCCAAGTCGCATCGTGTGCGTCCGTAACTCTGAGACGTGTAGGTGGAATGTCTCATGTGGCTTATTTCACCGGTAACCACACCTTTCAAGCCGGAACACAGTTATGCGAATGCTTCACTGCTTGGCGGCAGGAATGGGCATGGTGGCAGTACTTCCCCGGACGAACTTGGCGAGAGTTCTACTGCTCTTGATTAAAAATTTAATAACTTGGCTACATTTTTAGTTGTTTTTAAAACCTTTTTTTTTTCAAAAAATAACTTGCCGAGTTAGAGGAAAATAACCTTGTCGTCCTACTAGAACAAGATTAGATATATATGCCTTTCAAATTTTACTAAAGTAACTTTTCGAATTTCAATTAAATAACTGGCCAAATGTTATTATACTTTTAAACCAATTTGCGCCAAAAACACTTTTTTTTTTTCAAAAACACTATAAGTCTGCGAGAAGAACTTTGCTTGGTGGCATCAAACGGGTGTCTTAATATATACAGGGTGTCCGGTTATGAATGGATAACCTTGAAATGGGTCTTAGTAGAACTATTGGGCATTCGGAAAAAAATATCAAATTAAAAAAAGCAAGTAGTATCAAAGATATGTTTGTTTTTGTTTTGATACTACTTGGTTTTTTTTATTTGATATTTTTTTCCGAGTGCCCAATAGTTCTAGTAAGACCCATTTCTAGGTTATCCATTCATTACCGGACACCCTGTATAATGTGTTATATATATAATTAATATCCATGTATATTGTTTCCAGGTTGTCCGCGAAGCGTGTATTACCATCGCCCATATGGCCAAAGTGCTCCGGAACAAGATTGAACAATTCAGCCTGTACATACTACAGGAGCTAATCAACCTGATACAGAACGCTGCCAAGGTATGTCCAGTCTCTAATGTCCCTCCGCAGCGGGATATCTCTCTCCAGAGAAATTTGTCAATAGGTTTGCATATGTAGTATCATACAAACCTTGAATGTACCCACTGCAGAGACAGGCCTATTCGTGAACAGCGATAGTGGATTTTTAATGCCTAATTGTTGTTGATATGTATTATATGTATGGATTTACAATAAAAGGATACAATTATATCAGTTGTCTGGTTCCCATGATACAAGGTATGCTTAGCTTACTTTGGGGCTAGCGCCATCTAGATGGCGCTGTGTGAAATGTCAAGTATTTATTTATTTGTTCATATTAAGTGACTGTCCATAATTGCAATACGAGTTAAGTCTACCGTTACTAAAGTATGGTGAGATAAAAATCGCATTTAAAGTAGCAGTAGGTCTTGTGCTAATTTCTTCCGGAGAAGTACTACCACCATACCTGGTAATCTACCGCCAAGCAGTGATGCACTCGTGTTGCTGTGTTCCCGTGGAAGGGAGTGGGTGCCGGTGAAATTGCAGCCGCATGAGACGTAACATCCCCGTCTCGGGGTGATGGACGCAACGCAATGCGACTTGAGTCATCTCGTACTATGGAGAGGACTTAAGTGGTATTGCTATTGTCTATGGGCGGCGGTTACCACTTAACATCAGGTGGACCGTCTGCTCGTTTGACTTCAGTTACGAGAGCGTGGTGGTCTAGCGGTACTGACCCCCGAGTTTCAATCCGGAGGTCGCCGGTTCAAATCCCGACGTGCACCTATGAGTTTTTCGATTGAAAGATGAGCAATACCACGTTCTCAAAACGGTGAAGGAAAACATCGTGAGGTAACCGACATGTCGTAGAACTAAAAATTCGAAGACATGTGTCGAGTGCACGAAAGGAGTCCTCTTTGAGGCGCACTTACAATCCTTTCACCACACTGGTTCGACAGAACCGGTGACTCGAAGAAGACAATGTAAGAAGTAAAATTCAACATTGTTCCCAGGTGGTGTCGTCTGCGGGCACGGTGTGCGTGCGCTACATTGTAATGTTCGTGCACTCGCCGAGGCTGGTGCCCGTCATAGTCAATAACATGACCGCGCACAAGTCCAAGGAGATCCGTTCCACGCTCAGGTATACAACACCAGCCAGCGTGCTGCCAGTTCGAGTCCCGACGTGTGCATCTAAGAGTTATTTTTTTAACTTGATATGTTTATATACAAGAAGAGCAGTAGAACTCGCCAAGTTCATCCGGGGAAGTACTGCCACCAAGCCCATTTCTGCCGCCAAGCAGTGACGCGTTCGCGTTACTGTGTTCCGGTTTGAAAGGTGTGGTTGCCGGTGAAATTACAGGCACATGAGACATTCCATCTACACGTCTCATAGTTACGGGCGCATGCGATGCGACTTGGGTTTTGTCGTACCTTGTAGGGGGACCCAAGTCGCATCGGTTGTTATGGGCAGAGGTTACCACTTAACACCAGGTGGGCCGTCAGCTCGTTCCGTAACTACATAACATAAAAAAAAAAATACAAAGATATCTATTAATTACTGTTTTATAAAAGATATCTTTGTTTCCATTCTATAGTATTCAGTATGTTTGTGGACCGTGTCCGTGACCTCACCTGTGGGCCTTGCCTGAAAACCAGCGCTGCGCTCTCTTTTAGTGTGCAGCAGTATGCTGAGACAGGGACCCTTTTTGCCAACTCAACATATTCCTCCTACGTTATGAGTTGTGTCTGACGATATTGTTTTTAGCTATTAATATGTGTGTTGTTTTTGCAAAATAAATACTCTTTCTTTCTTCTTTCTTTCCTTATATATGCCATACCACATTCTAAGTGATGTTCTGAAAACTGACAGGGTTTGAACAGGCGTCCAACTTAGCGATAAGCACGCGTGACCTTACGTTTCCAAGCCATTTCTTTATGAATTCTATGGAAATAAAGTTTTTGACTTTGTTTGAATCATCGTGAGGAGGAAATGTCGTAGAAACATTTTGCGGGTAGATGGTGCTTTGTGAAAATTGTCTTAAGTGTCTTAGTTGATAATGTTGCGACTTTTATATCATCTTAATAAGTATGAATGTGTTTGCAGCGATGTATTGGTGCTGTTGCTGGACAAATGGTCTACGCAAGCGATAGAAAAGCAGCAGCAAGCCGTCCGGGACGCGATAAGGAAGGCCTGCGTTGACGCCGACAGCACCGCTAGGACCTCGGGCCGCAGGTAACGTCCCTTTTTTTATGTTATTTAGTTACGGAACGAGCCGACGGCCCACCTGATGGTAAGTGGTAACCTCGGCCCATAACAACCGATGCGACTCGGGACCTCCCCCACTAGGTACGACAATGCCCAAGTCGCATCGTATGCGCCCGTAACTATAATAATAATAATAATAATAATAATAATTTAATTCAGAAAAAACTTTCCATAGAACACAGTACATAGCACACAGTAGGTACAATAAAAATGAATAGAGTACAATAGAAATTTAAAATAAATTGAAATTAAAATAATGTCATAAATTTATAAAACTAAAACCAATTAAAATTACATTGCAAACAAATTTAAATCTACTTCACTATTATAATCAACTATGAGACGTGTAGGTGGAATGTCTCATGTACCTGTAATTTCACCGGCAACCACACCTTTCAAACCGGAACACAGAAACGCGAACGCGTTACTGCTTGGCGGCAGAAACGGGCATGGTGGCAGTACTTCCCCGGACGAAATTGGCGAGTTCTACTGCTCTTAAAATCTGATGCAAGTGTACGACGCAGCCGATCGAGAAGCGGCAGCGGGCCGTCCGGTACGCCGTTAGGAAGGCCTGTTACAATAGAGATAGATAGGTAACATCAGGACGAAAGCTGTATTATCTATACAAATAAATAAAATTGGAGTGTCTGTTTGTAATATTAAAATAATCGCTTTTTACTAAGTGCATATACACGGCACATATACTTAAACAACTTCTTTTACAATTTTTGTCTGTCTGTTTGTTCCGACTAATCTCTGAAATGGCTTTACCGATTTTGACGCGACTTTCACTGGCAGATAGCTGATGTAACAAGGGGTAACTTAGGCTACATTTCCGACGGGTAAAATAGGGGTGCGTGATAAAATCTAATTCCACGCAACGAAGTCGCGAGCAACAGCTAGTTATTTAAACCCAAATGTACACTTAGTGAGCAATAAAAATATCTTATCTTATCTTACATCAGAGCGTTTGCGGCGTACAAGCGTCACTTCCCCGACGATGCGGAGGCACTGTTCAACCGGCTGGACTCGGCCGCGCAGAAACAAATAGAACGGGAGAGGAACCTCGGCGAGAGGAACCTCGGGAGTGTCGATAGTCTCCACCGCGCGGGGGCAGGTACTACTCTACCGTGCACTGCCTAGGCTGAACCCATCCCCATCCCGGAGCCCATCATGGCTTACATCCTCACACAGTGCCGAGCGAAGTCACTTCCACGATATGTAGGATATCTTAAGGCTATGGTTTCCTACATCTACACCGAAAGCTCGGGCTCATCGTGAGAGAGCAAGCCTGTAAATAATAATAAGCCGCATGGTGCGCTTGTGTCGCCTGATACTGATGCAATAGAGGCTTCTGAACCCTCTTGCCTTTACTGGCCGTAGAGAGCGGCAATTCACCCCCCGCCCGCCTTAAACATTATTCATGGGACAGTATGGGCAGGCACCAAGTCTCATTGTAATAGCCAAGTAGCCAAGCAATTAAGTGTTCAACCGCATAGCCTGGATTTCTCCAGAATATCTTATATGTTTACCATCTACCCTCCCCCTTTCCATAAACCCCCCATATGAAACATGCCTCTTGGTGTTGGCTTCGGCTGCAATAACACCTTTTAAAGGACTGAGATACAAGCCGAGATACAATGAATAGGAGTAATAGTAATGTACATTTCTTTTCAAATCCATGACTCCTGTGTGTATATATATTACAGAAAGGAGAACCATTACTAGTCCCAGAAGTCCATCTACGAGTGTATCAGGTCAGTATAATATAATAATAATGTTATTTTCGTCAAGTTTTGTATTTTTCATTGAATTAGATTGTATTTATCTGAAAATAATCTCAAAAGGAATTAGTATAGTCTAGATATCATCTGTTTTCCCCACAATAAGATAACGTATGTCATAACACTTGCGAAAATAACAAATAATAATGATTTTATTTTCGTTTCTTTGCGTGATACTGACATGAAAAATTTAATGTTTTCATTACTAACTTGATCTTTTCTTTCCACGCTGACACGGACCGGTTTGTTTCTTCTATATATATATGTATTTGTGTTTGTGTGTGTGTGTGTGTGTATATAATATATCGTATATTTGTTTATATACAAAGCTTCCACGGAAAACCTTGTGTCGGGAGTGAGTCGTTCAAATTCGCTAAGGAGACGTCGCGCGTCGCAGGAACGACCGCCCGTCTCGCACATACCCGTCGCCATGAGAGGTCATTCATACATTCACTCACTCACTCACTCAATCACTCATTCACTCACTCGCTCAGTTATGCACGCAGGCACGTCCGCATTGAGTTATTAATTTGTCGCAGATAAGTTAGATTCATTCTGTCGGTCGCTCGATCATTCACTCACTCATTTAATCATTCGCTCACTCACTCACGCGCTCGGCACTGATATAATAATTTATCGTAGATAAGTTCGTTTGATTCATTCATTCATTCACCCACTTATTCACTGCCCGTCAATAATGCGATAATATGCATACGTCTCATTAATTTATTAAAAAATTTATTAATTGCGATAGTAAATTAAAAATATTAAAATATGTTTTTTTTATGAAAAATTTCCTATCGCTTCGAATAAAATATTGTGCATTATTCACTCATTCACCCTTCACTTATATATTTGTTCACTCAACGGTCGGGCACTTGAAGGGTTTTGTAAATCAAAAAGAAGCATGCGAATATTAATTTGTTTAATTTCCTTGTAATTTCTTTATTTATTCTTAAATTTTTGTAATTGACTGGCCTCACAGCTCATTTGGTAGTGACCCTGCCTTCTGCGCTGTGGGTCTTGGGTTCGATTCCCACTCAGGACAAACATTTGTATGACGATAGATGTTTGTTCTTTGTCTGGGTGTCAATATCTACTATGTATATGTATGTATTTCCAAAAAAGTATGTATATCAGTTGTCTGGTTCCCATGACACAAGCTATACTTAGCTTACTTTGGGGCTAGATGGCGCTGTGTGACAATGTCCACCAATATATATTTAACTACAGTATCTTTTTTTATGGTTTTTAGATATCCATCTTGTGTAACAAAAAATTAGTAAAATGCTGCTACTATAGTCATTACCGTCTCCGAGTTAGATGCACTCATGTTGCCATGTTTCCGGTTCGAAAAGTGTCGGTGCCGGTGAAATTACAGGCACGTGAGACGTTCCATCATTTTGTTAACGCTCGATTATCTACCCATCAGATTTTTGGAACTGGGCTTTGAATGAAATCGATACTTACGCAGTAAAATCTAAATAAAACTACATCACTGCTTGCCGGCAGATTACCAGGTGTGGTGGCAGTACTTCTCCGGACGAACTTGGCACAAGTTCTACTGCTACTTTGGTTTCTTTTCGCACCACACGTGTTCGATGGGTTATCACCTATGGACGCGAGCAGCGTGGACCCCCAAATGTTTACTATCAATGATTACTATTGTCCCCCGTTCTCCCCCCGAGCAGACCGTTCGCCGGGCGGCGCGGCGCGCTCCGTGTCGGCGGTGGACGCGGCGGCGGCGCAGCGCGCACGCGCACGCGCACTCTACTCCCACATGAGCCGCGCCAAGCTCGCCGGACCCACGCCCACCCTCCGTAAGTGTGTGTTGACTGGCCACATAGCTCAGAAAGTAAATAAACTAAGGTTGGTTGCTATTCTACGCATCGAATGGATAGGAAAAGGACGCAAAAAAAATTTTGGGGGTAGACTGGAAAGTTTTGCCACCGACGATTCGGCCCGTATAACCGTAAGGTTGGTAGGGCCATGGGAGGTAGTGGGTTGGCCATATTAGCTCAGTTGGTAGTAACTCTACCTTCTGCGCTGTAGGTCACGGGTTCGATTACCAAGTACAAACAGTTGTGTGATAAATAGTTTGTTCTGTGTCTGGGTGTTAATATGTATGTATTTACAAAGAAGTATATATGTAATATATCTGTTGTCTGGTTCGCATAGTACAAGCTATGCTTAGTTTGGGGCTAGATGGCGCTGTGTTATAGGCTATTTTTAGATTTCCAGCCGTAAATACTTAGCTCAACCCGTGCGAAGCCGGGACGGCCCGATAGTTCAACGCTATAACAGCAGGAGAAGGAATCAGAAATCGGACCGTATTTTAGAACCCATCAAACGATATTATGTATGACTTTAAAATTGGAAGTGGTCGTCGCTACGCCGCCATACATACATACATACATACACGTACGAATTGAACTTTACTGCTGTTCATAAACCCTATTATAATTAATTATTGAACTCATGTGGACAGTAATTAGTGAGTGATGTAATGTTTCAGAACTGTTGTGTATGCATACAAATTCAAAAACATTACACATAAATACTTTGTAATTTTAGATAACTTTTACACGATATACGAAGGGCCATGGAATACTTTAAACAGTGTCTAAAGTTACAAATGTTTTTACAAGAAATTATAAAACAAAAGTTTCTAATATGGTAAACTCCAAAATATGCAAACTGCTCTTTCAAAAATACTAAGTAATGTTTTTGAATTTCAGCCTCTGCGTTCTACCACGAAGATTAAAATATATAAATGAAGATTAGCTGTAATTAGGAATTAATTAAATGTAAATAATTATAAATATTTCTACATGCTCACGGAAGAGGGGGAAATTACTCAGCAAGGTATACAAAAGTAGTTTTTTTTCGGTATATGTATATTATATTCGTTCATACAATCATTTTATTATTTAATTTTCTGTACTTTTGATGGCAGCTTTCTTAATTTTTGATGTGAAACATCTATAGCCGCACGTAAAACCGATTTCTGGCGTGGCGACGCATGCCGTGGCGACGCGTCGCCACGGCATGCGTTGCATATTACTTTTACAAAATAATGTCGATGTTTCACATCTGCCAGGCGTCCCGTGACGGCTCTTTTTTTTAATAATATATTTAGTAATTGTATTATTAAAATTTAGAAATGACTGAAATATTTTTGTTGCATTTAAACTTGACAGGGCAAAATTACATTACAAAAATCACAAATTTTGGAATTATGTGGATGGAGTTGTAATATCATAATAATATTCTTAGAAAATAACTAAAATTAAAACTAGATTTTTAAATATATATTTTTTATACAAATGTGTAAAACCATGTGTCATTAATTATTAATAGTAAGTAGTCTAAAGTACAAAACAGCAATAATATAAATGACGATAATGTATGTATGTACATATTTGGAATCAGTTCTGAACTTTCATCAGTGCATTTCATACAATTATTCAGTTTTCATTTAGCTATCCATTAGTTTTACAACTGGGAATGGGCTAACAAATTATAAATAAGCATTCTTTATAAAAACATCAGTTAAATCATCAAAATATCAGTTGGCAAGTATATACCAGATGAAAGCATCTGGTATATACTTGCCAACTGAGCCATGAACGGATGTGTTCGTTACAACGGGTGCGTTCGTTACGAGTGGGTTCGTTACAACGAGTGCGTTCGTTAAAACGAGTGTGGTCGTTACAACGATTGCGTTCGTTACAACGAGTGCGTTCGGTACAACGAGTGTGTTCGTTCCAGCTCGCGCGAAGCGATCGCCGAGCACAGGCGGCGGCAACGTGCCGCCCAGCCCCGAACGGACGGTCGGCAGGTCGCGATCCCGACCCGGAGTCTCGCAGTCAACGCGTAAGTTTACATGGAGGAATAATGTCTAGTAGTCTATCTATGTCTAGTCCGTTTCTACAAAGTACAGCAGTCCGTTAGATCTGGGAGCTGCTCTAAGTCCCGGTCTCACAAACAACGCAATATGGTCGGTGGTTGCAGAATACAGCCAGAAGCACAGTGCCTAACATACAGCCCCAGCCTGACTCGCGCAGTCCTAGGACTCGTTGTTCGCTTTCAACAGGCGGACTACCGTGTGACCGTACCACACCGAGTAACCTAGCTAAGAAGCTTACAAATGTTTCTAAGTACGTTTGAATGATAAACGGAATTTTGAAGGAGTACAGTCTGCCTCTGATGTTGACACTGTAACGAGAGTGGACTCGCTTTCAATCTACCACTGGTGCCAGATTCTTATCGTTAAACGTAGGCCCCCGAGCGACGTGAGCCCCCAAGCGACGTGGGACCCCAAAAACAATAAATATTTTCATCGCGTATAATATTTTCATGAGATCAACTCATTGGCTCCCGCTGTGGCTGTTTCAGCCGGTGACCTTGGTACTATTTACCAAAAAAAGTATATAAGTTGTTTATTATATTCGTAAAGTACGATCTATGCTTAGTTCGGGACAATGTGAAGCTGTGTGAAATGTCCACTAATATATCAGTTGTCTGGTTCCCATGACACAAGCTATGCTTAGCTTACTTTAATGCTAGATGGCGCTGTGTGAAATGTCCACTAATATTATTATGTAATCTTCCACATGGAGGGTCGGATAGGGTTTGAACAGGCATCAAACTTATCGATAAGTACGCGTGACCTTATGTTTTGAATATTGACGTTTCCAAGCCATTTCTTTATGAATTCTATGGAAATAAAGTTTTTGACTTTGATTTTTTTTATATTTACTAAACTTATATTATTATTTATTTATTTATTTATTTATTTATCTATGGCAGCTACGTCACGCTCATCGTCGCCATCGTCGCGCAGCGGCGCCGTGTCGCTGGCGAGCGCGCGCCGGCGGCCCTCCGGCATCCCGCGCTCCCTCGCCGGCTCGCGGGAGACCAGCCCCACCAGGTAAATCAGTTATATGTAAGTTTCAAGTTGTGAAACCAAACAACAATTAAAAGCTTCAGTAAAACACAATGTGTATCGTTGTGGTAACAGGAGCAGCGGCGGCAGGTCGAACAGTGGTGCGCTGAGACGTCGCGACTCCGCCGAGAGGACGACGCCGTGCCGCGCGCCCGCCGCCAGCCTGCGCCTGCTGCAGCAGACGCGCGACGCGGAGGGCACGCTGCGGGTCAGTGCACACCGACACACACTGGCTCACCGTCACTCACTGGCTCCCTGTCACTCGCTGGCTCGCTGTCACCCACTGGCTCGCTGTCACTCACTGGCTCCCTGTCACACACTGGCTCCCTGTCACTCATTTGCTCCCCGTCACTCACTGGCCCACCGTCACTCACTGGTTCACCGTCACTCACTGGCTCACTGTCACTCACGGGCCCACCGTCACTCACTGGCTCCCTGTCAATCACTTGCTCCCCGTCATTCACTGGCTCCCTGTCAATCACTTGCTCCCCGTCACTCACTGGCCCACCGTCACTCACTGGTTCACTGTCACTCACTGGCTCCCGTCACTCACGGACTGACTGCCACTCGCTGGCTCACTGTCACTCACTGGCTCCCTGTCACCCACTGGCCCACCATCACTCGCTGACCTGGTGTCACTACATACGTTACAGAAACATGACCTCATTGCTCCGCAGTTAGCCCATTGCCATGCCCATTTCTACCGCCAAGCAGTGACGCATTAGCGTTACTGTGTTCCGGTTTGAAAAGTGTGGTTGCCGGTGAAATTACAGGCACACGAGACATTCCACCTACACGTCTCAGAGTTACGGGCGCATACGATGCGACTTGCGTCTTGTCGTACCTAGTAGAGGAGGACCGAAGTCGCATCGTTTGTTATGGGCCGAAGTAGGCTACTGCGGTTCTCAAGTCCTCCATTTTTTTTATGTCATGTGTGGCGGCCCACCTGATGTTAAGTGGTCGCCGCCACCCATGCACAACAGTAATACAACTCAAGTCGCATTGCGTTGCGTCCATCACCCCGAGACGGGGATGTTACGTCTCATGCGGCTGCAATATCACCGGCACCCACTCCCTTCCACGGGAACACAGCAACACGAGTGCATCACTGCTTGCCGGCAGATTACCAGGTGTGGTGGCAGTACTTCTCCGGGCAAACTTTGCACAAGTTCTACTGCTACTTTGGGTTGCTCTATTCGCACCACCCGGGGGACACGTGTAGGGATTCAAAAGGTTACCTACGGACGCGAGTAACACTGTTTTTACAATATTTTTTCACTGGCCTCATAGCTCAGTTGGTTAGTAACCCTGCCTTCTGCGCTGTAGGTCGTGGATTCGATTCCCACCCAGGACAAACATTTATGTGACGTTTGTAACATTGATGTTTGTTCTGTGTCTGGGTGTTAATATGTATTTACAAAAGAAAAGTATATCAGTTGTCTGGTTCCCAAGCTATGCTTAGCTTACTTTGTGGCTAGATGGCGCTGTGTGATATGTCCACCAATATTTATTTTTGACATTTGTTCTGATTGCAGAGCCCTGAGGAAACGTCTGCGTACGAGAGCCGCGGCAGAGACGACGACTCGGAGGCGTCCAGCGTCTGCTCGGAGCGGAGCCTTGACTCTTACAGGCGACACGATGTGAGTGCCATTTGTACATTATACATGTCTTGATACTTGATTCTTGATCAGCTCATTTGGTCGTAAGTTTGCCTTCTGCGCAGGTCGTGGGTTTGATTCCCATCTAGAAAATATGTGTGTTACAATCTGTATAAATAAAAATTAATAGCTAAATTTCTTGCTAAACTCGAGAACGAGAGGTCCAAAAATTTTTTTTTTTAATATTGTTCATTTCAATTAAAGTCACTGGCTCTCCCGAACCGGTGTGGTAAAATGATTTTAAGTGCGCCTCAAAGAGGCTCCTTTCGTGCACTCGACGCATGTCTTCTAATTTTTAGTCCTAGGACATGTTGGTTTTCCTTCACCGTTTTGAGAACGTGGTATAGCGCACATAAATCTTTCAATCGAAAAACTCATAGGTGCACGTTGGGATTTGAAACGGCGACCTCCGGATTGAACCTCGGGGTCAGTACCACTGGACCACCACGCTCTCGATAGACCAGTACACTCATTTTTTAACTGGCCTCACAGCTCAGTTGGTTAGTAACCCTATCTTCTGGCGCTGTAGGTAGTGGGTTCGATACCCACTCAGAATAAACATTTATGTGACATTGATGTTTGTTCTGTGTCTGGGTGTTAATATGTATTATATGTATGTATTTACAAAAGAAAAGTATATAAGTATATATATCAGTTGTCTGGTTCCCATGATACAAGCTATGCTTAGCTTACTTTGGGGCTAGATGTGACAATATCCACCATTATTTATTTAATCCATTTAGTCCACCACACTGGTTTCTAGCGTGCTCATGAACTGTATTAGTAACGGTTGAAAAGTAATAATTTACTTACGAGTTTAATTCCGGGGAAGATTGGTGTCCCATTCTTCCCCATCGAGGGTCGGATAGGGTTTGAACACGCATCAAACTTATCGTTAAGTACGCGTGACCTTATGTTTTGAATATTGACGTTTCCAAGCCATTTCTTTATGAGTTCTATGGAAATAAAGTTTTTGACTTTGACTTTGACTTTGAGTTGACGTGGGAGTCACGCGTGTTGGTTGTGTTGCAGAGTGTGTCGTGGGGTGGCGCGGGGAGGGCGTGGGCGGGCGTCTCGCCGCCACCGCCCCCGCCCCCCGACGACATCATCGCTCTATGCGGCAGCACCAACTGGACCGAGCGCAAGGACGGACTCATGCATCTGGTACATACATACATATTGTTATTTGCTTCACAATTTGAAACTTACTTGTAACTTTTACAGGGTGTCCGGTAACGAATGGATAACCTTGAAATGGGTCTTGGTAGAACTATAGGGCATTCGGAAAAAAAATATCAAATATAAAAAAAAACCAAGTAGTATCAAAGATATGTATTTTTTAAATAATGTGTGTAAAATGTGTGATGTAAATATGTGGCACACGAGACATTCCACCTATACTTCTCAGAGTTACGGGCGCATACGTTGCGAATTGGGTCTTGTACCTGACCCGAGCCGCATCGCTTGTTATGGGCTGAGGTTACCACTTAACACCAGGTGGGCCATCAGCTCGTTCTGTAACTGAATTACATAATATAAACATACGTTAATATGATTGGTTACAGGCCAACTATCTGAACAGCGGTCGTCTGCTGACGGACGAACAGCTGCGGCGGCTCACCGAGCTGCTGAACAAGATGTTCGTGGACGCGCACACCAAGGTTTTCTCGCTGCTGCTGGACGCGGTGTGCGAGCTGCTCCTCGTGCACTGGCATCAGCTCAAGGACTGGCTCTACCAGCTCATGTTCCGGTGAGATGGAGAGAAAGGAAACCCTCTTTTAGGGGGTCTCTTGTTCTACCCTATGGAAGGTGCTGAACAAGATGTTCGTGGACGCGCACACCAAGGTTTTCTCGCTGCTGCTGGACGCGGTGTGCGAGCTGCTGCTCGTGCACTGGCATCAGCTCAAGGACTGGCTCTACCAACTCATGTTCTGGTGAGATGGAGAGAAAGGAAACCCTCTTTTAGGGGGTCTCTTGTTCTACCCTATGGAAGGTGCTGAACAAGATGTTCGTGGACGCGCACACCAAGGTTTTCTCGCTGCTGCTGGACGCGGTGTGCGAGCTGCTGCTCGTGCACTGGCATCAGCTCAAGGACTGGCTCTACCAGCTCATGTTCCGGTGAGATGGAGAGAAAGGAAACCCTCTTTTAGAGGGTCTCTTGTTCTACCCTATGGAAGGTGCTGAACAAGATGTTCGTGGACGCGCACACCAAGGTTTTCTCGCTGCTGCTGGACGCGGTGTGCGAGCTGCTGCTCGTGCACTGGCATCAGCTTAAGGACTGGCTCTACCAACTGATGTTCCGGTGAGATGGAGAGAAAGGAAACCCTCTTTTAGGGGGTCTCTTGTTCTACCCTATGGAAGGTGCTGAACAAGATGTTCGTGGACGCGCACACCAAGGTTTTCTCGCTGCTGCTGGACGCGGTGTGCGAGCTGCTGCTCGTGCACTGGCATCAGCTCAAGGACTGGCTCTACCAGCTCATGTTCCGATGAGATGGAGAGAAAGGAAACCCTCTTTTAGAGGGTCTCTTGTTCTACCCTATGGAAGGTGCTGAACAAGATGTTCGTGGACGCGCACACCAAGGTTTTCTCGCTGCTGCTGGACGCGGTGTGCGAGCTGCTGCTCGTGCACTGGCATCAGCTCAAGGACTGGCTCTACCAACTGATGTTCCGGTGAGATGGAGAGAAAGGAAACCCTCTTTTAGGGGGTCTCTTGTTCTACCCTATGGAAGGTGCTGAACAAGATGTTCGTGGACGCGCACACCAAGGTTTTCTCGCTGCTGCTGGACGCGGTGTGCGAGCTGCTCCTCGTGCACTGGCATCAGCTCAAGGACTGGCTCTACCAGCTCATGTTCCGGTGAGATGGAGAGAAAGGAAACCCTCTTTTAGGGGGTCTCTTGTTCTACCCTATAGAAGGTCGGATAGGGTTTGTCCACTTCTAGAAGGCCGTACACTTTATTATATTAAAATCTATGTTTACAACTCCTTAATGTTAGTTTTACGTCCAGTTAAGTGGACCTATAAAAAAAAAAACAGGCGTCAAACTTGCGACGCGTGATTTTATGTTTTGAATATTGACGTTTCCATTTCGTTTGAATTGTATGGAAATAGTTTTTGACTTTGACGGTTTGTGGATGGGATAGCTGTTAGATTCCACGTTCACTGTCCGGTATAGCCTCATACAATATAGGAGTTATCGCGTTACTGTATTCCGGTTTGAAAGGTTTGGTTGCCGGTGAAATTACAGGCACTTTTATGTGGAATTGTCCACGAATATTGTTTATACAAATAAATAAAATTGGAGTGTCTGTTTGTAATATTAAAATAACCACTTTTTACTAAGTGCATATGGATGTATACACGGTACATTTACCAAAACAACTTTTATTCGTTTTTTTTGTCTGTCTGTTTGTTCCGGCTAATCTCTGATACGGCTGGACCGATTTTGACGGGACTTTCACTGGCAGATAGCTGATGTAACAAGGAGTAATTTAGGCTACTTTTCCGAGGGGTAAAACGGGTGCGTGATAAAACCTAATTCCACGTGGACGAAGTCGCGGGCAACAGCTAGTATTATTATATAACTCGAGGTCGAAGAGTGACCTTACTCAGTTGACTAATCAACAAACTCACTTTACAGGTTGCTCATGAAACTTGGCACGGACATCCTGAGCTCCGTTCAGAGCAAGATAAAGAAAACATTGGACGTCATACACGAATGCTTCCCGGCCGAGTTGCAGCTACATAATATATTCAGGTTGGTGGTTTTCATCACAGTTATGAGAGCGTGGTCTAGCGGTACTGACCCCCCGAGTTTCAATCCGGAGGTCGCCCGTTCAAATCCCGACGTGCACCTATGAGTTTTTCGATTGAAAGTTTTATGTGCGCAATACCACGTTCTCAAAACGGTGAAGGAAAACATCGTGAGGAAACCGACATGTCCTAGAACTAAGAATTCGAAGACATGTGTCGAGTGCACGAAAGGAGCCTCTTTGAGGCGCACTTACAATCCTTTCACCACACTGGTTCGACAGAACCGGTGACTCGAAGAAGAAGGTGGGCCATGCGGTACAATTTAGGCATGTAACTTATCATTAAGGGGAAGAATACAAATACAAATCATTTATTTCAAAAGGTGGCGTTGTGTGAATTTCCCACCAATATTATTGTTATTATTATTCATTTAACTACCTAAGAAATGTACCGTACTTGAGAATTATGTAATTAACAGGTACAGGTAGCGAAATTAATTAAGATTTGTGTAAAAGAGTGAATGAGTGAATAAAGAATTGTTATAACTATTATGATGTGTACGTAGATTCCTGGCGGACGGCGCGACGGCCCCGACGGCGCGCTCGAAGGCGGCTGCGCTGCGCTTCCTCGCTGACTTGGCGCACGACTACTGCACGCCCAACAGTCTGCAAGTTGCACTCTCGTGTACGTATGTGTGTACGTGTGTACGTAGGCTCCTGGCGGACGCAGCATTGTGTATATTGTTATACTAGCCTGTGACTTCGTCCGCGTGGAATACGGTTTTATCACGCACCCCTATTTTACCCCTCGGAAAAGAAGCTTAAGTTACTCCTTGTTACATCGGCTACCTGCCAGTGAAAGTCCCATCAAAATTGGTCAAGCCGTTTCAGAGATTAGCCGGAACAAAGAGACAGACAGGCAAAAGTTGTAAAAAATGTTGTTTTGGTATATGTACCGTGTATATATGCACCATCCATATGCACTTAGTAAAAAGCGGTTATTTTAATATTACAAAGAGACACTCCAATTTTATTTGTTTCTTTAGATTTTTTAACATTTTAACTGTGTCAGATTGCGTTATCAATGATTACTATATAAATTTCCTTCATCATCATCATCATATCAGCGGGTAAAAATCCACTGCTGAACATAGGCCTCACCCAAAGATTTCCATTTTGAACGGTGTTGAGCCTGCATTCACGGATTTCCACCGAATTTCCTCAGCGTATAAATAATGTATGTTCCAGGTGGCGCTAACGGCGTAGCGGGGCGCGCGCTTACGAAGGTAGCGGGTTTGGCGAGCGACCCGCGCTCCCCCGACGTGCAGCTCTGCGCCAAGCGCGCGTTAGGATGTCTGTACGACTGTAATCCCGTGCCTGTATGTATTACCCCCCTCACACATATAATAATAATCAGCATTTATTTCAGACTATTTTTGTCCATATGAGGTTAGTAGTATGAATTGAATGGTTAGTTTAAAATACAATATAAAACAAAATGAAACAATATAAAATAAAAAAGACGTGTGGCACTCGGAGACTGCCGCGGTAAAGCTATTGCGCGTGATATTTCAAAAAGTCATTAAAAGTTCTGGTATTTATCGATAGATGGAAAAACTAAAAAGTATCACCGCTGTGCCGGTCGGAGTGGGGGGTGTTAGGTTTTTTTCGTTACGGAATTTCTGGATTCGGTCTCCACGCTCAAGGCCCGCGATAGAAGCTATGCAATAGCTTAAAACAAAAAGAAACAATATAAGTACCATTATTTTAACACCAAATCAGCCGGAGATTGGCGAAGAGCTACCCAGTGTCGCATAATGGGAGTGGAGAAGTCCTGAGCAACAACTGCCAGTAGAGTGTGCGCACTATTGTATGAAAAGAATCGACGCTTGCGTCTGTAAACATACCTGTATTCTGATATATAATATATAGTATTCTAAAACCGTTGTTGTATTGGATACGTAAGACATTGTAGGCCTTCTGTGTGTAGCGGTTGGTATATAGGACCACGCTCACGTATTAAAGGAATCACCCTTAGTGGTTTCTCGACTGTTCTCGACGAGGACTAGGGTGGCCTTGTCAACAAATTTTATAATCACTTAGGCAACTGTGGTTCGTTTTAAACTATGGCTGGCACCGCAGAACAGTTGGCCTGCCTTCCTAACCCTGCCTTCTGCGATGTAAGTCATGGGTTCAATTCCAGTCAGGCCAACATCGGGGGGGTCATTTGCATTAGTTTAAAAAAAAACAATATTTTGTATTTGTTTTCAGTTTACAACCCTTATGAACGAGCTACCTCAAGATACGCAGGCATTAGTGAACAGTGTGTTGCAACAACACGTCCGGAAGACATCAGCTGGTGAGTACAGAGACGAGCTAAGTCACACCCTGTTAAACTTGCGCCTCAGCAGGGAAGTGCTGCCACCATACCCGTTTCTGCCGCCAAGCAGCGATGCGTTCGCGTTACTCGAATCTTAACAGGTGAACAATAAATCTTATTTGATTTTATTGGAATTTTTGTATTATTTTAAGCCTAATTTTAAGTTATTTCAAATACGATTGTTACTATTGTTACTGAATAAATGCTTACCCCTACCGGGACATAGGGGATTTTATGTAACTTTACCTTTTGTGGTTTTGGGATTACTATGTAAGTACATAATGAACCTATAAAATATATTAAGATCTTTGTAACAACATTTGTCTATGTCTATTTGCAATAAATACTTTGAATTTGAAAAAAAAACCTGTATGTTACCTTCCAGCCGGCAGTAAGAGTCCCGTACGTGGGGGATGCCCTAGCGCAGAGGACGTTCACTCCCGCATCAGGCGGACCACCACGGAGATACACACATACACCAAGCAACACTGCGCGCCCAGTATGTATTGTATACACATATATGTTGCTATTTAGGACAGCTGGTTCGATTCCCACCCAGGACAAATATTTGTGTGACGAATATAGATTATTGTTGTTTCTTGGTGTCTAGAAGTATTTAAGTATTATATCAGTTTTCTGGTTCCCATGGTACAAGATATTTAAGATTCGTCATACAAATATTTGTCCTGGGTGGGAATCGAACCCACGACCTACAGTGCAGAAGGCAGGATTACTACCAACTGAGCTGTGAGGCCAGTCATACTTGTTTCGAACTATTTGCTAATATTTATGGTTGTATAAATTGACATCAAAATGGCAATACTGTTTTCTGTACATCAATTTACAATTATTACCCGAGTGGGTTATTCTCAACGTTTATATCGTTTCAGCGGAGAGCTGCAATCACATGTCAAGCAAAGATTCCGGCATCAGTCAAATGTCGGACGTTACACTCTCCAATAAGGCGAATGGTGTGTCCAATGGACATTATAACTCGTAAGTGAATTATTCTTTTCAACCATTACTGCTACAGTCCATTAGCTCGCTCGAACCAGTGTCTGATGGATTAAATGAGAGCGTGGTGGTCTAGCGGTACTGACCCCCGAGTTTCAATCCGGAGGTCGCCGGTTCATATCCCTACGTGCACCTATGACATATTTGATTGAAATATATATGTGCGCAATACCACGTTCTCAAAACTGTGAAGGAAAACATCGTGAGGAAACTGACATGTCCTAGAACAAAAAAATGTAACCGTCACGACGCCTGGCAGATGTGAAACATCGACATTATTTTGTAAGAAACTAAGTACCCCATCACTAATAATGTTTATGATTTGTCGTAACCTTGAACGGACCAATCAGCGCTCATGGCGTGGCGACGCGTCGCCAAGCCAGAAATCGGTATTACGTGCGGCTATAGATGTTTCACATCAAAAATTATAATCGCTCTCTTGAACCAGAGTGGTGATAGGATCAAGGTGCGCCTCAATGAGGCTCCTTTTGTGTAGTAGGCAGAAGCCAGGTATAGGATCTGTTAGTACTCAGATTGTTACAATGATCGTGCTCGCGAAAAAAAGGAAGCCTTTTACGTGTATCTGTCTGTTCTTCCCCATGGAGGGTCGGATAGGGTTTGAACAGGCATCAAAGTTATCGATAAGTACGCGTGACCTTATGTTTTGAATATTGACGTTTCCAAGCCATTTCTTTATGAATTCTATGGAAATTAAGTTTTTGACTTTGACTTTGACCTTGGTGTTGCAGAGACACGCTGGGCCGCGCCGCGTCGGCGGACAGCTCCGAGGAGGCACACAGCACGAAGGAGTCTTCTCCCGTGCCGCCCGCACACAATAAAATGGACTTTCCACACGGGTAAATATATCTGTGTATAGAGCAGTAGAACTCACGCCAAGTTCGTCCGGGGAAGTGCTGCCACCATGCCCATTTCTGCCGCCAAGCAGTGACGCGTTCGCGTTACTGTGTTCCGGTTTGAAAGGTGTGGTTGCCGGTGAAATTACAGACACATGAGACATTCCACCTACACGTCTCAGAGTTACGGGCGCATACGTTGCGACTTGGGTCTTGTCGTACCTTGTAGGGGAGGAGCCAAGTCGCATCGGTTGTTATGGGCCGAGGTTACCATTTAACACCAGGTGGGCCGTCGGCTCGTTCCGTAACTACATTAAAAAAAAACTACATTATTGAGATATTTTGCACCCATGGTGGTATTTGTAATTTCTTGACAAAAGTAAATATTTTCATCGAGAGTCATTGAAAATATAAGATAAATCCAGTATGCGCCATATAATATATTTCTAAGACTTTGGACTACGTATATGGCGAAAGACAACGGCCAATGTTTTAAAATTTATATGTCATATAGATTTCAATATATGGAGATAACACAATTCAATCTCAGATAAAGATCAGAACTGATGTAATCGGTTCAATCCTAAATAGTTCCTCCAATTTTTTTTCTGTTACTTTAACGATTTTCCAAAAAAATTGCCGACTTTTTGGTTTTGTTGGGTGTAAAAAAAATATGTTTTATTTACAGGGACTATAATTCCATCAAAGATAAGATAAGGCCGTATGAGACTGATGAAAACGGATATATCATAACAAAATGTAAGTTTTCGTACGTTCGTACTAAGATATTGCTTATATTTAATTTAATATAAGCTCAGTTGGTAGCAACCCTACCTTCCACGTAGGTCGTGGGTTCAATTCCCGTCCAGGACAAACATTTGTGTGACGATCATAGATGTTTGTTTTGTATTTGGGTGCCAATATGTATTTAAAAAACCATATAAGTATGTAATAATAATAATAATAATAATAATGGTGGACATTGTCACACAGCGCCATCTAGTCCCAAAGTAAGCTAAGCATAGCTTGTATCATGGGACCCAGACAACTGATACAATACTTATATACTTTTTTTTTGTAAATACATACATATAATACATATTAACACCCAGACACAGAACAAACATCAATGTTACAAATGTCACATAAATATTTGTTCTGAGTGGGGATCGAACCCACGACCGCAGAAGGTTACTAACCAACTGAGCTATGAGGCCAGTCGAGTATGTATATCAGTTGTCTGGTTCCCATGATACAAGCTACGCTTATCTTACTTTGGGGCTAGATGGCGCTGTGTGCCTCCACTAATATATATTTGTATATGTAGCGGGCCTCCGCGAGGTGGAGGTTCTAGAGGCGCTGTGCAAGCTGGACGCGGGCTCGGAGGCGGGCGTGGGCGTGGGCGTGGGCGCGGGCGTGGGCGTGGGCGTGGGCGCGGCGCACTGGGAGCGGCTGCTGCTCGCCACTCACGAAATACTCAAGTACGGGGACTGCAGGAAACCCAAGGAGTGCTTCAAGTATGTATACACTACCGGATCTGAGAAAAAAAGTGTTGTTCATACCAAGAACACTAGAAATAAAAATAAATTAAACATTCCAAGATTCCGATTGCAAAAAGTCAACGGATCTTTTATGGGAAATTGTGTACACTTTTATAATAAACTTCCTGAACAAGCAACGAAGCTTCCGACCCAAAAATTCAAGTCATACATAAAGAAGGGTCTGGTAAGTAAAGCTTATTACACTGTAAATGATTATATAAATGATAAATCCCCATGGTCTGATGTCGCTCTGCTCAACGACACACAAAACATCCTGTAATAGTATATTATGCAGTCATAAATGTAACATAGACCTAAGTACTCAATTGTTACAAGGATCGTGCTCGCGAAAAAAAAGGAATCCCTCCATTAGGGGTTTCTTGACTGTTCCTCCCGATGGAGGGTCGGATAGGGTTTGAACAGGCGTCAAACTTATCGATAAGTACGCGTGACCTTATGTTTTGAATATTGACGTTTCCAAGCCATTTCTTTATGAATTCTATGTAAATAAAGTTTTTGACTTTGACTTTGACTTTGATCAATAGCCACGTACACCAAACGGTGAAGGAAAACATCGTGAGTTAACCGACGTGTCCTAAAACCAAAGACATGTATTGTGTCTTAGTAGAACATAATTGAAACTAAGATATTATTAACATCTTGTGTTCAAGCAAATAAACTATCTTTGTCTTTGTGTTAAGTGCACGAAAGGAGCCTCTTTGAGGCGAACTTAAATCCTTTCACCGCACACATTCTTCACTCACCACAATAATTCAGCATATTTTTGTTCCGTGTCTAGGTATTAATGTGTTATATGTATTTACGATATAAATGTATATCAGTTGTCTAGTTCCCATGATACAAGCTATGCTTAGCTTACTTCTGGGCTAGATGGCGCTGTGTGACAATGTCCACCATTATTTATTATTATATATATTTCAGAAATATAGTTCGAGTGGCTTTAGCGGCGCTCTCGATGGACTCAAACACAGGAGACAAGGAGAACACTGACGCAACGAACGCGCAACCAACACCAGGTACGGTATATGTAGAACTCACGCCAAGTTCGTCCGGGGCAGTACTGACACCATGCCCATTTCTGCCGTCAAGCAGTATTCCGGTTTGAAAGGTGGTGGCCTGTGAAATTACAGGCACATGAGACATTCCGCCTACACGTCTCATAGTTACGGCCGTATATAATGCGACTTGGGTCTTGTACCTAGTAGGGGAGGACTCAAGTGGCATCTTTTGTTATGGGCCGAGGTTACCACTAAACACCAGGTGGGCCATCGGCACGTTGCGTAACTGTATCACATAAAATAGGTCTTATGTTTGGCTGTACTCACAGCTTAATTTGACACTAGATAGGGCTCGATTCTCACCCAGGGCAAACATTTAAGTCAACGAACATAGATGTTTGTTCTGTGTCTGATTGTCAATATGTACTATATGTGTGCATTTACAAAAAGTAATTATCCCATCAGTTATCTATTTCCCATAAAGTGTAAAACTTAGTTTGGGGCTAGATGGCGCTGTGTGAAATTTCCACAAATATAATATGTTTATATGTTACTTGGGTAGAACACATTGAAACTACAATATTTAACATATCTGTACATGTGATTCGGCAATAAATATACTTTGACTTATTAATTGTTGTCCACGTTTGTGTCGATGCGTACTGTAAGGATGGAGCTCCGTGGGTACTTTTAAAAAAAACACTTTACTTTAATGAAACTTTACTCAACAGTCACAGAAACTTAGTACAGAAACTAGAATAAAGTTATAAAATATATCGACTGCTCTGTATGAAAACTTGTATATCGACTGCCGGGCATCGTGTGCATTCGGCTATTTATAACTTGCGGTAAACCGCGTAGAAGTTGAGGGCAATTGCTGACATTGCATTAGTACGAAACTATTATATACTAGCTGTGCCCGCGACTTCGTTCGCGTGGAATAGTGACTTTTCGGGCAGCATATTTTGAATTAAAAATGTTCGCCGTGATTCTTTAAATTGACATAACTTTTTTTATTTATGAACCGATTGACATGAAATAAACACTAAATGTTAAGTGAAGCTTACTACAATATATTAGTGAAAACCGTATCTAAATCGAATAAGCCGTTTCTGATATTAGCGTGCACAAACACACAGACAAACAGACAAAAAAAAAATTAATTACAATTTCGGGTTCGGCATCGATATAATAACAACCCATGCTACTTTTTTTTTATATATTTCCATTGTACAGACACCACTTTTCTACAATTTTATTATATGTATAGATATAGATATATATTAAAATCGATTATAACAGTACGCAGTGGATGCACTATTTATGATAAGTGTCGTTGGTGTCAGGTTGGGGCTCCGCGAATGAGCGCGCGGCCGCCGAAGCGGTCAAAGTACTGATCTGGCTATGCCGCCGCCCGGAGACGCGGCCGCAGTGGCAGGAGTACTTCGATCTCATTCTGCTCAAGCTGATCAGCGCTTACGAGAGTCTCAACAAGGAAGTCATGAGGGCGGTCGAAGCCGGGATGCCGCACATAGCTAACGCGTTGCCAGCCCACCAGGTGACATATTTTTAGAATCTCGCCTATTTAGCGTGGTGCTCTAGTGGTACTGACTCCGAGTTTCAATCCAAAGGTCGCCGGGTCAAATCCCGTCTTGGACCTACGAGTTTTTCGATTGAAAGATCTGTGTACGCAATACAACGTTCTCAAAACGGTGATGTATTTACAAAAAGTATTTAAGTATGTATATTAGTTGTCTGGTTCCCATGATACAAGCTATGCTTAGCTTACTGTGGAGCTAGATGGCGCTGTGTGAAATGTCCATCAATATTATGTATGTGTGTGTGTGTATGATGGCAGGTGCTGGCGCTGTTGAAGCCGGTGATCCGCACGCGCGGGTATCCCACCTCGCTGTGCGCGCTCAAGCTCGCGGGCGAGGTGGCGAAGGCGCGCCCGCACGAGCTCGACGACGTCGCGCAGCTCATGGAGGGCGTGGGACAGGTGCGCGTCACGCTCACACACCCCCCCACCCCCACACACCCCCCCACCCCCACACCCCCCCCCCACACACACACCCCACACCCCCCCACACACACACCCCACACCCCCCCACACACACACACACGCTAGATCCCCACACACACGCTAGACCCCCCCCCAACACACGCTAGACCCCCCACACACACGCTAGACCCCCCACACACACGCTAGATCACACACACACACACGCTAGACCCCCCACACACGCTAGATCACACACACACACACGCTAGACCCCCCACACACACGCTAGACCCCCCACACACACGCTAGACCCCCCACACACACGCTGGACCCCCCACACACACGCTAGACCCCCCACACACACGCTAGACCCCCCACACACACGCTAGACCCCCCACACACACGCTAGACCCCCCACACACACGCTAAACCCCCCACACACACGCTAGACCCCCCACACACACGCTAGACCCCCACACACACGCTTGACCCCCCACACACACGCTTGACCCCCCACACACACGCTAGATCACACACACACACACACACACACACCCTAAACCCAAGACCCATGTCGCATCACATGCGTCCGTAACTATGAGACGTGTAGGTGGAATGTCTCATGTGCCTGCAATTTCACCGGCAACCATACCTTTCAAACCGGAACACACTAACGTGAACTGCTTGGCAGCAAAAATGGGCATGGTGCCAGTATTTTCCTGGACGAACTTGGCGTGAGTTCTACTGCTGCTGTACTCCTTGTTATATATATATATATAATGTTGTGTTGTCAGTTGGCCGACCACCAGAACTCTGCGGTGCGCAAGGCGGCCGTGTTCTGTATGGTAGCGTTCACGTTCGCGCTCGGCGAGGAGAAGATGCAACCGCACCTCAAGCATCTCTCCGTCAGCAAGTACAGGCTGCTGCAGGTGAGAGCGAGACACCCGCTCGTGTCCCTCTACTCTGTAGGGTACCGCGAGTGTTACTACATGCGGGTAGTTGCACAAATACGTCGCACTTCATTACAGTCTTAATTGACGCCATCGAAGTGTTTTTCCACGTATCATCGTTGTACGGAACCTATATAAATAAATAAAATTGGCGTGTCTGTTTGTAATATTAAAATAACCGCTTTTTACTAAGTGCATATGGATGTATACACGGTACATATACCAAGTACATTTTTTTTAATTTTGGTCTGTCTGTCTGTTCCCGGTAATCTCTTAAATGGCTGGACCGATTTTGACGGGACTATCACTGGCAGATAGCTGATGTAACAAGGAGTGACTTAGGCTCCTTTACCGAGGGGGTAAATTAGGGGTGTGTGATAAAACTGAATTCCACGCAGATGAAGTCGTAGACAACAGCTCGTTATAAATAAGAATGGATGTAGCTCGATCGGCATTTTAACGACTACAGCTGTACAATTTGCAACACTAAATAAAGCAGTTCGCACACAGCCAGCCGGCGCGGCGGTCGTTTTGACTTACTCATTCCCACGCCGCTATAAACTAACTTCAACTTAACTTACTACTACTTTCAATACGTACGGGCTCGCGTACACGTTACAAATCATTTCGTGAATCAATCGCGATCCAGTCAGTTACACGGCTCGTGATATCACTCGTCAAGTTATCAATCAATCTATACTAATATTATAAAGAGATAATGTTGGTAAGGTGTATGTATGTTGTATGTATGTCCGAAGTAAACTCAGAAACTACTGAACCGATTTCAAAAATTCTTTCACCAATAGAAAGCTACATTATCGAGGAGTAACATAGGCTATAATTTATTTTCAAAAAATTTGGGATCCGTAAGAATTTTTTATAATTTTTGTCTGTCTGTCTGTTTGTTCCGGCTAATCTCTGGAATGGATGGACCTATTTTGACGGGACTTTCACTGGCAGATAGCTGATGTAATAAGGAGTAATTTAAGCTACTTTTCCGAGGGGTAAAATAGGTGTGCGTGATAAAACCGAATTCCACGCGGACGAAGTCGCGGGCAACAGCTAGTATAATATAAGATTGTTTCTCCATCAGGTGTACATAAGCAAGCAGCGCGAGGAGTCGGCGCGCGGGGGGCGCGAGGCGGGCGCGGGCGGGGCGGGGGCCGGGGGCACGTAGCGGCGCCGGCGCCGCGCGCGCCCGCACACACGCACCCGCGCCACGCAGACACACCACACGGTACGGACACATTAATAGCAAAGATAAATGATAATTTTGATGTGAAACATCTATAGCCGCACGTAAAACCGATTTCTGGCTTGGCGACGCGTCGCCACGGCATGAGCGCTGATTGGTCCGTTCAAGGTTACGACAAATCATAAACATTATTAGTGATGGGGTACTTAGTTTCTTACAAAATAATGTCGATGTTTCACATCTGCCAGGCGTCCCGTGACGGCTCACATTTTTTTTTTGTAATTTAACTAGGTTACTCGGTGTGGTACGGTCACACGGTAGTCCGCCTGTTGAAAGCGAACAACGAGTCCTAGGACTGCGCGAGTCAGGCTGGGGCTGTATGTTAGGCACTGTGCTTCTGGCTGTATTCTGCAACCACCGACCATATTGCGTTGTTTGTGAGACCGGGACTTAGCTCCCAGATCTAATGGACTGCTGTGCTGTGTAGAAACGGACTCAAGAATTTGTAGGGGGTAGACTGGAAAGTTTTGCCGCCGACGATTCGGCCCGTATAACCTTAAGGTTGGTAGGGCCATGGGAGGTGGTGGTACGGACGCATACTGCATACGTCGACCGTATGTGATCACGCGCGGATCTGTCGCTAGTAACGGCGGCTCGATATCCTCACTTCGTGGGTTCGAATCCCGCACTGAGCTCGAGCATTGGGTGAAGAATAATCATCATGGGGTTAGCTGCTATCCTCATGTTACAATTGTGCCGACAGTACTGAACAAACATTGAGAATAGACGTTGTTAGACATTCGATTACCATTTCTGATCTTACAATTGCGACGGAACTTAGTGTCTGTTTAGTCTGTTAAGACTTAAAGCTAAAATTGTTAATAAATTGGATTAAAAATAAAAAAATTGACAAAAAAAACTGTTTATTGCGCAGGTAGACGCCGGTTGGTCCCAGGACAACGTCTAGTCACGTCCGTTCGACTCCTTCAACCCCGGAATTATTTTATACTATACTGTATTATAAATTGTAATTTTTATAATATCTATTTATTACGGCGAATTATGTTTGGAGTTTTTAGTAAATGCATCTTTGTCTATACATATATAGAGTTCCTTTTTTTTATTTAATTTGTCGGTTTTCTGATAACTTTTCGGATGAGCTCAATATCAGTGCCACCTGTGACAAGGGAAACCTAGTGCTGTATCAAAATGCGTGTTTATTTGCTTGACAGATGCAAATAAAACGTTCGAGATAAACTACGATAATAGATGGCTGAACTACGACAATAGATGGCTAAACTACGACAATAGATGGCTAAACTACGACAATAGATGGCTAAACTAAGATAATAGATGAGGCTTGTTTCCTAAGCTGCTACTAACTTGAACAGCTACCCTTATGTATGTCGGCCATTATGACAAATATTCACTACAAGTGTTTTATGTATTTTCATGTGATTTCGATAAATTTGCGTTCACTAAAAATTCTCAATAATTCGTCTTGTATTTTCTATTACGGATCAGTGACTTTGTTATTCAAATATCATGACGTGGACGGCGGGGAACGCGCGACGGCTAGGAGGGAGGTATTGCTACAATATTAGTATTTAGATGGCTAGTTTAATGGTTGAAATTTGCATGATCATACCATATACCCCCCTAGTATCCCCTAGCACCCCCCTCTATTGTCCCCAATGCAACTCTTGACAAAAATGGACTTAAGAATGACTTAATGGACTTTAGGGACTTTAAAATAGTATTCGTTCAAGAATTTAATAATGACTTCAGAAATGGCTAAAAGTTATTCTGAAATTTCTACATGAACTAAATGATTTTCTTTGACATTATCCCAAAACAGTGCCTCGGCGGGAGTAGAACTCGCTAGCTCGGCCGCGAAGTAGCCTTGCGTTACAAACTGCGCTACCGAGCATTGAGAGCCGCGAATTTTCGGGAAAGCATTGGAATAACGGCAGAATTATATATTTACCCCCTTTAAGGGGGAAAGCTTGGATTTAGTTTTATGTCAAAATTAGACCAAAAAATGTAATAACGTGTATATATTAGAAGACATTTAGTAATAATTAAAACATCTGATATAAACAATTAACCTATTAATTAATATTATCACAAATTAAAGTGTGTACGTGTGTGATGAGAGACTGACTGATAGAATGTGTGTCATCCAAATTTCAACCTTAAACATTGTGTGTGAGATATGATCGCATCGTATGTACAGAATAGTTTTTGTAATATATATATTGGTCAATATCTTATTAGATGGACTCGTTAAGGCAGATTTGTTGAAATATTATGTTAAATCAAGTAGCATAAATTAACTGATAATTATGAAGGATTTCACTAAAACCTTACTCTGGTCATGAGGTCTGATCTTAAAGGATTTTCAGCATCAAAATACTGATTATTAGAAATAAAAAAACAATTAAATCTACTATTAAAACTGATATTTCAACAAATGTGAAAGTTAAAATAGGGTGAATTTTTAAACTTTAAATTTCAGCTTAAAATTTTAACTTTGTACGGTGGTAATGAATAATGGAAAGTGAGCGCTTATTCTATATTTTGAATGTGAAATAGCAAAAATTTCCAACGTTGGGAATTTTCCCATCGATTCCCATTACGCCAATCGGGCGTTTAGACCCTGAGACATTCCTGATGAAACCGCTTTTAAATTGGGATACATTCCTTTATAAACCGATATTACAGTTACTAAAGAAATGTCAAAAACTTCATCAATATAATTTATAGCTTGTACTTTCGATGTCGCAATTAAAACATATAGCGTCCCGTACGAGTTATATCGAAACGTAGCTCCATTTACCGCTTCACGTTTCTTCTCTACGAAAGGCACTTTCGCAATTGTAATATCAGATTTTATGAGAGAGAGAGAGATTGGGGGGACACAATATTGATCTCTCTGTGTCTCTCTGACTTAGGCTATGTATCTATGACTGACACCATTTCCACCAAATGGTGTAACGGACTGACAATATTGAGTACAATGATTATGTGTATATTGTAAAGCTTTGCACGAAAGCGTACGAGAGCGACCGTCGCTTGAAATGATTTTTGTAGAGATATCGTTTGTTTTAATCAAATCAAATTTCCCATCGTTGGATCGTTGGGAATTTCCCACTACACAAATTTTTCTAATCGTTGTAATTTTTCATAGATTATGTTGACTGTAAATTTCATCTGTTTAATAATAGTGTCTTAATTAACGTATTAAATAATTTGATTTGAATAAAATAAACGAATCTGATGGATTTTTTCTTGATCTTTTTATGGGCTTCGATGTTGTGCCTTTTGGCAAAATATGTCGAGACCTGAAGAATATCAATTAAACACGACTTAATATCGATTTTTCCGGATGAAATTGATAATCTTCAGGGCTTCAGGAGTGCTAAAGGTAGAGTGAATCTGTCTTCCAACTGCTTGGTTATTGCAGTTGTTTGCAGTTGTAAGACTTCCCATCTGAGAAGGCTCTACCACGCGTTGTAATTGTGTAGAGTAGTGGTCCCATCTGAGAAGGCTCTACCACGCGTTGTAATTGTGTAGAGTAGTGGTCCCATCTGAGAAGGCTCTACCACGCGTTATAATTGTGTAGAGTAGTGGTCCCATCTGAGAAGGCTCTACCACGCGTTGTAAATGTGTGGAGTAGTGGGGGATGTTGGACGAGACGCGAACGCTTTCGACCGGTTCAATGATAGTTGTCGTACGTACAAAGGAATGAGCTTAGGAATATAGATTTTTAACTCGAGAATACATGATATTTATGACGTTAGGCGAAAATGAATTCTATTTGTATGAATGTAGAGTTGATAGTGGAATAATTTGCAGCGTCCATTCTCAAGGGTGTATTTTATTTTTCAGGCTTGTTGTAATTTAAAGATGACGATCTGCTGTAGTATTGATTTAAAGTCAAAGTCAAAAAACTTTTATAAAAAAATGGCTTTGAACCGTCAAAATATTAAAAACAAAAGGTCATTTGACGCCTGTTCAAACCCTATCCGACCCTCCACGGGGACAAACAACCCTAAAGGAGGGTTTCCTTTTTTTTAAAGCTTGGAACATGATCTATTTTGCTCCGTTTCATAAAACTCCTGTATCTGTAAGTGTCACTTTCCGACGTAGGCAAGGTGGCCGATTTCACTAATTCGTTGTTACTCTGTTTGAATGAGAATTTCGGATGCTAGTGTAAATATGAGTGGATAAGTTTTAACTTATCCAGTTAACAATTAACTTATCTTCTACAGACTAAATGTGAAAACTTAAGTAGCCTTTTTTTTTAACTGTTTTTTGTAAATGATTTTGAAATGTTATATCATACTGACTGAGGAGAAATTCAGCGGCATATCTTAGTCGAAAGCGTTCCTGTGGCGGCATATATGTTTTTGTTTGAAGTAATATGAACCGAACACCACATTTTTATCTGGCTTTTATTTACGTCGGTAATGTTTTCTCCGATCTGTGGGAGTCTGTTTAATTAATTCCAAAATATTACATTTAACTGATAATTTGTTGATAAACTAATGTTTAATGTTAGTTTTTAACTCATTAAAATTGTTTGTAAATTTAATTGTTTGTTAATTGGTTAAAAACTGTGAAATTGTCGTGTGTCTCGTGGCAGACAGCTCTCGGTTTATCTATCTCTGTCTTTATTTGAAGGATAGAGGGAGAGGGACGGCGCGTTGGCAACACTTGGCTTCTTTTAACTCGGTGTTGCAAGCATGTATTTTTTTTTAAATAATGTCTTGAATTTGTTCTTGGAAATGTCGGACGAATTATTATTTAGTGTTATAAACTATTGTTTTATTCGCTGCGGTGAAAATGTGAGTAATAATTATGAAAATTATATTTTCACAGTCATCTATAGTTGTGTGTATGTGTGTGTGTGATAGGAGTTATTTACTCTGGCAACATTTTTTTTTATGTGAATAGAATTGTCAAAATTACTTTGTGTAGTTCAACATTGAAGACATCTTTCATTCATCTAATCTAATAAGAGAGCGTGGTGGTCTAGCGGTACTGACCCCCCGAGTTTCAATCCGGAGGTCGCCGGTTCATATCCCGACGTGCACCTATGAGTTTTTCGATTGAAAGATTTATGTGCGCAATACCACGGCGGTGAAGGAAAACATCGTGAGGAAACCGACATGTCCTAGAACTAAAAATTCGAAGACATGTGTCGAGTGCACGAAAGGAGCCTCTTTGAGGCGCGCTTACAATCCTTTCACCACACTGGTTCCACGGAACCGATGACTCGAAGAAGAAGATTCATCTAATTTTTGCTGTGACCAATGTGTTTGAGCGAAATTAATATTAATTTGATCGGTTCTTCCAAAATTTTTATATGGATTGTCATTTCGGACTCGCGTGTAATTTTGACAGTTTTTGTATAGAACCCGCGTACACATTTCTCATGTATTTTTGTCATCACAATATTTCTTTTCTTTTTATTTTAAGGGTTTAATTTTTCTACTTTACTAATGTTTAAATTATTTTTTTAGTTTACGCGTCTTGTGTTCAGGTCGCGATGTATACACGGCTGTTATTGATGATTCGCGGTGAATAAAACATTAATATATTTGTAATTTACGTTTATTTTAATGAAAATGTCGTCGCAATTTAATACTTGATATATTCAGTTTTGTGGAATACTGTATTTTAGACAGTGTTGTAGATATTGTTGCCAAACTAAACTAAAATCCAGGCATACATCTCTGTTTTATTTATATGTACTGAGAGTAAGAAAAATTATGTAGTTTTTGTCCAAATTTATTTTAGTTTGGCGTATGCAGAAGGAAAACCTCAGAAGAATCTCATTTTTATACATAATTTGTTAGGAAAATATTGAGTTCCTCACCGCGAAACGATTACCAAAGTTATGTAGTCTTAAAGATTTGTATACTTTTTGTACATAATGTACTTGGGATAGCGTTGTGATCGCTCGCCTTATGTAATATATAACGTGTTATATACATTGAAACCTGAACACAAGAACAAAATGGCACATTTCATGACATCTTATTAATGCGAATATATATGTTGGAATTTTGGTACATTATCAAAACTCATCAATTTTTATGTAATTGTAACATATAGTATGTTAACTCTACTCTACTTTACTCTACTCTACTCTACTGTACGCGTACCGCAGATATACACAATGTAGAAACGGTATTATATAAATTGTTTACTCTATTCTACTCGACTCTACTCTACTCGACTCTACTTGACTCTACTCGACTCTACTTGACTCTACTTGACTCTACTCTACTCTACAGTACGCGTACCGCGCATATACACAATGTAGAAACGGTATTATATAAATTGTTTACTCTATTCTACTCGGCTCTACTCTACTCGACTCGACTCGACTCTACAGTACGCGGACTGCGCATATACACAATGTAGAAACGGTATTATAGAAATTGTTGATATTAGATATTAATGTGATTCTGTAAATGTACCAAATGACGCGAATTGTTTCAAGTCTTACGAATTATGTATTCAAAATACATAAATAATAGAGTCTGTGTAATGAGATGTGTCAAGGTAACATATAATTATCATTTATAATTAAGGATTATTTCATATATTTATTTTGTTAACACTATTTCTGTTGTGTGATATATTTAATTTAGTTCTCTTGTGGAATTGTGACGTGAAAACAGATATATTTACCTTAGTCAGACGTAATTTAAAAAAAAAAATTGTCAGCCGTCACGGGACGCCTGGCAGATGTGAAACATCGACATTATTATGTAAAAGTAATATGCAACGCATGCCGTGGCGACGCGTCGCCACGCCAGAAATCGGTTTTACGTGCGGCTATAGATGTTTCACATCAAAAATTATTTGAGGACATAAAATAGTATATTACGATCCTAGGCCCGAAAGTTAGATTTCCTGGCCTGGTGTCTGAAAAAGGCCGAGGCGCCCTTTGTATCACACACGCCATGGCGTAAAGCATTCGGGTCGTGGGTCGTATATTATTTTTATTGATCCCGTAGCCGAAAGTACGTTCACTAATTGAGCAAGGGGGCGAATTTTTTCTTCGGATCGAAATGTGGTTATAATACTTTTATCTTCGTTGAAATTGTGTTATTATATAAATATTTGAATAATCCTTAGTGTTGCGTTGTATGTATGTATGTATGTGTTTAAAAGTGCATTTATTAACGCTTCAGTGCAATTGCCGCTGTGTCAAATATCCGTAATCCCGTTGTATTACAATTAATATTACATATTAATGTACGATAGTTATGAATAAAAATGATTTTTAAGCCTAAATATTGTTTTTTTATTTATAAACTAGCTGTTTCCCGCGACTTCGAGTGGAATTAGGTTTTATCGCGCACCCCTATTTTACCCCTTGGAAAAGTAGCCTAAGTTACTCCTTGTTACATCAGCTATCTGCCAGTGAAAGTCCCGTCAAAATCGGTCCAGCCGTTTCAGAGATTAGCCAGAACAAACAGACAGACAGACAAAAATTGTAAAAAAAAATTGTTTTGGTATATGTACCGTGTATACATCCATATGCACTTAGTAAAAAGCTGTTATTTTAATATTACAAACAGACATACCAATTTTATTGTATAGATGTTTACAACCTTAACTGATTGTCTGTTAACTGAACAGTTATTTACTTTCCGACATTCCGTCTTCTAGTGGCCCAAATATACGATGTGAGCTTCACGAATGTTGGACGTCTAATGGGTAGGCAGACCCTCAGTGGGCTACTTTCCACCTTGTGAATTACACTATAGTGGGAACGTGACAAGGTGTGAGATCGTCCGATATATTCTCACGAATAACTCTGCTAACTTTCTTCCAGTATACCTCAATAACGCGACAGCCAGAACAGATCTAATACTAACGAAATCTGGACGTATGAATTTGGACCTCGGCATTAAATCTAGATTTTTAAGCAATTTGTGAACTAGATCATAGATACACTTAAGGTAGTCCAGGACAGCAATGCAACCGCATAATATATTTCGTAAACTATTTGTTATAATTTCCTCTTGAATGATTTGAGTAAGAGAACAGCTTTTAAGAGCAGTAGAACTCACGCCAAGTTCGTCCGGGGAAGTACTGCCACCATGCCCTTTTCTGCCGCCAAGCAGTAACGCATTCGCGTTACTGTGTTCCGGTTTGAAAGGTGTGGTTGCCGGTGAAATTACAGGCACATGAGACATTCCACCTTCACGTCTCACATTTACGGGCGCATACGATGTGACTTGGGTCTTGTCATACCTAGTATGGGAGGACCCAAGTCGCATCGGCTGTTATGGGCCGAGGTTACCACTTAACACCAGGTGGGCCGTCGGCTCGTTCCGTAAATGTATTACATAAAAAAAAAAAAAAAAGCTTAGTACCTATATCAAAAGTATTTGTACAAAAAATTCATATAAAAGAATTCGCAAATGTAACAATATCAATTATATTTTGTAATATCCACTAATTAATACTAAAATGACGCACAAAATACACTTGCTGAACAAATATAATATATATCTGTATCTATTTATATTTAACAGCAAACAGCGGGTTCTATTTAGATACCTACTACTTATAAATCCATTTTTTTTAAATGTGATTGAGATAAGGAACGAGCCGACGGCCCACCTGGTGTTAAGTGGTAACCTCGGCCCATAACAATCGATGCGACTTGGGTCCTCCCCTACTTGGTATGACAAGACTCAGTCGCATCGTATGCGCACGTAACTGTGAGACGTGTAGGTGGAATGTCTCATGTGCCTGTAATTTCACCGGCAACCACACCTTTCAAATGAGGTATAGAGTACTTACGTAGCATAATCTAGTAATTCAATTATTGTATCTTAGTTATAATCAGACAGTAATAAATGAGATGTGATCAAGAGCTCTCGTTTCTTATTTACTAAAGCCATCCTTTCACAAACCGGAACACAGTAACGTGAATGAGTTACTGCTTGGCGGCAGAAATGGGCATGGTGGCAGTACTTCCCCGGACGAACTTTGTGAAGCAAGTGTGAGCAAAGTACATGCACCTTGCAGGCGACCAGTTATCTGCGAAGAGTTATTTCCGCCAGGATAACTGGTTCGATTAACTAGAACTCAATATATATGTGTTAATTTATCGAAATTAATGTTAATATTATGAGGTACAGTTTCTATTAGAAGGTGGGTACTCTATGAAACTACTGAATGGATTCTTAAAATCCTTACAAGGAATTTAAATTATCCCTGAGCGTGAACACTTAACTTATATACTATACGTGCGAAGCCAGGACATGTCGCTAGTTTACTATAGACTTATACAGAAAATAATCGTAACCAAATTAATGTATAGAGAGACAGATATTATATTATGAGACTGGCCTCATAGCTCAGTTGGTTAGTAACCCTACCTTCTACGCTGTAGGTCGTGGGTTCGATCCCCACTCAGAACAAACATTTATGTGACATTTGTAACATTGATGTTTGTTCTGTGTCTGGGTGTTAATATGTATTATATGTATGTATTTACAAAAGAAAAGTATATAAGTATGTATATCAGTTGTCTGGTTCCCATGATACAAGCTATGCTTAGCTTACTTTGAGATGGCGCTGTGTGACAATGTCCACCATTATTTATTATTATTATTTATATTAAAGCAAATTTTTAAGTCCGTTATTTATAAAATCTTTTTATCCTATACATAGATAACCAGTTATGGTGAAGACAATATTTTTAATACAATATTTACTGACAATTATATGAAGTCAATGTCAAAAAATATTCATAAAGAAATGGCTTAAAATTTTTAGTTATCCTATACCAGGAATCATTCCTTTGCCTAACAACGAATGACGGAGTTATTTTCTCGAATAATAACCCTTCATACTTTACTAAGAAAAATGAGTCCACTGAAATCGACACTATCCAGTTTGCCTTGGAAACAAATCACAGATATTAAGGTCATTTTCTAATTATATCTGCAAGGTACAAAAGTTAAACGGAGCTACGTAGATGAAGTCGGGTGTCAACGTTTGTATCAACAATGGTGGACAATATAATCAAATTCCATACGGAAAAATAGCGAGCCGATTCATTTTGACATTAATTATATCCCTGACAGCGCAACTAATTAAATAAGTATCTAACAAAAGGTATAATTAGCAACTGTGCAAACGCAATAAATAATTGTGGAAATGTTCACTCTGCCTAAATCCAGTCGTATTTTGGTAACCTCAACCGGAAGACATCAAGATGCTTTTGAAAGCGACGATTCTGGTAGCTTGCATTGTCGTGTGCTTGGCTAATGGTAAGTATAATTAACTAAAAAGACTAGAACAGACTAGACTAATAATAGAATAATAATAGACTAATAACTAGACTAATAAGACTAAAAGAGACGATTAATATTGGTGGACATTTCACACAACGCCATCTAGGCCCAAGTATAATTAAATAAATTAATAACAGCGTCATCTAGCCCCAAAGCAATGAATAGCTTGTATCATGGGAACCAGACAACTGATATAAATTTTTGTAAATACATATTAACACCCAGACACAGAACAAACATCTGTTAGTCACACAAATCTATGTCCTGGGTGGGAATCGAACCCACAACCTACAGCGCAGAAGGCAGAGTTACTACCAAGCTGTGAGGACAGTCAAATACTACTAACATTATAATTGTCAGTTTTAATGATTTATGTGTATTTTTACTTTAGGGATACCTATTAAAAGGCAAAAAACAGTATCACCTTTGAATGTATTCCCCGTTACATGCTTGTCGAACCTTTCGACATCAACTAAGCGTGCTCGTTGCATTCCTCCACTAAATTGTGTGCACAGTCCGGGAACCGAAGCTGTTCGGCTCGGCGCGGCCGTGCTTCCTGGATGACTACGCGTGCATCAGACGCCAGCTGGCGGACAAGTCGCGCTGCGACCCTCGGCCGCGCGCGTCGCCGAGGCAGTACCGCGTCGCGGAGCAGCGCTTCGAGACGCCGTACTTCAATGCGAGCTACATCGACCACGGGCTGCTAATCACGGGCCAAGACCGGTGCTATGTGTCAGAGTTTTAGTAAGTATTGATTATTGGATTGTTTGTAGACCATATAAAGGACAATAAATAAATAAATAAACAATGGTGGACACATTGGTCGACCGATGATGTTGAAAAAAGCAAACGTTATTACCAACGTTATTGAAACGTTATAATATATCAGTAATATTCATACACATAAGTACTGTCATAATATTACCATACCTGTAACAGGTATTTCAATAAGACCCAAATGTACTTACACTTCTTCTTCTTCGAGTCACCGGTTCTGTCGAACCAGTGTGGTGAAAGGATTGTAAGTGCGCCTCAAAGAGGCACCTTTCGTGCACTCGACACATGTCTTCCAATTTTTAGTTCTAGGACATGTCGGTTTCCTCACGATATTTTCCTTTACCGTTTTGAGAACGTGGTATTGCGCACATAAATCTTTCAATCAAAAAACTCATAGGTGCACGTCGGGATTTGGACCGGCGACCTACGGATTGAAACTCGGGGGTCAGTACCGCTAGACCACCACTCTCTCACACTTATAATACTTACATTTAGTTTATTACTTTGACAACATAATACTGCAATGCATAAGATATTACAAGATCTTTTGTGTGTCATGGAACAGAGCGACATCAAATATACCACTGGGATTGAGTTAGAAGCTTCGTTGCGTCAGAAAGTTTGTTATAGAAGTGAAAACAGTTTCCCATAAAAACACCCGTTGACTTTTTTGCAAAGATTTTGATGAACAGATCTGAGATATAACTTTATCTTGAGAAATCTATTGTATCTAGAAGTTCCAACAACAGACGAGGGCTGAGTTCCATTTATTGTTCGCACGGATAAGGTCAGCCCCACACGTTGGACTTATTTCACGTTGAAATGAAATAGGTTCCGTCTATCGATACCTACAGGTAGGTTTCTTTTTGTGGCAGTTTCAACTTGCAGTCGGACACCGGCGTGCTGGGTATCGACTGCCCCTGGCTGAACTTCCAGTCAGAGCGGACGCTGCTGCAGCACTGGCCGCTGAAGGAAGACGAGGTATTCAGATACAGGATTAACGGGACCTACCGTGAGTACTGTTTTAAGGTAGATCGCGCTGTTTTCAGGTAGATTGTGTTGAATTCAAGATACTCCACAGTCTTCTTCTTCGAGTCACCGGTTCTGTCGAACCAGTGTGGTGAAAGGATTGTAAGTGCGCCTCAAAGAGGCTCCTTTCGTGCACTCGACACATGTCTTCCAATTTTTAGTTCTAGGACATGTCGGTTTCCTCACGATGTTTTCCTTCACCGCCGTGGTATTGCGCACATAAATCTTTCAATCGAAAAACTCATAGGTGCACGTCGGGATTTGAACCGGTGACCTCCGGATTGAAACTCCGGGGTCAGTACCGCTAGACCACCACGCTCTCACTCCACAGTAAAAATATTTTATTCTCTTACTCACCTTGCTTATACCGAATATAAACCAAATTTTGTAGGTTTTATTTTCAGTAATCAAACCTAAAAAGTTAGTGAAAATCAAGTTCCCTTTCATACAATCCAGTCTTCCCTTTTTGTCTATTTTTGTGTATTTATTATTCGACACATATATTGTTTATAAAATAAATGAAAACATACGTCTATAAACAATGGGGATGCAAAGAGGGCTTAATTCTAAAATGGTCAGTACGCGTTCAAGAGCCGCGGTAGACATTAGGACGCCCGCGCCGCTACCAATAATACGTGAAGATATTACCTAACAGGAATACCTAATAATATTACGAATAATAACGTTTTATATTATTTTTAAATAGTCAAAGTATATTGACAGGCCTCATGGTTTAGTTGGTAGTAACTCTGCCTTCTGCGCTGTAGGTCGTGGGTTCGATCCCCACCCAGGACAAAACATTTATGTAACATTTGTAAAATTGATGTTTGTTCTGTGTCTGGGTGCTAATATGTATGTATTTACAAAATAAAAGTATATAAGTATGTATATCAGTTGTCTGGTTCCCATGATACAAGCTATGCTTAGCTTACTTTGGGGCTTAGATGGCGCTGTGTGACAATGTCCACCAATAATTATTTATTTATTATTTATCAGATTGGCTTTCTTGGTGCGCTCAAGCGCGTCCCGGCTTCGCACGCTTTATTACAATGCGCATAAAATTTCCCATAAACTTCCTTATTGCATTTTGAATGTGTTTTTGTTTCAGCTATGATTCGTCTGACTATGAGTCTAGCCAACACGGATGTCCTAGACATTTGCAAAGCATTCACGTTCGCTTACATAGAGGAAATGCCTATATTCTGGGTCGACCCACTCAGTAAGTAACTTACAACATCTGTACCGATTCTTAATGTATGACAAAACACAGGTGTATTCTCGACAAGTGAGAACAGAACGTGCCATACACGGCCTCGCCACCCGGATCGGATCTAAGATATGGTTTTGACTGTCCTCACAACTCGGTAGTAACCTTCTGCGCTGTAGGTCGTGGGTTCGATTCCCACCCAGAACAAACATTTGTACGACGAACATAGATGTTTGTTCTGTGTCTGGGTGTTAATATGTATTTATGTGTATGTATTTACAAAAAAAGTATATATGTATTCTATCAGTCATCTGATTTCCATAGTACAAGCTACGCTTGTTTAGGGCTAGATGGCGCTGTGTGAAATGTCCACCGATATTTATTATACTGCAAATATACTTACTACTCTATTACTACTGATTTCCATGAATCCTGTAGCGTCCCATAATTAAATGTCAAGACTTATTAAGTACTAGCTGTGCCCGCGACTTCGTTCGCGTGGAATAGTGACTTTTCGGGCAGCATATTTTGAATAACTGAATCCCTATGGCAGCGCAGCGGCGCGGCTCTCAGCGCGCTTTATATAGCCACGGACGCTCAGGCGCGAGGCGTGTAGTACGTACTCTGTACGTTAAAAATGTTCGCCGTGATTCTTTAAATTGACATAACTTTTTTATTTATGAACCGATTGACATGAAATAAACACTAAATGTTAAGTGAAGCTTACTACAATATATTAGTGAAAACCGTATCTAAATCGAATAAGCCGTTTCTGATATTAGCGTGCACAAACACACAGACAAACAGACAAACAGACAAAAAAAATATTAATTACAATTTCGGGTTCGGCATCGATATAATAACAACCCCTGCTACTTTTTTTTTATATATTTCCATTGTACAGACACCACTTTTCTACAATTTTATTATATGTATAGATTCTCAAAGTTGACAGCTGTAGCTTAAAAAAAGATGGCCGTACACTGTCAGAGGTTGAGCGTACCTATTGAAAAACCCTTTATAATAATATTGGTGGACATTTCACACAGCGCCATCTAGCCCCAAAGTAAGCTAAGCATAGCCTGTATCATGGGAACCAGACAACTGATATACATACTTATATACCTTTTTATTTTGTAAATACATACATATAATACATATTAACACCCAGACACAGAAAAAACATGTATATTCATCACACAAATGTTTGTTCTGGGTGGGAATCGAACCCACGACCTGCAGAAGGCAGAGTTACTAACCAACTGAGCTGCGAGGCCAGTCTTTATATATCATTTATCTTTGTGTCAATAACTGTGTCGCAGATGACCCGACGGATGAGTTCCTCTCGTCGGACCTGTCTCTACTGAACATATTCGAGCGGGAGACGTTCTATTGGCGTGGAGGCACGCTCGCCAGACACTTCGTCAACACACAGCTCTGTCATTTCGGATGCAACTAGGCCTCATCTCACTCCCTATACACTAGATAATACTAGATTATTTACAATTTGATAAAAATATAGTTACCAAACCTAATAACGCTTTTTTTTCACTTAATGTACCTAAGGGTATCTACTAAGAGTAACTAGAAAAGTTATCTGCTCTATTGGGTCGATCTACAGCTACATTTATAAATTAACTAGCCTCATAGCTCAATTGATAATAACTCGGCATTGTGCGCTGTAAGTCGTGGGTTCTATTTCCACCCAAGATAAACATTTGTGTGACGACTAAAGGTGTTTGTGCTGTCTGGGTGTCAATATGTAAGTATTTACAAAAAAGAAAGTATATAAGTATGTATATCAGTTGTCTGGTTTCCATGATACAAGATATGCTTAGCTTACTTTGGGGCTAGATGGCGCTGTGTGAAATGTCCAGCATTTATTTATTTCTTATGGTGTTAAAGTTTTGTCCCCAGAGGTTTAATCGTAAGGTTGGTGTATGCTCCCTGTACCTGTAATCTGCCCGTGGTGGACAAAGTCCCGTCCACTCTCGCTGCGTGAGAGCGTGGTGGTCTAGCGGTACTGACCCCCCGAGTTTCAATCCGGAGGTCGCCGGTTCAAATCCCGACGTGCACCTATGAGTTTTTCTATTGAAAGATTTATGTGCGCAATACCACGTTCTCAAAACGGTGAAGGAAAACATCGTGAGGAAACCGACATGCCTAGAACAAAAAATTCGAAGACATGTGTCGAGTGCACGAAAGGAGTCCTCTTTGAGGCGCACTTACAATCCTTTCACCACACTGGTTCGACAGAACCGATGACTCGAAGAAGTAGGATCGTCCCGGCATTAATATTATGCTGTGTCCACTCACATATAATACCTAAGTAGACTTGTTTGTCTAGGAAATAAAACCAAGTATTGTATCGTATAGAATCTTTTATTAACATCTTATTTTCGTTACCAATAAAAATTTAATTCAACTAACGGATATTTTCGTTATATCATTCGTAAATTTTTCGTTACAATCCAAAATAGTAACTAATATATAGCACATAATCTATTTGCATAATTAAAATTAATAATAAATGTAAAATAATATAATTTGATCGGGTTTATAACCTTTATAACATTCGTAGATATTTAACGAACACTTATTTACCGTCACGATATAGAATAACTAATTACAAACATTGCACAAAATCTATTCTCTTAATCGAAATTAATAATAATTGTAATTTAACATAATATCCACTTTTTTTTTAATGTTAAAAATAGTTTTTTACCCTCATAACTGATAGATGCCGGTGAAGTTACATGCAAATAGCAACCATCATGTTTCTAGTAAACAGACCTTGACTAAAAAGCGAATTGATACGAAACAAATTAATATACAAAAAAAAATGTGAGCCGTCACGGGACGCCTGGCAGATGTGAAACATCGACATTATTTTGTAAAAGTAATATGCAACGCATGCCGTGGCGACGCGTCGCCACGCCAGAAATTGGTTTTACGTGCAGCTATAGATGTTTCACATCAAAAATTAAAATTGTGACACTAGTATTCACTATGGCACCTCCATTAGGTACATTCACAATAATGTCAAAAAAAAAAAAAAAAATATGACACAATAAAATCGCATTAATATAAAAAAAAAACATTAAAATATCTTAAATCTATTATATTTTTCAACGTTTGACAGTTAAAATACATGAGCGAGCCAATTATATAATACATATACAGGGTGTCCGGTAATGAATGGATAACCTTGAAATGGGTCTTAGTAGAACTATTGGGCATTCGGAAAAAAATATCAAATAAAAAAAACCAAGTAGTATCAAAAAAAAAAAACATCGATATTATTTAAAAAATACATATCTTTGATACTACGTGCTTTTTTTATTTGATATTTTTTTCCGAATGCCCAATAGTTCTACTAAGACCCATTTCAAGGTTATCCATTCATTACCGGACACCCTGTATATATGCTTTAGCAATTACGAGTCTCAACTGATATTTATATCAACTGTAAATAAAATAACTCAGACCGCGACAGACGGAACGCATGCGTATATTCACTATAGAGAAAGTTTTCAAAATTTCAGTAGACATGCGTCACTAGTACGGGCACGGTCCTATTCCCGGCCCGATGTGGTAGACATCTAACATTCAATCAAATTTATCTAAACCAGAGCAATAAAATTGAAATTACAAAGACTTAATGTTCACGTTCCTATTTCTTTAAAACCAATTTGCTGGCGGAAAATTAACTAAATGTTAGGGGCCGGGAATAGGGCCCTCATCTCATGAAGACGTCAGATGTTGATGATAATGTTACATTTACAATCTTCGCGGTTCCAACGGCAGAACTTAGAAAAAGTAATGTGAAAACAAAACCAATCCAAACAAGAAACATTATTTTACCATTCGAGATATCTAATATAGCGCGTACAGTTTTAAATTACCGTCGCAAATTTTCTCAAACTACTCGCGAACGACGAAAAACACTGCGCCCGCGCACTCTGCGCTCTATCTCGTACTAACCAACGACGTATCTGCGCGACAGAAAGGGACAGGGTAGGAGAGGTATGCTATAAAGTTGTGTTCCAGAACGCATGCGTCACGTCCGCGCGGCCCACTTAAACTAATCACGAATAAAAAAAACTGAATAATTAAAGTTATTTACAATTTTCCGAAGCGCTATAGCGTTCCATTTGTATTATATCAAAGCTTTAATATTAATTGAGGCACTAATATTTTCACTGTACTTTCTTATATCTACAAAAACAAAGTTACCTAATCAAATAAATGAGCAAAAAGTGCGAAATATAAAAGTAAATAGACACAAGAACATCAAGGGAAACAAGGGTCGACTAAATTGGATATAATTAAAATTATGAAAATCAATAAAAATTTACAAATGTGATTTTTATGTACCTACATATAGAAATAGAGAGTTTTTTAATTATGATTTTTAGCAAGGATTTTCTCAAAAAAATGCAGTCAAAAATTATCTAAAATACTCCAATTCACACGACGAAAAGACTAAAAGCAAAATATCACAAGAATAAAATTAAAAATTGTACAGATCAAAATGCACAACCTATAAGAAAGGTGCCGTCGCTAAATAACTATTAATACACCAATTAAAGATTAATTCACACATTAATAAACAATTTGGTTAGCAACAAACATGACTGCATCTCTATCTCTCTCTATTAAATGAAAAGAGACAGACACAGACCACAGACTGAATTTCATTCAATTTAAAAATGCTCAATATTTTAATCGTGATGGGTTGGAACGTGCGCGCCATTTTTTACGTTAGATTTTAAGTTCGACATTATAATTTGTTTTTTCAATGTGTGAATTAACCTTACATTGAAACAAATAGAGACGTAGAATCATGGCGTCATTTTATGTTGACCACAGTGATTTCTCAGATCATAACTTTATCAACATTATCACTGCTAACACTATATTTTAATACAAATTTATTAACTATTATTGAAGGGTAATGTATCTTACACATTCCTCACTACTAATAAATTAATCACTTGGCAATCAATCAATGAATGAATGGTTTGGAAAAAAGCTCTCAGACTTTGTATATTTTAGCAGTGTTATTGTATATATGTAAAGGTATATTCACACTAGCTGCATTCTTTATTAGCGAACATTTTCAATATACTAGAGCCAATGTTAGGTTGCTGTTCTCTAATCTGAAATTTATGAAAAAAATAAATAAACACAAAGTGCAAATGGTTAAAATAAAGTGCAAGTGCAGATGCTTAAAGTTAAAGTGTACTATGAAAATAATATTCATTACAGTTACTTAAAGTGCAGTTAAAGTAATATGATCACATAGTAATGTAAGATGAATGATGGAGTATTGTTAATGATTTATAGTTAGTGCGTAAGTCATGATTCAAATTATATGCGAAATAAATGTAAAAGTGACCTTATATTACCAATGAATGATTAATTATTACATAAAATATACTCAAAATATACCATAGCCAGTTAAATGTATAATATTACAAGATTAATTTATAGACATAACCACTGATTTAACTGGATATCATTCGGATTACAGATAAAAAAACTTTTTGTGACTTCTTCTTCGAGTCACCGGTTCTCTCGAACCAGTATGGTGAAAGGATTGTAAGTGCACCTCAAAGAGGCTCCTTTCGTACACTCGACACATGTCTTCGAATTTTTTGTTCTAGGACATGTCGGTTTCCTCACGATGTTTTCCTTCACCGTTTTGAGAACGTGGTATTGCGCACATAAATCTTTCAATCGAAAAACTCATAGGTACACGTCGGGATTTGAATCGGCGACCTCCGGATTGAAACTCGGGGGGTCAGTACCGCTAGACCACCACGCTCTCGCACTTTCTGTGACGCAAACTGAAGTTGCCTTGAAAGCTATTTGTACTATGCAACTGAAATTCTACGTTCGATTGATGCAAAACTTATCTCTAATTCGTATCAAACTATTTTCATTACCCATATATATAACTAATACTGAATTAATTTGAGACAACTTTGTAAATTTTGGAATAAAAATGTCAAAAGTTTTCGTATCGTCAGCGCGACTTTGACGTCGCACCATTACAATTTAATGGTCGTGTAAGTCAAAGTCAAAAACTTTATAGAATTCATAAAGAAATGACAAGGAAACGTCAGTTTACTTAAAAATTGGATAAAAATGCAATGCAATTATTAAGTTGCACTAATAGCTAAGTTTGGCGCCTTTTTATTAGTAACTGCAGCATCGGCCATCCCATAAAAATAACCCAAAAAAACTCCAGTCACATGTCAGAATTGAAAAGCAAATTTTTTTCTATTCTAGAATAAAAAGTCTTATCCGAGTGATATCCTAAATAATCAGTGACGTCACTAAAATCTATCATTGAAACGTCCAGTTTACAATGTTGGTACGCACATGCGTATGAGATTGAATATCCAATTAGAGAGATCGCTTTAAGCGCTAAACCCCTCCATCAACCTTGTAACATTTGTTATCTATCTACGCGACTACCTACCAGAGATTAACTAACTCGTTCCTACACCGACCAGTGGAATTATTATTTTGTGTCACTACATTTGCCCACAGATCTGTCGTCTGACGTGTGGCAACCCTGAAGTATTTTTTTATGTAATATACTTACGGAACGAGCCGACGGCCCACCCGGTGTTAAGTGGTAACCTCGGCCCATAACAACTGATGCGACTTCGGTCCTCCCCTACGACAAGACCCAAGTCGCATAGTATGCGCCCGTAACTCTGAGACGTGAAGGTGGTATGTCTCATGTGCCTGTAATTTCACCGGAAACCACACCTTTCAAACCGGAACACAATAATGCGAATGCTTCACTGCTTGGCGGCAGAAATGGGCATGGTGTCAGTACTTCCCCGGACGAACTTGGCGAGAGTTCTACTGCTCTTAAAGGTGTTACCACTACGAGGTATGACCCTTTAAAAACTTCAGAGTAGCCAACATTCACAGCCAGAACTGTATATACTATATGTCGCAGACTATTCTCGATAAGTGAGACTGAATACGTTAATGTCACATGCCTTTATTTATTCTACTATCTGACGGTCACGGAGATGAGTCTCGCTTGGCGCGTGACATTGGGGACACTGGGGGGCCAAATGTGTGACACAAATTC